>OZ014413.1:4655000-5892500 GCA_963965975.1 Xestospongia bergquistia
TAATTTGGTTTGCATTAACCCTCTAAAGTCTTTAATTTAAAGACTTTAGAAGGTTTTGACTACTGAGTGAAGTTTGTAAAGTAAACTGATAGGTCTAAAGGACTCTATGGGACTAACTAAATAAACTGCTATTAACAGTTTAGTTAGTTGGTTTGCATTAACACTCTAAAGTCTTTAATTTAAAGACTTTAGAAGGTTTAAACTATTCAGTAAAGTTTATAAAGTAAACTGCTCATTCTAAAGGACTCTATGGGACTAAATAAATAAACTGCTATTAACAGTTTAGTAAGTTGGTTTGCATTAATATTCAAAAGTCTTTAATTTAAAGACTTTAGAAGGTTTTGAGTATTGAGTGAAGTTTATAATGTAAAAAGCTCAGTCTAAGGGACTCTATGAACCTAAGTAAATAAACTGCTTTTAACAGTTTAGCAAGTTGGTTTGCATTAACACTCTAAAGCCTTTAATTTAAAGACCTTATAAAGTTTAGACTGTTGAGTCAATTTTATAAAGTAAACCACTCATTCTAAAGGACTCTATGGGACTAACTATTTAAACTGCTATTAACAGTTTAGTAAGTCGGTTTGCATTAACACTCTGAAGTCTTTAAATTAAAGAGTTTAGAAGGTTTAGACTATTGAGTGAAGTTTATAAAGTAAACAGCTCGGTCTAAAGGACTCTATGGGACTAACTAAATAAACTGTTATTAACAGTTTAGTAAGTTAGTTTGCATTAACACTCGAAAGTCTTTAATTAAAAGACTTTAAAAGGTTTAGACTATTGAGTAAAGTTTATAAAGTAAACTGCTCAGTCTAAAGGACTCTATGGGACTAAAGAAATGAACTGCTATTAACAGTTTAGTAAGTTGGTTTGCATTAACGCTCTAAAGTTTTTAATTTAAAGACTTTAGAAGGTTTAGACTATTGAGTGAAGTTTGTAAAGTGAACTGATAGGTCTAAAGGACTCTATGGCACTAACTAAATAAACTGCTATTAACAGTTTAGTAAGTTGGTTTGCATTAACACTCTAATGTCTTTAATTTAAAGACTTTAGAAGGTTTAAACTATTGAGTAAAGTTAGTAAAGTAAACTACTCAGTCTAAAGGACTCTATGGGACTAAAGAAATAAACTGCTATTAAAAGCTTAGAAAGTTGGTTTGCATTAACACTCTAAAGTCTTTAATTTAAAGAATTTAGAAGGTTTAGACTATTGAGTAAAGTTTCTAAAGTAAACTGCTTAATCTAAAGGACTCTATGTGACTAAAGAAATAAACTGCTATTAAAAGTTCAGTAAGTTGGTTTGCATTAACACTCTAAAGTCTTTAAATTAAAGAGTTTAGAAAGTTTAGAGTATTGAGTGAAGTTTATAAAGTAATGTGGTCAGTCTAAAGGACTCTATGAAACTAAATAAATAAACTGTTATTAACAGTTTAGTAAGTTTTTTGGCATTAACACTCTAAAGTCTTTAATTTAAAGACTTTAGAAGGTTTAGACTATTGAGTAAAGTTTTTAAAGTAAACTGCTCAGTCTAAGGGACTCAATGAGACTAAAGAAATAGACTGCTATTAACAGTTTAGTAAGTTTGTTGGCATTAACACTCTAAAGTCTTTAATTTAAAGACTTCAGAAGGTTTAAACTATTGAGTAAAGTTTATAAAGTAAACTGCTCAGTCTAAAGGACTCTATGGGACTAAAGAAACAAACTGCTATTAACAGTTTTGTAAGTTAGTGTGCATTAACACTCTAAAGTCTTTAATTTAAAGACTTTAGAAAGTTTAGACTATTGAGTAAAGTTTATAAAGTAAGCTGCTCAGTCTAAAGGACTCAATGAGACTAAAGATAAAAAACAGCTATTAAAAGTTGAGTAAGTTTGTTTGCATTAACACTCTAAAGTCTTTAATTTAAAGACTTTAGAAGGTTTAGACTATTGAGTGAATTTTATATAGAAAAAAGCTAAGTCTAAAGGACTCTATGAAACTAAGTAAATAAACTGCTGTTAACAGTTTAATAAGTTGATGTGCGTTAACACTCTAAAGCCTTTAATTTAAAGACTTTAGAAGGTTTAGACTATTGAGTAAATTTTATAAAGTAAACCGCTCATTCTAAAGGACTCTATGGGACTAACTAATTAAACTGCTATTAACAGTTTAGTAAGTTGGTTTGCATTAACACTCGGAAGTCTTTAAATTAAAGAGTTTAGAAGGTTTAGACTATTGAGTGAAGTTTATAAAGTAAACAGCTGGGTCTAAAGGACTCTATGGGACTAACTAAACAAACTGCTATTAACAGTTTAGTAAGTTAGTTTGCGATAACATTCTAAAGCCTTTATTTAAAGACTTTAGAAGGTTTAGACTATTGATTAAAGTTTATAAAGGAAACTGCTCAGTCTAAAGGACTCTATGGGACTAACTAAATAAACTGCTATTAACAGTTTAGTAAGTTGGTTTGCATTAACACTCTAAAGTCTTTAATTTAATGAGTTTAGAAGATTTACACTATTGAGTAAAGTTTATAAAGTAAACTGCTCAGTCTAAAGGACTCTATGGGACTAAAGAAATGAACTGCTATTAACAGTTTAGTAAGTTGCTTTGCGTTAACCCTATAAAGTCCTTAATTTAAAGACTTTAGAAGGTTTAGACTATTGAGTGAAGTTTGTAAAGTAAACTGATAGGTCTAAAGGACTCTATGGGACTAACTAAATAAACTGCTATTAACAGTTTAGTAAGTTGGGTTGCATTAACGCTCTAAAGTCTTTAATTTAAAGACTTTAGAAGGTTTAAACTATTGAGTAAAGTTTATATAGTAAACTGCTAAGTCTAAAGGACTCTATGGAAATAAAGAAATATACTGCTATTAACAGTTTAGTAAGTTAGGACGCATTAACACTCTAAAGTCTTTAATTTAAAGACTTTAGAAGGTTTAGACTGTTGAGTGAAGTTTATAAAGTAAAGAGCTCAGTCTAAAGGTCTGTATTGGACTAACTAAATAAACTGCTATTAACAGTTCAGTAAGTTGGTTTGCATTAACACTCTAAAGTATTTAATTTAAAGACTTTAGAAGGTTTAAGCTATTGAGTAAAGTTTATATAGTAAACTGCTCAGTCTAAAGGACTCTATGGAAATAAAGAAATAAACTGCTATTAACAGTTTAGTAGGTTAGGATGCATTAACACTCTAAAGTCTTTAATTTAAAGACTTTAGAAGGTTTAGACTGTTGAGTGAAGTTTATAAAGTAAAGAGCTCAGTCTAAAGGTCTGTATTGGACTAACTAAATAAACTGCTATTAACAGTTTAGTAAGTTGGTATGCGTTAACACTCTAAAGTCTTTAATTTAAAGACTTGAGAAGGTTTAGACTATTGAATAAAGATTATAAAGGAAACTGCTGAGTCTAAAGGACTCTATGTGACTAACTAAATAAACAGCTATTAACAGTTTAGTAAGTTTGTTTGCATTAACACTCTAAAGTCTTTAATTTAAAGACTTTAGAAGGTTTAGACTATTGAGTAAAGTTTATAAAGTAAACTGCTCATTCTAAAGGACTCTATGGGACTAAAGAAATGAACTGCTATAAACAGTTCAGTAACTTGGTTTGCATTAACGCTCTAAAGTCTTTAAATTGAAGAATTTAGAAGGTTTAGACTATTGAGTGAAGTTTACAAAGTAAACTGCTCGTTCTAGAGGACTCTATGGGAGTAACTAAATAAACTGCTATTAACAGTTTAGTAAGTTGGTTTGCATTAACACTCTGAAGTCTTTAAATTAAAGAGTTTAGAAGGTTTAGACTACTTAGTGAAGTTTACAAAGTAAACAGCTCGGTCTAAAGGAATTTATGGGACTAACTACATAAACTATTATCAACAGTTTTGTAAGTTAGTTTGCGATAACACTCTAAAGTCTTTAAGTTAAAGACTTTAGAAGCTTTAGACTATTGATTAACGTTTCTAAAGTAAAAGGCTCAGTCTAAAGGACTCTATGGGACTAAAGAAATAAACTGGTATTAACAGTTTAGTAGGTTGGGTTGTATTAACGTTCTAAAGTCTTTAATTTAGAGACTTTATAAGGTTTAGAGTATTCAGTGAAGTTTGTAAAGTAAACTGATAGGACTAAAGGACTGTGTTGGACTAACTAAATAAACTGCTATTAACAGTTTAGTAAGTTGGTTTGCATTAACACTCTAAAGTCTTTAATTTAAAGACTTTAGAAGATTTAGACTATTGAGTAAAGTTTATAAAGTAGACTGCTAAGTGTAAAGGACTCTATGGGACTAAGGAAATAAACTGCTATTAACAGTTTAGTAAATTGGTTTGCATTATCACTCTAAAGTCTTTAATTTAAAGACTTTAGAAGGTTTAGACTATTCAGTAAATTTTATAATGTAGACTGCTCATTCTAAAGGACTCTATGGGACTAACTAAATAAACTGTTATTTACAATTTAGTAAGTTAGTTTGCGATAGCACTCTAAAGTCCTTAATTTAAAGACTTTAAAATGTTTAGACTATTGAGCAGTCTTTATAAATTAAACTGCTCAGTTTAAAGGACTCTATGGGACTAAAGAAATAAACTGCTATAAACAGTTGAGTAAGTTGGTTTGCATTAACACTCTGAAGTCTTTAATTTAAAGACTTTAGAAGGTTTAGACTATTGAGTAAATTTTATAAAGTAAACTGCTTATTCTACAGGACTCTATGGGACTAACTAATTAAATTGCTATTAACAGTTTAGTAAGTTTTTTAGCATTAACACTGTGAAGTTTTTAAATTAAAGAGTTTAGAAGGTTTAGACTATTGAGTGAAGTTTATAAAGTAAACAGCTCGGTCTAAAGGAGTCCATGGGACTGACTAAATAAACTGTTATTGACACTTTAGTAAGTTAGTTTGCGATAACACTCTAAAGTCTTTAATTTAAAGACATTAGAAGGTTTAGACTACTGAGTAATGTTTATAAAGTAAACTTGTCATTCTAAAGGACTTTATGGGACAAACTAAATAAACTGTTGTTAACAGTTTAGTAAGTCAGTTTGCTTTAACACTCTAAGGTCTTTAATTTAAAGACTAAAAGGTTTAGACTATTGAGTAAATTTTATAAAGTAAACTTGTCATTCTAAAGGACTCTATGGGTCTAAAGAAATAAACTGCTATTAACAGGTCAGTAAGTTGGTTTGCATTAACACTCTAAAGTCTTTAAATTAAAGAGTTTAGAAGGTTTAGACTATTGAATGAAGTTTATAAAGTAAACTTGTCAGTCTAAAGGACTCTATGAAACTAAATAAATAAACTGTTATTAACAGTTTAGGAAGTTCGTTTGCATTAACACTCTAAAGTCTTTAATTTAATGACTTTAGAAGGTTTAGACTATTGCGTGAAGATTATAAAGTAAACAGCTCGGTCTAAAGTACTCTATGGGACTAACTAAATAAACTGTTATTAACAATTTAGTAAGTTAGTTTGCGATAGGAATCTAAAGTCTTCAATTTAAAGACTTTAAAAGGTTTAGACTATTGAGTAAAGTTTATAAAGTAAACTGCTCCGTTTAAAGGACTCTATGGGACTAAAGAAATAAACTGCTATTAACAGTTCAGTAAGTTGGTTTGCATTAACACTCTAAAGTCTTTAATTTAAAAACTTTAGAAGGTTTAGACTATTGAGTGAAGTTAATAAAGTAAAAAGCTCAGTCTAAAGGACTCTATGAAACTAAGTAAATAAAATGTGTTAACAGTTTAGTAAGTTGGTTTGCATTAACACTCTAAAGTCTTTAATTTAAGACTTTAGAAAGTTTGGAATATTGAGTAATTTTTATAAGGTAAACTGCTCAGTCTAAAGGACTCTATTGGACTAACTATGTAAAGTGCTATTAACAGTTTAGTAAGTTGTTTTGCATTAAGACTCTAAAGTCTTTAATTTCATGACTTTAGAAGGTTTAGACTGTTGAGTAGTGTTTATAAAGTAAACTTATAGCTCTAAACGACTCTATGGGACTAACTAAATAAACTGCAATTAACAGTTTAGTAAGTTGGTTTGCATTAACACTCTATAGTCTTTAATTTATAGACTTGAAAAGGTTTAGACTATTGAGTAAAGTTTATAAGGTAAACTGCTCAGTCTAATGGACTCTATGGGACTAACGAAATAAACTGCTATTAACAGTTTAGTAAGTTGGTTTGCATTAACACTCTAAAGTCTTTAATTTAAAGACTTTAGAAGGTTTAGACTATTGAGTAATGTTTATAAAGTAAACTGCTCATTCTAAAGGACTCTATGGGACTAAAGAAATGAACTGCTATTAACAGTTTAGTAAGTTGGTTTGCATTAACAGTCTGAAGCCTTTAAAAAAAGGAGTTTAGAAGGTTTAGACTATTGAGTGAAGTTTATAAAGTAAACAGCTCGGTCTAAAGGACTCTATGAGACTAACTAATAAGCTATTATTAACAGTATTGTAAGTTAGTTTGCGATAACACTCTAAAGTCTTTAATTTAAAGACTTTAGAAGGTTTAGACTATTGAGTAAATTTTATAAAATAAACTGCTCAGTCTAAAGGACTCTATGGGACTAAAGAAATAAACGGCTATTAACAGTTTAGTAAGTTGGGTTGCATTAACACTATAAAGTCTTTAATATAAAGACTTTAGAAGGTTTAGACTATTGAGTGAAGTTTATGAACTAAACAGCTCAGTCTAAAGGACTTATGAGACTTACTGAATAAACTGCTATTAACAGTTTAGTAAGTTTGTTTGCGTTAACACTCTAAAGTGCTTAAATTAAAGGGTTTAGAAGGTTTAGACTATTGAGTGAATTTTATAAAATAAATAGCTCAGATTAAAGGACTGTATTGGACAAACTAAATAAAATCTTATTAACAGTTTAGTAAGTTTGCTTCCATTAACACTATAAAGTCTTTAATTTAAAGTCTTTAGAAGGTTTAAACTATTGAGTAAATTTTATAAATTAAACTCCTCATTCTAAAGGACTCTATGGGACTAACTAAATAAACTGCTATTAACAGTTTAGTAAGTTTGTTTGCATTAACACTCTAAAGTCTTTCATTTAAAGACTTTGAAGATTTAGACTATTGAGTAAAGTTTATAAAGTAGACTGCTAAGTGTAAAGGACTCTATGGGACTAACGAAATAAACTGCTATTAACAGTTTAGTAAGTTTATTTGCATTAACACTCTAAAGTCTTTAATTTAAAGACTTTAGAAGGTTTAGACTATTCAGTAAAGTTTATAAAGTAGACTGCTCATTCTAAAGGACTCTAGGGGACTAAAGAAATAAACTGCTAATAACAGTTCAGTAAGTTGGTTTGCATTAACACTGTAAAGTCTTTAAATTAAAGAGTTTAGAAGTTTTAGACTATTGAGTGATGTTTATAAAGTAAACTGGTCAGTCTAAAGGACTCTATGAAACTAACTAAATAAAGTGTTATTAACAGTTTAGTAAGTTCGTTTGCATTAACACTCTAAAGTCTTTAATTGAAAAACTTTAGAAGGTTTAGACTATTGAGTAAATTTTATAAAGTAAACTGCTTATTCTAAAGGACTCTGTGGGACTAACTAATTAAACTGCTATTAACAGTTTAGTAAGTTGGTTAGCATTAACACTGTGAAGTTTTTAAATTAAAGAGTTTAGAAGGTTTAGACTATTGAGTGAAGTTTATAAAGTAAACAGCTCGGTCTAAAGGAGTCCTTGGGACTAACTAAATAAACTGTTATTAACACTTAAGTAAGTTAGTTTGCGATAACACTCTAAAGTCTTTAATTTAAAGATTTTAGAAGGTTTAGACTACTGAGTAATGTTTATAAAGTAAACTGCTCAGTCTAAAGGACTCTATGGGACTAAAGAAATAAACTGCCATTAACAGTTTAGTAAGTTAGTTTGCGTTAACACTCTAAGGTCTTTAATTTAAAGACTAGAAGGTTTAGACTATTTAGTAAATTTTATTAAGTAAACTGCTCATTCTAAAGGATTCTATGGGACTAAATAATTAAACTGCTATGAAGAGTTTAGTAAGTTTGTTTGCATTAACACTCTGAAGTCTTTAAATTAAAGAGTTTAGAAGGTTTAGACTATTGAGTGAAGTTTATAAAGTAAACAGCTCGGTCTAAAGGACTCTACAGGACAAACTAAATAAACTGTTGTTAACAGTTTAGTAAGTTAGTTTGCTTTAACACTCTAAGGTCTTTAATTTAAAGACTAAAAGGTTTAGACTATGGAGTAAATTTTATAAAGTAAACTGCTCATTCTAAAGGACTCTATGGGACTAATGAAATAAACTGCTTTTAACAGGTCAGTAAGTTGGTTTGCATTAACACTCTAAAGTCTTTAAATTAAAGAGTTTAGAAGGTTTAGACTATTGAATTAAGTTTATAAAGTAAACTTGTCAGTCTAAAGGACTCTATGAAAGTAATTAAATAAACTGTTATTAACAGTTTAGGAAGTTCGTTTGCATGAACACTCTAAAGTCTTTAATTTAAAGACTTTAGAAGGTTTAGACTATTCAGTGAAGTTTATAAAGTAAACAGCTCGGTCTAAAGGACTCTATGGGACTAACTAAATAAACTGTTATTTACAATTTAGTAAGTTAGTTTGCGATAGCACTGTAAAGTCTTTAATTTAAAGACTTTAAAAGGTTTAGACTATTGAGTAAACTTTATAAAGTAAACTGCTCAGTTTAAAGGACTCTATGGGACTAAAGAAATAAACTGCTATAAACAGTTTAGTAAGTTGGTTTGCATTAACACTCTGAAGTCTTTAATTTAAAGACTTTAAAAGGTTTAGACTAGTGAGTGAAGTTTATAAAGTAAAAAGCTCAGTCTAAAGGACTCTATGAAACTAAGTAAATAGAATGTGTTAACCGTTTAGTAAGTTGGTTTGCATTAACACTCTAAAGTCTTTAATTTAAGGACTTTAGAAAGTTTAGAATATTGAGTAAATTTTATAAGGTAAACTGCTCAGTCTAAAGGACTTTATTGGACTAACTATGTAAAGTGCTATTAACTGTTTAGTAAGTTGGTTTGCATTAACACTCTAAAGTCTTTAATTTCATGACTTTAGAAGGTTTAGACTGTTGAGTAGTGTTTATAAAGTAAACTTATAGCTCGAAAGGACTCTATGGGACTAACTAAATAAACTGCTATTAACAGTTTAGCAAGTTTGTTTGCATTAACACTATAAAGTCTTTAATTTAAAGACTTTAAAAGGTTTAGACTATTGAGTAATGTTTATAAAGTAAACTGCTCAGTCTAACGGACTCTATGGGACTAACGAAATAAACTGCTATTAACAGTTTAGTAAGTTGGTTTGCATTAACACTCTAAAGTCTTTAATTTAAAGACTTTAGAAGGTTTAGACTATTGAGTAATGTTTATAAAGTCAACTGCTCATTCTAAAGGACTCTATGGGACTAGAGAAATGAACTGCTATTAACAGTTTAGTAAGTTGGTTTGCATTAACACTCTAAAGTCTTTAAATTGAAGAGTTTAGAAGGTTTAGACTATTGAGTGAAGTTTATAAAGTAAACTGCTCATTCTAAAGGACTCTATGGGACTAACGAAATAAACTGCTATTAACAGCTTAGTAAGTTTGTTTGCATTAACAATCTGAAGTCTTTAAAAAAAGAGTTTAGAAGGTTTAGACTATTGAGTGAAGTTTATAACGTAAACAGCTCGGTCTAAAGGACTCTATGAGATTAACTAAATAAACTATTATTAACAGTTTTGTAAGTTAGTTTGCGATAACACTCTGAAGTCTTTAATTTAAAGACTTAGAAGGTTTAGACTATTGAGTAAATTTTATAAAATAAACTGCTCAGTCTAAAGGACTCTATGGGACTAAAGAAGTAAACGGCTATTAACAGTTTAGTAAGTTGGGTTGCATTAACACTATAAAGTCTTTAATTTAAAGACTTTAGAAGGTTTAGACTATTGAGTGAAGTTTATAAACTAAACAGCTCAGTCTAAAGGACTTATGAGACTTACTGAATAAACTGCTATTAACAGTTTAGTAAGTTTGTTTGCGTTAACACTCTAAAGTGCTTAAATTAAAGGGTTTAGAAGGTTTAGACTATTGAGTGAATTTTATAAAGTAAACAGCTCAGTTTAAAGGACTGTATTGGACAAACTAAATAGACTGTTATTAACAGTTTAGTAAGTTGGTTTGCATTAACACTCTAAAGTCTTTAATTAAAGTCTTTAGAAGGTTTAGACTATTGAGTAAATTTTATAAAGTAAACTGCTCATTCTAAAGGACTCTATTGGACTAACTAAATAAACTGCTATTAACAGTTTAGTAAGTTGGTTTGCATTAACACTTTAAAGTCTTTAATTTAAAGACTTTAGAAGGTTTAGACTATTGAGTACATTTTTTAAAGTAAACTGGTCGTTCTAAAGGACTTATGGGACTAACTAAGTAAACTACTATTAACAGTTTTGTAAGTTTGTTTGCATTAACACTCTAAAGTCTTTAATTTAAAGACTTTAGAAGGCTTAGACTATTGAGTAAATTTTATAAAGTAAACTGGTCAGTCTAAAGTACATATAGGACTAACTAAATAAACTGCTATTAACGGTTTAGTAAGTTTGTTTGCATTAACAATCTAAAGTCTTTAATTTAAAGACTTTATAAGGTTTAGACTTTGAGTAAATTTTATAAAGTAAACTGGTCAGTCTAAAGTACTAATGGGACTAACAAAATAAACTTCTGTTAACAGTTTAGTAAGTTGGTTTGCATTAACACTCTAAAGTCTTTAAATTAAAGAGTTTAGAAGGTTTAGACTATTGGGTGAAATTTATAAAGTAAACAGCTCAGTCTAAAGGACTCTATGGGACTAACTAAATAAACTGTTATTAACAGTTTAGTAAGTTGGTTTGCATTAACACTCTAAAGTCTTTAATTTAAAGACTTTAGAAGGTTTAGACTATTGAGTAAATTTTATAAATTAAACTGCTTATTCTAAAGGACTCTATGGGACTAACTAAATAAACTGCTATTAACAGTTTAGGAAGTTGGTTTATATTAACACTCTAAAGTCTTTAATTTAAATACTTTTGAAGGTTTAGACTATTGAGTGTAGTCTATAAAGTAAAGAGCTCAGTCTAATGGACTCTATCTGACTAACTAAATAAACTGTTATTAACAGTTTAGTAAGTTGGTTTGCGTTATCACACTGAAGTCTTTAATTTAAAGACTATAGAAGGTTTAGACTAATGAGTAAATTTTATAAAGTAAATTGTTCAGTCTAAAGGACTTATGGGACTAATTAAATAAACTGCTATTAACAGTTTAGTATTTTTTGTTTGCATTAACGGTCTAAAGTATTTAATTTAAACAGTTTGGAAACCTTAGACTAATAAGTCAAATTTGTAAAGTATATTGCTCAGTCTAAAGGTCTTAATGGCACCAACTAAATAAAATGGCATTAAGAGCATAATAAGTTGGTTTGCATTAACGCTCTAAAGTCTTTAATTTAAAGACTTTAGAAGGTTTAGACTATTGAGTGAATTTTATGAAGTAAACAGCTTAGTCTAAAGGACTCTATTAAACTAACTAAATAAACTGCTATTAACAGTTTAGTAAGTTGGTTTGCATTAACACTCTAAAGTCTTTCAATTAAAGAGTTTAGAAGGTTTAGACTATTGTCTGAATTTTTTTAAAGCAAACAGCTCAGTCTAAAGGACTCTATGGGACTAACTAAATAAACAGTTATTAACAGTTTAGTAAGTTGTTTTCCATTAAAACTCTAAAGTCTTAATTTAATGACTTTAGAAGGTTTAGACTATTGAGTAAATTTTATAAAGTAAACTGCTCATTCTAAAGGAATCTATGGGACTAAATAAATAAACTGCTATTAACAGTTTAGTAAGTTGGTTTGCATTAACACTCTAAAGTCTTTAATTTAATGACTTTAGAAGGTTTAGACTATTAAGTAAAGTTTATAAAGTAAACTGCTCATTCTAAAGGACTCTATGTGACTAAAGAAATAAACTGCTATTAACAGTTTAGTAAGTTGGTTTGCATTAACACTCTAAAGTCTTTATTTTAAAGACTTTAGAAGGTTTTGACTATTGAGTAAAGTTTATAAAGTAAACTGCTCAGTTTAAAGGACTCTATGGGATTAACGAAATAAACTGCTATTAACAGTTTAGTAAGTTGGTTTGCATTAAAACTCTAAAGTCTTTAATTTAATGACTTTAGAAGGTTTAAACTATTGATTTAGCTTTATAAAGTAAACTGCTCATTCTATAGATCTCTATGGGACTAAAGAAATGAACTGCTATTAACAGTTCAGTAAGTTGGTTTGCATTAACACTGTAAAGTCTTTAAATTGAAGAGTTTAGAAGTTTTAGACTATTGAGTGAAGTTTATAAAGTAAACTGCTTATTCTAAAGGACTCTATGGGACTAACTAAATAAACTGCTATTAACAGTTTCGTAAGTTGGTTTGCATTAACACTGTGAAGTCTTTAAATTAAAGAGTTTAGAAGGTTTAGACTATTGAGTTAAGTTTATAAAGTAAACAGCTCGGTCTAAAGGACTCTATGAAACTAACTAAATAAACATTTGTTAACAGTTTAGTAAGTTGGTTTGCATTAACACACAAAAGTCTTTAATTTAAAGACTTTAGAAGGTTTAGACTATTGAGTGAAGTTTACATAGTAGACTGCTAAGTGTAGGGACTCTGTGGGACTAACGAAATAAACCGCTATTAACAGTTTAGTAATTTGGTTTGCATTAACGTTCTGAAGTCTTTAATTTAAAGACTTTAGAAGGTTTAGACTATTGAGTAAAGTTTATAAAGTAGACTGCTCATTCTAAAGGACTCTGTGGGAGTAAAGAAATAAACTGCTAATAACAGTTCAGTAAGTTTGTTTGCATTAACACTGTAAAGTCTTTAAATTAAAGAGTTTAGAAAGTTTAGACTATTGAGTGATGTTTATAATGTAAACTGGTCAGTCTAAAGGACTCTATGAAACTAACTAAATAAATTGTTATTAACAGTTTAGTAAGTTCGTTTGCATTAACAGTCTAAAGTCTTTAATTTAAAGACTTTAGAAGGTTTAGACTATTGAGGATATTTTATAAAGTAAACTGCTCAATCTAAAGGACTCTATGGGACTAACTAATTAAACTGCTATTAACAGTTTAGTATGTTGGTCGCATTAACACTCTGAAGTTTTTAAATTAAAGAGTTCAGAAGGTTTAGACTATTGAGTGAAGTTTATACAGTAAACAGCTCGGTCTAAAGGAGTCTATGGGACTAACTAGATGAACTTTTATTAATAGTTTAGTAAGTTTGTTCGCGACAACACTCTAAAGTCTTTAATTTAAAGACTTTAGAAAATTTAGACTACTGAGTAAAGTTTATAAAGTAAACTGCTCAGTCTAAAGGACTCTATGCGACTAAAGAAATAAACTGCTTATTAACAGTTTAGTAAGTTAGTTTGCATTAACACTCTAAGGTCTTTAATTCAAAGACTAGAAGGTTTATACTATTGAGTAAATTTTATAAAGTAAACTGCTCACTCTAAATTACTCTATGGGACTAAAGAATTAAACTGCTATTAACAGTTTAGTAATTTGATTTGTATTAAGACTCTGAAGTCTTTAAATTAAAGAGTTTAGAAGTTTTAGACTATTGAGTGAAGTTTATAAAGTAAACAGCTCGGTCTAAAGGACTTTATGGGACAAACTAAATAAACTGTTGTTAACAGTTTAGTAAGTTAGTTTGCTTTAACAGACTAAGGTCTTTAATTTAAAGACTAAAAGGTTTAGACTATTGAGTAAATTATATAAAGTAGACTGCTCATTCTAAAGGACTCTATGGGACTAAAGAAGTAAACTGCTATTAACAGTTCAGTAAGTTGGTTTGCATTAACTCTCTAAAGTCTTTAAATTAAAGAGTTTAGAAGGTTTAGACTATTGAATGAAGTTTATAAAGTAAACTTGTCAGTTTAAAGGACTCTATGAATCTAACTAAATAAACTGTTATTAACAGTTTAGTAAGTTCGTTTGCATTAACACTCTAAAGTCTTTAATTTAAAGACTTTAGAAGGTTTAGACTATTGCGTGAAGTTTATAAAGTGAACAGCTCGGTCTAAAGTTCTCTATGGGACTAACTAAATAAACTGTTATTAACAGTTAGTAAGTTAGTTGCGATAACACTCTAAAGTCTTTAATTTAAAGACTTTAGAAGGTTTAGACTATTGAGTAAACTTTATAAAGTAAACTTCTCAGTCTAATGGACTCCATGGGACTAAAGAAATAAACTGCTATTAACAGTTTAGTAAGTTGGTTTGCATTAACACTCTAAAGTCTTTAATTTAAGGACTTTAGAAAGTTTAGAATATTGAGTAAATTTTATAAAGTAAACTGCTCAGTCTAAAGGACTCTATGGGACTAACTATGTAAACAGCTATTAACAGTTTAGTAAGTTGGTTTGCATTAACACTCTAAACTCTTTAATTTAATGACTTTAGAAGGTTTAGACTATTGAGTAAAGTTTATAAAATAAACTGCTCAATCTAAAGGACTCTATGGGACTAAAGAAAAGAACTGCTATTAACAGGTTAGTACGTTGGTTTGCATTAACACTCTAAAGTCTTTAAATTGAAGAGTTTAGAAGGTTTAGACTATTGAGTGAAAAATATAATGGAAACTGCTCAGTCTAATGGACTCTATGGGACTAACTAAATAAATTGCTATTAAGAGTTTAGAAAGTTGGTTTGAATTAACATTCTAAAGTCTTTAATTGAATGACTTTAGAAGGCTTTGACTATTGAGTGAAGTTTATAATGCAAACAGCTCGGTCTAAAGGACTCTATGGGACTAACTAAATAAGCTGCTATTAACAGTTTAGTAAGTTGGTTTGCATTAACACTCTAAAGTCTTTAAATTAAAGACTTTAGAAGGTTTAGACTATTGAGTAAAATTATAAAGTAAACTGCTCTGTCTAAAGGACTCTATGGGTCTAACGAAATAAACTGATACTAACAGTTTAGTAAGTTGGTTTGCATTAACACTCTAAAGTCTTTAATTTAAAGACTTTAGAAGATTTAGACTATTGAGTAATGTTTATAAAGTAAACTGCTCATTCTAAAGGACTCTATGGGACTAAAGAAAGGAACTGCTATTAACAGTTCAGTAATTTGGTTTGCATTAACACTCTAAAGTCTTTAAATTGAAGAGTTTAGAATGTTTAGACTATTGAGTGAAGTTTACAAAGTAAACAGCTCATTCTAGAGGTCTCTTTTGGACTAACTAAATAAACTGCTATTAAGAGTTTAGTAAGTTGGTTTGCATTAACAATCTGAAGTCTTTAAATTAAAGAGTTTAGAAGGTGTAGACTATTGAGTGAAGTTTATAAAGTAAACAGCTCGGTCTAAAGGACTCTAGGAGACTAACTAAATAAACTATTATTAACAGTTTTGTGAGTGAGTTTGCGATAACACTCTAAAGTCTTTAACTTAAAGACTTTAGAAGGTTTAGACTATTGAGTAATGTTTCTAAAGTAAACTGCTCACTCTAAAGGACTCTATGGTACTAAAGAATTAAACTGCTATTAACAGTTTAGTAAGTTGGGTTTCATTAACACTCTAAAGTCTTTAATTTAAAGACTTAAGAAAGTTTAGAGTATTGAGTGAAGTTCATAAAGTAAACAGCTCAGTCTAAAGGACTCTATGAAACTAACTAAATAAACAGCTGTTAACAGTTTAGTAAGTTTGTTTGCATTAACACTCAAAAGTCTTTAATTTAATGACTTTAGAAGGTTTAGACTATTGAGTGAAGTTTTTAAAGTAAATTGATAGGTCTAAAGGACTGTGTAGGACTAACTAAATAAAGAGCTATTAACAGTTTAGTAAGTTTGTTTGCATTAACACTTTAAAGTCTTTAATTTAAAGACTTTAGAAGATTTTGACTATTGAGTAAATTTTTTGAAGTAGACTGCTAAGTGTAAAGGACTCTATGGGAGTAACTAATTAAACTACTATTAAGAGTTTCGTAAGTTGTTTTGCATTAACACTCTAAAGTCTTTAATTTATAGACTTTAGAAGGTTTAGAGTATTGAGTTAATTTTATAAAGTAACAGCTCAGTCTAAAGTTCTTTATGAAACTAACTAACTAAACTGCTGTTAACAGTTTAGTCACTTGTTTTGCATTAACACTCAAAAGTTTTTAATTTAAAGACTTTAGAAGGTTTAGACTATTGAGTAAATTTTATAAAGTAAACTGCTCATTCTAAAGGACTCTATGGGACTAACTAATTAAACTGCTATTAACAGTTTATTAAGTTGGTTAGCATTAACACTCTGATGTTTTTAGATTAAGGAGTTTAGAAGGTTTAGACAATTGAGTGAAGTTTATAAAGTAAACAGCTCGGTCTAAAGGACTCTATGGGACTAAAGAATTAAACTGCTATTAACAGTTTAGTAAGTTAGTTTGCGTTAACAGTCTAATGTCTTTAATTTAAAGACTAGAAGGTTTAGACTATTGAGTAAATTTTATAAAGTAAACTGTTCATTCTAAAGGAATCTATGGGACTAAATAATTAAACTGCTATTAACAGTTTAATAAGTAGGTTTGCATTAACACTCTGAAGTCTTTAAATTAAAGAGTTTAGAAGGTTTAGACTATTGAGTGAAGTTTATAAAGTAAACTGCTCGGTCTAGAGGACTTTATGGGACAAACTAAATTAAATGTTGTTAACAGTTTAGTAAGTTAGTTTGCTTTAACACTCTAAGGTGTTTAATTTAAAGACTAAAAGGTTTAGACTATTGAGTAAATTTTATAAAGTAAACTGCTCATTCTAAAGGTTTCTATGGGACTAAAGAAATTAACTGCTATTAAAGGTTCAGTAAGTTGGTTTGGATTAACATTCTAAAGTCTTTAAATTAAAGAGTTTAGAAGGTTTAGACTATTGAATGAAGTTTATAAAGTAAACTTGTCAGTCTAAAGGACTCTATGAAACGAACTAAATAAATTGTTATTAACAGTTTAGTAAGTCTGTTTGCGTTAACACTCTAGAGTCTTTAATTTAAAGACTTTAGAAGGTTTAGACTATTGAGTAAACTTCATAAAGTAAACTGCTCAGTTTAAAGGACTCTCTGGGACTAAAGAAATAAACTGCTATTAACAGTTTAGTAAGTTGGTTTGCATTAACACTCTAAAGTCTTTAATTTAAAGACTTTAGAAGGTTTAGATTGGTGATTGAAGTTTATAAAGTGAAAAGCTCAGTCTAAAGGACTCTATGAAACTAAGTAAATAAAATGCTGTTACCAGTTTAGTAAGTTGGTTTGCATTAACACTCTAAACTCTTTAATTTAAGGACTTTAGAAAGTTTAGAATATTGAGTAAATTTTATAAAATAAACTGCTCAGTCTAAAGGACTCTATGGGACTAACTATGTAAACTGCTATTAACAGTTTCGTAAGTTGGTTTGCATTAACACTCTAAACTCTTTAATTTAATGACTTTAGAAGGTTTAGACTGTTGAGTAGAGTTTATAAAGTAAACTTATAGGTCTAAAGGACTCTATGGGACTAACTAAATAAACTGCTATTAACAGTTTAGTAAGTTGGTTTGCATTAACAGTCTGAAGTCTTTAAAAAAAAGAGTTTAGAAGGTTTAGACTATTGAGTGAAGTTTTTAAAGTAAACAGCTCGGTCTAAAGGACTCTATGGGACTAACTAAATAAACTATTATTAACAGTTTTGTAAGTTAGTTTGCGATAACACTCTAAAGTCTTTCATTTAAAGACTTTAGAAGGTTTAGACTATTGAGTAAATTTTATAAAATAAACTGCTCAGTTTAAAGGACTCTATGGGACTAAAGAAATAAACTGCTATTAACAGTTTAGTAAGTTGGTTTGAATTAACACTATAAAGTCTTTAATTTAAAGACTTTAGAATGTTTAGGCTATTGAGTGAAGTTTATAAACTAAACAGCTCAGTCTAAAGGACTCTGTGAAACGAACAAAATAAACTGCTATTAACTGTTTAGTAAGTTTGTTTGCATTAACACTCTAAAGTCTTTAATTTAAAACTTTAGAAGATTTTGACTATTGAGTTAATTTTATAAAGTAAACTGCTCTATCTAAAGGACTTATGGGACTTACTAAAAAAACTGCTATTTACAGTTTAGTAAGTTGGTTTGCGTTAACACTCTAAATTGTTTAAATTAAAGGGTTTAGAAGATTTAGACTATTGAGTGAAGTTTATAAAGTAAACAGCTCAGTTTAAAGGACTCTATTGGACAAACTAAATAAACTGTTATTAACAGTTTAGTAAGTTGGTTTGCATTAACACTCTAAAGTCTTTAATTTAAAGACTTTAGAAGGTTTAGACTATTGAGTAAATTTTATAAAGTAAACTGCTCATTCTAAAGGACTCTATGGGACTAACAAAATAAACTGCTATTAACAGTTTAGCAAGTTGGTTTGCATTAACACTCTAAAGTCTTTAATTTAAAGACTTTAGAAGGTTTAGACTATTGAGTAATTTTTTTAAAGTAAACTGGTCAGTGTGAAGGACTTATGGGACTAACTAAATAAACTACTATTAATAGTTTAGTAAGTTGGTTTGCATTAACAATCTAAAGTCTTTAATATAATGACTTTAGAAGGTTTAGACTATTGAGTAAATTTTATAAAGTAAACTGGTCAGTCTAAAAGACTAATGGGACTAACAAAATAAACTGCTGTTAACAGTTTAGTAAGTTGGTTTGCATTAACACTCTAAAGTCTTTAAATTAAAGGGTGTTATCGCAAATTAACTTACTAAACTGTTAGTAACATTTTATTTAGTTAATCCCATAGAGTCCTTTAGACCGAACTGTTTACTTTATAATCTTCACTCAATAGTCAAAACCTTCTAAAGTCTTTAATTTAAAGACTTCAGAGTGTTAATGCAAGCCAACTTACTAACTGTTAGTAGCAGTTTAATTAGTTAGTCCCATAGTGTCCTTTAGAATGAGCAGTTTACTTTATAATCTTCACTCAATAGTCTAAACCTTCTAGTCTTTCAATTAAAGACTTTAGAGTGTTAATGGAAACGAACTTACTAAACTGTTAATAACAGTTTCTTTAGTTAGTTTCATAGAGTACTTTAGACTGATCAGTCTACCTTATAAACTTCACTCAAGAGTCTAAACTTTCTAAAATCTTTAAATTAAAGACTTTTGAGTGTTAATGCAAACCAACTTACTAAACTGTTAACAGCAGTTTATTTAGTTAGTTTCATAGAGTCCTTTAGACTGAGCTGTTTACTTTATAAACTTCACTCAATACTCTAAACCTTCTAAAGTCTGTAAATTAAAGCCTTTAGAGTGCTAATGCAAACCAACTTACTAAACTGTTAATAGCAGTTTTTTTTCTTTAGTCCCATAGAGTCCTTTAGACTGAGCAGTTCACTTTATAAACTTTACTCAATAGTCCAAACCTAGTAAAATCTTTAAATTAAAGACTTTAGAGTGTTAATGCAAACAAACTTACTAAACTGTTAATAGCAGTTTATTTAGTTGTCCCATAGAGTCCTTTAGACCTATAAGTTTACTTTACAAACTTCACTCAATAGTCTAAACCTTCTAAAGTCTTTAATTTAAAGACTTCATAGTGTTAATGCAAACCAACTTACTAAACTGTTAACAGTAGTTTATTTAGTTAGTTTCATAGAGCCCTTTAGACTGAGCTGTTTACTTTATAAACTTCACTCAATACTCTAAACCTTCTAAAGTCTTTAAATTAAAAACTTTAGAGCGTTAATGCAAACCAACTCACTAAACTGTTAATAGCAGTTTATTTCTTTAGTCCCATGGAGTCCTTTAGAATGAGCAGTTTACTTTATAAACTTTACTCAATAGTCTAAACCTTCTAAAGTCTTTAAAATAAAGACTTTAGAGTGTTAACGCAAACTAACTTACAAAACTGTTAATAACAGTTTATTTAGTTAGTCCCATAGAGTCCTTTTGACCGAGCTGTTTACTTTATAAACTTCACTCAATAGTCTAAACCTTCTGAACTCTTTAAATTATAGACTGCAGAGTGTTAATGCAAACCAACTTACTAAACTGTTTATAACAGTTTAATTAGTTAGTCCCATAGAGTCCTTTAGACTGAGCAGTTTAGTTTATAAACTTTACTCAATAGTCTAAACCTTCTAAAGTCTTTAAATTAAAGAGTTTAGAGTGTTAATGCAAACCAACTTACTAAACTGTTAAAAGCAGTTTATTTAGTTAGTCCCATAGAGTCCTTTAGACCTATAAGTTTACTCTATAAACTTTACTAAACAGTCTAAACCTTCTAAACTCATTAAATTAAAGACTTTAGAGTGTTAATGTAAAAAAACTTATTAAAACGTTAATAGCAGTTTACATAGTTAGTCCCATAGAGTCCTTTAGAATGAGCAGTTTACTTTATAAAAAATACTCAATATTCTAAACTTTCCAAAGTCCTTAAATTAAAGACTTTAGTGTGTTAATGCAAACCAGCTTACTGAACTGTTAACATAAGTTCATTTACTTAGTTTCATAGAGTCCTTTAGAGTGAACTTTTTACTTTATAAACTTCACTCAATAGTCTAAACCTTCTAAAGTCTTTAAATTAAAGACTTTAGAGTGTTAATGCAAGACAGCTTACTAAACTGTTAATAGCAGTTTATTTCTTTAGTCCCATAGAGTCCTTTAGACTGAGCAGTTTACTTTATAAACTTTACTCAATAGTCTAAACCTTCTAAAGTCTTTAAATTAAAGACTTTAGTGTGTTAATTCAAACCAACTTACTAAACTGTTAATAGCAGTTTATTTCGTTAGTCCCATAGAGTCCTTTAGACTGTGCAGTCTACTTTATAAACTTTACTCAATAGTCTAAACCTTCTAAAGTCTTTAATTTAAAGACTTCAGAGTTTTAATGCAAACCAACTTACTAAACTGTTAATAACAGTTTATTTAGTTAGTCCCATAGAGTCCTTTAGAATGAGCAGTCTACTTTATAAACTTTACTCAATAGTCTAAACCTTTTAAAGTCTTTAAATTAAAGACTTTAAAGTGTTAATGCAGACGAACTTACTAAGCTGTTAATAACAGCTCATTTAGCTAGTTTCATAGAGTCCTTTAGACTGACTAGTTTACTTTATAAACTTCACTCAATAGCCTAAAGCTTCTAAAGTCTTTAAATAAAAGACTTTAGAGTGTTAATGCAAACAAACTTACTAAACTCTTAATAGCAGTTTATTTCTTTAGTCCCGTAGGGTCCTATAGACTGATCAGTTTACTTTATAAACTTTACTCAATAGTCTAATCCTTCTAAAGTCTTTAAATTAAAGACTTTAGAGTGTTAATGCAAACCAACTTACTAAACGGTTAATAACAGTTTACATAGTTAGTCCCATAGAGTCCTTTAGACTGAGTAGTTTACTTTATAAAATTTACCGAATATTCTAAACCTTCTAAAGTCTTTAAATTAAAGACCTTAGAGTGTTAACGCAAACTATCTTACAAAACTGTTAATAGCAGTTTATTTCTTTAGTCCCATAGAGTCCTTTAGACTGAGCAGTTTACTTTATAAACTCTACTCAATAGTCTAAACCTTCTAAAGTCTTTAAATTAAAGACTTTAAAGTGTGTATCGCAAACTAACTTACTAAACTGTTAATAACAGTTTATTTATTTAGTCCCATAGAGTCCTTTAGACCGAGCTGTTTATTTTTAGAAACTTCACTCAATAGTCTAAAACTTCTAAAGTCTTTAATTTAAAGACTTCAGAGTTTTAATGCAAACCAACTTACTAAACTGTTAATAACAGTTTATTCAGGTAGTCCCATAGAGTCCTTTAGAATGAGCAGTTTACTTTATAAAATTTACTCAATAGTCTAAACCTTCTAAAGTCTTTAAATTAAAGACTTTAAAGTGTTAATGCAAACGAACTTACTAAACTGTTAATAACAGCTCATTTAGTTAGTTTCATAGAGTCCTTTAGACTGACCAGTTTACTTTATAAACTTCACTCAATAGCCTAAAGCTTCTAAAGTCTTTAAATTAAAGAGTTTAGAGTGTTAATGCAAACCAACTTACTAAACTGTTAATAGCAGTTTATTTCTTTAGTCCCACAGAGTCCTATAGACTGATCAGTTTACTTTATAAACTTTAGTCAATAGTCTAATCCTTCTAAAGTCTTTAAATTAAAGACTTTAGAGTGTTAATGCAAACAAACTTACTAAAGTGTTAATAGCAGTTTATTTAGTTAGTCCCATTAACTCATTTAGACTGAGCAGTTTACTTTATAAACTTTACTCAACAGTCTAAACCTTCTAAACTCATTAAATTAAAGACTTTAGAGTGTTAATGCAAACCAACTTACTAACTGTTAATAACAGTTTACATAGTTAGTCCCATAGAGTCCTTTAGACTGAGTTGTTTACTTTATAAAATTTACTCAATATTCTAAACCTTCTAAAGTCTTTAAATTAAAGACCTTAGAGTGTTAACGCAAACTATCTTACAAAACTGTTAATAGCAGTTTATTTCTTTAGTCCCATAGAGTCCTTTAGACTGAGCAGTTTACTTTATAAACTTTACTCAATAGTCTAAACCTTCTAAAGTCCTTAAATTAAAGACTTTAAGTGTTATCGCAAACTAACTTACTAAACTGTTAATAACAGTTTATTTAGTTAGTCCCATAGAGTCCTTTAGACCGAGCTGTTTATTTTTAGAAACTTCACTCAAAAGTCTAAAACTTCTAAAGTCTTTAATTTAAAGACTTCAGAGTTTTAATGCAAACCAACTTACTAAACTGTTAATAACAGTTTATTTAGTTAGTCACATAGAGTCCTTTAGAATGAGCAGTTTACCTTATAAAATTTACACAATAGTCTAAACCTTCTAAAGTCTTTAAATTAAAGACTTTAAAGTGTTAATGGAGACGAACTTACTAAACTGTTAATAACAGCTCATTTAGTTAGTTTCATAGAGTCCTTTAGACTGACCAGTTTACTTTATAAACTTCACTCAATAGCCTAAAGCTTCTAAAGTCTTTAAATTAAAGACTTTAGAGTGTTATTGCAAACCAACTTACTAAACTCTTAATAGCAGTTTATTTCTTTAGTCCCATAGAGTCCTATAGACTGATCAGTTTACTTTATAAACTTTAGTCAATAGTCTAATCCTTCTAAAGTCTTTAAATTAAAGACTTTAGAGTGTTAATGCAAACCAACTTACTAAACTGTAAATAGCAGTTTATTTAGTTAGTCCCATTAACTCATTTAGACTGAGCAGTTTACTTTATAAACTTTACTCAACAGTCTAAACCTTCTAAAATCATTAAATTAAAGACTTTAGAGTGTTAATGCAAACCAACTTACTAACTGTTAATAACAGTTTACATAGTTAGTCCCATAGAGTCCTTTAGACTGAGTAGTTTACTTTATAAAATTTACTCAATATTCTAAACCTTCTAAAGTCTTTAAATTAAAGACCTTAGAGTGTTAACGCAAACTATCTTACAAAACTGTTAATAGCAGTTTATTTCTTTAGTCCCATAGAGTCCTTTAGACTGAGCAGTTTACTTTATAAACTTTACTCAATAGTCTAAATCTTCTAAAGTCTTTAAATTCAAGACTTTAGAGTGTTATCGCAAATTAACTTAGTAAACTGTTAATAACATTTTATTTAGTTAGTCCCATAGAGTCCTTTAGACCGAGCTGTTTACTTTATAATCTTCACTCAAAAGTCTAAACCTTCTAAAGTCTTTAATTTAAAGACTTCAGAGTGTTAAAGCAAACCAACTTACTAAACTGTTAATAGCAGTTTTTTTCTTTAGTCCCATAGAGCCCTTTAGACTGAGCAGTTTACTTTATAAACTTTACTCAAAAGTCTAAACATTCTAAAGTCTTTAAATTAAAAACTTTAGAGTTTTATCACAAAGTAACTTACTAAACTGTTAATAATAGTTTATTTAGTTAGTCCCATAGAGTCCTTTATACCTACTTGTTTACTTTACGAACTCCACTGAATAGTCTAAAGCTTCTAAAGTCTTTAATTTAAAGACTTTTAAGAGTTAATGCAAACCAACTTACTAAAGTGTTAACAGCAGGTTATTTAGTTAGCTTCATAGAGCCCTTTAGACTGAGCTGTTTACTTTATAAACTTTACTCAATACTCTAAACCTTTTAAAGTCTTTAAATTAAAGACTTTAGACCGTTAATGCAAACCAACTTACTAAACTGTTAATAGCAGTTTATTTCTTTAGTCCCATAAGAGTCCTTTAGACTGAGCAGTTTACTTTATAAACTTTACTCAATAGTCTAAACCTTCTAAAGTCTTTAAATTAAAGACTTTAGAGTGTTATCGCAAACTAACTTACAAAACTGTTAATAATATTTTATTTTGTTAGTCCCAAAGAGTCCTTTAGACCGAGCTGTTTACTTTATAAACTTCACTCAATAGTCAAACCTTCTAAACTCTTTAATTTAAAGACTTCAGAGTGATAATGCAAACCAACTTACTAAACTGTTATTAGCAGTTTAATTAGTTAGTCCCATAGTGTCCTTTAGAATGAGCAGTTTACTTTATAAAATTTACTCAATAGTCTAAACCTTCTAAAGTCTTTAAATTAAAGTCTTTAGAGTGTTAATGCAAACCAACTTACGAAACTGTTAATAACAGTTTATTTAGTTAGTCCCATTAACTCATTTAGACTGTGCAGTTTACTTTATAAACTTTACTCAACAGTCTAAACCTTCTAAACTCATTAAATTAAAGACTTTAGAGTGTTAATGCAAACCAACTTACTAACTGTTAATAACATTTTAAATATTTAGTCCCATAGAGTCCTTTAGACTGAGTAGTTTACTTTATAAAATTTACTCAATATTCTAAACCTTCTAAAGTCTTTAAATTAAAGACCTTAGAGCGTTAACGCAAACCATCTTACAAAACTGTTAATAGCAGTTTATTTAGTTGTCCCATAGAGTCCTTTAGACCTATAAGTTTACTTTACAAACTTCACTCAATAGTCTAAACCTTCTAAAGTCTTTAATTTAAAGACTTCAGAGTGCTAATGCAAACCAACTTACTAAACTGTTAACAGCAGTTTATTTAGTTAGTTTCATAGAGCCCTTTAGACTGAGCTGTTTACTTTATAAACTTCATTCAATACTCTAAACCTTCTAAAGTCTTTAAATTAAAGACTTTAGAGTGTTATGGAAACAAACTCACTAAACTGTTAATAGCAGTTTATTTCTTTAGTCCCATAGAGTCCTTTGGACTGAGCAGTTTACTTTATAAACTTTACTCAATAGTCTAAACCTTCTAATCTCTTTAATTTAAAGACGTCATAGTGTTAACGCAAACCAACTTACTAAACTGTTAATAACAGTTTATTTAGTTACTCCCATAGAGTCCTTTTGACCGAGCTGTTTACTTTATAAACTTCACTCAATAGTCTAAACCTTCTAAACTCTTTAATTTAAAGACTTCAGATTGTTAATGCAAACGAACTTACTAAACTGTTAATAACAGTTTAATTAGTTAGTCCCATAGAGTCCTTTAGACTGAGCAGTTTAGTTTATAAACTTTACTCAATAGTCTAAACCTTCTAAAGTCTTTAAATTAAAGAGTTTAGAGGGTTAATGCAAATCAACTTACTAAACTGTTAAAAGCAGTTTATTTAGTTAGTCCCATAGAGTCCTTTAGACCTATAAGTTTACTCTATAAACTTTACTAAACAGTCTAAACCTTCTAAACTCATTAAATTAAAGACTTTTGATTGTTAATGTAAACCAACTTATTAAAATGTTAATAGCAGTTTACATTGTTAGTCCCGTAGAGTCCTTTAGAATGAGCAGTTTACTTTATTAAAATACTAAATATTCTAAACTTTCCAAAGTCCTTAAATTAAAGACTTTAGAGTGTTAATGCAAACCAGCTTATTGAACTGTTAACAGAAGTTTATTTACTTAGTTTCATAGAGTCCTTTAGACTGAACTTTTTACTTTATAAATTTCACTCAATAGTCTAAACCTTCTAAAGTCTTTAAATTAAAGACTTTAGAGTGTTAATGCAAAACAGCTTACTAAACTGTTAATAGCAGTTTATTTCTTTAGTCCCATAAAGTCCTTTAGACTGAGCAGTTTACTTTATAAACTTTACTCAATAGTCTAAACCTTCTAAAGTCTTTAAATTAAAGACTTTAAAGTGTTAATGGAAACGAACTTACTAAACTGTTAATAACAGGTCATTTAGTTAGTTTCATTGTGTCCTTTAGACTGACCAGTTTCCTTTATAAACTTCACTCAATAGCCTAAAGCTTCTAAAGTCTTTAAATTAAAGACTTTAGAGTGTTAATGCAAACCAACTTACTAAACTCTTAATAGCAGTTTATTTCTTTAGTCCCATAGAGTCCTATAGACTGATCAGTTTACTTTCTAAACTTTAGTCAATAGTCTTATCCTTCTAAAGTTATTAAATTAAAGACTTTAGAGTGTTAATGCAAACAAACTTACTAAACTGTTAATAGCAGTTTAATTAGTTAGTCCCATAGAGTCCTTTATACTGAGCAGTTTACTTTATAAACTTTACTCAATAGTCTAAACCTTCTAAAGTCTTTAAATTAAAGAGTTTAGAGTGTTAACGCAAACTATCTTACAAAACTGTTAATAGCAGTTTATTTCTTTAGTCCCATAGAGTTCTTTAGACTGAGCAGTTTACTTTATAAAATTTACTCAATAGTCTAAACCTTCTAAAGTCTTTAAATTAAAGACCTAAAAGTGTTATCGTAAACTAACTTACTAAACTGTTAATAACAGTTTATTTAGTTAGTCCCATAGAGTCCTTCAGTCTGAGCTGTTTATTTTTAGAAAGTTCACTCAATAGTCTAAAACTTCTAAAGTCTTTAATTTAAAGACTTCAGAGTTTTAATGCAAATCAACTTACTAAACTGTTAATAACAGTTTATTTAGTTAGTCCCATAGAGTCCTTTGGAATGAGCAGTTTACTTTATAAAATTTACTCAATAGTCTAAACCTTCTAAAGTCTTTAATTTAAAGATTTTAAAGTGTTAATGCAAACAAACTTACTAAACTGTTAATAACAGCTCATTTAGTTAGTTTCATAGAGTCCTTTAGACTGACCAGTTTACTTTATAAACTTCACTCAATAGCCTAAAGCTTCTAAAGTCTTTAAATTAAAGACTTTAGAGTGTTAATGTAAACCAACTTACTAAACTCTTAATAGCAGTTTAATTCTTTAGTCCCATAGTGTCCTATAGACTGATCAGTTTACTTTATAAACTTTAGTCAATAGTCTAATCCTTCTAAAGTCTTTAAATTAAAGACTTTAGAGTGTTAATGCAAACAAACTTACTAAACTGTTAATAGCAGTTTATTTAGTTAGTCCCATTAACTCATTTATACTGAGCAGTTTACTTTATAAACTTTACTCAACAGTCTAAACCTTCTAAACTCATTAAATTAAAGACTTTAGAGTGTTAATGCAAACCAACTTACTAACTGTTAATAACAGTTTACATAGTTTGTCCCATAGAGTCCTTTAGACTGAGTAGTTTAATTTATAAAATTTACTCAATATTCTAAACCTTCTAAAGTCTTTAAATTAAAGACCTTAGAGTGTTAACGCAAACTATCTTACAAAACTGTTAATAGCAGTTTATTTCTTTAGTCCCATAGAGTCCTTTAGACTGAGCAGTTTACTTTATAAACTTTCCTCAATAGTCTAAACCTTCTAAAGTCTTTAAATTAAAGACTTTAGAGTGTTATCGCAAATTAACTTACTAAACTGTTAATAACATTTTATTTAGTTAGTCCCATAGAGTCCTTTAGACCGAGCTGTTTACTTTATAATCTTCACTCAATTGTCTAAACCTTCTAAAGTCTTCAATTTAAAGACTTCAGAGTGTTAATGCAAACCAACTTACAAAACTGTTAATAGCAGTTTATTTCTTTAGTCCCAGAGAGCCCTTTAGACTGAGCAGTTTACTTTATAAACTTTACTCAAAAGTCTAAACCTTCTAAAGTCTTTAAATTAAAAACTTTAGAGTGTTATCACAAACTAACTTACTAAACTGTTAATAATAGTTTATTTAGTTAGTCCCATAGAGTCCTTTATACCTATAAGTTTACTTTACGAAAAAAAGCTTCTAAAGTCTTTAATTTAAAGACCTTTAAGAGTTAATGCAAACCAACTTACTAAACTGTTAACAGCAGGTTATTTAGTTAGCTTCATAGAGCCCTTTAGACTGAGCTGTTTACTTTATAAACTTCACTCAATACTCTAAACCTTTTAAAGTCTTTAAATTAAAGACTTTAGATCGTTAATGCAAACCAACTTACTAAACTGTTAATAGCAGTTTATTTCTTTAGTCCCATAAGAGTCCTTTAGATTGAGCAGTTTACTTTATAAACTTTACTCAATAGTCTAAACCTTCTAAAGTCTTTAAATTAAAGACTTTAGAGTGTTATCGCAAACTAACTTACAAAACTGTTAATAATAGTTTATTTAGTTAGTCCCAAAGAGTCCTTTAGATCGAGCTGTTTACTTTATAAACTTCACTCAATAGTCTAAACCTTCTAAACTCTTTAATTTAAAGACTTCAGAGTGTTAATGCAAACCAACTTACTAAACTGTTATTAGCAGTTTAATTAGTTAGTCCCATGGAGTCCTTTAGAATGAGCAGTTTACTTTATAAAATTTACTCAATAGTCTAAACCTTCTAAAGTCTTTAAATTAAAGTCTTTAGAGTGTTAATGCAAACCAACTTACTAAACTGTTAACAGCAGTTTATTTACTTAGTTTCATACAGTCCTTTAGACTCAGCTTTTTCCTTATAAACTTCACTCAATACTCTAAACCTTCTAAAGTCTTTAAATTAAAGACTTTAGATTGTTAATGCAAACGAAGTTACAAAACTGTTAATAGGAGTTTATTTCTTTAGTCCCATAGAGTCCTTTAGACTTAGAAGTTTACTTTATAAAATTTACTCAATAGTCTAAACCTTCTAAAGTCTTTAAATTAAAGACTTTAGAGTGTTAATGCAAACCAACTTACTAAACTGTTAATAGCAGTTTATTTCTTTAGTCCCATAAAGTCCTTTATACTGAGTAGTTCACTTTATAAACTTTACTCAATAGTCCAAACCTTCTAAAATCATTAAATTAAAGACTTTAGAGTGTTATCACAAACTAACTTACAAAACTATTAATAATACTTTATTTAGTTAGTCCCATAGAGTCCTTTAGACTGAGCTGTTTACATTATAAGCTTTACTCAATAGTCTAAACCTTCTAAAGTCTTTAAATTAAAGACTTTAGAGTGTTAATGCAAACCAACTTACTAAACTGTTAATAGCAGTTTATTTAGTTGTCCCATAGAGTCCTTTAGACCTATAATTTTACTTTACAAACATCACTCAATAGTCTAAACCTTCTAAAGTCTTTAATTTAAATACTTCAGAGTGTTAATGCAAACCAACTTACTAAACTGTTAACAGTAGTTTATTTAGTTAGTTTCATAGAGCCCTTTAGACTGAGCTGTTTACTTTATAAACTTCATTCAATACTCTAAACCTTCTAAAGTCTTTAAATTAAAGACTTTAGAGCGTTAATGCAAACCAACTCACTAAACTGTTAATAGCATTTTTTTTCTTTAGTCCCATGGAGTCCTTTAGACTGAGCAGTTTACTTTATAAACTTTACTCAATAGTCTAAACCTTCTAAACTCTTTAATTTAAAGACGTCATAGTGTTAACGCAAACCAACTTACTAAACTGTTAACAGCAGTTTATTTACTTAGTTTCATAGAGTCCTTTAGACAGAGCTTTTTACTTTATAAACTTCACTCAATAGTCTAAACATTCTAAAGTGTTTAATTTAAAGACTTTAGAGTGTTAATGCAAACAAACTTACTAAAGTGTTAATAGCAGTTTATTTCTTTAGTCCCATAGAGTCCTTTAGAGTGAGCAGTTTACTTTATAAACTTTACTCAATAGCCTAAACCTTCTAAACTCTTTAATTTAAAGACTTTAGAGTGTTAACGCAAACTAACTTACAAAACTGTTAATAACAGTTTATTTAGTTAGTCCCATAGAGTCCTTTTGACCGAGCTGTTTACTTTATAGACATCACTCAATAGTCTAAACCTTCTAAACTCTTTAATTTAAAGACTTCAGAGTGTTAATGCAAACCAACTTACTAAACTGTTAATAACAGTTTAATTAGTTAGTCCCATAGAGTCCTTTAGACTGAGGAGTTTACTTTATAAACTTTACTCAATAGTCTAAACCTTCTAACGTCTATAAATTAAAGAGTTTAGAGTGTTAATGCAAACTAACTTACAAAACTGTTAATAACAGTTTATTTAGTTAGTCCCATAGAGTCCTTTTGACCAAGCTGTTTACTTTATAAACTTCACTCAATAGTCTAAACCTTCTAAACTCTTTAATTTAAAGACTTCAGAGTGTTAATGCAAACCAACTTACTAAACTGTTAATAGCAGTTTAATTAGTTAGTCCCATGGAGTCCTTTAACTGAGCAGTTTACTTTTTAATCTTTACTCAATAGTCTAAACCTTCTAAAGTCTTCAAATTAAAGACTTTAGAAAGTTAATGCAAACCAACTTACTAAACTGTTAAAAGCAGTTTATTTAGTTAGTCACATAGAGTCCTTTAGACCTATAAATTTACTTTTTAATCTTTACTCAATAGTCTAAACCTTCTAAAGTCTTCAAATTAAAGACTTTAGAAAGTTAATGCAAACCAACTTACTAAACTGTTAAAAGCAGTTTATTTAGTTAGTCACATAGAGTCCTTTAGACCTATAAATTTACTTTGTAAGCTTTACTCAATAGTCTAAACATTCTAAAGTCTTTAAATTAAAGACTTTAGAGTGTTAGTGCAAACCAACTTACTAAATGTTAATAGCAGTTTACATAGTTAGTCCCATAGAGTCCTTTGACTGAGCAATTTACTTTCTAAAATTTACTCAATATTCTAAATTTTCTAAAGTCCTTAAATTAAAAACTTTAGAGTGTTAATGCAAACAAACTTACTAAACTGTTATAAGCGGTTTATTTAGTTAGTCACATAGAGTCCTTTAGACCTATAAGTTCACTTTATAAACTTTACTCAACAGTCTAAACCTTCTAAACCCATTAAATTAAAGACTTTAGAGTGTTAATGCAAACCATCTTACTAAAATGTTAATAGCAGTTTACATAGTTAGTCCTATAGAGTCCTTTCGACTGAGCAGTTTACTTTATTATATTTACTCAATATTCTAAACTTTCTAAAGTCTTAAAATTAAAAACTTTAGAGTGTTAATGCAAACCGACTTACTAAACTGTTAACAGCAGTTTATATACTTAGTTTCATAGAGTCCATTAGACTGAGCTTTTTACTTTATAAACTTCACTCAATAGTCTAAACCTTCTAAAGTCTTTAATTAAAGACTTTAGAGTGTTAATGCAAACCAACTTACTAAACTGTTAATAGCAGTTTATTTCTTTAGTCCTATAGAGTCCTTTAGCCTGAGCAGTTTACTTGATAAACTTTCCTCAATAGTCTAAACCTTCTAAAGTCTTTAAATTAAAGACTTTAGAGTGTTATCGCAAACTAACTTACAAAACTGTTAATAACAGTTTATTTAGTTAGCCCCATAGAGTCCTTTAGGCCGAGCTGTTTACTTTATAAACTTCACTCAATAGTCTAAACCTTCTAAACTCTTTAATTTAAAGACTTCAGAGTGTTACTGCAAACCAACTTACTGAACTGTTAATAGCAGTTTATTTAGTTAGTCCCATAGAGACCTTTATTATGAGCTGTTTACTTTATAAGATTTACTCAATAGTCTAAACCTTCTAAAGTCTTTAAATTACAGACTTTAGAGTGTTAATGCAGACGAACTTACTAAACTGTTAATAACAGTTTATTTAGTCAGTTTAATAGAGTCCTTTAGACTGACCAGTTTACCTTATAAACTTCACTCAATAGTCTAAACCTTCTAAACTCTTTAATTTAAAGACTTTAGAGTGTTAATGCAAACCAACTTACTGAACTGTTAATAGCAGTTTATTTCTTTAGTCCCATAGAGTCCTTTAGATTGAGCAGTTTACTTTATAAACTTTACTCAATAGTCTAAACCTTCTAAACTCAATAATTTAAAGACTTCAGAGTGTTAATGCAAACTAACTTAGTGAACTGTTAATATCAGTTTATTTAGTTAGTTTCATAGAGCCCTTTAGACTGAGCTGTTTACTTTATAAACTTCACTCAATACTCTCAACCTTCTAAAGTCTTTAAATTAAAGACTTTAGAGTGTTAATGCAAACCAACTTACTAAACTGTTAATAGCAGTTTATTTCTTTAGTCCCATAGAGTCCTTTAGACCGAGCTGTTTACTTTATAAAGTTTACTCAATAGTCTATACCTTCTAAACTCTTTAATTTAAAGACTTCAGAGTGTTAATGTAAACCAACTTACTAAACTGTTAATAGCAGTTTATTTAGTTAGTCCCATAGAGTCCTTTGGAATGAGCTGTTTACTTTATAAACTTTACTCAATACTCTAAACCTTCTAAAGTCTTTAAATTAAAGACTTTAGAGCATTAATGCAAACCAACTTACTAAACTGTTAATAGCAGTTTATTTCTTTAGTCTCATAGAGTCCTTTAGACCGAGCTGTTTACATTATAAACTTTACTCAATAGTCTAAACCTTCTAAACTCTTTAAATTAAAGACTTTAGAGTGTTAATGCAAACTAACTTAGTGAACTGTTAATATCAGTTTATTTAGTTAGTTTCATAGAGCCCCTTAGACTGAGCTGTTTACTTTATAAACTTCACTCAATAGTCTAAACCTTCTAAAGTCTTTAAATTAAAGACTTTAGAGCGTTAATGCAAACGAACTTACTAAACTGTTAATAGCAGTTTATTTCTTTAGTCCCATAGAGTCCTTTAGACCGAGCTGTTTACTTTATAATCTTTACTCAATAGTCTAAACCTTCTAAACTCTTTAATTTAAAGATTTCAGAGTGTTAATGCACACCAACTTACTAAACTGTTAATAGCAGTTTATTTAGTTAGTCACATAGAGTCCTTTAGACCTATAAGTTTACTTTATAAACTTTACTCAACTGTCTAAACCTTCTAAGCCCATTAAATTAAAGTCTTTAGAGTGTTAATGTAAACCAACTTACTAAAATGTTAATAGCAGTTTACATAGTTAGTCCCATAGAGTCCTTTCGACTGAGCAGTTTACTTTATTATTTTTACTCAATATTCTAAACTTTCTAAAGTCCTTAAATTAAAAACTTTAGAGTGTTAATGCAAACCAACTTACTAAACTGTTAACAGCAGTTTATTTACTTAGTTTCATAGAGTCCTTTAGACTGAGATTTTTAATTTATAAACTTCACTCAATAGTCTAAACCTTCTAAAGTCTTTAATTAAAGACTTTAGAGCGTTAATGCAAACAAACTTACTAAACTGTTAATAGCAGTTTATTTCATTAGTCCCGTAGAGTCCTTTAGACTGAGCAGTTTACTTTATAAACTTTACTCTATAGTTTTAACCTTCTAAAGTCTTTAAATTAAAGACTTTATAGTGTTAATGCAAACCAACTTACTAAACTGTTAATAACAGTTTATTTAGTTAGTCCCATAGAGTCCTTTAGACCGAGCTGTTTACCTTATAAACTTCACTCAATAGTCTAAACCTTCTAAACTCTTTAATTTAAAGACTTCAGAGTGTTAATGCAAACCAACTTACTGAACTGTTAATAGCAGTTTATTTAGATAGTCCCATAGAGTCCTTTAGAATGAGCTGTTTACTTTATGAGATTTACTCAATAGTCTAAACCTTCTAAAGTCTTTAAATTACAGACTTTAGAGTGTTAATGCAAACGAACTTACTAAACTGTTAATAACAGTTTATTTAGTCTGTTTCATAGAGTCCTTTAGACTGACCAGTTTACCTTATAAACGTCACTCAATAGTCCAAACCTTCTAAACTCTTTAATTTAAAGACTTTAGAGTGTTAATGCAAACCAACTTACTGAACTGTTAATAGCAGTTTACTTCTTTAGTCCCATAGAGTCCTTTAGAATGAGCAGTTTACTTTATAAAATTTACTCAATAGTCTAAACCTTCTAAAGTCTTTAATTTAAAGACTTTAGAGTGTTAATGCAAACCAACTTACTGAACTGTTAATAGCAGTTTACTTCGTTAGTCCCATAGAGTCCTTTAGAATGAGCAGTTTACTTTATAAACTTTACTCAATAGTCTAAACCTTATAAACTCTTTTATTTAAAGACTTCAGAGTGTTAATGCAAACTAACTTATTGAACTGTTAATATCAGTTTATTTAGTTAGTTTCATAGAGCTCTTTAGACTGAGCTGTTTACTTTATAAACTTCACTCAATACTATAAACCTTCTAAAGTCTTTAAATTAAAGACTTTATAGCGTTAATGCAAACCAACTTACTAAACTGGTAATAGCAGTTCATTTCTTTAGTCCCATAGAGTACTTTAGACCGAGCTGTTTACTTTATAAACTTTACTCAATAGTCTAAACCTTCTAAACTCTTTAATTTAAAGACTTCAGAGTGTTAATGCAAACCAACTTACTAAACTGTTAATAGCAGTTTATTTAGTTAGTCCCATAGAGTCCTTTAGAATGAGCTGTTTACTTTATAAAATTTACTCAATACTCTAAACCTTCTAAAGTCTTTAAATTACAGACTTTAGAGTGTTAATGCAAACGAACTTACTAAACTGTTAATAACAGTTTATTTAGTCTGTTTCATAGAGTCCTTTAGACTGAGCAGTTTACTTTATAAACTTTACTCAATAGTCTAAACCTTCTAAACTCTTTAATTTAAAGACTTTAGAGTGTTAATGCAAACCAACTTACTGAACTGTTAATAGCAGTTTATTTCTTTAGTCCCATAGAGTCCTTTAGAATGAGCAGTTTACTTTATAAAATTTACTCAATAGACTAAACTTTCTAAACTCTTTAATTTAAAGACTTTAGAGTGTTAATGCAAACGAACTTACTGAACTGCTAATAGCAGTTTATTTAGACAGTTTCATAGAGCCCTTTAGACTGAGCATTTTACTTTATAAACATCACTAAATAGTCTAAACCTTCTAAAGTCTTTAAATTAATGACTTTAGATTATTAATGCAAACCAACTTACTAAACTGTTAATAGCAGTTTATTTCTTTAGTCCCATAGAGTCCTTTAGACTGAGCTGTTTAGTTTATGAACTTTACTCAATAGTCTAAACTTTGTAAACTCTTTAATTTAAAGACATCAGAGTGTTTATGCAAACCAACTTACTAAACTGTTATTAGCAGTTTAATTAGTTTGTCCCATAGAGTCCTTTAGACTGAGCAGTTTACTTTATAAAGTTTACTCAATAGTCTAAACCTTATAAAGTCTTTAAATTAAAGACTTTAGAGTGTTAATGCAAACCAACTTACTAAACTGTTAATAGCAGTTTATTTAGTTATTCCCATAGAGTCCTTTAGACCTATAAGTTTACTTTATAAACTTTACTCAACAGTCTAAACCTTCTAAAGTCTTTAAATTAAAGACTTTAGAGTGTTAATGCAAACCAACTTACTAAACTGTTAATAGCAGTTTATTTAGTTAGTCCCATAGAGTCCTTTAAACTGAGCAGTTTACTTTATAAACTTTACTCAATAGTCTAAACCTTCTAAAGTCTTTAAATTGAAGACTTTAGAATGTTATCACAAACTAACTTACTAAATGGTTAATAACAGTTTATTTAGTTAGTCCCATAGAGTTCTTTAGACCGAGCTGTTTACTTTATAAACTTCACTCATTAGTCTAAACCTTCTAAACTCTTTAATTTAAAGACTTCAGAGTGTTAATGCAAACCAACTTACTAAACTATTAATAGCAGTTTGATTATTTAGTCCCATAGAGTCCTTTAGAATGAGCAGTTTACTTTATAAAATTTACTCAATAGTCTAAACATTCTAGTCTTTCAATTAAAGACTTTAGAGTGTTAATGCAAACGAACTTACTTAACTGTTAATAACAGTTTATTTAGTTAGTTTCATAGAGTCCTTTAGACAGACCAGTTTACTTTATAAAACTTCACTCAATAGTCTAAACTTTCTATCTAAACTCTTCAATTTAAAGACTTTAGAGTGTTGATGCAAACCAACTTACTTAAGTGTTAATAGCAGTTTATTTCTTTAGTCCCATAGAGTCCTTCAGACTGAGCAGTTTACTTTATAAACTTTACTCAATAGTCAAAACCTTCTGAAGTCTTTAAATTAAAGACTTTAGAGTGTTATCGCAAACTAAGTTACAAAACTGTTAATAATATTTTATTTAGTTAGTCCTAAACAGTCCTTTAGACCGAGCTGTTTACTTTATAAACTTCACTTAATAGTCTAAACCTTCTAAACTCTTTAATTTAAAGACTTCAGAGTGTTAATCCAAACGAACTTACTAAACTGTTAACAGCAGTTTATTTACTTAGTTTCATAGAGTCCTTTAGACTGAGCTTTTTACTTTATAAACTTCATTGAATAGTCTAAACCTTCTAAAGTCTTTAAATTAAAGACTTTAGAGTGTTAATGCAAACAAACTTACTAAACTTTTAATAGCAGTTTATTTCGTTAGTCCTGTAGAGTCCTTTAGACTGCGCAGTTTACTTTATAAACTTTACTCAATAGTTTAAACCTTCTAAAGTCTTTAAATTAAAGACTTTAGAGTGTTAACGCAAACCAACTTACTAAACTGTTAATAGCAGTTTATTTAGTTAGTCCCATAGAGTCCTTTAGACCTATAAGTTTACTTTATAAACTTTACTCAACAGTCTAAACCTTCTAAAGTCTTTAAATTAAAGACATTAAAGATTTAATGGAAACCAACTTACTAAACTGTTAATAGCAGTTTATTTCTTTAGTCTCATAGAGTCCTTTATACTTAGCAGTTTACTTTATAAACTTTACTCAATAGTCTAAACCTTCTAAAGTCTTTAAATTAAAGACTTTAGAATGTTATCACAAACTAACTTACTAAACGGTTAATAACAGTTTATTTAGTTTGTCCCATAGAGTCCTTTAGACCGAGCTGTTTACTTTATAAACTTCACTCAATAGTCTAAAACTTCTAAACTCTTTAATTTAAAGACTTCAGAGTGTTAATGCAAACCAACTTACTAAAATGTTAATAGCGGTTTAATTAGTTAGTCCCATAGAGTACTTTAGAATGAGCAGTTTACTTTATAAAATTTACTCAATAGTCTAAACCTTCTAGTCTTTAAATTAAAGACTTTAGAGTGTTAATGCAAACAAACTTAGTAAACTGTTAATAACAGTTTATTTAGTTAGTTTCATAGAGTCCTTTAGACTGACCAGTTTACTTTATAAACTTCAATAAATAGTCTAAACTTTCTATCTAAACTCTTTAATTTAAAGACTTTAGAGTGTTAATGCAAACCAACTTACTGAACTGTTAATATCAGTTTAATTCTTTAGTCCCATAGAGTCCTTTAGACTGAGCAGTTTGCATTATAAACTTTACACAATAGTCTAAACCTTCTAAAGTCTTTAAATTAAAGACTTTAGAGTGTTATCGCAAAACTAACTAACAAAACTGTTAATAATAGTTTATATAGTTAGTCCCAAAGAGTCGTTTAGACACATCTGTTTACTTTATAAACTTCACTCAATAGTCTAAACCTTCTAAACTCTTTAATTTAAAGACTTCAGAGTGTTAATGCAAACAAACTTACTAAACTGTTAATAGCAGTTTATTTAGTTAGTCCCATAGAGTCCTTTAGAATGAGCAGTTTACTTTATAAAATTTACTCAATAGTCTAAACCTTCTAAAGTCTATAAATTAAAGACTTTAGAGTGTTAATGCAAACAAACTTACTAAACTGTTAACAGCAGTTTATTTACTTAGTTTCATAGAGTCCTTTAGACTGAGCTTTTTAGTTTATAAACTTCACTGAAAAGTCTAAACCTTCTAAAAACTTTAAATTAAAGACTTTAGAGTGTTAATGCAAGCCAACTTACTAAACTGTTAAAAGCAGTTTATTTCTTTAGTCCCATAGAGTCCTTTAAACTGAGCAGTTTACTTTATAAACTTTACTCAATAGTCTAAACCTTCTAAAGTCTTTAAATTAAAGACTTTAGAGTGTTATCGCAAAGTAAGTTACAAAACTGTTAATAATATTTTATTTAGTTAGTCCCAAACAGTCCTTTAGACCGAGCTGTTTACTTTATAAACTTCACTCAATAGTCTAAACCTTCTAAACTCTTTAATTTAAAGACTTCGGAGTGTTAATGTAAACCAACTTACTAAACTGTTAATAGCAGTTTATTTAGTTAGTCCCGTAAAGTCCTTTAGAATGAGCAGTTTACTTTATAAAATTTACACAATAGTCTAAACCTTCTAAAGTCTTTAAATTAAAGACTTTAGAGTGTTAATGCAAACAAACTTACTAAACTGTTAACAGCAGTTTATTTACTTAGTTTCATAGAGTCTTTTAGACTGAGCTTTTTACTTTATAAACTTCATTGAATAGTCTAAACCTTCTAAAGTCTTTAAGTTAAAGACTTTAGAGTGTTAATGCAAACCAACTTACTAAACTGTTAATAGCAGTTTATTTCGTTAGTCCTGTAGAGTCCTTTAGACTGCGCAGTTTACTTTATAAACTTTACACAATAGTCAAAACCTTCTAAAGTCTTTATATTAAAGACTTTAGAGTGTTAACGCAAACCAACTTACTAAACTGTTAATAGCAGTTTATTTAGTTAGTCCCATAGAGTCCTTTAGACCTATAAGTTTACTTTATAAACTTTACTAAACAGTCTAAACCTTCTAAAGTCATTACATTAAAGACTTTAGAGTGTTAATGCAAACCAACTTACTTAACTGTTAATAGCAGTTTACATAGTTAGTCGCCTAGAGTCCTTTAGAATGAGCAGTTTACTTTATAAAATTTACTCAATATTCTAAACTTTCTAAAGTCCTTAAATTAAAGACTTTAGAGTGTTAATGCAAACCAACTTACTAAACTGTTAACAGCAGTTTATTTACTTAGTTTCATAGAGTCCTTTAGACTGAGTTTTTACTTTATAAACATCACTCAATAGTCTAAACCTTCTAAAGTCTTTAAATTAAAGACTTTAGAGTGTTAATGCAAACCATCTTACTAAACTGCTAATAGCAGTTTATTTCTTTAGTCCCATAGAGTCCTTTAGACTGAGCAGTTTACTTTATAAACTTTACTCAATAGTATAAACCTTCTAAAGTCTTTGAATTAATGACTTTAGAGTGTTAACGCAAACTAACTTACTAAACTGTTAATAACAGTTTATTTAGTTAGTCCCATAGAGTCCTTTAGACCGAGCTGTTTACTTTATAAACTTCACTCAATAGTCTAAACCTTCTAAACCCTTTAATTTAAAGACTTCAGAGTGTTAATGCAAACTAACTTACTAAACTGTTAATAGCAGTTTAATTAGTTAGTCCCATAGAGTCCTTTAGACTGGGCAGTTTACTTTATAAACTTTACTCAATAGTCTAAACATTCTAAAGTGTTTAAATTAAAGACTTTAGAGTGTTAATGCAAACCTACTTACTAAACTGTTAATAGCAGTTTATTTAGTTAGTCCCAAAGAGTCCTTTAGACCTATATGTTTACTTTATAAAGTTTACTCAACAGTCTAAAACTTCTAAAGCCTTTAATTAAAGACTTATAAGTGTTAATGTAAACCAACTTACTAAAACGTTAATAGCAGTTTACATAGTTAGTCCCATAGAGTCCTTTAGATTGAGCAGTTTAGTTTATATAATTTACTCAATATTCTAAACTTTCTAAAGTCCTTAACTTAAAGACTTTAGAGTGTTAATGCAAACCATCTTACTAAACTGTTAACAGAAGTTTATTTACTTAGTTTCATAGTGTCCTTTAGACTGAGCTTTTTACTTTATAAACGTCACTCAATACTCTAAACCTTCTAAAGTCTTTAAATTAAAGACTTTAGAGCGTTAATGCAAACCAACTTACTAAACTGTTAGTAGCATTTTATTTCTTTAGTCCCATAGAGTCCTTTAGATTGAGCAGTTTACTTTATAAACTTTAGTCAATAGTCTAAACCTTCTAAAGTCTTTAAATTAAAGACTTTAGACTGTTATCGCAAACTAACTTACAAAACTGTTAATAATAGCTTATTTAGTTTGTCCCATAGAGTCCTTTAGACCGAGCTGTTTACATTATAAACTTCACTCAATAGTTTAAACCTTCTAAACACTTTAATTTAAAGACTTCAGAGTGTTAATTTAAACCAACTTACTAAACTGTTAATAGCAGTTTATTTAGATAGTCCCATAGAGTCTTTAGAATCAGCAGTTTACTTTATAAACTTCACTCAATAGTCTAAACCTTCTAAAATCTTCAATTTAAAGACTTTAGAGTTTTAATGGAAACCAACTTACTGAACTGTTAATAGCAGTTTATTTCGTTAGTCCCATAGAGTCCTTTAGACTAAGCAGTTTACTTTATACACTTTACTCAATAGTCTAAACCTTCTAAAGTCTTTAAATTAAAGACTTTAGAGTGTTAATGCAAACCAACTTACTAAACTGTTAATAGCAGTTCATTTCTTTAGTCCCAAAAAGTCCTTTCGACCTATAAGTTTACTTTATAAACTTTACTCAACTGTCTAAACCTTCTAAACTCATTAAATTAAGGACTTTAGAGTGTTAATGCAAACCAACTTACTAAACTGTTAATAGCAGTTTATTTAGTTAGTCCCATAGAGTCCTTTAGAATGAGCTTTTTACTTTATAAATTTTACTCAATAGTCTAAACCTTCTAAAGTCTTTAAATTAAAGACTTTAGAGTGTTAATGCAAACGAACTTACTAAACTGTTAATAACAGTTTATTTAGTCAGTTTCATAGAGTCCTTTTGACTGACAAGTTTAGTTTATAAACTTTACTCAATAGTCTAAAACTTCTAAACTCTTTAATTTAAAGACTTTAGTGTGTTAATGCAAAATAACTTACTGAACTGTTAATAGCAGTTTATTTCTTTAGTCCCATAGAGTCCTTTAGAATGAGCAGTTTACTTTATAAACTTTACTCAATAGTCTAAACCTTCTAAACTCTTTAATTTAAAGACTTTATAGTGTTAATGGAAACCAACTTACTAAACTGTTAATAGCAGTTTATTTATTTAGTCCCATAGAGTCCTTTAGACCTACCAGTTTACTTTACAAACCTCACTGAATAGTGTAAACCTTCTAAAGTCTTTAAATTATAGACTTTAGAATGTTAATGCAAACAAACTTACTAAACTTTTAATAGCAGTTTATTTAGTTAGTCCCATAGAGTCCTTTAGAATGAGCAGTTTACTTTATAAACTTCACTCAATAGTCTAAACCATCTAAACTCTTCAATTTAAAGACTTTAGAGTGTTAATGCAAACCAACTTACTGAACTGTTAATAGCAGTTTATTTCTTTAGTCCCATAGAGTCCTTTAGAATGAGCAGTTTACTTTGTAAACATTACTGAATAGTCTAAACCTTCTAAAGTCTTTAAATTAAAGACTTTAGAGTGTTAATGCAAACCATCTTACTAAACTGCTAATAGCAGTTTATTTCTTTAGTCCCATAGAGTCCTTTAGACTGAGCAGTTTACTTTATAAACTTTACTCAATAGTATAAACCTTCTAAAGTCTTTGAATTAATGACTTTAGAGTGTTAACGCAAACTAACTTACTAAACTGTTAATAACAGTTTATTTAGTTAGTCCCATAGAGTCCTTTAGACCGAGCTGTTTACTTTATAAACTTCACTCAATAGTCTAAACCTTCTAAACCCTTTAATTTAAAGACTTCAGAGTGTTAATGCAAACTAACTTACTAAACTGTTAATAGCAGTTTAATTAGTTAGTCCCATAGAGTCCTTTAGACTGGGCAGTTTACTTTATAAACTTTACTCAATAGTCTAAACATTCTAAAGTGTTTAAATTAAAGACTTTAGAGTGTTAATGCAAACCTACTTACTAAACTGTTAATAGCAGTTTATTTAGTTAGTCCCAAAGAGTCCTTTAGACCTATATGTTTACTTTATAAAGTTTACTCAACAGTCTAAAACTTCTAAAGCCTTTAATTAAAGACTTATAAGTGTTAATGTAAACCAACTTACTAAAACGTTAATAGCAGTTTACATAGTTAGTCCCATAGAGTCCTTTAGATTGAGCAGTTTAGTTTATATAATTTACTCAATATTCTAAACTTTCTAAAGTCCTTAACTTAAAGACTTTAGAGTGTTAATGCAAACCATCTTACTAAACTGTTAACAGAAGTTTATTTACTTAGTTTCATAGTGTCCTTTAGACTGAGCTTTTTACTTTATAAACGTCACTCAATACTCTAAACCTTCTAAAGTCTTTAAATTAAAGACTTTAGAGCGTTAATGCAAACCAACTTACTAAACTGTTAGTAGCATTTTATTTCTTTAGTCCCATAGAGTCCTTTAGATTGAGCAGTTTACTTTATAAACTTTAGTCAATAGTCTAAACCTTCTAAAGTCTTTAAATTAAAGACTTTAGACTGTTATCGCAAACTAACTTACAAAACTGTTAATAATAGCTTATTTAGTTTGTCCCATAGAGTCCTTTAGACCGAGCTGTTTACATTATAAACTTCACTCAATAGTTTAAACCTTCTAAACACTTTAATTTAAAGACTTCAGAGTGTTAATTTAAACCAACTTACTAAACTGTTAATAGCAGTTTATTTAGATAGTCCCATAGAGTCTTTAGAATCAGCAGTTTACTTTATAAACTTCACTCAATAGTCTAAACCTTCTAAAATCTTCAATTTAAAGACTTTAGAGTTTTAATGGAAACCAACTTACTGAACTGTTAATAGCAGTTTATTTCGTTAGTCCCATAGAGTCCTTTAGACTAAGCAGTTTACTTTATACACTTTACTCAATAGTCTAAACCTTCTAAAGTCTTTAAATTAAAGACTTTAGAGTGTTAATGCAAACCAACTTACTAAACTGTTAATAGCAGTTCATTTCTTTAGTCCCAAAAAGTCCTTTCGACCTATAAGTTTACTTTATAAACTTTACTCAACTGTCTAAACCTTCTAAACTCATTAAATTAAGGACTTTAGAGTGTTAATGCAAACCAACTTACTAAACTGTTAATAGCAGTTTATTTAGTTAGTCCCATAGAGTCCTTTAGAATGAGCTTTTTACTTTATAAATTTTACTCAATAGTCTAAACCTTCTAAAGTCTTTAAATTAAAGACTTTAGAGTGTTAATGCAAACGAACTTACTAAACTGTTAATAACAGTTTATTTAGTCAGTTTCATAGAGTCCTTTTGACTGACAAGTTTAGTTTATAAACTTTACTCAATAGTCTAAAACTTCTAAACTCTTTAATTTAAAGACTTTAGTGTGTTAATGCAAAATAACTTACTGAACTGTTAATAGCAGTTTATTTCTTTAGTCCCATAGAGTCCTTTAGAATGAGCAGTTTACTTTATAAACTTTACTCAATAGTCTAAACCTTCTAAACTCTTTAATTTAAAGACTTTATAGTGTTAATGGAAACCAACTTACTAAACTGTTAATAGCAGTTTATTTATTTAGTCCCATAGAGTCCTTTAGACCTACCAGTTTACTTTACAAACCTCACTGAATAGTGTAAACCTTCTAAAGTCTTTAAATTATAGACTTTAGAATGTTAATGCAAACAAACTTACTAAACTTTTAATAGCAGTTTATTTAGTTAGTCCCATAGAGTCCTTTAGAATGAGCAGTTTACTTTATAAACTTCACTCAATAGTCTAAACCATCTAAACTCTTCAATTTAAAGACTTTAGAGTGTTAATGCAAACCAACTTACTGAACTGTTAATAGCAGTTTATTTCTTTAGTCCCATAGAGTCCTTTAGAATGAGCAGTTTACTTTGTAAACATTACTGAATAGTCTAAACCTTCTAAAGTCTTTAAATTAAAGACTTTAGAGTCTTAATGCAAACCAACTTACTAAAGTATTAATAGCAGTTTGATTATTTAGTCCCATAGAGTCCTTTAGAATGAGCAGTTTACATTATAAAATTTACTCAATAGTCTAAACCTTCTAAAGTCTTTAAATTAAAGACTTTAGAGTGTTATCGCAAACTAAGTTACAAAACTGTTAATAATATTTTATTTAGTTAGTCCCAAACAGTCCTTTAGACCGAGCTGCTTACTTTATAAACTTCACTCAATAGTCTAAACCTTCTAAACTCTTTAATTTAAAGACTTCGGTGTGTTAATGTAAACCAACTTACTAAACTGTTAATAGCAGTTTATTTAGTTAGTCCCGTAAAGTCCTTTAGAATGAGCAGTTTACTTTATAAAATTTACACAATAGTCTAAACCTTCTAAAGTCTTTAATTTAAAGACTTTAGAGTCTTAATGCAAACCAACTTACTAAACTGTTAACAGCAGTTTATTTACTTAGTTTCATAGAGTCCTTTAGACTGAGCTTTTTACTTTATAAACTTCATTGAATAGTCTAAACTTTCTATCTAAACTCTTCAATTTAAAGACTTTAGAGTGTTGATGCAAACCAACTTACTTAAGTGTTAATAGCAGTTTATTTCTTTAGTCCCATAGAGTCCTTCAGACTGAGCTGTTTACTTTATAAACTTCACTCAATAGTCTAAAACTTCTAAACTCTTTAATTTAAAGACTTCAGAGTGTTAATGCAAACCAACTTACTAAACTGTTAATAGCAGTTTAATTAGTTAGTCACATAGAGTACTTTAGAATGAGCAGTTTACTTTATAAAATTTACTCAATAGTCTAAACCTTCTAGTCTTTAAATTAAAGACTTTAGAGTGTTAATGCAAACAAACTTACTAAACTGTTAATAACAGTTTATTTAGTTAGTTTCACAGAGTCCTTTAGACTGACCAGTTTACTTTATAAACTTCAATAAATAGTCTAAACTTTCTATCTAAACTCTTTAATTTAAAGACTTTAGAGCGTTAATGCAAACCAACTTACTGAATTGTTAATAGCAGTTTAATTCTTTAGTCCCATAGAGTCCTTTAGACAGAGCAGTTTACTTTATAAACTTTACACAATAGTCTAAACCTTCTAAAGTGTTTAAATTAAAGACTTTAGAGTGTTAAAGCAAAACTAACTTACAAAACTGTTAATAATAGTTGATATAGTTAATCCCAAAGAGTCCTTTAGACACAGCTGTTTACTTTATAAACTTCACTCAATAGTCTAAACCTTCTAAACTCTTTAATTTAAAGACTTCAGAGTGTTAATGCAAACAAACTTACTAAACTGTTAATAGCAGTTTATTTAGTTAGTCCCATAGAGTCCTTTAGACTGAACTTTTTAGTTTATAAACTTCACTCAATGGTCTAAACCTTCTAAAAACTTTAAATTAAAGACTTTAGAGTGTTAATGCAAGCCAACTTACTAAACTGTTAATAGCAGTTTATTTCTTTAGTCCCATAGAATCCTTTAGACTGAGCAGTTTACTTTATAAACTTTACTCAATAGTCTAAACCTTCTAAAGTCTTCAAATTAAAGACTTTAGAGTGTGAATGCAAACCAACTTACTAAACTGTTAATAGCAGTTTATTTCGTTAATCCCATAGAGTCCTTTAAACTGAGTAGTCTACTTCATAAACTTTACTCAATAGTCTAAACCTTCTAAAGTCTTTAAATTAAAGACTTTAGAGTGTTAATGCAAACCAACTTACTAAACTGTAAATAGCAGTTTATTTATTTAGCCCATAGAGTCCTTTAGACCTACCAGTTTACTTGACAAACCTCACTGAATAGTGTAAACCTTCTAAAGTCTTCAAATTAAAGTCTTTAGAATGTTAATGCAAACCAACTTACTAAACTGTTAACAGCAGTTTATTTAATTAGTTTCATGGAGCCCTTTAGACTGACCAGTTTACTTTATAAACTTCTCTCAATAGTCTAAACCTTCTAAAGTCTTTAAATTATAGACTTTAGAGCGTTAATGCAAACCAACTTACTAAACTGTTAATATCAGTTTATTTCTTTAGTTTCATAAAGTCCTTTAGACTGAGCAGTTTACTTTATAAACTTTACTCAATAGTCTAAACCTTCTAAAGTCTTTAAATTAAAGACTTTAGAGTGTTATTGCAAACTAACTTACAAAACTGTTAATAATAGTTTATTTAGTTAGTCCCAAAGAGTCCTTTAGACCGAGCTGTTTACTTTACAAACTTCACTCAATAGTCTAAACCTTCTAAAGTCTTTAATTTAAAGACTTCAGAGTGTTAAAGCAAACCAACTTACTAAAATGTTAATAGCAGTTTATTTAGTTAGTCCCACAGAGTCCTTTAGAATGAGCAGTTTACTTTATAAACTTTACTCAATAGTCTAAACCTTCTAAACTCTTTAATTTAAAGACTTTAGAGTGTTAATGCAAACCAACTTACTAAACTGTTAATAGCAGTTTATTTATTTAGTCCCATAGAGTCCTTTAGACCTACCAGTTTACTTTACAAACCTCACTGAATAGTGTAAACCTTCTATAGTCTTTAATTTAAAGACTTTAGAATGTTAATGTAAACCAACTTACTAAACTGTTAATAGCAGTTTATTTAGTTTGTCCCATAGAGTCCTTTAGAATGAGCAGTTGACTTTATAAACTTCACTCAATAGTCTAAACCATCTAAACTCTTCAATTTAAAGACTTTAGAGTGTTAATGCAAACAAACTTACTGAACTGTTGATAGCAGTTTATTTCTTTAGTCCCATAGAGTCCTTTAGAATGAGCAGTTTACTTTATAAACATTACTGAATAGTCTAAACCTTCTAAAGTCTTTAAATTAAAGATTTTAGAGTGTTAATGCAAACCAACTTACTAAACTGTTAATAGCAGTATCTTTCGTTAGTCCCATAGAGTCCTTTAGACTGAGCAGTTTACTTTATAAACTTTACTCAATAGTCTAAACCTTCTAAAGTCTTTAAATTAAAGACTTTAGAGCGTTAATGCAAGCCAACTTACTAAACTGTTAATAGCAGTTTATTTAGTTAGTCCCATAGAGTCCTTTAGACCTATATGTTTACTTTATAAACTTTACTCAACAGTCTAAACCTTCTAAAGTCATTACATTAAAGACTTTAGAGTGTTAATGCAAACGAACTTTCTTAACTGTTAATAGCAGTTTACATAGTTAGTCGCCTAGAGTCCTTTAGAATGAGCAGTTTACTTTATAAAATTTACTCAATATTCTAAACTTTCTAAAGTCCTTAAATTAAAGACTTTAGAGTGTTAATGCAAACAAACTTACTAAACTGTTAACAGCAGTTTATTTACTTAGTTTCATAGAGTCATTTAGACTGAGTTTTTACTTTATAAACATCACTCAATAGTCTAAACCTTCTAAAGTCTTTAAATTAAAGACTTTAGAGTGTTAATGCAAACCATCTTACTAAACTGTTAATAGCAGTTTATTTCTTTAGTCCCATAGAGTCCTTTAGACTGAGCAGTTTACTTTATAAACTTTACTCAATAGTATAAACCTTCTAAAGTCTTTGAATTAAAGACTTTAGAGTGTTAACGCAAACTAACTTACTAAACTGTTAATAACAGTTTATTTAGTTAGTCCCATAGAGTCCTTTAGACCGAGCTGTTTACTTTATAAACTTCACTCAATAGTCTAAACCTTCTAAACTCTTTAATTTAAAGACTTCAGAGTGTTAATGTAAACCAACTTACTAAACTGTTAATAGCAGTTTAATTAGTTAGTCCCATAGAGTCCTTTAGACTGGGCAGTTTACTTTATAAACTTTACTCAATAGTCTAAACATTCTAAAGTCTTTAAATTAAAGACTTTAGAGTGTTAATGCAAACCAACTTACTAAACTGTTAATAGCAGTTTATTTAGTTAGTCCCAAAGAGTCCTTTAGACCTATATGTTTACTTTATAAAGTTTACTCAACAGTCTAAAACTTCTAAACACTTTAATTTAAAGACTTCAGAGTGTTAACGCAAACCAACTTACTAAACTGTTAATAGCAGTTTATTTAGATAGTCCAATAGAGTCTTTAGAATCAGCAGTTTACTTTATAAACTTCACTCAATAGTCTAAACCATCCAAACTCTTCAATTTAAAGACTTTAGAGTTTTAATGCAAACCAACTTACAGAACTGGTAATAGCAGTTTATTTCTTTAGTCCCATAGAGTCCTTTAGAATGAGCAGTTTACTTTATAAACATTACTGAATAGTCTAAACCTTCTAAAGTCTTTAAATTAAAGACTTTAGAGTGTTAATGCAAACCAACTTACTAAAGTGTTAATAGCAGTATATTTCGTTAGTCCCATAGAGTCCTTTACACTAAGCAGTTTACTTTATAAACTTTACTCAATAGTCTAAAGCTTCTAAAGTCTTTAAATTAAAGACTTTAGAGTGTTAATGCAAACAAACTTACTAAACTGTTAATAGCAGTTTATTTAGTTAGTCCCATAGAGTCCTTTAGACCTATAAGTTTACTTTATAAACTTTACTCAACAGTCTAAACCTTCTAAAGTCATTACATTAAAGACTTTAGAGTGTTAATGCAAACGAACTTACTTAACTGTTAATAGCAGTTTACATAGTTTGTCGCCTAGAGTCCTTTAGAATGAGCAGTTTACTTTATAAACATTACTGAATAGTCTAAACCTTCTAAAGTCTTTAAATTAAAGACTTTAGAGTGTTAATGCAAACCAACTTACTAAACTTTTAATAGCAGTATATTTCGTTAGTCCCATAGAGTCCTTTACACTAAGCAGTTTACTTTATAAAATTTACTCAATAGTCTAAAGCTTCTAAAGTCTTTAAATTAAAGACTTTAGAGTGTTAATGCAAACAAACTTACTAAACTGTTAATAGCAGTTTATTTAGTTAGTCCCATAGAGTCCTTTAGACCTATAAGTTTACTTTATAAACTTTACTCAACAGTCTAAACCTTCTAAAGTCATTACATTAAAGACTTTAGAGTGTTAATGCAAACGAACTTACTTAACTGTTAATAGCAGTTTACATAGTTTGTCGCCTAGAGTCCTTTAGAATGAGCAGTTTACTTTATAAAATTTACTTAATATTCTAAACTTTCTAAAGTCCTTAAATTAAAGACTTTAGCGTGTTAATGCAAACCAACTTACTAAACTGTTAATAACAGTTTATTTAGTTAGTCCCATAGAGTCCTTTAGACCGAGCTGTTAACTTTATAAACTTCACTAAATAGTCTAAACCTTCTAAACTCTTTAATTTAAAGACTTCAGAGTGTTAATGCAAACAAACTTACTAAACTGTTAATAGCAGTATATTTAGTTAGTCCCATAGAGTCCTTTAGAACGAGCTGTTTACTTTATAAAATTTACTCAATAGTCTAAGCCTTCTAAAGTCTTTATATTAAAGACTTTAGAGTGTTAATGCAAACGAACTTACTAAACTGTTAATAACAGTTTATTTAGTTAGTTTCATAGAGTCCTTTAGTCTTAGCAGTTTACTTTGTAAACTTCACTCAATAGTCTAAACCTTCTGAACTCTTTAATTTAAAGACTTTAGTGTGTTAATGCAAACCAACTTACTGAACTGTTAATAGGAATTTATTTCTTTAGTCCCATAGAGTCTTTTAGAATGAGTAGTTTACTTTATTAGCTTTACTCAATAGTCTAAACCTTCTAAAGTCTTTAAATTAAAGACTTTAGAGTGTTATCATAAACTAACTTACAAAACTGTTAATAATAGTTTATTTAGTTAGTCCCATACAGTCCTTTAGACCGAGCTGTTCACTTTATAAACTTCACTCAATATTCTAAACCTTCTAAACTCTTCAATTTAAAGACTTTAGAGTGTTAATGCAAACCAACTTACTGAACTGTTAATAGCAGTTCATTTCTTTAGTCCCATAGAGTCCTTTAGACTGAGCAGTTTACTTTATAAACTTTACTCCATAGTCTAAACCTTCTAAGTCTTTAAATTAAAGACTTTAGAGTGTTAATGCAAACCAACTTACTAAGCTATTAATAGCAGTTTATTTAGTTTGTCCCATAGAGTCCTTTATAATGAGCAGTTTACTTTATAAAATTTACTCAATAGTCTAAACATTCTAAAGTCTTTAAATTAAAGACTTTAGAGTGTTAATGCAAAGCAACTTACTAAACTTTTAATAACAGTTTATTTAGTTAGTTTCATAGAGTCCTTTAGACTGACCAGTTTACTTTATAAACTTCACTCAATAGTCTAAACCTTCTAAACTCTTTAATTTAAAGACTTTAGAGTGTTAATGCAAACCAACTTACTGAACTGTTAATAGCAGTTTATTTCTTTAGTCCCATAGTGTCCTTTAGACTGAGCAGTTTAGTTTATAAACATTACTCAATAGTCTACACCTTCTAAAGTCTTTAAATTAAAGACTTTAGAGTGTTATCGCAAACTAACTTACAAAACTGTTAATAGCAGTTTATTTAGTTAGTCCCATAGAGTCCTTTAGACCGAGCTGTTTACGTTATAAACTTCACTCAATAGTCTAAACCTTCTAAACTCTTTAATTTAAAGACTTCAGAGTGTTAATGCAAACCAACTTACTAAACTGTTAATAGCAGTTTATTTAGTTAGTCCCATAGAGTCCTTTAGAATGAGCAGTTTACTTTATTAACTTCACTCAATAGTCTAAACCTTCTAAAGTCTTTAAATTAAAGACTTTAGAGTGTTAATGCAAACCAACTTACTGAACTGTTAATAACAGTTTATTTAGTTAGTCCCATAGAGTCCTTTAGACTGAGCTGTTTACTTTATAAACTTTACTCAATAGTCTAAACCTTCTAAAATCTTTAAATTAAAGACTTTAGAGTGTTATCGCAAACTAACTTACTAAACGGTTAATAACAGTTTATATAGTTAGTCCCATAGAGTCCTTTATACCGAGCTGTTTACTTTACAAACTTCACTCAATAGTCTAAACCTTCTAAACTCTTTAATTTAAAGACTTCAGAGTGTTAATGCAAACCAACTTACTAAACTGTTAATAGCAGTTTAATTAGTTAGTCCCATAGAGTCCTTTAGAATGAGGAATTTACTGTATAAAATTTACTCAATAGTCTGAACCTTCTAGTCTTTAAATTAAAGACTTTAGAGTGTTAATGCAAACCAACTTACTAAACTGTTAATAGCAGTTTATCTAGTTAGTCCCATAGAGTCCTTTAGACCTATTAGTTTACTTTACAAACTTCACTCAATAGTCTAAACCTTCTAAAGTCTTTAAAATAAAGACTTTAGAGTGTTAATGCAAACCAACTTACTAAACTGTTAATAGCAGTTTAATTAGTTGGTCCCATAGAGTCCTTTAGAATGAGCAGTTTACTTTATAAACTTTACTCAATAGTCTAAACCTTCTAGTCTTTAAATTAAAGACTTTAGAGTGTTAATGCAAACGAACTTACTAAACTTTTAATAACAGTTTATTTAGTTAGTTTCATAGAGTCCTTTAGACTGACCAGTTTACTTTATAAACTTCGCTCAATAGTCTAAACTTTCTAAACTCTTTAATTTAAAGACTTTAGAGTGTTAATGCAAATGAACTTCCTGAACTGTTAATAGCAGTTTATTTCTTTAGTCCCATAGAGTCCTTCAGAATGAGCAGTTTACTTTATAAAGTTTACTCAATAGCCTAAACCTTCTAAAGTCTTTAAATTAAAGACTTTAGAGTGTTAATGCAAACCAACTTACTAAACTGTCAATAGCAGTCTATTTAGTTAGTACCATTAAGTACTTTAGACTGAGCAGTTTACTTTATAAACTTCACTCAATAGTTTAAATCTTCTAAACTCTTTAAATTAAAGACTTTAGAGCGTTAATGCAAACCATCTTTCTAAACTGTATATAGCAGTTTCTTTAGTTAGTCACATTAAGTCCTTTAAACTGAGCTGTTTACATTATAAACTTCACTCAATAGTCAAAACCTTCTAAAGTCATTAAATTAAAGACTTTAGAGTGTTAACACAAACCTACTTCTAAACTGTTAACTGCAGTTTATTTAGTTAGTGCCATTAAGTCCTTCAGACTGAGCAGTGTACATTATAACCTTCACTTAATAGTCTCAAACTTCTAAAGTCTTTAAATTAAAGACTTTAGAGGGTTATTGCAAACCAACTGTCTAATATGTTAATAATAGTATATTTATTTAAACCCATTAAGCCTTTAGACTGAGAAGTTTACTTTATAAAATTCACTCAATAGTCAAAACCTTCTAAAGTCTTTATATTAAAGACTTTAGAGCGTTAATGCAAACCAACTTACTAAATTGTTATCTGCAGTTTATTTACTTAGTCCCAGTATATTTATTTAAACCCATTAAGTACTTTAGACTGAGGAGTTTACTTTATAAATTTCACTCAATAGTTTAAGTCTTCTAAACTCTTTAAATTAAAGACTTTAGAGCGTTAATGCAAACCATCTTTCTAAACTGTATATAGCAGTTTCTTTAGTTAGTCACATTAAGTCCTTTAGACTGAGCAGTTTACTTTATAAAATTCACTCAATAGTCAAAACCTTCTAAAGTCTTTATATTAAAGACTTTAGAGCGTTAATGCAAACCAATTTACTAAATTGTTATCTGTAGTTTATTTACTTAGTCCCATTAAGTCCATTAGACTGAGCAGTTTACTCTATAAACTTCACTCAATAGTCTAAACCTTCTAAAGTCTTTAAATTAAAGACTTTAGAGGGTTAATGCAAACCAACTTACTAAACTGTTCATTGCAGTTTATTTAGTTAGTATCAGTGAGTCCTTTAGATTAAGCAGTTTACTTTATAAATTTCACTCAATAGTCGAAACCTTATAAAGTCTTTAAATTAAAAACTTTAGAGCGTTAAAGCAAACCAACTTACTTAACTGTTAAGTGCAGTTTATTTGGTTAGTACCATTAAGGCCTTTAGACTGAGAAGTTTATTTTATAAACTTCACTCAATAGTCTAAGCCTTCTAAAGTCCTTAAATTAAAGACTTGGGAACGTTAATGCAAACCAACTTACTAAACTGTTAATAGCAGTTTATTTCTTTAGTCCCATAGAGTCCTTTAGACTGAGCAGTTTACTTTATAAACTTTACTCAATAGTCTAAGCCTTCTAAAGTCTTTAAATTAAAGACTTTAGAGTGTTAATGCAAACCAACTTACTAAACTGTTAAGTGCAGTTTATTTAGTTAGTCACATTAAGTCCTTTAGACTGAGCAGTTTACTTTATTAACTTGAAACAATACTCTAAACCTTCTAAAGTCTTTAAATTAAAGACTTTAGAGCGTTAATGCAAACCAACTTACTAAACTGTTAATAGCAGTTTATTTAGTTAGACCCATTAAGTCCTTTAGACTGAGATGTTTACTTTACAAACGACACTCATTAGTCTAAACCTTTTAAACTCTTTAAATTAAAGTCTTTAGAGCATTAATGCACACCAACTTACTAAACTATTAATTGCAGTTTATTTAGTTAGTCCCATTAAGTCCTTTAGAGTGAGCAGTTTACTTTATAAAATTCACTCAATAGTCTAAACCTTCTAAAGTCTTAAAATAAAGACTTTAGAGGATTTATGTACACCAACTTACTTAACTGTTATTTGCAGTTTATTTAGTTAGTCCCATTAAGTCCTTTAGACTGAGCTCTTTACTTTATAAACTTCACTCAATAGTCTAAAACTTCTAAAGTCTTTAAATTAAAGACTTTAGAGTGTTAATGAAAACAACTTAGTAAACTGTTACGTGCAGTTTATTTAGTTAGTCACATTAAGTCCTTTAGAGAGAGCAGTTTACTTTATAAACTTCACACAATAGTCTAAACCTTTTAAAATCCTTAAATTAAAGACTTTAGAGCCTTAATGCAAACCAACTTACGAAACTGTTAATAGCTGTTTATTTAGTTAGTCATATTAAGTCCTTTAGACTGAGCAGTTTACTTCATAATCTTCACTCAATAGTCTAAACCTTCTAAAGTCATTGTGAAAGACTTTAGAGCGTTAATGTAAACCAACTTACTAAACTCTTAATTTCAGATTATTTACTTAGTCACATTAAGTCCTTTAGACTGAGCAGTTTACTTTATAAACCTCACTCAATAGTCTAAAATTTCTAAAGTCTTTAAAGTAAAGACTTTAGAGCATTAATGCAAAGCAACTTACTAAACTGTTAATAGCAGCTTATTTTATTAGTCATATTAAGTCCTTTAGACTGTGATGTTTACTTTACAAACGACACTCATTAGTCTAAACCTTTTAAACTCTTTAAATTAAAGTCTTTAGAGCGTTAATGCAAACCAACTTACTAAACTGTTAATTGCAGTTTATTTAGTTAGTCCCATTAACTTCTTTAGACAGAGCAGTTTAATTTATAAACTTTACTCAATAGTCTAAACCTTCTAAAGTCTTTAAATTAAAGACTTTAAAGTGTTAATGTAAACCAACTTACTAAACTGTTAATAGCAGTTTATTTAGTTAGTGCCATTAAGTCCTTTACACTGAGCAGTTTAGTTTATAAAATTCACTCAATAGTCTAAATCTTCTAAAGTCTTTAAATTAAAGACTTTAGAGCGTTAATGCAAACCAACTTACTAAACTGTTAATTGTAGTTTATTTAGTTAGTCCCATTAAGTCCTTTAGACTGAGCAGTTTACTTCATAAAGTTCACTCGATAGTCTAAACCTTCTAAAGTCTTGAAATTAAAGACTTTAGAATGTTAATGCAAACCAACTTACTAAACAGTTAATAGCAGTTCATTTAGTTAGTCACATGAAGTCCTTTAGACTGAGCAGTTTACTTTAAAAAACTTCACTCAATAGTCTAAACATTCTAAAGTGTTTAAATTAAAAACTTTAGAGAGTTGTGAAAAGAACATTATAAACATTTTTAAACATGTAAAAACTATACTTTAGTAGTTTTGAAGATAGTAAAAATGGCAAAACTATAGAATTTTAAATGGCAAACCAGTCTTGAAGCTCAATTAGTGATAACCAGTAATGGCATGGCTGACAGCAGTGGCTAAGTGCAATTAATGATTGTTGTATGTGTTGGTAGTGAAAGGAACAGAAGTAATAAGTAACATTGTATTATGAAATATTGTAAACTAGTAGTGAAGGGAGTCAACTTACACCTCAGATTAGAAAATACTAAGGTGTCTTTTGATCACTGATTGAGAAGTTCAACGATGCCGGGGAAATAAAAAAGAAGTATTAAGTAATGATCTATTGTGAGACCATATAAACTAGTTGTATATGCTGTTAACTTACATCCAAGATTAGGAGATAGGTAGATGTCTTTTGATCCCTCATCCAGAAGTCCAACAATGCTAAAGAAATAAAACATAAGTAATAAGTAATGATGTCTTTTCATCCCTGACTCAGAAGTCCAACAATCTTGTAGACATAAAAAAGAGCTACATGTAATAAGTAATTATCTATTGTGAGATATTATAAACTAGTAGAATATGCTGTTAATTTACACCCCATATTTGGAGATAGGTAGATGTTTTATGATCCCTGGTGCACAAGTCCAACGACACCATAGAAATAAAACGTAAGTAATAAGTAATGACGTATTATGAAAGAGTGTAAACTAGTAGCGTGTGCAGTTAACCTACATTTCAGATTAAGAGATGGAGAGATATCTTGAGCCCTTATCCTGATGTTGAGCAATGCTATACAAAGAAAATAGAAGTAATAAGTAATGATGTATTATGAGATGTTGTAAATTAGTAGAGTATGCTCTTAACTTACACTACAGATTAGGAGATAGGCAAATGTCTTATGATTCCTGATGCAGAAGTCCAAGGACACTATAGAAGTAAAATGTAAGTAATAGGTAATGATGTATTATGAAAGATTGTAAACTAGTAGCATATGCAGTTCACTTACATCCCAGATTAGGAGATAGATGTCTTGAGCCCTTGTCCTGATGTCAAGCGATGCCATACAAATGTAGCACAGCTACATTAGAACATAGATAGAACAATTGCTTTAGGACACAGTAGATAAGACAGTTACATTAAGTCACAGTAGATGGGCAACTATGTTAGGACACAGTAAAAAGGACAGTTACTTTAGGATAGAGTATACTGGACAATTATACTATTATACAGAAGATGGTACAATTATATTAAACACAGTAGATAGGATAATTATATAAGACACAGTAGATGAGAAAATTACAGTACACAAGTCAGTTACATTAGGACATAGTAGATGGGACATTTACTTTAAAAAACAAGTACGTTAGGACAGAGTAAAAGAAACTAGTAGATTAAGACATAGTCAATGGGAGAGTTACATTAGGATGGACAGGTTAGATCAGCAATTACATTAGAACACAGTGGAAGGGAATTTTATAATAGAACACGCAAGATGAGACAATTACATTAGGACACAGTAGATGGGACAGTTACCTTAGGACACAGTAGTTGGGACAGTTACCTTAGGACACAGTAGATAGGACAGTTAAATTACAACACAGTAAACAGATGGTTACATAGGAAAACAGTAGTTACGAAAATTATTGTTAGGACATAGTAAATGGGATAATTATACTAAGACACAGTAGATTGGACAGTTATATTAGGACATAGTAGACAGGGTTGTTACATTAGGACAAGGTAGATCGTCAATTACGTTAGGACACAGTGGAAGGGAATGTTTCATTAGGACACAGCAGATTAGACAATTACATTAGGACACAGTAGACGGAACAATTATACTAGGACACAGTAGACCTGATGATTACATTAGGACATAGTAGATGGGACAGTTACATTAGAACACATTAGATTGGACAGCTATATTATGTCTCAGTAGATGGGACAATTATATTAGTATACAGTAGACAGGACAATTATACTAGGATACTGTGTAAACAGGACAGTTACGTTAGACATAAGACAATTACATTTAGATAAGACAATTACATTTACAGTAGATGAGACAGTTACATTCGGAAACAGTAGACAGATCAGTTAATTTAGAACATTGCAGCAGTATGGTTACATTAGAACACAGTAGACATAATAAAAGTAAAGGAGACAGGGTTACTTACAGGATATAATGATGGTTACATTAAAGGTCAATGTAAAGACTGAGTGAAATCCAATTAAGTTTAGACTGTCCTTATGATACAAAGAAGGTATGGAACAATCAAAAGATGTTTAATATTTTATGATACGATTATGTTATATATAAGGATATATTAGAACACTGTGAATATAGGATAATAAATAAATTTAATGGGTGGTAGTAACTACAAATATATTGTTCATATAGTAAGTTTATAGGGAATAAAATATACTTTGCGAACAATTTACTATAATGAAAGGATAATAGCATATCAATAATAGAGAGATCTATACACTGTAATGCACTATACAACAAATGTAAGAGAAGAGGAATTGTCTGACCATTACAAGCTGATACTGATACAAAAGTAGACACAATGGGGGTAAATAGGCTTACACTAAATAAAGACACTTGACTAATTTTATTCAGACTTGCTACATTGTACTAAATATACTGGTTACTAAAGTCTATATATTACTGAGAAAAGTACTAGTGAGATATTATGTTTAAAAATGAGGCTTATTTCAGACAACAGATGCACTAAAACTAAGGGCTAAAGCTCACTAAAAGTTAAATTGGGCAAGCTAGATATACTAACACACATGGAGTACTGCTACTCTGACCGTATTTGTTACTACTGTCCTTCTCTTTTGTTGTAGCGAGGAACATCATTGTCTCAGATTTACTGCAGAGAACACTGTCAAATGACTTGGCTCCATGTAATCCAGTTCTTGCTAAACAGCCCTGCAAAAGTGACACACTGCCAATCATTTCATTTGGACCAATTGAGGAACATAACCCAGCAAACTATATGATTTATTAAGTATGCTTCCCAATGAAAAATAGTTAAAACAGTATAAATATAAAATCATATGAATATAACAAGATATTAATATTAACATAAAAAAAATCAAAACATTATAAATCAGTTTCATTGATGCATACATCTGTAATGTTTATATTTTACAGTTATCTTTGTAGAGTGTGCAGTAGTGAATGACTAAAATATGGTAAGTCTTTGACTTTCTTTAAACTATACCATCTAAAATTATAACAAGAGGATGACCATTTAATAACAACTGTTCAGCAGTAGTTCCAAGATCAGGAACAAGAATGTCAGACATCATATACCTCTATTATATGTAAGCTGATACTATTACTACTGTGCTTCAGTTTGTACAAATTTGTACAAATATTTTCATTATCTAATAGAGTTAATTAAGAAATAATACATATATTTTTTAACAGCTATTCTCACTTACATTTCATGTAATAAATCAAGGGGATATGACAATAAGTCTTAGTAGCCATTTTGTTATGGGCGTGCCAACAGAAGCATTAGCCACACCTTCCTTACACTAGTACACCATCTCATCACTGCACGAAACATAAAGAACCATGGCTGCCTCGAGAGCACTTAGCTGGCTCTGAGTCAACCATTTAGTAAGTATATAGCTAAAATAAGTATTGAAATAATTATGTAACCTTCAGTAATTACTTACATAATGCTGTGCTTATATCTCTTAATATAAGGCTGGATATATTGCATGCATCATATCCAACATGAAATTGGTCAACGTTGAGCTATGTACAGCATCATATCCAGACCTACAATGTTTCCTGATGTTTGTAGGTCTGGGTATGATACTATGTGGAGTCTGACTTCTGGTTTGGTCATTGTCACAAAATTCAGTAAAAGGTAACCTCCTTCATTTCAGGATTGATAATTAGAGACAATCAATATGAAAGTGTATCTTAATGACTTTAGAATTTACAGTACATTAAGTTATATGTGACTTGTTGTTTTATTCATTTAGACTAGTTCAATGAGATATCTGAGCACAACATTACCAACAGGAGCAGCTGCACAACAAAGTGTTAAGGTAATTGTCTAAAATGTCTGTAATGATAGGTATAGTATTGGTCAACATTTTAATGAGGCAATCATCTCAATAAAGAGTATTTAATTGGTTCTGTTAGTAAGTATGTAGATGCAGTATGTGGTCTTGCTCTCAACAGTCTCTAGCCAGCAACTTCATCTAGTTTATGTAAATTATAAAAATTATAGTAACTAGATTCCACCCTAAAATTGAATAAACGTGATATTAATAACGTTACCAGACATATAGACTGATGTGTATAAGACAATTTATTGTATAATGCTAAATTATTATTAATAATTAAACGATATGTGGTCATTAGATTTTGGTTTCTAACCAAAGAACGATATCCATTGTGATTTGTAACTAGTATATACAGTATTTATCATTTATATTATAGGCTCCTATTGAAATGTTTGGATTAGAAGGAAGATATGCTTATGCTTTGTTTTCAGCTGCTAGTAAAAAACATCATTAGAGAAAATGGAAGAGGAACTAAAAGACTTTCAGGTAATTGATAGATATTAATATAACTCTTATTATAACTGCTAATGTATAATTTATAATGAAGTACATGTAGAGTGTATATGTACATGTAATGGATTATATAATTGTTTTTTAAATTAATTAATTTTATAGAACCTGATGCAAGATTCACCAGCTCTCTCTGGTTTCGTTAATAACCCTACCATCAGAAAACAACAGAAACAAAGTAAGTAATTAAGATAAGTGCTATTTTAATGTATACTCATATTTAGCTACTCTTAATGATGTTTTAAAAGTATTCTGATCTCATTGTGAACCTCTTTGGTTAGTTGTCCTCCACAGTGACATATTATGTGTTGTCAGAATAATTTTACAGGTGCATTAGCTGAAAATAATTGTTTAACCAAAGTGTCTGGAGTGATAAAAGCTTTTGGTACAAATATGAGTGCTTATCGAGGAGAGGTCAACTGTGTTGTCACTACTGCTAAGGTATAATAATATTAATTAAAGGTGGATGTTGTCACCTTTAGACAAATGACATAAATGACTAAAGAATCTTGGCTGATGACTTGTCAATTCTCAAACGTTATACTTGAAAACACAGAAACCTAAAATATAAAATGCTATTCATCAACTCTTATAATTCTCAATTGTAACAGTTACCTGATATGAAATTAACAGACTGCACTTAAAATATATGAAGTACTTCACAGCTATACTTGGGATAAATCTGATATGCAACAGTATAATTACCAGTATAGTTATTTTTCATAACTATGCAACTTGTATACACTGAATTTAAAATTAAATCAAGTTGTAATCAATCAACTTTTAAAGTTTTGGTACATAATTTGTATGTATAGTACATTATTCCTCAAATGTCAGAAATGCTGTTGTATCTTTCCAAACTCTACAGTTCTACACAGAAGAATATCCCAAGATATAATGCTTCCATTCAGCATAAAAAGACAATGACTTAGATTAACTAGCAAGGTGAGTTCAAGACTAATGACTCCCCTTGTTAAAAAACATCAAATGTATTTTCTCAAGGGTTTGGAGTGCTGCAAAGATTCCCAAATTAGAACCTGTCTTGAACAAAGAATGAATTATAAATTGAATACAGTATGTTATTACCACATTCTCTTATTGTGGCAGTTTTGAAGTTGATCAGACTCCTAATACCACCAGAGTCTACTACATTATCAGCTCCTTGTTATCTCTATCGCTCGCTTTGTCACTGTTTCTCTCCACTCTCTCTCCTATTCACACATCCAACAATTTTCTTTCAGTATGCCTCTGTTTTATTATGTAAAATTTTCCTTTGAACTCTGTGCTGACTTTGAATATAACATTATTATAAAGTTTAACATTTTTTATCAATCTGATTACTATTTCCTTACTTTCATATATATAAATCTTACAACAGCTTTATTTTACAATAATAGTTGAAATCATCATTACAAAGATGACAAAGGGATTGATGTAGCATGTACTGATTTCATATAGATAGATATTCATACATGGTTGCTGTCCTTTGCCTAAAATCTTAGACCAACTAGCAAGGTGATGAGTTTAAGTCAGACTCTCCTTTGAGAAAAAGTTCCAAGCAAATGAGCATCTTTTCTCTCTCTTTCTCTTTGTGGCTGTCTCTGTGTCTCTAACTCAATTTTCTTTTGGTTGCATATCCAAAAATATGCTGGTACTATTGCAAAGAAATGTATTGCATCCACTTTTGATGGTACTTTGATAAACGTGGATGCAGTACGTTTCTTTTCAATAATACTGACAATTTTTTATATTAAAGACACAGCTGGTCCATGTGAATCTTTGGAAGTAATGTCATCCATCATTCTGATCTTGTCCATTTTTGTCTGACTAACCATATATCTATATCTATATTGATCTACCCATATATTATCTATTTATCTGTCTGTCTATCTACTCACCTCTTTGTTTTCCATCCTTTCATCCATATGTCCATTTATCACCTCATCACTGAATCATTCATATATTCACTATAATCCAGTCTATCTGCTAATATCTCAGCCTTTATTCAACCATGATTCTCTTTGTTTGTCTGTCAAGTATCTATCCATCTAATCTGTCCATCAGTCTTTTCTGTCAGCTGACCTCTTAATCAATTCATTCAATCCATACATCTGTTGATCAATCTTTTGTCTATCTATCTGTCTTCTGGAGGCAGTTACTAGTTACTTTGTACCAGTGGCAAATCATAAGCTTGAAATTATTTCTGTGCCACAGGAAGGATACTCGGTCAATTTTCTAAAGGAGTGTTGTGCACAGTGTCAAAGTGTATATTTGCCCAATGCAAAGAGATTTAGACATGACACCTTCTCCAAGTAATTTAAGCTTTATATGATGTAAAAAAATTGTTTGATTTTTTTTATTACCAATGGTTACCTGTATTACGACAAAACAAATGTCTAGATGAGGCAATCTAGTTTCCCTTCACATGTTGAGAGAGCACCTTCTAGTGTGTAAGTCAACTGTTACTGGTGAGTGCATGTTTAAACAAAAACATAATAAGAATCACAGGCAGAATTGGAGGGACCAGTTTATATTAAGCACATCGCAGGTTTAAATTTTTGGGAGTTCTTTTCTTTTTTTGTGAAGAGGAATCGTGGTAGTTTAATACAAGGTTATGAATGTGATCTAATGAGAAGCTATATCAGTTCTATGCTCATGGACAACAGTGGATGGCTAGTATGGAATTAATAATACGTTATATCAGATATGTTATGGTTCATTGGTCAATATGCATTATGCAAACCTACTAATTTGTGTTAAAAAGTATCATCCTTGGGCCTATTGAAGTTTTATATAACACATGTAATTTTACGCACACATACATATGTGTATGTCATATCACAATACAACTAATATATTATATGTATTTCATACAATTATACAGATGCTCAATCATCTGATGAGTATGATAATAAAGAGATGGTCATTGACAGTCCATTGGGCATTGAAGTGGAAGACTTGGTTAATGATCTTATAATTGCTATCTGTCAGCTACCTCATATGTTTTGGCCTTTAGAGCGATAATTCTATGCTGGAGTATGCAGTCCAGGTAAGTAACCAAGATGCAAGTCTTACAGAGCCAGGGTTAGTTATCAATTGAGGTGATTCTTATATGATTGATATAATTATTGATCAACTTTTATCTAGCTTTTGTCAATTTTGTGAAATTAGTAATATTGATGAAGTTATCACTATTCTTAGACAACATTTAATGGACAAATGCTTCGCAATATTAATTAGTAGAACCAATTTACTTGAAGAATTTTTTCGGATGATGAATAAAAAGTCATTTTATCCATCAAAGAAGCTAAGAGTGAGTATGTACTTTGGTTTCATTGACTGTTCAATTACATCCATATAGGTTGAGTTTGTTGGTGAAAAGGGGATTGATGCAGGTCGTTTTACTAGGGAACTGTTTACACTACTTGTAAAGGCTATTTCTCTTAAAATTGGTTAAATGGTTATTGTCTTCATGATTCTGTTGCTTTCCAAGTAAGCACATAGTTATTAAGACAAAAAAGCAACGAGTTGTCACTTTAGAAGAATTCAGTGATTAATTTGAACTGTGACAGTTTGAAGTCCCACCAAAAGTATTTCCAGTAAAGACAACTTGATCCTTCTTGAAGAGGTAATTGTTGACACAATAAAAGTATGACTAGTTGTAAAATTTGATCAGGAGGAGCATGGAAAGGACATAAGTATAGCATCATTTTCATCTATTGGTTTCTTTTTCTTGTTATTTTTTCACCAGCTAACTGTACTAATTTAGTGGCTAATTTTTGGAGGGTTGATGGTTGGGAGACAGACCTACAAAGAATTCACAACCATAAAATAGTCTTGGAGTCTACAGCCTATGGTGGTTATATACTAGATCATCAAATTATATTATGTCATTTGTATTGACTGCTAGGCACAAGTTGAATTGACCACTCAATATTGTAAATTCAATAGAAAAAAAGATTAATAATTGTTATTAAAAATGACAAACAAGTTTATTGATGGAGATACAAAGTTGTTTGTAGCTCTATCTGTTTTATAACAACTTCTTTAAATACAATGCAGAAGTTGTCTAAACTAAACAACAACCTTTTTTCATGTAATGGATATTGTTTCATATGGATATATATCTCTGGTTCTAATGTCCAAAGTTCAGTTTCAATGTACAATTAATGGCAAAATCATCAGGAGCAAATTCATCTGAGAGTTTGGTTATATCTATAAAATCTAAAAGTGTTTCATTTGTCAAAATCACCAATTAGATTAAGTTCCCGATATACATGAGCAAGAAGTTCACAAGGAAATAATGAACTGAAATCCTTTGTGGTTTTTGAGAAATTCCAAGTATTCGTTGTCAACATAATAGGAGACATAATTGACTATTTTCATATGGTCTTCCTTGAAGCTTCTTACATACCTAAAATGTAAATAAAAACTTTATTAATTAGTTCAGGAGCTAACCTTCAACATTGTCTCATACATTATTTGTTGATGCTCCTCTTTTAGTCCTGTTAATTGACGAATTGCAACACGGCCAGACAAAATTTTGTTCTTGAGAGGCAAAAATTCAACAACAGCAACAACAAGTATTAGTACTGGACTCCCAAACCATGACATAAGTGTCGAGTATGGAGGTTGTAATATCTATATTTCAAATATTATAATTTACACAACTAGACATATATTATGCTTACCAATCCAAAAACAGCTCCATCAAATATTTTGATAATTGTTCCAGAACTTGTTCCCCCGAAAAGCAAAACATCTTGATTATAAACTTCATTATATGCTGTTGTGGAAACGTCAGTGGAGGTCAAATGACATTGCTGCATATAATATAATGAATTGTCATTTGAATTATATTACTGGGGAGTTATGCTATCTGAGACATTAGAGGTGGGAGCTCGAGTAGCTACAGGAGGTAATTTACATAGATTGGATCAGAAGGTGGCAAAGAATCCTGAAATGTATCAGGATGTAAATGAATATGATTTGCTAGCAAAACTTTTAACTCTTTACAGACATAAGCCAATGTAAACTACATTACTCTGGTGTCTCTTCCTCCGTAATTGAGATGAATACTTAATCTGTGCTTCAACCTTCTCTGCCACTTTTGTGCTTGTAAACATCAACTTTCGGGCATGTACGTAACCTTCAGATAATACGTTCATAATCTGCATGAAATATTCTAGCAACAGCTGAAATAATATGAACATCTCAATGAAATGGCATTAAATCTAGCTACTTTGATTCCTAAGTTTTAGGGTTTATGCTTTAGATTTTTAGGGTTTTTATCCCCTTTTTGGAGTGAAAAATTATGAAAATTTTAATCACATATTAGTGTGAAAATTCAGCCTTCTTTTCTAATTTTTTTTGCCAAAACTACATATCTTTTAAATTTTATTGTGCTAAAGATAAGCGTATTTCAACACCTTTTTATTGCAAATATATGCATAATCATCCTTTTTTTTGTACTGAAGTTACAGTTATTTTAAACCCTTTTTTCTAATTGAAAATTTCTCTAAGTTTTTTGGGTGCAAATATGTGAATTTTAACCACTTTTTAAAAAACCTTTGGCACAGAAAAAGATATTTGAACCCCCTTTTGCCCCCAAAACATACGTGCATTTGTTTTAAAACTTGTAAAAAATTTTTGGATGCGAAAATTATGGGTATTTTAAAACTCGTGTATTTTCTGCACAAAATTTAGAGAACAAGATGTTAAATGTTAGCTTATTTTTTGCATTGAAACATTTTCCAAAAAGGGGTTAAAATTCATAAATATTTGGTGCAAAATTTAGAGAAGACATGAAAATTTCACATATTTTTTGTGCAAAAATATTAGAAAAAAGTTGTAAAAGTTTCTTATTTTCAGTGACAAATTTAGGGAAGTAGGGGTTAAATTTATTTTTAGGAGCCAAAAGGAGTTAGAGAAAGGGATAAAACTGACTTATTTTCAACTTGAAAATTTATAGATAAAAGGCTTAAAATTCACATACATTAATGTAAGTGGTAAATTATTTGTGTGGTTTCGTTGCAAAATATACATACAGCAGTGCTTAAAATTTGAGTATTTTAATGAGAAATGTTTGAGAACAAGGGGTTAAAATTCACATCTATGACATTTTGGCATATTTTCAGCGTCAAAAATACTAAAAAAGGAGTTAAATTGCGGCATATTTTTGGCACCAATAATGCTTAGAAAAAAGGCGTCAAAATTTGCTTCTATTGGCAATGAATTTAGAGAAGTAGGGTTTAAAATTTCACTTATTACATTACTATCCAATATTGTGATGTTATATTACAATGTAACATACCTCATACTATGTTGTTACCTATATCACATTTTGTTATGAGATAATAGTACATTAGATCATCACTAGCAGTGATCATTAAACCTGTCCATCCTATTAAACAGTCCATTCAGTAGACAATTGTACTATTTAATAAGTCAACTTACAGTAGTCATTAGTTAATGTACATCAGAACATCACTAGCAATGATAATTAAACCTGTCCATCCTATTAAATAGTTCATTCAGTAACATTTAACAAGTCAACTTACAGTAGTCATCAGTTAATGTAAATTTGATCATAAATCTATTAGAGTGACAAAAGGGTCAGTAGTATCATACTTATAACATAGTATAAGTATTATGATACAGCTGTCATCATTCCCAGCACTCAATTAGAACATCAACTAGTGAATAAAAACAACTAGAGAATAAAAAGGTAACAACATAGTATGAGGTATGTTACATTGTAATATAACATCACAATATTGGATAGTAATGTAATAAGTGAAATTTTAAACCCTACCTCTCTAAAAGTCAGAATTAATGATATATAAAAGATCAATCTTACATAGAGCAGTCGTTAGAGAACTTCACTATATCATCTTCAGTCCAGTCATCAATGTCCCACTATAGAATAGAAGGAAATAGTTTAGTACAAGATTGTCAAAATTAATGAGAGATCAAACTTACAGTCTAAAAAGTTATTGAAGAACCTTTATACCATGTACTCCTACATAGTAGATCAAAATCCAGCTAAAAATTAAAACACATGTTTAATATAGAACTGTCCATATAGTAACAGTTAATGTGTATCAGATCATCATTACGATGACCATTAACCTGTCCATCCTATTATTAAAAACAAAATTCATTTAGTAGACAATTATATTATTTAATAATTCAACTTACAGGAGTTATCTAGAAATGTTATCAAATTTTCTTCTTAGTTACTAGTAAACACACCTATTCTACTCTATCCTAAAAGAAGGTATTATTTAAATTGTTGAGTTTATAATTCTCAATTAGTTCATGATCATCTCCAGTAGAAAACAGTCCTACTATAAAATGAAAAATAGATATTATAACAGGGCAATAATAATAATTATAAATTGTGAATGATTCAGCCTTATACAGCACATATAAGGGGTCAATATGCAACACACACAATAGTAACAATTATGAAATGGAGGTGGAATAGTTCAAAATTATATGACACACACAAGGGGTTATTGTACAACACACTCAAAAGATTAACAATTATGAAACAGAGGGGGTTAAATAATTCAGGATTACACAACACACTATGATTAACTATTACGAAACAGAGAGGGTTAAATTATTCAGGATTATATGACAGACACAAGGGGTTAGTATTTAAGGATTACACAACACAGTCAATGGTTAACAATTATGAAAACATAGAGAGTTAAATTATTCAGGATTATATGACAGGGTTAATATTTCAGGATTACACAACACAGTCGATGGTTAACGATTATGGTGTGACAGACACAAGGGGTTAATATTTCAGGATTGCACAACACAGTCGATGGCTAACAATTATGAAACATAGAGGGTTAAATTATTCAGGATTATATGACAGACACAAGGGGTTAATATTTCAGGATTACACAACACAGTCAATGGTTAACAATTATGGAACAGAGAGGATTAAATTATTCAGGATTATGACACACAAGGGGTTAGATAATTCAGGATTATACAACACAATATTACAGGATTATGTGACAGATATAAGGTATAGAACATTATGACACACACAAAGAGATTAAAATAAATGTGGAAGGTCTGACATCAGGTTTAATATCAAGAGAAAGGGTCACCATTATACATCAATAAGACCTAGAAGGTTATGCAGGGATAGTTTATATATAGATACACAAAAGACAAAGATGAACAAGATGTGAGGTACCACAAGACAAGGAGGAGGATACAATATTAGAAAATAATGACAAAATAACATACACACTGTTGTTCCATGTCCAAATCCACCTATTATTACCTGACTCATCAACTACCTACAATCACATTATGATGTCCATATACACAACCTACAAACTGATGCCTGACAATACTCAACACACAAAGCATGTCAACCTCAAGAATCAAGATGCAGAAAGACAAAAAACCTGTCAACTTCAATAATCAAGACACAGAGCCACAACCAGCAATGTTGAATATTTGTCCAGGCCCATAAACAATTATTGTTGCCCACACAGTGTTAGTAGATAAAACAATTAAAGGAGACCAAGACAGTTTATAATTGCTATATATATAGTGTAACTATTAATATACAACCATCATTTCCATCACTACCACCACCACCATCTCATCATCACCATTGCCATCTCCATCATCACCACCACCACCACCACCATCTCATCATCACCATTGCCATCTCCATCATCATCTCATTAATCATCTCTACCGTCTGCAGCAGTTGAAGTATGCTCAACTTGAACATCACTACAGAACGAAAAGTTAAATAGAATTATGACAAGGTACATAAAGATCAATTTTACATTGAGTGGTTATTAGAGAACATCACTGCATTATCTCCATTCTAGTCTTCAAAAGTCACGTAGAGTGGTTATTGGAGAACATCACTGCATCACCTCCAGCCTAGTCATCAAAAGTCACATAATAGTGGCTATTAGAGAAGATCATTGCATCATATTTTAGTACATGGTTGTTAAGTTAATGATACATCAAACTTACAGTCTAAGCTATCAGAGAACCATACACCTATATAATAGACCAAAGTCCATCTAAAAATTATAAAAATACATGTTTTCTTTAATGTTGATATTATTATAACAGATAACTTACAGTAGTCATCAGTTAACAAATGGTACATTAGCAAATGCTACCAGATCATCTCTTATTAGTTTATTGATAGACCTAATAAGTATAACAGAATTTGTTTGTTCTAACATCATAGTTATAATACAAATCACAACCATTAGAATAATATATCATTACACTATAAAAAGTTTAGTAATAAATAATAGATATGACTTACATATATAGTATAGGACTATACTAGATCTAGATCATCACATGTTGTAGAATAAATTACCTATTATAATAGAAGAGAATAAACAGTAAAAACAACTATTTAATAAGTGTTTCTATTAACTTACTGGAAGTAGGACAAACATTTCCAATAGATCAGTAAACAGACTAATTCTCCTCATTGCTAAAAGAATTAAGGAATTATTTAAATTGTTGAGTTTATAACTCTCAATTAGTTGATGATCCATCTCCAGTAGAAAACAGTCCTACTATAAAATGACAAAGTTAATATAACAGAGCAATAATAATTATTTTAAACTGACCAGAGTCTGTTGTATACAAAAATTATTTAATAATTCTAGTGTACAACAGCCTATGTCAGTTATTTGGGATAAGTGTTTAGATTTCATAGACATCTGCTATAAAACCTAACTTCCAAAACCTCCAGGCCCATACAAACAAATGAATGAAAACTAAGCCCTGTTGCCAATAAAAGGAGATGAAAATTGTAGATGCCAATAAAAATAAGTAAATTTTTAGATGCCAGTAAAAAATACTGAAGATTTTTTAGATGCCAGTAAAAAATACTGAAGATTTTTTAGATGCCAGTAAAAGAACTGAAGTAAAATTTTAGATGCTAGTTAAAAATACTGAACTAAATTTTTTGATGCCAGTAAAAAATACTGTAGTAAAATTTTAGACATGAGTAAAAAATACTGAATTAAGTAACTTTTAGATGCCAGTAAAAATACTGAAGTAAAATTTTAGATGGCAGCAAAAATACTAAGTAAATTAAGTAACTTTTTAGACGCCAGTAAAAGATAATGAAGTAAAGTTATAGATGCTAGTAAAAATACTGACACAAGCTTTATTTAGTAGAAAACCTCTTTGACATAAGGTTGAAATAATATACAACAAACAAAACAAGACAATTGGAAGAAGAATAGCAAGAGGAAGTATTACAGTACATGAACTCTGTGGGTCATACACTACAAGACTATAATAGGTAAGATATAACATAAGATAATAGAATATCTTTATTCTACAAAAGTACTAAAAAACTGATGAATGTAGGGTACAGACAATAATATATAAGTTGAAAACAATATAACATAATACATAGAACAGCTGCAGGAGATGGATGTTAAAGATAACACATAGAGGACTAAACAAAATGTCAGATCAAGGAGAAGAGTGTAACAGTCACAGTAGATATTAACACAAGAACTCAAGAGTTATAACAGTTATAGTAGATGGCAACAAGAGATCAACAGAGGAGATACATTGAGCAGTATGTAATTATGTGTGACAACAGATCGTGACACAAGATAGAGCAAAGGATCATTGTTATATAATTTATAACACACTAACATGATGACTATATATTCAAGAGATGATGACAAGAATAGATTGAAACACTGGTATTATTGCTGGACCAAACAGTAATAAAGAACACTTGTCTTAACAGTTTCAGGAGATGACAACACAAGCTAGAACAGTAAATCAAGTGAAGAAAGTATTACTAGATAAAAACACTGTTGTAGTACCAGTATTCTAACTGGAACACACACAGGAACTATTATTAGGAATCAATAAAGGAGAGAGTTATTGTAATAGGAAGAAGCAACAAGAACCAAATTAGATTCTACCAGTGAAATTGTAGACACTAGTAGATTTAGTATGAATAGGAGATTTACAAAATATTATTGTTTTAGTGTACGAGTTCACAAAAGGTTTGTTAGAAAACAGAATTTATACAAAATACAAATATTAATAAATTCATAATGTTGAAGAGAGATTATTCTAACATGTTATAATAATATTACAAGGAATCTGTTGTGTGCTATTAGGTATAAGAGCTTTATATGTACAAGTCACCAGAATAGGTTGTGGACATGTGTTTTTGAGTAACAAGACATTGTGCATGAATATGTCAAAATGTTAGTAGTGTATGTATATGATACAGGAGGTTGTTGGTGTCGAGACATTTGTATATATTAGATTGAAATAATAGGAGATTATATGGTTGTACAACAAGATGTTCACACATGTACATATCAGAGCGGACCATATAGTAGGATATTACAAGATAAGAACATGTCACAGGATTAAATTGCATCATAAGGGTTTTATGTATGCATGTCACAGGACTAGTTTGGATCACAGGACAAAATGTGGTATGAGTAACAAGCTATTTGTGCATAAATATGTCAAAAGATTTGTACATGTTTGTGTCACAGGACTACATTGTATCATAGGACAAAATGTAGTAGGAGTAATAAGATATTTGTGTATAAATATGTCAAAAGGTTTGTTGTATATGTGTGTGTCACAGGACTAGGTTGTATCATAGGACACAATGTAGTATGAGTAACAAGATATTTGTGTATATAAATATGTCAAACTGTTTGTGTACATAGATGACACAGGACTAGGTTACAAAAACTTATGTGGTTGTATGAAGTTTGTATACCTGTATATGTCACAGTGCTAAGTTGTATTGTATTACAAGAGGTTGGGTATTAAAACATTTGTATGTATTGGTTGTATAAGGTTTGTATACCTGTATATGTCACAGGACTAGGTCGTATTGTATTACAAGAGGTTGGGTATTAAAACACCACATTTGTATGTATTGGTAGTGTGATGTTTGTATACCTGTATATGTCACAGGGGTAGGTTGTATTGTATTACAAGAGGTTCGGTATTAAAACACATTTGTATGTATTGGTAGTGTGAGGTTTGTATACCTGTATACGTCACAGGGCTAGGTTGTATTGTATTACAAGAGGTTGGGTATTAAAACAATTGTATGTATTGGGTTGTATAATAGGAGATTATGTGGTGTGGGTAATTAGACATTCAAACATGTACTGTACTTGTCAGAGACAAGGATATATCATATTGTAAGAGAATACCACAGAACTAGTAAAGAGACATCTGTGTACGAACTCGTCAAAAGGTTTGTATACGTGTACATCACAGGACTAGGTTATATCAGAGGAAAAATGTGGTATGAGTAACAAAACAGCGTATGAATATGTTGAGAGGTTTGTATATGTGTCACAGAACTAGGTTGTGTCACAAGAAATAATGTGGTATGAGTAACAAAAGAATTATGTATGAATATGAAAGTTTGTATACATGCTGTCACAGGGATAGGTTATATCAAAGGACATAATGTGGTACGAAGAACAAAGGATTTGTGTATGAATACGTCAAAAGGTTCGCATATGTACATGTCACAGAGCTAGGTTTATTACCATAAATTAAAAGGAACAGTTACAAGTGTATCTGAATGTACATGTTATGGACTTACAAGAGGTGGGGATATGTAGATGTCATATTGTGATGTGATTAACAAAGGGTGTGTGTATGTAAATAGATTAACAACCACATACATGTTATAACACTTACTTTATATAGCACAACAATATATAGTATAATGGTCACTGAACACAACAAGACTTGCATCATTAGATGTTGCCATGATGTAGTTTCTAGATATGATGGTACAATAAAAGACCAAAGTGACTAGACAAGTAAAACTATGTTAAGTGTCTGTCATTAAATTAAAAAGCGACATGTATTACACAAAAACAAACAATAGGGTTGTGAAAATGGTCTAAAATTAGACTATTGGACCCACAGAGTTCATGTACCTAGCAGGGAGGCTCCCCTAATATTTATAGTTAACAAGATGATTTCTCATTAGAGACTCTATTTATAAGCTACAACCAAGAAAAAAGCTAGCCTGCTATATTGAAACTGTTAGGATGATTAAGCTTCATTTCTATCAAAGTGCTTATATATTCCAGGCTTCAAATCTGGTTCTCAATATGAAATACAGCTACTCGGCTTATCAGCTAGCTGCTAGGACCTTCTAACTTAAAAGCTCTATGCTTATATTGTCAGCTATAGCATTCATGAAAAGTTACTCACAACCTATCTGGAGAGATTTGCACTAGCCATTTTAGCTTGCGTTTAGGACAGCAAAATCCTTTTTACTCTGAATACATCTAATCAATATAACAGCACACTACCTCGGATCGGTGCTACACTGCATGGGCCAATAACTAAACTTTGATAATATACTATAGAATTAGGCAGCCTCAACAGATCAAAGGGTCTCAAGTCATAAAGTAGCTAGAAGAGGCTATAAGTATGTGAAACGACAGCAACTTTCTGGGCCAAACAAAGCTATAAAATATCTGCAGAATATACACATGGCGTACGTTTACTCTGAATACTGACCTGAATACTTCCTCTGTCTTTTGCTTGTGTACGTGCTGGAACAAAGCGTACTTTTTTGTCGTTGCCCTCGAGTTGACTGTAATGTTTTTCTGCATTAGAGGTGAATAAGAATTGAAGGAAAGTATTAGTTTGACTGGATATGGACAACGGACTGTAGACAGCAGCACAGTTGTGCCCTTCGTCTTTTAAACATATCGGTCCTGCTGTAGCAACGGTCCAACAGGCATAGTTGTCTTGTAGAAATGAGGCGGTCTACCTAATGCATAGCTTTTAAGACAAAATTGACGTCACTTTAGCGGTTTGTTGAACTGAGCATGCTCAGTTTACTAAAACTGGCGCCACTAAATCAGGTTGTTAAACTGAGCATGCTCAGTTTATAGGGTATCAGATAGCGATAAATCATAGTAAAAATAAACTGACAATAAGACACATATTCTATCTGTCAGTATAGTATATCAATCATGTTTGTAACAATGCGAAATCCATTAAGATTAGAACCAGGTATAATTATAATTTTGTCAGTACAATCTCGAACACTAATGCATTATCAGATTCGTATACATGTTAATATCAAAATAATTATAAACTATATAATATAGGTTCTGTTTGTGTTTGGATTATTTTGCGTTTCTTTGTGACTTTAGTAAGTGTTGGTAACTAAACAGACACTTGCACAATTTAATGTTAATTTCCATGATTATAATATAATTGCAATAATTAATATGCATCATGTACACTAATTTTTTATATACTAAAAGTATCGTTCAATTTAGTATATGTATCTGTTGAATTACAGGTGCTATAGAAAGAAAGAATAATTGTAAGACAACCTTATCATAGTCCTTAATTCATGCACACAATCAATATCTATCTACCCATTCATATGGTATACAATGAGTAATTATATCGGAAGCCAATAAAAAACATGAGGTACCTTGAGCTTTCTGCTGTATGGGCTTATGGACACATCTATCATTGTAGTTTGGGTCAAACAACTGGTATGTGTCACACATGTCAGTTGCTGATACAAGGATCATTACAGATCCAACATTATCATATCCTCCGTTTACTATATTCATTACTCATTATTCTGGTTGATAGGCATCAGCTGAAATCCTAATTAATTCCACCATCTCTCACCACTCATACCATATATTTTATGTTATTTTTATTGGTATTAATATAACAACCATAATTATATATAATTATATGATTAAACCAAAAACTCAATTTTGTTATTTATTATAATTTTATATTATGTTTACATTAGCTACTTCCATAGTCAGCTGGACATCACAATATATCTAGTTGTTTGCAGCTGCAGATAAATTTTGTGGCGATTATGTTGATTGCCACACATCATTTGACAAGTGTTTTTTCAAGTGGTTGCTATAGACTTTTGTCTCGTTTTTTGACCACAAAGTATTACTTCAACTGACGTCAATATTTTACTATGTGACAATTAGTAAGTGTGAATACTGTATAAGAACACAACATAAATTAAAAATCTTATAATATAAACATGAATCTACTACGTAGTAAGATAAACATGGCAAAAAGATCAAAAAGTTTGACAACAGACAATGTAATTTTGAGAACTTAATGGAGATGACTACTTTCTCGACCTAGACGAGCCTTTCATGCTGGGAAGTGATAACAAATTTTGTGACTTGTCAGATATTGACGAGGATGATGAAGAAGGGTAAACTGTATATTCACACAAACAAGAAAGTGATATATGCATCTAGTGTATACCAGTATAGCAACATGTCTTTCTTTTTTTTTAGCAAATGTTACTTCTATCTCACATCCATCTACCTCAGTTTACAACCATGCATCACTACAACCAAATAATTATCCATCATATGTGTTGTCCACTGTCACATTATCATCTACTATCCAAACATCTGAGTCAAACAGTAATAGCTTACACTTGAAAGTACAGTGAAGTACACTACAGTATTGGAATATATGACTTTGCCTATTGTACCTAACTACCAAGTACAATGATATTGATAAGTATTGAATACATTTCTTACCTTAGTCATAGGGGAGACTCAGTGACTCTACAGAAACACAACATCTCTGCTACAGTTTGGCTCGATAGAAAGGTCGTGACCATGATGTCATCAAATACACAACCATCTGCTGTAGGTACTGTACTTCAACAAATACACAACCATCTGCTGTAGGTACTGTACTTCAATGACAAGTAGATACAACTCGTTCTGAAATCCCTTATCCACAAAATATTATATTATACAACAAGTACATAGGTGGAGTGGGCATGGGGGATCAGCTCTGTGGCTATTACAGTTACAAAATCAAGTCAAACAAGTTATATAAATATATAGTCTTCTTTCTTTTTAATGTTATCGTCACCAATGCATACATTTTACGCAAAAGCTATCACTCGCTAGCAATATTTAAAAACATAAAGGAGTCCCATGTTCAGCTAGCAAAAGAGTTGATAGGCAACTATTGTAGTCAACAACTAAGATGTGGTCGCAATGGAGGAACTATTGGTCAACTATCTCTTCGTCATTTTCCTGTGAAGATAAGAGATGACAACAATAAGTTGAGAAGAGGTCGATGCCCTTATCATAACACAGTTCACCATGCTCGTGTTGATAGTTCCTGGTATTATAGATGCGATACTTGGCTTTGTCACACTGGTAATACTGAAGACTGTTTCCTAATGTGGCACACAAAACAATACCAGTAACATGTACATAATATGAATCTACCTTTCATTTATAAAGTATCTATTCATACAATATCTCACAAACCTGTATATACTATATACGTCAGTCCACTGTGCACTAATTATCATTCATAGTTTCCTATAATCATGTTGTAACATTTACTAACACCTATAATAAATGAAAATAAAAATTGCCAATGGCTACAACAGAAAAATGTTAACACATACATTCTACTTAATAGTACTCTATATTATGAAAACCTATGTTACTTTAGAGTGTTACTGACCTTGAAAAGACACAGCAATGCCTACAGTAGTCTGTGGAGATTCAGATCCACCGATCCACTTGCTTCAGCTTGGTACGCAATAGACTTTTACTCGCACTATTATATCTCTGTCATAGTAATGTCTACAGCCAATTTTCAAGATATAGATATTCACCTCTGGACCTTATCTTTCTTCAGAAAGAAGCTTCATTATACCAGTTCTGCCTAGTTCTTTCGGTACAAGTCACTCTTTGAAGATCAACCAAAAAAGGTCATTTTCTTGAAATAAATTTCGTGGTCACATGCATTTATGGTATAATGGAAATTCACCTATAATTGGTTAACAGAGGACAAAAAACAACTGCATGCTATGTTAGAGACAAACTCATAATTAACATTTCAATTTATGGATCTCTTACTTTTTATCTTGTTCATTAGTTAGACATACTTCTAATAATAACTGTATCATGTTACTCTCTTCAGCAGCTGTTAGTGCAATTCTGAGCTCCTCCCTCTCTTGCCCATTTAATTGTTGACCTAGAGTAACATGAGATTAATTATTGGGGATTAGAATGAATACGTTGAAAAGTAATGGTAGTATAGGAATGAGTAAGACTGGATTGTTTTGGAATAAGGAAATGGTATGGGATTGGAATGAATGTTATGGGAGTGAGAGTCTGAGACTGGATAGTATAGGAATAAGATGTGATTCAGTCTAGACAATATTGTATTGAGAATGTGCAGACTGGGAGTGAGACTACATGGTATGAAATTAGAACATACAGTATGGAAATAAAACTGGACAGTATGGGAGTGAGACTAGGAATTAAATACTAAAGATGTTTGTGGCATTGCTATGGTTATACAATTAAGAATGTGCGCATGTTCTAATAGCCACACGCGAGAAGCTGATGAGTAAGCTGCTAAAATTCTTAAAAGGATTTTAAAGACTGCAGGACATCTGTAATAAAAGAATAAACTTCAACTTATGAGAATCAGTCTCACCTATATACCTGAAAACATGAGTATCACATCTTAACATAATTAATGGATCTTCGACGAGATTTTGATGGGTATAAGGTGGGTTTGTCTTTTGATTTGCAGGCCGAAGGGCATTAACTGTCTCCACCCACAACTTAAATGTCATATGAATAGCATAACATAAAAATACTGTACATGTAAATTCAAAGTTTATAAGGGGTTAAAATTATAGTATCTAGCACTCTGAATTCTGAACTTTTACATGTATACAAATATGAATATTTATAAAATTTGTTGTAAAAGACATCAAATCAACCAGATATTTATTTTTACATTTATTTTTATTTCATACTAAAACAACACTATTTAACATTCTCACCTTTGTGATATAATTGAGTTAAGTCTTGTCCACAATGACAAGTACAGCAGCTATAATCTTTTGCTGAGATTATCATGTAGAGGATGACACAATGTACATGTAAGCACAGTGGTAAATGAGATAAGTGAGGACATTGGAAGACACGAAAGGTGAGATAATATTAAAAATGCTTTGGAAGGACTAGCAGAGCTATGAGAGAAAATACAATGTTATACAAACTTTTACTGAATAGTATAGAGACTTACACGTACAAAGATAATATACTTACTAGACTGAGCTGCTTCTATAGTAACTTGATCTGGTGAGAGTTTTAAAATTGTCTTAGGATTAGGACCTATACATGTACAAAATACATGAACATATGCAAATACATGTTTATAATATTGACCAAAATGGACAGATATTATGGGTTTGGTAAATAATTTAGGTACCTTGATGAAATGTGTCTTGTTTCATCCAGTCCTCTGGAAGACAAAGGTACAGAAAATGGGAGATTGTTCTGATAAGCTTCCTTGTTGTGAGTTTGCATTTAAGAGAAAGATAATAATAGCAAGTTATTCCATGCTTGGAAGGCAATATAGTGTTGTCATAGCAACCATACTGACCTGGTGAGTTGATACATGTTGTAACAATCTCTTCACAGGTAATTGTAACAAAATGTTAGGACTATAAGCTTTGGGAGAGAGTGTACCACCAGCTGTACCATTAACAGCTGAGAACATCACTAGAATCAAAATACAAATTGTAAGGATTTTTATACATATGTTCTATATAGATTAATCCATCCTTCACATGTCCATCATCCATCCATTCGCCTATCCATCTACTTACATAGTTGTTTCAAATTTCCCAGATATGTGTCCTGATAGAATAATACATAATATAAAATTAATATTTGAGATGACAAGTTTTGTCCAGTGGGTGTGGCTTTATTATCAAAAACATTGAGTACCTCTTCAGCTGTAAAAGGAGTCTGTATACGAAAAATATTAAATTATTTTCCACTCACTTTAGAACAAGTTACATTCATACCTGGACAATAGTCATGGTGGCAGTGTCTTTTGGAGTACGAGATGAGGAGAGACAGCCAAGAACAGCCTGAACATACTCTTTGAAAAGTGGTGTCAAGATGGGATGGAGTGGTTCAGTAACACAGCATAATTGTTTGTACACTCAGTCCTATTAGAATGAGCATCAGTACTGAACCACAGTGACCTAGGATAGCTACTATTAGTAAGCTCTAGACTAGTGAACATCAATACTTACCACAGTGATCTGGGATAGCTATCATTAGTAAGGTCTAGACTAGTGAATATCAGGAACCATTAGCTTCATTAACCTTGACTGAGACGCCATGCTTCCTGAAGGACTTTGAACGCATTAATTGATGTACACAATGTATGGGAAGATATCCAGTCATGTGACCACTTAGAGCTGGAGTAGGTGGATCACTAATAGCATGTGAACATACCACCTGTGAATACAATGCAACATGTCATGTTTTATTGTATTACTTTAATTTTATATAATTGACTTACATTTTCTTTGAAGACATTAAGAAATAATTTCTTTACAGTTGAGAAATGTCCTTATCCAAGAGAATTCTATATGATAAATATAATATATTATAATGGCAACAATTAATCCACACTCCTATACTGCTATGTTTTCAATCCCATTCCAATAACACTCCATTCCACAGTCTTCATACCATTCAATCCTTGTTCCTATTTTAGTCCATTCCCTACCACAGTCTTCATTCCCAAGACTGAAGAAATGAGTTTTTCAATCTGTTTAAGTTGTTTCTCTTGCAAATGAATCACTATTAGTAACAGCATTTCATCATAGCAACACTCTCCTGGCAATGATCTACGAAGTACCAATTATACATTAATTAAGACAGGAGGAGTCCAAAAGTCTCTCAAATGAACTCTTACTTCTCAAATTCTCCAAGTTTGTCCAGTAACTAGTTCAACCATCTTACCACAGCTTGTTCCCCTTCTTCAGAACTGAGAGATGTATGGGAACAAAAACAGAAAGAGAATTAAAAAGTGGACAATTGAAATAAGAATTAATGTGGACTTTAAATGCTCCTTTAATTGACTATTAATTAATATATTTCTTCATCTCACCTAATTAGGAATGGACAAACAAGGAGCAGAGATAGTGCTACATCAATAAATTGAACACCAGCAGATGTGAATGGGGGACATGTACATGTAATAAGATGAAATAAGGCAGAGGTCTCCTCATTAGTTAAATACATATGAACTACAATCTAAAAGACAATACATGTAAATATATTACATGTAAACAGGTATCATATTATATGTGAACATGTTTAATGTCTTTACTTTAAGGCCACAACAAACATGAAGTAGTTGGGTCAGTTCTACAATTGTATTATCAGTGAGTTGACATGAGAGAGATATAGGAGGAAAGTCAACTTGCAAAGGAAGAGTGTCTACGGCGACGAGTGGTTTCCTGAGAAAGAAAGAGATAGTTAAAGTGAATAAATTTAGACTCACTGGTTCCTCTGACAGCTTTATTTTAATCACTTTCATCTTTTCTTCAATTTGATTGTCACCTACACCTTCTTCCTCACCAGTCTCCTCCATCTCACTTATTTCAATCTCCATCTGATCAACAAGTTCCAATGTCATAGTGTCCATTCTCTCGTCTTCCTCTTCCATCCCCTCCGTCTCCTCCCCAGTAGCACTTCCTCTGCTAACAACTTCTATTTTCATGACACTCGCAGTGTCCATAGGAGGTGTGGATTTGTGAGTCTGGTTAATAAAGTGGACTAATTCTTCATGAGGTATTTTCTAAGTGCTGTCACTGCAGAGTTATGATGACGACGATACTAGCAAATACACAGATAGATGGATTGATAAATGGATGAATTATTTAATGAATGGACAACAAAAACACTAAGATTAACAGATTAAATATACAATGGACACATAAATCATATAAATGGACAGCTGGTCTACCTTTTGTTGCATAAGTTTCATATATCGGGCAAACCACGATTTCATTGTTTTATCTCTATGTATTACAATGTTACTTATTAACGACAGGAATCCACCTCCTTTGGCTCCACCCACTGCTTCATTATTCCTCTGTTCCTGTTCTCCATCCAAAGCAATGAATATCATTAAGGTAGGTAGTTTCTGATGAGTATAGGCCAACCACTGTATATATGAGGCTTGACTTGGACATAGAGAAACTACGTCTCTCAAAGTACTAGATCTCAAATGACCTGCTAGTGATATTTCATCTAATAATTCTCCATTGATTACCAGTGAAGTGACAACTGAGAGAGAGAGAGAGAGAGAGAGAGAGAGATTCAAATTTTATTATCCATACACTACATCAATCACCTTTGTTATAGCAATGAGGTAAATTTGCTAGCAAGCAACATATCAAATAAGACCCATTTTTAACTCTTAACAAACTCTCAGCTAGCTGTGTTAAGGCAACAGACTTGGAATTCCTAGTAGACAACAAATAGAAATAAATAGCTTACCACTCTGTTCTGTTCTACTTACCTATAGCTGCAATACATAAGATAAGTGCCATTTCACTAAGATAAATCTGGCATTTGACTAAGTCTGATTGTTCTAACTGAAAAGGCAACTTGTTGTGAAGGGATAACATTTCTCTTCTACAATTTATATTATCAACTAATAATAAATGTAGTATAGGGAAAAATAGTTATACTATATATCACATGACATATGATAGACACTTCAATATAACATATGACGGTCATTTCATTGTACGTAAATTACTATCAATTAATACCTGACTCATAATTCGAAGTATTTCACTCAAAGCTAAACGAAATCATCTCTTTACACAGCCTCGTTCAAACTGTATTGTAACCATATGCTCCATATTGGATACTAAAATACTGTCTCTTTTAGTGTGTCTTTCATCTGGATCAAGTTTTTTCATAAGTTGTTCTTTTAATGCGTCATGTCTAAGCTCAGCAAAATCCAGCTACAAATATTTCTTCAAACGATTTACGACTTCAAACTCACGTAGAGTAAATAATCATTGAACGGACACGCCCTATTTTCGGACCGTCGCTCTGCTTTTGCAAGGAACTTTAGAAACATTTGCAAATGCTTGTGTATAGTGCTAGTCCATATACTTAGATATGCAAAGTATAAACAAAAGGCAGCTTGCAAGTTTTAAATAACAAGCAGTCAAAAAATTTTTTCGGATGGTCCTATGTTCGACTAAAGTGTCGTATCGGCGGACATGGGCTGCTGTGCATTGTAAACAGTTTAAATGCATTCATACACGGTATCAAAACACTGCCCTATCTATGTACTTTAGAACTGATAGTGTTGAATAGCTTTTCTATTGTTGCTGTTTTTTTCTGTGAACAGTTTAGCAACACACACCCACAGATCAATAATCGGAACCCCACCGGCCCACCCAGCGCTAGGCAATCATCAAAAACCTCGTGCGACTTAGACACTGTAAGCTGTTATCTTATTTTCTTTGTGCATTATCTCATTTTCATTACTAGGCTAAAAATAAAGGCCTTTGAAACCATAATAGGACCAAAAGGGTGAGAAAGTTTACATGCATGTATATTTTTCAAGCCCCTCAAAATGGCGTTCATGATTGTCACAATATATTCTGCACTAACTTAAATTAATTCGCTCACTTTATTCTTTGGAACAGAATAGGTTTGGAAACTTCTTACAATAGGTGAATACTGAGTCAAAATGTTTTTGACCTGCCTTTAAGTTTATTTTGTGATCATCATTCAATTTTTGGCAACATTTATGCTGATGCAGTTCAAAATGTGACAAATTCAAATTATGCTTATAATTTATTATACTTATCATGCATGTTTTTTAATTAATTGTAATGGCATATATATATATATATATATACATAATATATATATATATATATATATATCATTGGCTGTATTTTTTATAGTGTAACGTGATGGCAGTTGCTTGTCCACCTTTGAAGGAGCGTATCTACGTGTCACACAGATCCAGCATTAAACCACTATTAACCTCTGGTCGTCCTTTGCAATATAAAGATTATGCTAAAGAAAAACTCAATTATGCTTATGAGGCTGTTAGCAAAGGAATGAGTGTGCGTAGAGCAGCAGAAGAATAAGGTATCCCAAAGTCAACCTTGCATGATCGAGTTGTAGGAAAAGTATTGGCTGGATCTAAAAGTGGACCTCGTAGACATCTGAATTCTACTAAGGAAGTAGAGCTCGTCAATTTTTTTGATCATTGTGCCTCTTTAGGTTACTCCAGATCTAAACAAGAAGTCATCCAATTGGCACAGAGCACAGTTGATATGAAAGGAATTTCTGCCAAAGTAACATCTGGGTGGGGAAATCTTTTCAAAGTCGGCACAGCAAATTAACTTTAAGACAACCAGAGCCTATGTCTCAGTGTAGAATGGCAGCTGTGTCAGACTCTGTATTAATCAACTACTTTGATCTCTTAGAAAGTACTCTTACACAGTGTAATCTAACAGAGCATCCAGGCCAGATTTTCAACCTAGATGAAAGTGGGTTTCCACTTAGTCCTAAAGCACTGAAAGTTGTGGCTAAGAGAGGCACCAAGCATCCCATTTCTATAAATGGACAAGAAAAGAGTCAAATTACAGTTCTTGCTTGCGTTAGTGCTTCAGGAAACGCCATACCACCTCTTGTAATTTTTGACCGAAAATACCTTACAGAAGAACTAACTCGTGGTGAAGTTCCAGATACTATGTATGGACTAAGTGACAGTGGTTGGATGGATTCAGATATCTTTCAAGACTGGTTTGCAGCAAACCACTTCCTATGACATGCACCATCCTCTAGGCCATTACTACTGCTAATGGATGGCCATTCCAGCCACTTTAGCCCTCAGTTTATTAATAGAGCTGCTGAAGAGGAAGTAGTTGTTTTGTGTCTTCCTCCCAACACCACGCACAAAACACAACCTTTGGACAAAGGTGTTTTTGGCCCATTAAAACAGGCATGGAGAGAAGAATGTCATTCATACATTCAATCCAATCCAGGCAAAGTTATCACACGGTACCAATTTTCTTTATTATTTGGACGGGCATGGTTTAAGTCTGTGACACCTGTCAACATTATCAGTGGCTTCAGAGTTACTGGTGTTTATCCTGTAAATAGGGATAAGCTCTTATCTAAAGACACTACATGTATTTCTGATAAAACGAAGCTAAGCCTTCCTTGTCCGTTACTTACTCCTTCACATCCTTACTCATCTCATACTGAAACACACTATAATAGCCATAATGATACTTCGGCTACCTCTTCTGCTTTCAATGACACTCTCTTATCTAGTTCATCCTCCACTGCCGATTTATCTCCCATTAATGTTCCTTCATCACTGTCATGTTCAACTCCCACTTCCCACTCTCCAAATTTCTCCCGTAGGATCTTATCTTCATCATTGGAGGTTTCTTTAACTCCTGCTTCCTCTCGTAAAGTTACCTTTGCTGAATGCTGAATCATGATACCTCTTCTCCTATAGCAGCTTCAGATATTCACACACCCTTTTCACAGGAAGAAATTATCAAGTTTGCAAAAAGGTTGGAAGGAGGATATGACATAAAATCTGACCAGCGCTATAACTACTGGCTTTCTTTGCTAACAAAGCCAAAACCACCTCAGGGAACCAAAGCAAGTCAATCTAATTTGCTAAAAAACAGTCTTTTTTCCAAAGTCATCTCTCAACAGTCTCCTCTTAGGAAGCGTTCTGCTCCAGTAACTAAAAAATCATGTGCACGAGTGATAACAAGTGCAGAGTACCGAAAGCAAATGAATCAAAAAATTGAAAAAAAACAGGAAGAGCGACGGCTTAAAGAAGAAAAGAGATTGGAAAGGGAAAGAAAAAAACTTGAAAAGAAACAAGAACAGGAGAGAAAAAGAAATAAAAAACAAAACCAAGGTATATATAATACATGACTATATTGGCCTATTTAAAAAAATTGTGTATTCCTTTAAAGCATCAAAAAAGAAAACTGTTCCATCGAATGATGAAGCTAAAAGCGCCAGGGCAGTTAAAGGAAATCTGAAGAAAGGAGGTGAGCTATATGAATTGTGTAATATACATATGCCCAATTGATGGGTTCATTTGCAGTTACTGTCTCTGAGACTGTTGAAAGTGGTATTGTTACTAGAGGGGTTCCAAAGGGAGGAGGTGAGGAATTGTGTAATATTATAGCCCATTGACAGGCACATTATAGTTACTGTTCCTGTTATTGAAAGTAGTACTGTTACCAGAGGAGCTACTGAGAGAGGAGGTGAGGAATTGTGTAATACTATAGCCCCATATTGACAGGCTCCTTATAGTTACTGTCCCTGTTATTGAAAGTAGTACTGTTACCAGAGGAGCTACTGAGAGAGGAGGTGAGGAATTGTGTAATACTGTAGCCCATATTCACAGACTCATAATAGTTACTGTCCCTGTTATTGAAAGTAGTACTGTTACCAGAGGAGCTACTAAGAGAGGAGGTGAGGAATTGTGTAATACTATAGCCCCATATTGACAGGCTCCTTATAGTTACTGTCCCTGTTATTAAAAGTAGTACTGTTACCAGAGGAACTGCTAAGAGAGTAGGTGAGGAATTGTGTAATACTATAGCCCCATATTGACAGGCTCCTTATAGTTACTGTCCCTGTTATTAAAAGTAGTACTGTTACCAGAGGAGCTACTAAGAGAGTAGGTGAGGAATTGTGTATACTATGGCCCCATTGACTGGCTCATTATAGTTACTATTGAAAGTAGTACTGTTACCAGAGGAGTTAATGAGAGAGGAGATGAGGAATTAATACATGATGTACTATAATATTCTTTATTTTACAGATTGCATAAATGGTCACTGTGGACACCATAAAGCAGTTGTTGAATGGGTGTGCTGTTGTGAATATGACACTTGGTTCCACTGTCTCTGCGTTGGCATAGACTATGAATTGGCAAAAACTATTGAATTTCAATGCCAGTTTTGCCAATAGTTATTAATCTCATTAATACATTCTTTTGGGCGTGGTCCAATTATTGATCTGTGGGTGTGTGTTGCTAAAATGTTCACAGAAAAAAACAGCAACAATAGAAAAGCTATTCAACACTATCAGTTCTAAAGTACATAGATAGGGCAGTGTTTTGATACCATGTATGAATGCATTTAAACTGTTTACAATGCACAGCAGCCCATGTCCGCCGATACGACACTTTAGTCGAACATAGGACCATCCGAAAAAATTTTTTGACTGCTTGTTATTTAAAACTTGCAAGCTGCCTTTTGCTTATACTTTGCATATCTACATAGACACACGTAACCGGGATTGCAAACGCCCACGCACTTCCGGTATACTCATTGTCCGTCTCAACCTGTATAAACTATAGCTTGCAATGCTCCTGTTTCTTCGGAAACAAGCATGTAGTCTGGTCACAATATCAAAAGGCCCTCATTCGTTACTAGAGTAAATAATCATTGAACGGACACGCTCTATTTTCGGACCGTCGCTCTGCTTTTGCAAGGAACATTTGCAAATGCTTGTGTATAGTGCTAGTCCATATACTTACTCTTGAGCATACGCCCCTTGCCCCGCCTCTATAGCAGCCAATCATTGAGGGTAGGGTGTCTCAGGAATAATTATCCATTTTCTTGTTCGTTGTTTAAGTAGCAGCTTCACTACCAAACACAAAGTAACTCCTTTCAATAGATTTATACTCAAAATAACAAGAACTGCATATCCAAATGTGCCGTTGGAAGTAAGATAGGATTCTGTTTGTTTTGTTTTATTATTTAGTGCATAAATTAACTACTTGAAGAATAAAAAACCTTGGGGGATGTTATTTACTTAAAGACCTGCTACTCACTAGAGAACATTGCAACTTTTACACTGTAGTAATTCCTAGCTAGCTGAACTCTAAACTTACACTTTTGTGTAACTAAGAAAAATGTTACTGACAATATTGACAACTGTCAAGGTTGATATAATCTAAATTATCTGTAGCCACAAAACAATAGTGTTATTAAAATTAATGAAAATTATTATTTATGATAATGATGCTTATTCTGATCATGTAAACTGTGAGAGGCAGCAGCTTCTTTCCCCTTACGAATAAAATAAACAGAGCCAACAGAAAAAAGGTCATCATTATCACCATCAAACCAACCCTGAAGCGAGAGTTAGCTTTATCCATGATTTCAAGGCTACAAGAAGTACAAAGAACATTAATTAATAACATTAAAAACACAGTCTGTCAACTACATTAGTAAAAACGGAGTCAATACCAGAGTGCAACAATGTAAAATTAATGGACTAGCTTGCTAGTTTGATTTAAGTTAGTAATTCATCAGTTTGCAGCTGCACTTTCTACTTTTTAATTGCCCTTGATCAGACATTACTGTTGGGAAAAAGAACAATATCAATAGTGTTATGCAGGAGCTAGAATGATATTGTTTTGATATTCTGCCTATTCAGTGAATATCATACCTCGGTAGCTGTGTTATATACTACATATCAAACACACACACATATATATACATATACATACATACATACATACATACTTACATACATACATACATACATACATACATACATATATATATATATATATATATATATATATGCAAGATAGAAAGGTGTCTTCAACATTTGCAAATACAAACAATTGCTATATTTTGGTTGATTCAATATGTTGTTGTTACTTAGAACTCAGTTATACAAAGTGTAAAGTTAGTGTTCAGCTACCTAAGGATTACTATAGTGTTAAGGTTGCAATGTTCATTTGTGAATGGTGTGTCTTTGAAGTGAATAACATCTTAATTTTTTTTCTTCAAATATTTAATGAAGAATAATTATGATAGGAATCTTTTTAAATACAGCTATGGTTTTCTCCTAAGGAAAGATTATCTCTTGGACAATGGGTTTCCCCTAAAACCATTCTTTTGACATGACTCATCATTTCTAAATTGTATATTATATCTCTGATTGTGTAAAGTGAAAAAGAATACAAAAATATGCTTTCGTTTGTAAGCTTACATGAACAATCAACATTTTCAAACCAAGAAACTTTAAGAGAAAGTGAATAGATGTTTAAATGTTACAGTCATGTTAATATCATAAATAGTATATTGTTTTGTATAAAGAATAACTATTAACAGCATCAATAGTATAAATAGAATGCTATTTTGATACAAAATATACACAGTTAAACCTGATGTGTAAAAATAGAAGTCAAATATATGCATTTCAAACATCATAAAATATGTTGAAGTAACACTTCATGAAAGATATCAAAACAACATATAAAAACGTTCTTTCTACACAATTTTAATATATATATTTATATATACATACATAAATATATAATTATATATTTATGTATGTATTATATTGTCAGCCGGATGCAGTAACTATAGATATTAATCCGAAAGTGTGTCTGCGCATGCGCAGGAAGATTTTTTAACCCCTTCCTGTTAATTATAAGCATGAAAGAAAGTAATTTTATTAACTTTGTTCCTTTTAAGTCTCATTATTATCATTGTCATAAAAACAACACTCATTATTAAGATTTGAGTTTATGCAACTCAAGTAATCACTTCCTGTAAAATCACAACTTAGTTGGTTCTTCATATCCAAGCGTCAAAAATGATGCCAATTAATACAGACACCTGATGCTTGACTTTCATCATGAATTGGATTACTGCATCTTTCACAGTACCAAATGGGGTTTTCCTTAAGGATGTCCACAACACTCATTAGTGCTGACCAAGTGACCTGACTACAATATTTCCTACAACTTTCTAATCAAACATTCTCGTCCAAGCATGAGACAGATATCTTTTCTGGTTTTCTTTCAATATCATTCTCTTCTACTATCTTATCACCTGCTACAGCACTATTACCTACTTCAACATCAACAAACCAAGATAGAATCACTATATAAAGAGTAAAGAGTGAAAGAAAGCATTATGACAAATAAGCACACCTTTCTCTCCCTTTTAATGTTAGCACGAAAACCAGCATGTCCAACTATGATACAAAGATATGCAAGTGTATATAATTACAAAAATAATGGATTATTATGGCAATACGCTGATAATAAAACACACACCAGAAAGTGTCCAAGCAATAAAGCACAAGATGATGCTAGTGACAATGATCTTATAATATCCTGTCCACATGTTAGCTATCTATCTAAGTAATGAGAACAAAGAAAACCCATAAAATATCCATTATTAAAAAGTAGTATTACTGGCATTATTTGATGTCTGAGTTTGCTGTACATAGTATCTCCAAAATATCTTATAAATATAATGTAGTTATACATTAGAAATAGATGACTGTCAAGACAAATGACAAAAATGACTAAAGAATCTTGACTGATGACTTGTCATTTCTAAAATGTTATACTTGAAAACACAGAAACCTAAAATATAAAATGCTATTCATCAACTCTTATAATTCTCAATTGTAACAGTGACCTGATATGAACTTAACAGACTGCACTTAAAATATATGAAGTACTTCACAGCTATACTTGGGATAAATCTGATATGCAACAGTATAATTACCAGTATAGTTATTTTTCATAACTATGCAACTTGTATACACTGAATTTAAAATTAAATCAAATTGTAATCAATCAACTTGTAAAGTTTTGGTACATAATTTATATGTATAGTACATTATTTCTCAAATGTCAGAAATGCTGTTGTGTCTTTCCAAACTCTACAGTTCTACACAAAAGAATATCCCAAGATATAATGCTTCTATTCAGCATAAAAAGACAATGACTTAGATTAACTAGCAAGGTGAGTTCAAGACTAATGACTCCCCTTGTTAAAAAACATCAAATGTATTTTCTCAAGGGTTTGGAGTGCTGCAAAGATTCCCAAATTAGAACCTGTCTTGAACAAAGAATGAAATATAAATTGAATACAGTATGTTATTACCACATTCTCTGTATTGTGGCAGTTTGAAATTGATCAGACTCCTAATACCACCAGAGTCTACTACATTATCAGCTCCTTGTTATCTCTATGGCTCGCTTTGTCACTGTTTCTCTCCACTCTCTCTCTCTCTCTCCTATTCACACATCCAATAATTTTCTTTCAGTATGCCTCTGTTTTATTATGTAGAATTTTCCTTTGAACTCTGTGCTGACTTTGAATATAACATATTTATTATTATAAAGTTTAACATTTTTTTATCAATCTGATTACTATTTCCTTACTTTCATATATATAAATCTTACAACTGCTTTATTTTACAATAATAGTTGAAATCATCATTACAAAGATGACAAAGGGATTGATGTAGCATGTAGTCATTTCATATAGATAGATATTCATACACATGGTTGCCGTCCTTTGCCTAAAATCTTAGACCAACTAGCAAGGTGATGGGTTTAAGTATTATTGAACGTGGATGCGGTACGTTTCTTTGAAATAATACTAACAATTTTTTTATATAAAAGACACAGCTAGTCCACATGAATCTTTGGAATTACTGTCATCCATCATTCTGATCTTGTCCATTCTGTCTGACTAACCATCTATCTATATCTATATTGATCTACCTATATATTATCTATTTATCTGTCTGTCCATCTACTCACCTCTTTGTTTTCCATTCTTTCATCCATATGTCCATTTATCACCTCATTCACTGAATCATTCATATATTCACTATAATCCAGTCTATTTATCTGCTAATATCTCAGTCTTTATTCAACCATGATTCTCTTTATTTGCCTGTCAAGTATCTATCCATCTAATCTGTCCATCAGTCTTTTCTGTCAGCTGACCTCTTAATCAATTCATTCAATCCATACATCTGTTGATCCATCTTTTGTCTATCTATCTGTCTATTCACCAATCTAACTCTTCAATATCAACTGCCACTTCAATGTTATGGGCCCACATTTAAAATAAATTTTTGATTTTACAGAATTGTTTTTGATGAACCACAGTGTACATATATAAGATAACATAGATTTTGGCTGAAATGGTACTATAATCCCAAGTTTACATAATATTATTTAGAATTGTCGATGTTGGAATGGCTCAGATTGTCCATTAAAATGTATTCATTAATAGAAAACACTAGTCATATCACATCTGACTAACACTGACTGACCATAGTGACCATACTCACCATAGTAAATAAAAGTACAGACATTACTGATAATCAGTCAGACAAGCAGGCAGATTGGTAGTCATAGAGTCAGTTTAGATAAACAATCCCATAGTCAGTCAAAAAGTTGGAGAGGCAGTCAGAGAGACATTCAAATAGTCAGTTAGATAAACAGTCTGATAAAGGTCAGTTTGGACAGTCAAATAGTCAGCTAGATAAACAATCTGATAGTCAATCAAAAAGAGTTAGATTGTAAGTCAAATAACATCAGTTAGATAGATAGTCAACCAGATAGTCAGTCATATAATCAGTCAGAAGGTCAATCAGATAGTCAAGCAGACATTAATGCAGTTAGGCAATGAGTCAGAAAGTCAGTCAGATAGTTAGTCAGTCATTCAGTCAAATAGTCTGCCAGATAATCAGTCAGATAGCTAGTCAAAGAGTCAATTAGTCAGTCAGATAATTATATACTCAACCAGATACATATTCAGTCAGATAATGAGCCGGATACCAATTCAGACATTCAGTCAGATAATCAGATTAGCAGTCAGACATTTATTAGTCAGATAGTCAGTCAAATAATCAATCAGATAGTTATAGTCAAAAGGTCATTCAGATAATTAGTAAAGATGTCAGTTGGAGAGTCATTCAGATAGTCTGTTAGATAGCCAGTCAGATAATCTATCAGGTAGTTCATGAAAGAGTCAGATAGTCAGTGAAATAGTAAGTCTGACAGTCAGTTGGATCAGATAGTCAGTCAATTGGGTAGTCAGTTGAAGTCAATAAGGTAGACTGTCAAAATGTGTCAAAATGAAGGAAAAAGTTACCATATTACTAATATATTTCAAATTCACTAGAAACAATGTCCACTTATATGTAATGTTAACATTTAGTAATTTGTGCCAAATAAAATATTTCTGACAGATTTTTTTTATAAAATGTAATTGTTTCTACAAGTAAATAAAACAATTTCTAAAAAAATGTAGGAATGGTAGCAAAAATATCTAAAACATGACCAGAGTAGATATGGCAACATCAACATTCCTCCATAGTAGCCTCAAAATATCTACACTGAATTATTCATAATATTAAAACTATTTATAATATTGCTGTATTGTGAGCATGATGCAAAATCTCAACTTACTACGTATTTTTAAGTTACTATTGCGTAAATACTTAAACATTCTCCTGTTACTAAGGCTACAATTATAGGGATGTTCATGCTACCATTCCTACTAGCCATACCAGTTTTATTGGAACAAACACTTCATCTGTCTTGCCAGGGCTATTTTTGAAAAGTCTTGACTTTTCAATGTTTGTCTTCTCTAGAAACACTCGCAAGTACATAGCTTTTGTCGTTTCTCTGTCAATTTTATAGCTGTAGAGATCGTCATTGCCGAATTATAGCAGTTCAAAATGCATTGGCTGCTAACAGACAGACGGAGACACAACACACACACATACACATACGAAAAGAAGTACTGTAAACCTCACACACGCAGTGAGTGGCAATGATTAATAATGTACTAGTGTAAACTTTACTGACAAAATTTTATTTTGTCTTCATTAGCCTAACAACAAGTATATACCATGCACAAATAGAATAAAGTTACATTTATCATTGTACATATTAAAGGCACAAACTCCTATTATGAACAACAAAAACAACACTTGTGCAACAACATAATCAGTCTTCTTCTGTGGCATCATCTAGCAATGTTCCTTCCTGAAGATTGACACGAGCATAATCATCAGTATCAATTGACTTGCAAAAGTACACAGCATATCTTAGTTTCTCCTCTAGTACAGGTTTACAAGAATAACGAGGTAACTTCAATAAGAAGAAACAAGTATAGGATTCAGGAAGATAGTGATCGGGTGGATAGTACTTATCCAATATCTGAAAGAAAGACACAGTAATTCATGAACAACATCCTTAAAAAACACTAGACTATACCCACTACAAACTTGTAGCTATAAACATTGAAGACTTTACTACTTTTGTCCAACCTATGTTGTATTGGTGATGTACATGTACATATACTGAATTCACATGCTTTCCTTTGACCAAACTAAACTGTAACTATACCTGCAGTACAAAGTCTCTTCCTCTAAAGTCAGCAGTGGTCCGTGGTAAACGAGTTCGTCCCCAAACAAATCTCAAAAAGAGTGATCTCTCATTTCTATTGAATGATTCCATGACCTCCCAGAACCATTTCACAAGTGGTGCATGTGGTTCAATTCCTTTGTAAGTTGTTACTGATTTCAAGAGTTCAATAGAAATGTCATGGCTGCCACACACCATAGTCTCTATTTCAGGACCAGTAAAAACATGTAATAGAGGAACAGCAATCAAACGTGACATCCCATCTCTAATAGCCATGATCTGCTGGTCAAATTCATGTAAACGGATGTGCATTGCCAACCGAACATATTCTTGGTAGTTGGCCAAAGTCACATGAGATTTTGATGGATGCAAAGGGACATCTTTGCCACTAGCACTAGGAGTAGTGAACTCAATCCCAACAAAAGCTTCTGGGTTTTCACGGATAAATATGAGCCCTTGAACATAGTCTGTATCCATTTCAGACAGATCTTCTGGTGTGAGAGGTTGTCCTCCTATCTGTTTCCATACTGGTGGAGCCAATAACAGGTTGATTGGTGATCCGGAACGAATGGCAATACCTATAAGAACACCAAGAAACCTGAACATGTTCATATGAACAGGTGAATTTGCTTCAGGGTTTATGATGAAGCAGTCTCTGTTAACACCAGTGTCTTCTCTTCCATTGGGAGTTGGAATTAAGAGAGGAACAGATCGATTTTGTAATTCATCGCACATTTCAGCTATTGATTCAGAGTAACCACCTCCGCAATCATCCACACTTTCACCAATAAACTTCACCTTCCACACTCGATGAGGTAACAAGAGATCATCATTACCAAGTACACTCCACTTGGAGCACATTTGTCCAAACACAGACAACATACCATCAGGACCAGCCAAACCACCTTTGGAGCGAGCTCTCTTGACTTGAAGTCGATTCAGTTCTATAACAGGTCCATGTTGTTTTCCTTGAGTCATTGTGGCTTTAATCACTCTACGGAATGCTGATTCCTATTTTGATTAAGAAGACATAACATGAATGTGTAAGACAACACATCAATATATTTTTTAACAGTAAAGCATTCAAGTAGCACTAATTTCTTCTGTCAAACAAAACAAAGTTATTATTTCCTTTATCCTATATTTATAGATATAATTAATTAATGTATTTGTTGATACAATTTTCATTGCTAAAAGTGAAAATAGGATATTCACAATACTTTTGTTATGTTAACATTTCGAGCCTTTGAAAGGTTATAATGAATTTTTGGCATGTATGCTTTATGTGCCACGCATCTACTAAGCTGTCAGTATAATTATTTTTAAATACATTACTGAATAAGAAACTTGGAATATTTTAGTAGTGTCAAAATTCAACAGACATTGCATTAATTCAACCACTATGAACAACTAACCATAATTGTAATATCTCCTATAACATGCACAAATTATTACACACTGTAGCTAAATTTTGTCTAACCTTTGAAGAAGATAGAATAATACCTCTAAGTCTATCAAAGCCTAGTTCCATATCTTGAATACTATGCCCACTCAAGTGATCTGACTGTAAATCAAACAAAGTGATGGATTTGCAAAATAAATTAGAAAAATGTTGTAGAAGAATGAGTCGATTGCGTAACACTTGAATAGGTATCTGTTGCAGGTGACTAAGTTCCATAGGTGTTTTAGATGGCAATGGAAAAGTTAATTTACGTTGCATGGAAGACCAGGAAACAGAATGAGCTGATCCACAGGCCACATGATCTATATACACACCATCAGCAATATGTATTTGCTAGAGTAAAGAAATACATATAGACATGTACACTCACATTATTACACTTATGACTTACAGTGGGGACAGGTACTGCTGCTGTTGTATCATTGCCAATCTGACCTTCATCATTATCTCCCCATGCAAATACTTTGCCACTCTCCGTACAAACAATACAATGGAGTGAACCACACCCAATATCAACTACTTTTTCATTAGCCAATAGTCCCTGTACTCTACGAGGAGTTCGTTGATGCGAGTCATCTCCATGACCCAAACGATAATAGTCACCTTTGCCCCTACATAAATTAGTAACCATAGTTATATTGGTAGAGAATTTTTTATCCTTAATCATGAAGTATAGTAGTGTGTAATATATAGGGTGGGCCAGGACAAAAAATGGCTGTTGCATATTGTTTTGTACTTGTCATAACCTCAAATCTCTCTTATAACAAACAAACAAACTTTCATAATGATATACATTCTATTATAAAGACATAACATCCATGTTTGAGTGTTTTCACAGCTATTGAATATTTCAATTTGCCTAAGAGCTTTGCTAACCAAAAAATTGGTAAGTATCCAATTTTTTCTTATTCTGATTCTGGAATCAGAAGGGCTAGCTCACCTATCTTGCAATCAAAATGCAGCACTGTACAATAAAGATTTTTGATAACTTCAACATTTTCATAAATAATTCCTTTTAATAACGACTAACTTCATTCCAGTATCTCGACAATGGCACTACTTTATTTATTTCATTCACTATAATTTATGACTACAATGATTATTATAATGATTTGTTATTTAAATAGCCATGTATCTCTTTAGAATGCACTATCTTATGGCAAGCTTAGTAATATTGTTAAAAAGGCTTAGGCAGAGGGTAATAGGTATGAAAGGACATTTCAGACTTTACGTTGGTCTATACAACCAATACTAAAAATTGAAAAAAAACTAAGCTATATATACATTACAACAACCAATCAAAATACATCTAATGAGTCTGTAGCAACACACAATGAAACAGCTGGAATAATTGGTTGAAGTGAGCAAGGTTGTTTCGATCTTCCAAACCAGAGATCTCATCAGGAGACACGGCAGACATAGATATTATTCACCCTCCAGTAAGCTAGTGAGATAGAGCATCACACTGTTAAAAATTAACCATGACAGCATATCGATGGTAGACAGAGGTAGCCACATCTATGCTTACACAGCTACATAGCTTTCCTTCAAATAATTGTTGAAAAGGCATAGTCAGAGGGGTAATAGTCATAGTTACGAAAGGACATTTCAGACTTTATGTTTGTTTGGATAACCAATACTAAAAGTCAATAAACTGTTGCTATGGACTCCTTAGATGTATTTTCATTGGTTGTTGTTTTGCATATATAGCTTGGTTTCGTTTAGTATTTTTAGTATTGGTTGTCCAGACAAACATAAAGTCTAAAATGTCCTTTCATAATAGTAATATTGTTAATTCGAATGTAGAATGGACATGGACATAATCTTGCTATTGATAATAGTATGTGCTAGGATGTCAAAATACTCAGTAACATAAAACTAGAATTCTACATACATTATAGACATATGGACATGCAATTAAACACCATTAGAAGCTTCTTACCATGTATATACATGACCTTGAGAAGTTAATGCCATTGAAAATTGAGACCCACAGAGAAGTTTGATAACACCTTTACTACTAAGACTGTCTATCTTTTTAGGAACTTTACTTCCTTCATTTCCTCCTCGACCTAGCTTGCCATAGTCTCCATCACCCCACGAGAAGACACATCCACTAGCTGTAGCACAAAGTGTTTGAGCATCTCCACTACCACAAGCTACACAAGTCACATGCTCTCCTCGTAGAGCAATAACCTAGAAAATGGCTTATATGTCAGTTGGTTTCTAGTATGTGTGATACATTAATTCAGTGTATGTAACATTATGACATATAGGTATATGTAATAATGTAGATTATTTAGGGAAGACATGTTACCTAAGAAAGCCAAATAGACATATTGCAGTGTGACTTTTGGAGGAGAGTATACTCTGGTAAATGTATGCACTGTATGATGATATTAGCATGCATGTTTGTTTAACCACTTTAATAATGCTTTCAATGCCCGCAACATTATTGGTGCGATACACATGGTGCATATGGTTGAAGTGAAGCTGTGAAAGCAGTGAATACTGGTAATACCTTCTAATCTTAGTAGTGTTGTTTTAGTTTTGAAATTTAGTTTTAGTTTAGTTATAGTTAGTTTTTTAGTCCAAGTAAAATATTTTAGTTAGTTATAGTTAGTATTTTTTTGCTCATCTAGTATTAGTTTAGTTTTAGTTATTTAACTATAAATCTATAGCAATTTAGTTAGTTATAGTTATTGGCTTATAATTTAAGTTTTCACTAGTTTTTCTGCTTAATCTATTCTATTTAGGTAATAGTGATTGTTCAGTTCAGAATGTAATATTAAGAGCATATTGTTTATTTGTTTTAAGAAACACTTCCATTTTCCAAAGTTGATCTACTAAGTCAATTTCTTCTACCTTGCACACAATATCCTATCTTGAAAATGCACGTTCAACAGATGTAGAAGACGCCAGGATTACAAAAATATCTTGGGGAAATAAAATGAAAGTTCATTTTCAACCCCAAAATTTAGTGGCTCATATTGAAATGAATGCAAAGTCCAAACATGCAGCTCCAATCTATAAACACCAAATGTACTTCATTCTCTACAGAACAATTACACTACTGTACAACAGTCTAAAGATCATGACAGTTCTGTACCACTAACTTTTAGAGATAATGTGCTAAACAGTAGACACTTCTAAGGTCTTAGAAAGTGAGTTATTTTAGTTATTGTAGTTAGTTCAGGCATGAAAATATTTTAGTTAGTTATGGTTAGTCATCGAAGAACTACAGACAGTTTTAGTTAGTAATAGTTAGTTTTGAGAAGTTAAGATTTCATTTTAGTTAGTTATAGTTAGTTAACTAAAACCAAAAACTACAATTAAAAGTATTTTAGTTTTAGTTATAGTTAAACTAAAACCTTTTTGTTTTATTTTTGTGCTTATATATCTGATGTAGGTGTGGTATAATGCTGAGATGTTTTGTTCTTAATATGTAAGTATTGAGGACTTTTGAGGTTCAGCTACCTACTTACAACTTTAATACTTAACTGACACAGACAATCTGCTGTACCTGTTTTGGTTTGAGCAGTGTTTCGTGATCATTATGTCCAAGACGACCATAACGACCTTTACCCCAAGTATATAAACTACCATCATCAGTGATACAAGCACTATGAGATGAACCACAGGCTGCATCAAGTATGAATTTGGATTTGAGGGACTCAACAAGATGGGGAAGATCAACATTGCTATAAAACCAAAAAGTCAGCTTATGTTAAAATATATTTAATGTTATAAATTTAAGTAAATGTATTATGTCAATGTACATATAAGTGAACATGAAAATATAACACATGATATGTAGGTTACATAAGTCATCAGTCTTTTCTAAGCTTTAAGATAAATTTAAAATAAACTTACGCAGTAGTGCCAAGTCCAAGTTTGCCATCTTCTCCCTCTCCCCAGGCAAACAATTCTCCTTGACTAGTTACAGCTAAGCAGTGTTTTCCACCAGAATGTACTGCAATCTTCTTTATAGATATACCACGTGTAGCTAATGATGACAGTACAGTGGGTGTGGCTACATTTTCTGTACCACCAATCCCAAGTCTTCCATGTGCAGCATAGCCAGAAGCATAGACCTACATGAAATTGTTTGTTATTAGAGTTCATAAACTTTTAAGTACATAATAGTTAGTATAATTATATATGCCATACTGATGCTACATGTACATTAATGTTGGTACCTTTCCATCATCAGTGACAGCAAATATAGTTTGTTCTCCTCCAGTGATTAAGACTGGATTGAGTTCCGATAAATTTTCACACAAACGAGGAGACTTCACTTTGTTCCCTTCAACACCTCCCAGTTGACCACGATGATTGTGACCCCAGCCATAGACAGAAAAGGTATTGCCAATTGGCATATTCCAGTCCTTAGGATATCTAAAACAGTAAGATACATGTATATGGAGCATGACCTCTTAGTATATGTATTATGAGTGTAATGTTAATTGCTATAAATAAACTTTCACTGCATTTGTATATAAGTGTTATAATATTAGCATATATTATCTAGCACAATGACTACCACACTTATGACATTACAAACAATCTAATGTATTTTATGGTAATAATTAGTAGTACAGCAATACTAGTCATAATCAATGTAATGCAATTATAAACATCCCAAAGTAATGCATTAGTTAATTTATGAAATCTAATACATTCTATATACAAGTACTACCTTTGCATCCAAAGTAAAAGTTGTTCATCTTGTTCTTGTCTAAATAATATATGATCTTCATGTTCACGACCAACAACTTCAGAAGGACCTCGTAACATATCAATACGATCATTTACATCAGCAATAAATCTACAGTGTATAGTTGAATAGAGTAGTCAATTTCACATACGTAACTTACTTCATTGGTGCAGCAGTTCTGTATTGTAACGATTTGGCCATTCGAGCTGCCATACAATACTGGATAAACCATGCCCATTTACTACTGTCAGAACAACAATCCATTGTGTCCAGTTCTAAATCACATGCCAAAGCAGCTAATGACTACATATATGTAAGAAAAGGGAGTATGTGCTTAAATAATGTAACCATGACCATGTACCTGGAAGAATGTACTGTGCTGGAGTTGATTTCCACAAGTTACATGAGGCAACTCATATTTGTATTGTTCAATTAATGCATCAGGTAGGCCACATACAAGAGCACATAATGAAGAAAGATTTCCACCAGCCTATGACACATTAAGACATTTACAGTAATTTGTTGAGAAATCATACATGTACATATACAGTCATGTATACATATATATATACATATACAATAATTCCACACATACTCTGTATAATTATGATCTACACATAAATATACATTTACCCAACTTACTTGTTTAGGATCATCTTCAGGAGCAATAGCTCCACTCATTAATACTGCACCCATTGATGAATTAATAAGTTTTCGTAATTGCTGTATAGCCCAAGTGCGTTGATTGGCATCTAAAGTATTCAGTTGAGCACAAGAAGCAAGAGCAGCTCCTAATCGGCAAATTGAATCTTCACTTGGGCTATTGTCAAGCTGAAAGTCAAGAAGACAAGTCACGAGATCAATGGAAGGCCGTGATTGTAATGCTCGATCTGAAAGTTGAACTTCCATGGAAGGTTTTTCCGGTAAAACAGGTTGTACAGTGAATTTAAATCCCCATCCATTGACAGAGCCATCACTTTCAAAAGACCACTGTAATGTATCTCCCACAACTCTAACATTATTGGACCAATCAATAGGATCCCGACCTGAACGGACAGCAATCACAGCACCACCACCATCTTTAATTGTCAATACATCATGGCGGCGTTCAGTGGAGCACTGTGAATCAAAAGAGACTAGCAAAGCTTCTGATCCAGGAATACGGACTGTTCTTCCTAACTTGGCATTATCTGGATATGGATGTGGACTCTCTTCTACTACTGGATGAGTGGATGTTAATAACTGTGGCTCTCGAGCTACATCTTCTAATTCACTAATACAGAGCTCCATTAACATTGATGATACCTAAGTTGAAAATATGTTATTAACAGTCTAATGTGATCATAATAATTCTTGTACACTCAGTGTAAATAGTTTGCCTTTAATCATTATCTATACCCAGAATAATTATAGAATATTGAGACAATATATGCTTGTATATTTACTTGTATCACCATTAAACTGACCTCAGAATTAGCTTTACCCATTGCAGTTACAACCATACCAAGAGTATCTTTGCCCTTCTTTCCCACTCTACCTGACACAGCTAATTTAAGAAGATCAACTAATACTCGAGCATCTTCTACAGTTAGTAGAGTGGTGTATTCATCTAAAGAAGACACCTCTTGTTTCTCATGTATTACACCTTGCTTAGGAACTAGACTAGCAATTGGTAATCCAACAGTGAGTTCTAGAGAAGATGATTGCTCAGCATCTTCATCTTTAAAATTTGATCTGACTATCCCACTTAAAGCATTCACAATAGTATCACGAGCATATGCTATTTGAAGAGCAGTCAGGATATGACCAAGTGCTTCTTGTTGTTTGGAATGGGTCTTTAATGAAATTATAATATGAGTAAGAGATGGTCGTTTCTTATCAGCAGGCTCTTTACTCTCATCAGACAACTTTCCATGAAGTAATGAGGACCCTAAAGGGTCTTGAGAGTTAGAAAAGGATAGTGGTGAAAACTTTGAGGTTGTGGTTGGAGTGCCTTGTGCAAAGGCTACACTGTGGGATGAACCACAGGCTATTTTGAAAATTTTTTGGCCTCGTAGACTAGCTATAAGCTGTGGTTTTCTGTTGCAAATGGTACTGCTATTTCCAAGTTGTCCATGCTCATTGTCTCCCCAAGAATATACCTACGGAACAATCAAGTATTATGAAACGATTTAATCAAATTCACTAGGCATTTAAATCATTCATACACAACTGCTCAGGCTTTATGGTAATGTTTTTGTCTTAAATACTACCTCTCCATTGCTGGTAAGAGCTAAACAGTGTAGAGCACCCACTGCTATTTGTATCACATTTTTAGCAGCTAGACCTTCAACAACACTCGGTACTGTTTGTACACTTGTACTTTCATTACCCAGACGATAGTATTCACCTTTACCCCTTGTACAAAACAAGCATGAGAGAACAAATTAAAAATTATTATATTGGAACAATCAATTTATACTTGCTTTAGAAATGTTGATGTTACAGAAATATACAGAAATTGGAAGATTAAAGGTTTCGCGTACAACAATAGTAGCAAAAAACAAGGAAATATATGTATCAATAAGATATTCATAGCCTAACATAACTATAGTATTCTTCACAATGGACGTGAACATCTTGTGAGTTTATAGTTATTATTTGAAAACATAAAATCTGAGGTATTAAATGCCTAATTTCTTCTACATAAACAACCATAGTAGCTGTTTCACAGGGATTTCATGACAGGCTTCATAGGTTCTGTTATTTTTGATGGGTTATTAGTGTTATACAAACCTGCCAACTTAAGTAATATTGCTCAATGCCACATGCTATATTATGCAAAAATGACAACAGTGGAAGCCAATAGAGACAGATGCATTATGCCAGCCTTCCTTCTAGCATTAAAGGTGGTAGCTTAGACTATGAAGCATAATTCCAGTATAATAGGATGCCATGGTGGGATTAAAATTTTCACATGTACTATTTGTTGAGTAAGTTTCATCGTTAACTCTTTAATGGAGCAAATGTAATTAGATATAATGATAATGAATATCAAACATATTGGGAATTAAAGCCAGCCACAACACAATCTAATGACATGAATTGGAGTATAGGGTATGTAGTAGTGTTGTTTTAGTTTAGCTTTATATAATTTTAGTTGGTTATAGTTAGTTTTTCTGCCAATGAAATAACTTTATTTATAGTTAGTTTTTCTGCCAATTAAATAATTTTAGTTAGTTATATTAGTTTTTCTGCCAATGGAATAGTTTTTCTGCCAATGAAATAATTTAGTTAGTTATAGTTAGTTTCCCTGCCAGTGGAATAATTTTAGTTAGTTATAGTTGAGAAAGTTAGTTAAATTTAATGCATTATTAGACTAAAGATATTGTTTGTTTTTCTTAAAAGTATTTTATTCTTTAAGTTTGTATCTGCCAAACAGTTTCTTCTATCACTTGATGCATACCCAGCTTTGGAAGGAGAATCTTGTTCCATTAGTAGATCACAAAATTCTTGGTTTTCCACTAGAATTGTTGTACATTTACACTACCAATTAACGTAGCTAACTTCTTGGTTATTTTCTAAATTGTTTGATGTAAGAAGATTTATGCAATAACAAAGCAAGGCTTAGTTACCTGGGATCGTTTTACTATTATTGGTAGTTTTATTATCCTTAAGATTCTTTTCTTTTTTCCGATAACTTCCTATAAGTATCAGCATGATATTTGGTCTGGTACTGTTTTAAATTAGTTAGATTTTTTCCTTTTATTTTATTCTCACATTCAACCTTTTTTGAGGTCTCAATCTTGCAAGCATTATTGTTTGGTGCTTTATCATTGTCAAAAGTATTCACAAACTTTTTGCATGGTCTTCCAGTTGACATAGCAGACATAACAGAAGTTTCAACTTCCTCCTTTTTTACTGCTTACTGATTTATGCCCTGGACATTGTTACATTGTGCTTTGCGATAGCTTATATTATACAGCCAAGGTGAAAGGTATACATGTGATTGTATTATTGTAATGAAAAGTGCTATTTTTAGTTATCAGTTAACTTACCACTTACTAGTTGTTTATCTTTTGTGCAGTTATGACAGTTATTTATTGAGTACAGGTATCTGTTGTTATAGTTCAATACTAACCATAATAGTTAGTTATAGTTAGTTTTTGCCATTAATGCATTAATTTTAGTTAGTTTTAGCTAGTTTTCTTGATTTCAAAATACTTTTAGTTAGTTTTAGTTAGTTAATTGTCAGACGAATAAAATTTAGTTAGTTCTAGTTAGTTAACTAAATGTCAAATAGGCTAAACTAAAAGGGTTTTAGTTTAAGTTATAGTTAACTAAAACAACACTAGATGATAGCAATTGGTATACATATGTGTGTAATATTACTGCTTAAGTATTATGGTTAGATTATACAAAAAAGTATGAATTTTCAACTAGACTAACTAAGGACAATTCATTATTAATAATGTTAAATTAGTGCTATAAGGTTGCATACTTAAATTAAATGCTTTCATTCATAAAAGCATTAGGCAAGTGGTAGCATTCCCTATATAGCATTTATAAAGAGGGGTGATCAGTAAGTGTACTAATTGAGCCAAGCTATTAACCTAATTGATATTCATAAGAAAGTGACCCTTCAGAATCAGTCTGTTGCATGGATGGTAATAATGCAACTAACTCTTCAATTTAGCCCACAATAACTGTAAAACTAGAAAGCTTTGAATGATTATTTTTACATATAGTTTATAAATTTACTCGAGGCATGTACTTTTGGAAGTCAAATGCTACACACAAAGACGTACATCTACTACATTCAAAGTTAGTCACATTATTATAAAAACATTTGCTTTTTTAAAAGTATTGCAACCAACTAAGTACAAAAAAAATTCAGAAATACAAGGATAGTGATACAAATTTAATGCTCTTCATTAATGATTGTTGTAACAATAAATTCAAAAATCACATGTTTTTGGCATCATATTGCAATTCAATGGTTGTGTATAGCACATACACATAGCACTTACCAGGTATAAACTTTGCATTCCTTTGTTAACAGGACAGAAAAATTCATACCACACTCAATCTGAACAACATTCGAAGATAGAGTAGTCACCATAACTGGTATATTTGAAGAAATTTGATCTTTAGTCCCCAACTTACCATAAGAGCCATCACCCCATGCCCACAAACTATTGTTGTCTCCAGCAGCAAGAGTGTGAGCATCTCTTGAGCTACAAGCTACACATACAACACGTATTTTGTCTAGTGCACGGACCTATAATGACAAACAAAAACATGAAATTCATAGTTTATCATGTGTTCATTACTCAGTGTATAATACTTGAATTTAGTGCCCTATATGCATACCTGTTTTGGCTTAGTTTGGTTATTATTGTCTCCATGACCGAGTCTTCCATTGTCTCCTTGGCCCCATGTGAAAAGTTCTCCATTTACTGAAACAGCTGCACTGTGACTGCTGCCGCAAGCGATGTCACGAATATGTTTTCCTTGAAAACTTTCAATCATTTTAGGACGATCATAGCTCCTAAATAACAAATGGTAAGATTCATGTATTGTACATGTACATTATATTTAATTGATAACAACAGTTACTGGTAGAACTTTCTGTACAAGGAAGATAAGTGTCAAAGAAGGAGACATTAAAACTTGTTTAGAGTCATAGAAACTATAGCAATAGTTGTAAACACTCACAGCTCTCAATATTAGGATAATATTACAACAAAATTAAGAAGTTGACTTACTGTATTGAGCCATGCCCGAGTTGCCCATATTCTCCATCCCCCCACGAGAAGACTTTACCATCAGCAGTAAGAGCTAGAACATGCCTTCCTCCATTATTAGTAGCTACCTTACGTACCACATACATACTCAATGAAACCACCTGACGAGGAGATGACACATTGGCAAATCCACCTACTCCAAGCTGACCACTAGAACCTTGACCACAAGCATATACCTAGTAATGGAGATGTCTTTCACTTAACCATTTAATTATCAACAAACAATAATTAAATGACTTGGCTGTAGTAGCATTAAACAATCACTACATGTAATTGAGGTAGAATTTGACAAACAAATGAAGACAAAATAAGACAATTTAAAATGCAACAAAACATAAATGTTCTCTAAAGTCACGTAAAAATATTATACCTTTCCATCATGAGACACTATAAACAAACATTTAGAACCTCCTTCAAACTGAATGGGATGAAGTTTAGCCAAAGCGCGACTGTCAACTGGGGATTTTACCTATAGTTGAAATTATATTAAAAATAAAGAACTATTGTTAGACATGAACTGCATACATATACTTTTATTTGACACTTTATAACTCAGGCACCATTCAAAAGGTTTGAAAGTTTCAGTTCAGTAAACTAAAGTGTTAGCAATTCAGGAAAATAGCAAAATAGAAATTATTTTCAAAGTGAATAGTGCTAATTGCATTCCGCTATGACACAATATGTATATTCATATATTATTTATGGATGCTTGTATAAGTGTTATTAACTATAGTAAAAAGGTATGAAAAAGTATGTCTTAAATAGGAAATAAAAAAATGCGACAACAACAAAAATCTAGAAAGGGCTTTTATATGTTGAAGTTACTAGGACAATTATTAAAATTCACAAAATTATCTTCAACCTAAACCTGAACAGAGTTCTGATCTTAGCTTAATTCTTTTCTAAATTAAACTGTAGCACCTACCCAAAAATACAAACAATTAACTCAGTTCAGTGGAAAACTAGAGATACCAAATTTTGCAAGCATTGTGTCACCTCTTCTCACCTTTACTTCACTAATTCCACTTCCCAGTTGATGGACATCATTAAGTCCCCACACAAATACTTTGTTTCCATGATTTTCTGGTATTGCTAAATCTGCTCTTCTTCTATGAAGTTGTAGTGTGTTACTGTCATCACATAAAGCATCATCCATGGTCAAGAAAGAAAAGTTAGCTGCTACTTCTTCCTCTGTCATATCCACTCTGCCAAGGACATTAATACCATGAACTTTGGTATCAATGCCACCACTTTTACAAGCTTTAACTGATAACTCAACAACAGCAAAATACTGCAGAAAGTATAATGAAAGAATGTGCTTTATAAGTGCATCAGCTTTACCTCATTTACTCCAGAAAGCAATGGAAATTCTCTTGCATTTGATGGTATAGAACATGTTTTTAATTCTTTTAATCCTCCTACTGTTTGTCCAGTTGACACAGCCACAGTAGAGGGCATATAACTAGCATCCAAAGGAGATACTTGTATTGACAACTGCTCTATGAGAATATTAGGCTGCATTTCTAATCGGATCCAATGCTATTAAAAGGAATAATTTACAGTAATGTTGTCAGAAATTTATGTAATAGACTGACAATTGAGTATGTATAGTTTTACAAATTTATATAATGTAGCAGATATGATTGATCATTATCAAAACTTAAGAGGTTGCACAACAAAAATTATAATTTATGAAATATGTATTTCAGGCATAGCAAGTATCCAATAAAAAATGGTAATGCTAATCAATTCACCTTTCCTTGAGGTCCACTGGACTGCCAATAAGTTCCTTCATTTCCATCATACAGTCGATATACTTGAGCTTCATTACTAGATACAGTAATATTACGTATAATTTGATCCCACTCATTAACCACTGAGCCACCTAACATCTTCTACCAGGAAAAAAATGAATAGTTGAGGTATAACTACACACTTGCTGTAATGCTGACTAATCAATAAATCCTTTTTATATAGTTCATATATATGTACCTTTTTCTTTTGCTTAATAGCTAGGCGACAAGTCTTTGGTGATCCAACATACACTGCAGGCTGACCATGATCATCACTTCTTTCAAAGGCATGATCATGTGACTGACCACGAAGGAAACACTCTTTGCAAAAGTCAAAGTCAGCACATACTTGACAATGGAAACGAGGTCCTTCAATTGGCTTCATTCCACATCCATCACATCTATGTGTAGGGCATCAATAATAATGATTAAATTCTCATACAATTACTAATTCTACCTGTGTCTAGGATGAACACCGGGCACTAGTTCCATCTCAGCTATGAGCCCAGTCCAATTACTTTGCTCAGTAAAATCAACACACATATCTTGTCCATTTCTGTTAATAGATCTCACTACACCAATACTAGCATGAGTAACACAACCCCACTTGTACCTAACAGAGACCAAAGCAAACAACAATTGCAATCTGTTCATGTCAAGAAAATTGTATTCAGTGTTTTTTTAACAGTGAATGTATGTGTGATATAAACTAACAAAATGACAACGGAAAAGGGATATGTACATGTGTATTTTAGCATACCTCATGCCCAATCTTATATATACATACAATATAATGTACTTGTTTTCTGGAGAGCTATGCCTTTTACTATCAGTTGGGCTGTCTGTTATAACTAAACCTCCACCTTCTAGTCATTAACTTAAGAAGCAATATGAAATTGGATGTGTACATTAATAAAAGGTTCAGTGAGTAAATTTAGTTCTTAATTTGCATGACAATATTATAAAGCTGCTATGTATTAGTAGGCAATACTTCATAATTGCAGTTAGTATATCACCTTTATTGACTGTATCATGGGTGTTATTGATCATAACTTACTTTGGAGATTTGACTGATTTTTTGACTCGAACTCTGTCTCCAGGTTTAAATGCTAATTTTGGTTCAATAACCCCTCCTACCAGTTCAATAGCAGAGTAGCGAACCCAGTATGTGCCTCCTTTCTTACTCCATAAAACTTGAACATGTAAGTTATGAACATCATCTCGATCAATCTAATCAGAGAAGAGGCATATTTGCTACAAGTACATTAACTCAACAGTCTGCAAAATACAGTTGTATCTCTATGTACTCATAGTTACACATACAATACAATAATAGGATTAAATTATAATTCACTGTGTAGTGATATGATCTAGGTTAAATTAACTAATTTAATTTAATTTTAAAACTATTCATTGTTTTAAAATGAACTTATGACAGTATGCAAGGTAAACGTGTGTACCTTAAACAATGTGTTTGTTTTTTTCTTATTAAGCATGTTAGTTATATATAACCATTCAGGAAGGACAAAGGTACACCCATACAGGTATATCATAAGGTTTGGAATTACATCCTTTCTGATATCAAACTTAGTATTATTTTTGATCATAAAATAATGAAAAAGGGTTAGGCCTGGCCAAAGTGGTATGTTTGTCCTTAGATGTGTCTCCTCTTGTTTAACATTATGCAATGTTGGCTTGGTTGATACATACTGACTGACCTTGGTGACTCGTCCAGTATCACCCTTTCTCACTTCATCACAATTCTCTATACATCGCACACTCAGACCAACACTAATATTGTCACTGACATAACGAGAATACTCATCAATTGTTTTAAATTGATCTCTTGTCTTGAAAGCTTGATCAAAATCTACATTTACATTAAAGTAAAATAAACTTTGTTAGGACTTATTAATTTCACAACTGCTTGGTGCAGAATTGGTTATAACATGGCTGTGTAGCTGTTGGTAAAACTCCCTCATTTTTGATATATTATTCACTAGATTTGACTTTAAAAATTTTAAAATAACTTAAACCTTATCAAAAATGAATTATTCATAGTTGTGTGGAAAACTGGAAGTTAGCGTTATCCATAACAATAAATATTACTATTCTTACCTATGGGAGTTCCAGTACCTTCTAAATCAAAGTCAAAGTTATCACTGTCTTCATCATTCTCATCACTAGACGACAAGCTGTCCTCCTCACTTCTGTCATTTTCTTCAATTACTTCATCTTGAGTAGTATGAGGAGAAGTAGTTTCTGGTTGTGGTGCTGGAGTCTCTATATCAGGTACCTCCAAGTGGCTGTGGTCTAGCAACCATGCTATGAGGTGTTCTGGATTATTATTAATACCAGTCATCTGTGGTACATGAAAATTAACATAAATTTCTGTACACATTATGTCAAAATATCAGCTTATTTGTAATTCTATAATGTAAATAGAGCAGTCAAAATACACTCACTTGAATAGCATATTCAATCCGTCTACGATTAAAACCCATTTCCATTAATTGAGAAACAATACGACTTGGAGGAGGAGGATCTGGAGTGGAAGGAGACAGAGCTTCCCCTGTTAAAGGTACTTTTTTGACTATGTGAGATTTTCGAGGTCTCCTTTTATGATGTGTTGGTTCTGCAATTTCAGGTTTGTGCACCTCAGATGCCAAGTATTGACAAATAGATACTGCAGCAGCCTAAGTATATAACAAAGACCCACAAGTAACTGAACACACAATTCACATATTACTATTTGTTAGTAATCACATACATGTACATGTAACATTATTTCAGGACAACATTAGTGAACATTACCACTAACTTCTAACTCGTCTCGTCCAAACATAGCTTTAATTGGTGATGGTCGAGTAGCAGCACTAAGTAATTGCTGGAAGAGGCTATAGTCATAGTCATCACTCCCTTTAGTAGTTCTATTGGTCATAATCTCTTGCAGATTCTCTTGTTGGCTAAACAGAACACATGCAGCTTTCAATAAACCCAGACGAATTTGCTGTTGCCTCAATGTAGGAATATCAATATCTAAAAGAAACAAACTTTACAGAAGAACTTTAGAGAGGAAATTCACAAGTTGCAAATTCATAACACAAATTAAACAATATCTAAATTTGTAGAAAAAGCTGAAGGATGTCAATATAATAATAATAGTAGCTAGCATAGGAAATTTAACTTTAACACAAAGGAAGGAACAATATTGTTAAAATAAGATTCAAAGTCCTAACAATGAAATAAAAGTGATAATAACTTGTGTCCAGAGTCTCTAAATAGGGGTGTATGCTGCGACTGCTAGGTTTGCCCCTGAGTACTAAATAACAAATAATTATTATAACTGTATTTAATACTAAACAGTCACTGTATTGGGAAAGTCCCTTAAAGAATTCTTAGAAGTCAATGACATTTTCAGTAAAGTTGATGTTTCAGTTCTATATTGTGCCATCGTTGGTAATGTTTAACACATTTTAGGCAAGTTGAGACAAAAGTGAAAACTAGGCAGGATAAGGTTAGACAATATAGTAGTACCAAACATACCAAAACACCTCTAAAAAGTCTTGGGTGTTAAAAATGCTTTTAATAGGATCAGAACAAATATGAATCACAAGAAAATAAGAACAGAAGTTTCATAGTCATTGACATTTTAAAATTTTTGTTTAATATGTTGTTCTACTCAAGGAAATGTGTATAATAGTTACATCTTAGATATTATATAATTATATTCATTGTTAATTAAATTTTATTACTTATGTCACAATTTTAAATGTCTTCATTTATAGCCAGTGGAAGAAACCAAAACAATACTATTACCTTTATTATCAACTGTTTTCATGATCATCTTTTCAGGGGGGGCTACCAACAAATGTGGGGGTGCGGACGACGAGAGTAAAGTTGAGAATGCCCCGTCTCCTGAACCAGCTAATCGAACTAAACTACTCCAAATACCAGTAACAGTATCATTCACTGGAAGTTGGTCAACACGAAAATTGAGCACATGAAACTGAAAAAAGTTAAAAGGGACATCTTTGAAAAAGCAAAAGAAAAAAAAAAAGAGGTCCCACCGAGACTTGAACTCGGATCGTTGGATTCAAAGTCCAAAGTGCTAACCATTACACCATGGGACCGCATACAATAATAAGTCTTACAATTATGTATAATTATAATGTACACAAGTTTTACCGTTTTTAAACTCGTCAATGAACAAAGTTTGGCACTTCTGCCTCCATAAAAGAGCACTACAACGTTATTTTTATTTTTTATTTTTGTAATAGTTCCCATTCCTAGTTCATCATGTTGAACTAAGCCTCCAATTCTAGGTCGATCATCAAGGCCTCCAATCACTGAAAGAACAGCCATTGCAGAGCCATACATGGCAATGTCTTTTTCCAACTACACAAAAAGATTAAAAATTACAAATATACATTATTTAGTCACTGAATATTCCATTTTGTTCACATGATTGAGCAGCTATAGCTTTATTGTTTACCTGTTCTTCATTAGACAAATGTGTCTCACAGTTACTTTGACTTAAAACTTCTGATTGCATTACAAGTTTAGGTATACTCTGCAGGACATCACCTATAAAATTATTGATGATTTTATTCCAAGCTGGTAGAGGATGCAATTTCCGTATCAGAGCTATGCACTCTTCAGCAACAGTACTACTAGTGGAAGCAGTTTGTGATGCATATAATTTGATCCTCTTCTTTTTAGTCACAGGGTCTGTGTTATTCAGTGGGACATTACAAAGAACTAATATTTGGCCTAATAGTTGAAAGAAATAGTCCACTAGTTCCAATTGAGTAGCTTCATAATTGCCCGGTTTCCATGATGAGAGAATAGATCTCAATAAACGTAGCAGTAAAACCTAATTTGGAAAGAGAGTGAAAATCAGGTCTATTTGATCAATTAACAAAATCAAACATTCGAAGTAGGAGAGATGCACTATTCTCCATTATAGCATGTAAGTTTGGGACACAAGTTTAAGGTATATCTAGTGAAGGAAATTACGAATTACTTGTTGTGTGATTTGTTGATGAAACAGAGAGACAGTAGACAGTAAGAAGGTTAGTGAGGAAGAACAGTTGATAATACTCATAATTATTGCAGCTCCTCTTGGTGTGCAAAATGCATTTCCAATTTCAGTGGATGTAACAATTCCTCTTAAAAAGCCATGTGTTGCCCACATAAAATGTTGAATGGAATATATATTGGTCTTTTCTATAATAGGTAAATAACAAAATTGGAGAGAAGAAAAAGAGGGAATGTTGGGTTGATTTTTTTAAAACTATAACACTATTCTACTCAGTGATATTACAACAGACATGTACCACATATACCTTTTATATTACTAGACAAAATGTGCTGGAAAAGGGAAGCCACAGAGTGAGCAGTCTGAGGGTGTAGTCCATCAGCATGTGCACTAAGACCTAATGTCACACATTGTAAGAGATGAGTGCAAGCTTTCAGAACACATTTGGTAGGATCGTCAGCACATTTAGGCTCATATGTCAATCCTGAATAAAGAAAGAGACAACAGAAGTGGTGTGCATTCTACATACAGCAATTAAACTGTATGTAATACAATTATAAGCCCATTTATGCTTTTATGTTACCTTCTGTAATTTGGGCATCCTTCATATCTTCCTTCTTCTCTTCAACTTTTGTCTTTGGAATAAGTTCAGATGGAGCTAATGCCAGGTCAAACTTGTCTTCTTTGCCCATTCGATATGAGTTAACAGATCCAGTATCCCAGCGCACTCTGACCCAACCATCGCTACCTACTTCACTTATGACAGTTCCTTCACCAGGTGGTGGACCATTCTGACAGAAAAAAGTTTGCAAAAAGAGTAACTAAGGAGTATATTACAAACATTAATAATTATACACTAATGTACAATTATTAATACTAAGCATCTTGAAATTACTCAGACAAGTAATACTAAATGGCCGATATTACTTTTATCTAACCTGATCTCCCCACTTCCAATCTGGTCCACGTACTACCCTAGTTCCAGGTGTTAAGCGTGGTATAACTTCCACTCCTGTAACTGGAATACCAGCACTTCCATGAATTAAAGATTCTTCAACATGAGACACTACTACTGGATCAGTTTTAATATCTTCATTTATTTCTTCCAATTCTTCAATACCAGTCAACCTTTACATGGGAATTAATCACATAATTGTACAGAATAGATAAAAAACTTAAACAATATGTTGTGTCTAAACAAGATGGTCCCTTCTATAAGTGAGAGCAACATAAATTTGAAAATTATGAAGTATAAAAATCTGAAAGCACTGAAGTGAATTACCATCTTTAATGTTTTTTCTAAACAAAGATGCATTATGCATATAGGCATGTTTTTTAACTAGTGTCATGTTTTGATGTAGCAATGACACAGAAATATAATCTATGACCACTGTTTACCTATTACTGTATGTGGATAATGACATAAGTCCTAATAAAGCAAAAAGTATAGGACTTTTTGAGTTATAAACAGAAGGACAATGAGTGTAAACCTAAAAAGACAGTAAAGCTATGAATGTAGATGGTCTTAGATGTGGAAACATGTACAAGCAGCAAGTAACATAATACATTAAAATTCTCTGGATATGTTCAAACAGCATATAGAAAAAAGTCTGACCTTAATATACACTGTAATAATCCTAGTAATCCTTCATTAATAAAAATCGAGAGATCCACTGTTTCATTTTCCCATGTTAACATATTCAATAACAACATCACAAAACGTGATGAAGAGCACGAGCCAATAGTAAATGACATATCTTCAGCTAAATAAAGTTTGAAATAATAAGTAAAGAAAGATATAGGAGCATGTAGCCTTGCTAAGGAAGAAGCATGCACTTTTAGTAATAATTATACTCCAACTCATATGCCTAACTTTGTACAAAGCAATGGCATAAATAGAGACAGGTACATAGTATGATGATGAATACAAGAATATGCTATGCTGTATATTTGTATTAAATCCCAATGTTATCATGATGAATTTTATGTGATATTAAAGTTTAAGCTCTTCAGATTACTATGTAAGCTGTTATAATTTATATCTAAAACATAATGAGATAGTTGTTAGGCTAAAAGTAATATTTTATTAAAAAGGAGAACTACAAGTACCAACAAGTTACATGAAAAGTGTAATACTATTCTTAGGTAATTAACAGAACTATTATAGTTACTTACAGTCAATCCCTGTTTTTTTCATAACTGACAAACAGTCAACAAAATGCTGAATTTGGAGAACATTTTTCCTCAATTGCTGTAACGTCCATTTATTGATTTCACGAAACTCTAACTCAATTTCCGCCAGTAATGAAGGAGCAACATGTTCAATATTATTTGATGTATTAACTACTCTAAAATGAGAGGTTAAAAGTATTATGTATCATGAATTTTTAGTTTATGTAGTCCATATATGTGTACAACATACAATCACCTCAGTAAGTAAAGATGATATTAGCCATAACATTATTGTACAAAAAGTAAATTCAATATAGTAAGAGAAGTAGAGTTTGTTGCGGAATTTCCACTTTGGAATTATGTTGAAATCTTTATTCTAATTGGTTACTGGATGAATTAGTTTATAGTTCACAATGCTGGCCAAATAAAAGGTCAGATATGATTTAGCATGACTGTGGGTACCTAGTAGTAACTAAGTTAGCAAGTAAAACGTAAATGAGACTACTGTATAGCAGTTCATCTTCATGAAGATAAGCATTGGCTGCCAAGTTTAAATATACACACACAGTATTGCAAAACATTTTCAACACATTTATTTCTACATGCAAAAATTAGATTCTTGGGAAGATGTGTAATAAAAAATAAGTGTTTGTAGCTACCACTTTTGGGAAGTTGTTAGTTGCCTTCCAGTGGTGACAAGTTACATGTTAGAGGAAGACCAGAAAGTAACTCTGCTGACAGATTTATATGCCATGCAGATGTAAAAGACTGTACTGTCAACTGTTAACTAGTGCAAGCAAAATTTTTGTCAGATTAGTAATAGGGCAGAATTGGAAAAATATCTCTGGTCGGAATAAACTGGTATACAATATACAGTAATAACATACAGATTTTGTGACTCTTCTATTAGACCTTGCCACCCACAGAGAACAGAATATCGTACAGAAGGCAGGAGAGAATCCTGACTAAGAATTTGAAGTAGTGAATTAATACCAGCTAATCTCTGTTCTGCTCTAATTGTCTAAAATCAATGGAAAAGAATCTCAATTTCTTGTCTCAAACACTAATTTCAAACGTTTTCATGGACATAAGCAAGAGTAAAATCATGCAATGGTAACAGTGTATAGATAGGCTGGACTTTTGACTGGTATGCAGACATGGGGTCAATCACATTGCAATGTAATATATTACTATTACTATTACAACAGAAATAATTATATTACTATTACTATTACTTGACATATCCTTCTATTACTATTACTATTACCACTTAAATGTAAGAAATTATTATCACTATTAAATTAACAAGGTTTGATTAATGAATATACTATGCATGCTAAACCAAATGGCCGTTACACTTAATGTTCATTAATTTTTCAAAGACAGCATCTTTCTGGCCTAAAAAAAAATACATATTAAAGGCTGTATGGGCAATCCCTACACAGGCACTTCTACAATAAGTCTGGCAGCCAGTATGAAATAAGAGAAATACCTGTCTCTTAAGAGCAGTGCACAGCTTATTCACATCAACATCATCAGTAAAAACAAAATTCTTGATCTGGTTAAGTAGCAAAGTGTGATGAGATGACATACCAACACGTTCTCTAAGCCACCTAAATTTTCTGCTACTTGCTATTTCCAGAGTCACAGGGTCCCATGACACAGCCTATACAGAATTGACAGTTGAATAGTTATTATTGACCAAAACCAATATGAGCATAATAAATTAGTGCTATTACTAATTACTAACTTCTTGAGCTTGTGCCAATGATTTTATATCCCGAGAGTGCTGTCGTTCATAAAGTATTCTTTTCATTGATCCAGTCTCCTCATGAATAACAGACTCTGAAGGTGATAAATTTTGTTCTTTACAACTGTCACGATTCCAAACGAGAGCTTTCCTAGCCAGTGTCTTCCATCTTGATTCCACATGTAAAATTTGATGACGATGTAATATACTTTGCACATTAGTAGCAGGAGAACGTATATTGTCAATCAAAAACAAACACCTTTCTATGGCTGGTCCACATATCTCTTCATAACTACATGATGATTCTTGTCGTGATTTGACTAGAGTTAGCTTTGCATCATAAATTAGCTTACATATATCTGCCAAAGTTGATGGGAAATGAATTGTTGATTCATTGCTGACACTATTTTCTTGATCTACAAGGATCAATGCTAGCTGTACTAAGTCATGAAGCTTAAGAAGACAAGCCAAAAACAACCGAGCAAACTTTTCTACTGGATGGTCAGGATTTTGTTCGGTAATCATCAATGTCATATTCTTTTCTTTAGAATAGCCATGAACAAGAGACAGAAATTGTTTCACCTTTTCATTCTCTGACTCAGGATGGACTAGCCCTGTAATAAATGAGTGTGCAGTATCAGCACCTTGATCTTGTAAAGGACATGGTTGAGGTGCATTATCTGATAAATGAGATTGGCTTTCTAATCCACTAGCAAATATCTCCATTGACAGCCATGTTTCACTGGTTTCTTCTTCAGAAAGAACAGGTAAACTTTTAAAAAGTTGATGTGCTCTAAAGCCATGTAATAGGGCAAGGGTTCTTTCTGTATCAATTAAAAGATTGCATTGTGATTCTTTGCTTTCAATTAAACCAGGTTCCTCCTACAATGTAAGAGTTTGTTAGAAAATGTGCATGAACTAGTCATTTGTACCTTGGCCAAATCTCCAATGTAAAATTGTTTCATCATTTCATATGCAAATTCTGTATGTCCAGCTGCTTCAAAAGCTTGTGTTGCATCTTTTCCTGCATAACTAAGTAGTAATTCTGCTCCACAAGGTGCCTACAAATTCATGAAGAATGTATACAGTTGTATATAGATAATAATGCACCTGCATGGCTAAAGGCTCAATGTCATAAATTTTGCCATTAATAACAAGCCATCTCCCTTTTCCTTCCTCTTTGTTATGTCTATCCATTTCCTCCTGGGTAATAAATATCCCACATTTCTCTGTAAAATTGATTCCTACAAGATAATAATCATAAGTAGTAAATACTAACAATACAACAACCTCAATTAAAGTTAGTAGTTGTTTAAGTGTACACAAATTTGACTTTTCATAATTTTATGTGCATTTAACAACAAATAGTTCTAGCTCTCTTTCTTTATAATTTATGAGAGTGGGGTAGTGACCAGCACTTGTACCCATTATCATGATAATGTTACTACTAATTATATTCTGGCAATTAAAAGTTGCAAATAGATGATTGGATGGTGAATCCATAAAATTGGTGCAATAATTTAGGAATAAGACAAGACAAATCGTTCAAATTCAGCATTGCTGATATTCCAGAAATATATACACATACTTCTACTACATGTGCAATACATGTACATACTTTTGACTTTAGGCCAGGCTATATCATCTTGATCAATGTTTAAGCAATCAGGAGCTAATCGATTAAACTTGTCTAGCAATTCCAATAATCCACTTAACAAAGGAATACAATCACAATCAGCAATCAAAAGGGGAGCTTGTAATTGTAATAACACCAATCCCACAGATAGTTCTGGTAATAATGTTCCAAACATCCCAGCTGCTAAAGTGTTTGCAGCTTGATTGTAACTGTTTGGTCCCGTAGATCCCACTCGAATGGCTATAGGAAGGACTTGATTAGAATGTTCTTGAACCATAGCTATATATTTTACTAGAACAGAAATAGCACCTCTTGCTTGAGCTGTGTACAAAGTAATACATATCTCACATAAGCTATTCATTGTTTATGCATATATTATATTAACTGACCTGGATTTGCCTGGCTCTGTGAATACACATTTGATAACAACAGTCTCTGGAACAATTGCAACAACTTCATCGCTGAAGAGTCTGCTTTAAGCTCTGACTCAGAAAAAGGTTTGGTCTGCTTAGTATCTTGGGCTTGAAGTAGCTAAATGGTAGGTATATGAAGATACCATATCAAATGAGACTGTTGCACTCCTTTCAACATACAACTAGTTTACAAGACAATTTACCTGTTTGAAATAGGAGAGGTTCATGTTGATAGAATTCCCAATTAATTGACGCACAAGATGCAGTAAGGGAACACCTTCTTCTGTTTGGACTTCAGTAACAGTATCATGTTCCTGAGTTTCAAGTGCAATAGCTGCCATAAGTGCATTTTCTAAACCACAGTCAGCCATCAAACTACTGACAAGAAGACGGATCATGAACTGTTGGCCTTTTGGTAGTGACTGAGCAATAGGACCTATATGTCAAATAATGGCTATAATAATCTAAAAAATGTGCATTGTTGACATATGGAATCATTGTCATTCATCCATGAGGACACACCATTATGGACCATGAATAGTAAAAGCCTTTGTAATAAGAATAGCAATAGGAAAAATGTTCCATAAACATAGTAATATAAGAGAATTTCCACAATGGTGGTGGTCAGTTGAGAGATTGAATTAGGTGCAGAGAATGACTCCCAGAGAGTACTTTTGTTGCTTTTTCTGCAATATTTTAGCTTCAATATTTTACATTTTTACATTATGTATGTTAGACCAATGCTCCAATTTACCACTTAAGGGTCAAAGGATAAGGGTTTATGGTCAAGGGTCCCTTAACCATAGATACTATTATATTTTGACCCATTAGTGCAATTTTGTGGTGCATATTGCCACCAATAAGTAAATTTATTATTACTCATTTCCACAAAATGGTGTAGTCTCATGAATCAACGTCACTCCCATGCTAGGCAAGCAATATCATTAGATGCACTTAATACTACAGTGTTATTACAAATTGGAACTTGCTTTGGCAAACAAACAAATATATTATTTCCTTTACATATTCTTACCTTCTCCATTTGGCAGAAGTCCTGATAGAGCACTAGCTCTCTCAGATACAGTTGGTAACAAAAGAGTCCAACCACTCCTCAGTACAGACTGAGCAGCATTTTGAACTGAAGCAAGTATGCCAGAACCAACAGCAAGCTTAACAACAATTTGTTTAATAGAATGGAGTAAAGCTGAGCCAGGATGTAAACCAATTGATTCTGCATCAATTAACATTGAAGTGGCCGCATAGAGCTGTGTATATAAATAGTAAAATAACAGAATTTGTAAAATGTATAAACAGTGAATTATGTAAACTTAGAATTGCCACTGAGGGCTGTTCCCAACTCATATAATAAATCAATACTAAACCCTAAACCTTAAAGTGACAACAACACTGAACATATAAAGGAGGTAGTGAGGATACGAGTATGTAAAACAATTGAAGACAGTTGGTAAAAATTACTATATGTCAATACCTGCAATTTAAGGAGATTCAATGTTGCTACAGCCATGCATTCCTGCTCCTGATTAGGTGGAGAAGGGTATATCTCTTTGTCACCATCTAGCCCATCACAAACAATCTTTAGCAAGAGATGTAACTTTTCAAAAGTAAGAGCTGAAACATTTAACACAAATGGCATTTCTTTGCCAATTGGTCCAGGAACTTGACTGAACAAGACAAAACTCTGATGGATTTAAAAGAGATCAACATCCAATATACAGTGTACTGTAAACTTACTTCAAAAGCACCACAAGCTATAGAGAAGGTTCCTTCTCCAGAAACCTCTTTAATCAAGGTAGGACATAGTACAACATCTCCAGAGCCATCAACTTCACCACAAGAATTTTTACCCCAAGAATATACATTTCCAGTATCAGTAAGAGCAAGACAGTGTTGAGCTCCAACACTTATATCAATTAGTGTAGACCCAGACAAACAGTCAACTAGTTTAGGAGAACGAACGTGTTCTTGACTATTGTGACCAAGTTGATATGTATCTGCTGATCCCCTATGAAACAACACCAAAGTAAAATAAAAAAAAATAATTTCAACAACTAACCAAGTATAGAGTTTTCCATCCTTAGTGAGAGCTAAAGAAAACTGATTACCACACATAACCTTGCAGATATCAACAGAATCCAAATCATTAACTGCTTTAGGAACTTTAGTGGTTTCTCCTCCTCCTCGGCCCAATTTACCATAGTCACCATCACCCCAAGACCAAACCTTACCAGTTTTATCCAATGCTAATGTATGAGCATCACCACTCCCACAATCTACTTGGATGATATGAACTCCAGCCAAAGCTTGTACTTTTGTGGGCACCATCTTGTCATCAGCATCACCTGAAAAATATTGGCATTATCACAATAAATGTCCTTTGCAAAAGCATTGCTGAGAGCAACTGTATGTATGCATCATGTCTTCTCAAACATTATACATGTACATGTACTTGTAAGCTATTGACTTTACCATGTCCAAGTCGACCATAACTGCCTTTTCCCCAGGTATATAGAACTCCATCATCAGTAACAGCAGCACTATGCATACTTCCTGCAGCAATGTTAACTATCTTCTCTCCAGCTAAAGTTGTCACTAGTGTTGGTACAGTACAAGATCTGAGAAAAATAGAAGATATAAAGAGAGAGAGAGAGAGAGAGAGAGAGAGAGAGAGAGATAGAGAGTGTATAAGACAGAGAGTGAGACAAAGAAAGACAGAAAGTGACAGAAAGTTCTAACAACCAGTACTTACTCTGTGCCTCCAATTCCCAGAACACCATTATTACCTTGGCCCCAACTGTATACCATGCCATTCTCAGAAAGGGCCAGGAAATGATTCCCGGAGAAATTATGAGCAACTTGGACTATTTCATGGTCAGTAGGAAATGGTACAGGCTAAAATGAATAGACAACTACAGTAAAACCCTCTAATCTATCATTGAACAAACATTAGTTTTAGTAGAAAATAATACATAAAGTACAAAAAGTACTTTAAAGTACAAAAATAATCAGTAGATATCAGTCGATTGTTTCATTGCTACTATGCACATTTTAGGAAATTATAATAGAAACATTTTCTCAAACAGCATGTTTCTCTCGATATTTGTTTTCAAATTATTTTATCTGCCTTAGTTATAGTTGTTATGTATTATGTACCTCAACAGAGAAATCTCCATTACTACTTCCAAATACTTTAAATACTGTTCCATGAACAGTGAGTACTATTCTATGCTTTGGAGAAGAGAAGAATTGTTTAGCTCCAATCTCAAGAAGAACATTAGAAGATTGAGTCTTGTGAGAAGTTGGTGATGACTCGCCTTTGTGACTACCCCAATGGACTATTTTTGATGCTTTCAGTTGAACAGTTGTGATTTCAGCAAGCTATTGAGTGACATAAATATTAATATGTAAACACATTGTGTTCAACTATGGACTTATGTAATCCCTGTACTACTCTAAAAGTCTGAATGGATCTGAATGAGTGCTGAGAACCAATCTTAACAACTCCTTCATTATTGCTCATTTAGCTAAATTATACCTTAAAGATCTTAAATACTAAATCCGATACAAGGTTTGTGTATAGACAGCTATTATCACATGATTCACATTATGTAAACTATTACATGTACATGTAGGCCATTGCCTGATGTAATACGCATGTATCATTGTAGTTTATTAAGTACCTCTTCTATGTTAATGTATGGCTGAGCAATTCTATCCAGATGTGAGAGAGTGATTGTAGCTATTTGCTTCAAGCCCAATCGAGTAGAGTCATCATTTGGGAGAGAAATTAGATCCAGATAAGATTTAGTAGGTGTGGTTTCACCTGAAGAGGCCTATAAATACACACACATATATTCAAGAGCAAACTTTAACAAGTTAAGATTATTACAACAAAAACCTTTAAATTCTTTTGCATGGCTGGTTGCTAATTATTTATTAGGAACTCACAGCTTCACATTGTCCAGCAGGTCCTTTGTAATTTGTTGATGAAGAAATTGCTGCAATTCTACGTAAAAATGGAACAAGGGGATAAGTAAGTTCTTCCTCTGGAAGTGATGTTGGTTCCTTTTCATGTTCAGACTTAAGTCGTTCGTTAGACCTTGAAGCATTATCTGCTAAATGTAGTAACAAGAGAATACAGTCTATTATGTGAGGAAGTGTCCCTCTTTGCAATGATAACTCAAATAATAATGATAATGCCTTCTGACGATCTTCTAGAGGTACTTTCTTTTCCTCTTTATCAAAACTGCGATGAAGACATGAATGTAACATTATTGTATGCTTGGTCAAAGGCTTTTCAAGAATATAGACTTACCCACGGCAAACAGACTGTAAAAATCCCATGCATTGGTCTACAGCTTCTAACCAAACATTTGAAATGTCATGGGAATTGAACAAGGATGGCACAGGCAATTCTTGTAATATATCAAGTGCCTGTTGAAGGATTTCAGTACACAGATCTCTGTCTTCACCAGATCTCCAAGCACGTCGTAAAAAAGCAAAGGCAAAAGATAGGGCAGCTCTTGTACCAAGTTGAGCTAGTCTATCTGTACCACTTGGCTGTTTATCTGTGCTAAAGGAATAATGAGAAGTTAACTACATGTGCCAGCTAGTAAATAGATCATTAATAAATTTCTAGAAATTTACTTTATTTTTTGAGATTGAGATATTTTTTTCTCTGATGTTGTAATAGCGACATTTTTTTGAAGGTTTTCTTCAACTTCAGTCATAGAAATAGCACTCCTATAAGTCACAACATGATGATAATACAAAATATGTCATAAATTACCTGTTGGTTAAAGCAATAAAGACACGCTCCATTATTCTAAGTCTTTTTTGAAGTCTGGTTATAGAGGGAGTTGACCTAGCAACATTCCTAGTCAGCTCTTGTTGTTCAGATATGATTACTCTTTGTGCTTCCACTAACTGATCCAAAGTTGGCTCCTTGATCAAATGATATTGGAAAGAAAAAATATCAAAAATGGCCTGGTAATGAATATATATCTGTAATGAATAATAACAGCTTTGGTAATGTATGGGATCTGGTAATGAATATAAATATAATGGTGAATATTGATATTCATATATCAGGTAGTCCTATTATAGCTCAATCTGGAAGTCACACTACTCAGGCTGAGACTGTATTTGATGTAAATGGTGAGTCAACTTTGTGAAGTCTTGATTTGTGTTTCATCAGGCTAAGAAGTTAACTACAGTACATGTGCAGTAACTTATGGTTGTATAATATTTTGATAGAATTTCTTTAGCTATCTTTTCTAAACATTTAGTAATATACAAATGTAGATCCATTTTCAGATAGTCAGATACTCTAATCATTCAATATAGTTAGCAAAGCCACAAACAAAATAGACTTGTGTCAAAAATTTTATGAATTATATTTTGCAATTGCAATAAAATCCATTAAAATGAAGCAACAAAAACATTTTATACAGTTGATCATATTAACAACACATTAGTGATCAGATATCTTGACAATTTTTTTAATAGTATAATTATCAAATTTTAAAGAATGCGTTAGCACTTTAATGCACACAATAGTACAAACATTTCATTCATCCTCATCTTTTATGAAAGAAACCTTTTTTTCGCAATGATTGCTTTACTGCCACCAATGTAATATAAACACACATTAGGTAAATCATTTGGCATACCATTAATAATGGGCAGATGTTTCTTTTTTTCCATGCTAACATGAAATAGGTTTTATTAAGTTTCAACAATACTGCTAGCTTAGTTCATACTTTCATAATGTGTTTTTATAAGATATATTGATCAAGTAAACATACTTCTCCCCAAGTCCATTGCTCTAATATTGGAGAAAAGCCAGATCGTTTAGTATCATTATCAGTTTTCGTTTCTTCATCATTTTCTTTCTCTTCCTTGTCAATTTCTGTATCTTTGTTTATGACAGATGTATCAGTGATGATTTCATCATCTTTTTCTAGTTCAGCCCACAACTGGGCAAGATCATCATCAGAAAATATCAACTAAAGTGATAAGTAGTAATGTTTAAACATCTCTTTTGTATTGTTGACAAAAGACTCAATAACAAAACCCATCGTAAGTAAAATGGTAAAATTTCCTATGTTAACTAAAAGTACATGTCATAAGCAGATCTTGACAAAATATGTATTCAAAGTAGTAGATGAAGCCTATCTGAATATAGACATTAAAATGAAGCAATTTGATTGGTCAAAATGGTACAAATTAGTTGTACACCTCCATCTCAGTAGCTATTGTGTTTCTAAAACTCTTATCGTGATCAATATGTAAATCACATAACTACCTCAATCTCAGTGTATAACCTATATCAATACAACTACTTTCGACTCTAGTTTTGGATGGGCTGTACTTCTAGTTGTTAATCTTCGTACTACACATTAATTAAAAGAGACTACTATTTACACTGGCACATGAACGAACAGCATAGCAAATACCATTATTACACAAAGATTAAGTATTTGACTTTACTACACAAAGAACATAGAATGAGTGTACCCGTAAATCGGTTTTAATCCACTTGTGATCATTTTTTGGTAAAGATCGAAGCATCTTTAGGGAGAAGTGACTTCACTCCCACTATTATCAGAAACAGAAGGGACAAAGATACTCAAAACAATTTAAATACATAGACAATACCTTCTAAACGTGCTCTAAGTTATAGTTAACAAGATCAAATAACACTTGTACACTTCAGCAAATCAAATTGATCACGCCCCTAATAATGAGAGTGCAATATTAGTTGTCACGTGAGCTACTGGAGCAGTCTCTGACCCCCCTTCTTGATTCGCTCATTGTGACCTACCTGAGTGGGGAGTATCTAAGGCTTTGTTTAGTTCTGAAATAGTCTTCTGTCATTATGGGACTGCCTCCTTTAGAATATAGCGACTGCTTTTTGGACTCTCCTTCGTTTAGGGAAATAATAGCTCTTTACGAGCAGGAGTTGGAAGGAAACACACGAGTAGTTAAGAACTTAGTGAAAGAATGTGATAATATGATACAGAAAACTGAAGGTGAGCTTTATTTCTTCTGGGATTATATGTCTTTATGTTGTGTTGAGATGAATATAAATGTACAACATTTGTAGGTAAGTTAAGACATCATTTTTTCCTTTTAATAACATTATTGTTAGTGGTTATTATACCACCTGGATCATCAAATTGTAAAACTGTTTACTTAAGTTGTCATTTATAGTTAAGAATGGTGATACTATGCAATATATGTAAGTTTCCAGTAGTTACCTGGAAGTAATGAATTAAGTATCTCGTATATTCATGTAGCTAGAAATAGTAATCACTGTTAGTCCCCTTACTGATATAATATGAAGCAAGTACAGAAAGCAGTGATAATAGTAGCAAGAATAGAGTTGGACCATGTTTGTATATGTAAAGGAAACTAAGTTATTAGCATTCCTTAGACTCATGCCCCCCTCATTTTTGAAAGGTATCAATGAAATATATGAATATTCAGTTGTTGGTAATGTAGAATATGGTTCTGTTTTATCAGTGCTTATAATATTTACTGACTGAATTTTGCTCTTCCTTTGTTCGTATTAGTTTGCACATTATTAAATATGACAGGTTGGGTAGATACTTTACCAATGAAAATTTACATATGGTCGTAGCAAACATTTTCTGTATTCCATAGAATTTTCCCGTGTTCAGCAGTCATTTAGTCATGCCTTGAACCAGTTTCGCTTTCAAACAATTGGAACTGAACAAACTGAAGATGAAATGGTGATAGGTACATGGATGAACAGTAATAAATAGTACTGAGTATTTATGAATCTTTAGGAAAGTCTTTGCAATGTTTTGCCAGATTGTTATTGTCCATTGAGGATTATCGTCATAATATGGTGAGTATTATGATTGTAAAGATTTATGATTAATGAATATAATTATACATGTACATATATGTACAACTATATTCATGTTGTACTTGCTTGTTTAGTTATCTATATATTAATGCACAGTGTTTACCTGTAAGAGCTTACTAAACAATGATCAAGCAAGGATTTGGCCATGGAGTGTTATTTGTAACTTAGCTTTAATACAAGTTGACTAGAACTCTTGTTTGCATTTGAAGCTTGTGCTATGATTGTTTTTTGTAGTTTTATTTTAAAAAACTCTTTCTTTTTATAGCTAAATGCTATAAGAGTGAGACTGTTGAAGACTCTTGAGAATTTTCGGAAAGAGCACATGAAGAAGACATTAGTAAGTTTTCGCAAGTTGCTGTAATTATATATACATGTATTTAAATTCTTTTTGTGAAAGTATATAAGGAATATTATTAAAACTGTATGAAATCAAAAACTTTCTTACATGTATTTATTGAGATCTCTTTCACCATAGATATAGGGTAGACTCTACTCTAATATTTATGTTTTCACTAATTAAGTAGTCGTACTTAACATTTCATAGCTATTAAATATTACTTTTTAAAATTTTCCTAGGAAGAGAAGAAGAGGTTTGATGATGCTTCGAGAAAATATTATACTTTCTTGGATAGTTTCTTGAGTGCAAAGCCACCTAAGAAGAAGGATGCTGTACCCACTCTTGCTGTATCAGAGGTAATAATGTATTATTCTTAACAAGTTGAAGCTCTATTTTCCACAGACTGATCATTTTGAACGTGAGAAAGCTCAGTTCAGGCAAATCTCATTTGATTATGTTGTCCACCTTCAAGATGTTCATGCTCAAAAACATTTTGAACTAGTTGAACCGGTATGCTCTCTTCCTAAAATTGATCAGTAGTTAAGATTGTATTGAAGCACTAGAATAATATGATTATTTGTTACATGAAGAGCTGATTGTAAATACCTAACAATAGTTGACTTTCTATTTAGCATTTTGGTACATCATCTGGTTAGATATTGTGTTTACCGTCATATGCTCTATGAAATAAATTCACGTCACTGTTGACTGTTCTACTATATTTTTGTATTCTGATTACAAGTCTTAATACTAGACCTTAAAAGAAATGCTATTTTTAGTATTAATTAATAAAAATGTTTTGCAATAGAAGAGAGCAAAATATAGGTATGAAAGAATAATAATTTTGTAGCAGGAAGTGGATAAAGTTGTAAGCTTGTACTTACTTCAAGTATTTCTAAATGTTTCGTTATAGTTGTAACTAATTGTGTTATCACTAACAACGATGCATGCCTTTGTTAATTATGATTTCAGTAGTGTACATTTACTTTGGCTGCCATTGTTGTACAACATTAACTTATTACAATTTACATGTTTAATGATATTCATACAAATTGCTGTTATCATAATCTGTTTACTTATATAGATTATTGGTTATGTTAGTGATGTCACAACCTTCCTTCATCAAGGTAATTTAGAGCTACATGTACTATTTACCAAGCTAGAACTTCCTCTTTGCTGATGTGTGAAAAGGTTATAATTGATTAGATTTCAGTTGACTGATCTGATTCCAGATTCTGTATAGTGGAGGAAGTAACCCATTCTTCTTTGTTAGCTAATATCTTACTGGTATGAAGCAAAAGAAGCTGTTTGGTGTTTGTCATCATGGTGACACTGTTTGTGACTTAATATATGTCCATAAGTAGCAAAGAGGAGGTTCTAGCAAAGCTCATAATTGATTAGATTAGACTTTAAAAGATATAAATACAGATGTAGTGCTGTATTTCCAATATATATGCTACCTAGAATCTGAGTCTGATTGATCAACTAAAATTTGTTCAAAATGTGCACTCAAGATTGTCTTAAAGATGAGATGTTTAGTTGCCAGCTTATGTGTGGCTTCCTTACTTTTGCTTAATGAGATTAACTAAAGTTTTGATGTGACCTTTGCTAGACTTTTCTTTTATATTAGCAAAGAGTCTAGCTTGATAGACTGCAAGGCTATATATAGTTATCCAAAATAGCCATAAGTGGTTAAGATAAGTGTCAGATTTTCTTATGTTTATACTAACAAGTACAATTTTCCCTGCAAAAATGGATGGTGCATGTACATAGGGATCAAGATGGAGAAAAATGATGCAAACAAGATGTTAGCAATTGGTGATATCATTGTTCCTACATATTGCCATGTGGGAAGCACTGTATAGTAATCAACGTGAATAGATGGGATGAAACCCATGTGATTGATTAGAATGCACGGTAGAGCTATCAGGAGTCATGTCACGCTATATTTACACTAGACCACAAGTAGGCACGTGATTGCCAATATAGGGATGGAAAGTTTCAAACGGCCGTAAATAGTTTTTGATATAAACAATGATAATATGGCAATGCAAAGGCTGTCTCAAAATAGAACAGATCATTTAATCAATGAGTGCAGTTGATTCGAACGATGATTATGTTCGTGTGCGGACCTTGCCCACAAATTCTCTATTAATATTACAAGTGATTGGTCCAAGTGTTGTAACATGATTCCCTGTAAGAGTTCACAGTTGTTAGTTAGAATCTATTTCTAAAGGATCAAATTAATAGAATCAATACTCCGCTTCAACTCATAAACTTGAACAATGTGCTCTCTCCAGATCACTTGATCAAAAATTACATATCAGTTTCACATCCTCTCCCCACTGACCAGTAAGTCAATAGAATAAATAACAAAGGTTATCAGGTAGACAGAGCACTCTGGCCAATTAACAGATGAGCATGGGTGGGGTTCCTCAATGTCATTGTAGAGATGTAAGATAAGGGTCTAAAATTCAGAATCATCTCTACCTCTGAGATGACTGTCAACTCCACATCGCAGGATAATCTAACACTTGCCAATTAGGCATCTCTTCATTGATGTGACCATAAGCCTTCTCACCAGGGGGTTCTCAGAGGGCTTCTTGAGTTTAGATAGTGACTCTACAAGGAGTCTATTAAGATACCATCTTATGATTTTCACAACAGATGTAAATGATTTGGTATTTGTCCAAGATCATCAGACAAACAAATTCTTTCCTTATCATGAATTATCTGAACTCTGTAGTATGTTTGACCACTCATATCTGGGACTACCTCTAAGTAGTCTATCACAACACAACTCATACACCAACAAATCTGGACCTTACTTTGAGTTGAACTTGTTGTCCCCTTTAGATTGCAAAATCCACACCAGTGTATAGGAATGGTGAGTTCTGGACTCAGAAATCTGGTATTGGATGAAAGGGAGGTAGATAATATAGTCTTCTTTCAAATTTAAAACAAAAAACTTCTTGACTAACATCTCTGTCTTCAGATCCAGAATCTCATTTGTAATTTTGTCTGTGTCTTTTAGCCCAATAAGAATAATACTTGTCTTAGCCTTGAGCTGCTTAATTGAGTGTAGTAATTAATAATAACTGTCCAAGGACACTATTGTCTTCAAACGTCATAATTGAAAAGAAGCCATTGGATTCGTTCATAAGACCTTTCTTAGGACATTCTTACTTGACTACTTCTTACTCAACCATTCATCTGGAATGTTTTACTGATACTTCATTGATAGTCTGTTTTGGGTCCATTCCATTGCAATGCCTGTACTGTGCATATTGTGGTGTAATTCCACCATATATGTGTATCATATTTACATTTGTGGTTCAAATAGTGTAACATATATGAAATCATGTTCACATTCTTGATTTCATTGGTTGGTTTCAGGAAATGGTGTACTATTCACAAACTGCATTACACATTTTCATAATAACCATTGAATTTTTTATGTAGCTTATGAAGAAGCTTGTAATATCAGACCACAGATTGAAGCTGTACAAGTCAAAGTTCAACTGGTAAATATCTAAACAAAAACAGCTTGTATGGTACATTGCGTGTTGAATAATATATTGTACTTTAATTGTGCTGTAGCTACGGGAAACCCACGAGAATGAACAAGAAAAGGCATATCACCTCAAAGCCCAAGTCATAGAAGTGAGAATAAAATGAATGCTCACATGTAGTGCATATATATTAATGTGATTATGAAATAATCAGTCAGATATTTTAAATGTAATGTATTATTATGAACCCAACTTGTGTTTAGTTTGCACTTCTGAGACATTTATCAGGCTTGTATCACTTTTCTCTTTAATTGGCTCTAAAGCTCTGTATAGGAACAATATACGATACATAGCTCTTCATTGTTTTGTTTATATTTGAAGGTACTGAGACAATAGACTAATTAACATAGGTTAGTACTTAATGTTTGTGGGTTGCATAATGAGCATTTTTTCCCGCCATCTCATAATGTTTCTATTTATATGCATTGCTGTGGAAGGAAAGGCAACTAAGAATTGAGAGGTTACTGTACAATTTGACTGTTTTACCAGTGGACATCTCTACATAAGCTTTAGCATGAGCCGTTCTAGGCTATCGGCTCCTGTCTTTAGTATTTACTTAATGATGTCATGTACTATTACAGGAAGGACAACAAGGCTTAGTACATCACCCTGAGTTTGTTAAACAAGGGCTAGTGACAATCTTGGATAAGAAAAGAGGCATTGGTAAGATAAACTAAGATTGTTACACCTTAGTTTACAATGACAACACACATGCATGTACATGTAACTACATAGACATTATTGTTGTTAGTGTTTTGCCTTATCAATTTTAGGAAACCACTGGCAGCGGTACTTTTGCCAGTTTCGTAAAATGGAGGGTAAAAAGATGGTCAAGTTTATATGCAGTCAGAAAAGCTCATCAGTAAGATAACAAAATAATTGTAAAAAACATCCTAAGACTGTTTGGTTGGTAATGTTGCTGTGGAATTGTAACAAGACTGTAATTGAAAAATCATCCTATAATTGTTTTGGAAGAATACTGATTTCATAGTGAAACACTAAAAAATAGGGCTACAAAGATTGCATAATTAGCAGCAGTGTCAGTGGAAGGCTAATAGATGTAGAATATTGGAAATATAAAAAATTAAGCTAGTGAGAAGATTCAAGCATCATCAGTCATATTCATTATTGTAACACTTGTGGTTAGGGTTAATAAAATTCATTGTTTGGTGCATGCGTGCATCAGCAGTTAAAGATGTGGTTTAAATTCATTGGATATAACAATATATTAAAATGCTGAAAACAAAGTATTCACTACATATATATATACATAACATGTGGTCCAAAATGATTATAGGATTGCCAGTCACATTGTGCTTGTTGGGCAGAAAATCATCCTTTGATAGTACTGTTGTTTTTGTAGGGCTGGGTTTTCAGACTGATAAGTAGGTAGAAGCTATGAAACTGCTCAAAGACATTTTTTGAGTAACAAAACTCAGAAGCTTCAATCAGTTTTGCCGAATCGAAAGTTTTCATGGTAGAAGTAATGGTGTTTGCTATGTTTGTTGACAGTTATTGTATGTGGATTAATTTTATTGATCACTCTCCAAAGACACATGTCACAATATATTAAATGTTAAAGTGACATATCCACATATTATACATGTACATGTGCATACTATGTGGTCCAAAACAATCTTAGGACATCATTCTTGGCACAGAAACAACTCAGTATTAAAGTTCAAATGGTACCATCCATTCTCATTGTACTCACAGTAGAGGAATATTCATTAGTTGTTAAGAGCATGTGTGGTCAATGGACTTATTTTATTTGTGTACTCTCAATACTCACATCCAATGACCAATAAGGACATGGACATATACATAGTGTATGGTTCAAAGCAATTTTAGGACCACCTGGTATGTGAAGTGTGCTGGGCTGAATACACTGAACATATTTTAATTAAGTGATTACTACAGTAGTGACTAAATTTACTAATAGTAGTACATTGCATTTAATAGTAAACTTAACTTGTGTAGTTCAATATAATGTATTTAGTAGAGATAATAAGTATTACAAACTTTGTAAACGAGTACATTTCAGAGCAAAAGGCTTTAATATATTCAGCAAAGTCTTCACAGTTAGAGTGAGTATAGACTTGTACAGTTGTTTTGCACTGTCTCAGTATTATTGATTGCTGTTTTCATATTGTATGACTTCACTTTACTGGTTAATCTTTCAGACTCCTGTTGATGAATGGATGGAAGTAAAGGACTGTGTTCGTTCAAAAGCTGAAGAAGTGGATCGTAGGTTTTGCTTTGATATTGTTTGCATGTAAGTTATCAACATTACTTGATAGCAATAATTGTACTTAATTTTGTACACAGTATGAATACAAGAATTATTATAAATTCAATTTCTCTTAGTTTAAAAGGTACAGAATACAAGATAACTGTCCAAGGTATTGGACCAGAAGACAGAAATACTTGGCTACAAGTTATGGAAGGAAGAGAACCAGTATGTTATTATTATTATTTTTTTTAATTTCTCTTTTTTCATCCAGGTATACACATCACTGAAAGCTTTAGATAGTGAGTTATGTGAACAAGCTTCTTTTTGTTATAACCCACAAGTGTTGTCATAAATGTACATGTATAGCAATGTAGTTATAGATGTATGTATGTCCTTTAGACTCAACTTTGCATTTCCATATAAACTATATGTACATGTACGTACAAACTGTATTAAGTAGAAGTGTTGTGGACTCATATTTCTATGTGAAGTGTGCCATGTGTTTGGTCCCATTGTGTATGTATACATACTGTCTATCTCTAATTATGTATATGTGACAGTAATTAAACTGCACATTATAACTGCTAGCAGACACAAACATTAATGCCAATTATTCAGTTTTTGTAGCTTTAGCCAATGTTTCACTGTGAAGTCATTGTCTTCCGAAACAATTATAGGATAATTTTTCCGTTATAATCTTGTTTCTTTGTCTTCTAGTACTCAATAGTCAGCTCAGAACTCTACATATATTTGCCAATTTTTATGTTCTTAACTTTATAGTAACGTTAACATTCAAGCATGATTTTTTTACAATTAACCAGCAATTTTGCCTTGTGGTTTTTTTACTATATATTTGTATGTCTTCTTGCATCTATTTCTATAATTGTAGTACTTAACTATTAAAAGCACAAGTATAAATTGAATACTCAACTGTGAGTATAAATGACTCCAAGGCCGCTAATATCTTGTGACAACTTTGTAGATTCTACTAACTCAATTTTAGTAATAGCTCTGCTCTATTGATTTATAACAACATAATTAGATCGAAAACATTAATGATGCAGATTTTACATTTATATTCCTGTTGTTTTAGCTGGAAAAATCAATCCAGTTGGACACAAGTTTATAGAAAGATGTTTGGATACTATTGAAGAAAGAGGTAAGTGTCTGCATGTTGTAGGAAGTGTACAACTCATCCTTTGTTCCTAGGTTTGGAAGAAGAAGGTTTGTACAGACGACCAGGTGTACTTGCGAAAGCCAACAAACTTATCAAAGAATGCGTTGGTATGTTTGATAAATGGACTGAGTTTGTGCTAAAGCAATTTTATAAACCACATAACACATCGCAATGCATATACTACAAGGATATTGTTAACAGGTTTTAACTATTTCATTATTACCAAGCCTGGACATGAGACAGTGAGGAATGCTTATAACTGTGCATACTCTTACAGCAAGAGGTCAAGTGGACATTTTTATTAATCTACTTCCCAGCATAGATTTTTTTATTAATGTTCATAGTAAAGTGAAAATGTGAAGCTGTCTGTTTACACTACATTATATTTTACAGAGAAAGACATGACTAATAGTATTGATTTCAATGATGAAATAGAATGGGACACAAAAACACTAGCTAGTGCTGTGAAGTTATACTTTGGGTAAGTTTTGTCTCTGACTTTTGTATCTTCCTCATTACTGTATTATTGAAATCATGTCATATATGTTTATCGTACTAACCTGTGTAGTGTTTGAGAAATTGGTGTAGGTATTCCTACTGTTAGACTCATAGTTCATTACTTAATCTTTTAAAACATTAGTCATAGCATATTTTGCAAATCTTTCTGGTATACACACATAGCTTTAACAAGACTGTAATTGTGAAAATTGATGTGTAAATACTTTGAAATGTTATTGTCATAGTAACACATTGACTAGAAAAGGCAACAGAAGATATTAAGAGATTATATAGAGCTAGAATTCAGAGAAGCAAGATAGTTTGCAGCTTGATTCTCATTGCTGTAGCATCTATAGTAGAGGCTAGTTAAATTCATTGATTATCAACAGTTATATATGTGGTTAATTTGTCACTTTAAGTTGTCACATACATATAATAAAAGAATAAAACGATGTGTTGACATATATTGTGGGACATACTATTGGCTTCATCATATGGTTTAATTAGAAATTGACATACATTTAAATCTTGTAAATTGTTACTTCAGTAATTTTTGTTTATGTTGTGCTCTTGAAATCTCTTCTTTAGTAAATATTTAGGAGAACCTATTATGACCTTCAATCTCCACTCTCATTTCATTGATTCTGCAAGTAAGTCAAGTCATCTCAAGGGTTTATTTGTTAAAGATTCACTGTATATAAAATAGCTCAAACAAGGTGTTGGGCTGGCTATAACATCATCCTTCATAATACATGTAGTACATTGACAATCAAGCTGATCTTGTTTTTTATGATGGTTTTGTGGCCGTTTATTCATTTTTGTCAAAATTTATTTAGTCATTGGAATGAGATAATCAAAGGTCTATCGACTTAAGAAAAGTGATGTTTGAATAAATAGATTTTTGTAATGCCTTATATTTGATTACTTCTTTGCTGTAAGGTTTGCTGGTATTGTTTGCCAAATCCATCTAATGTTGAAAGTGATATAAATCATTTGTGTTCAAGATAGCAAAACTATACTATAAAGATTTGGCAGATAGGTTTTTCTTTCTATTGTTGTTACTTTTAGACTTGGGTTAGCTCCTTATTCATCAGTGTATATATTTTATAGAAATAAATGATCTTGAGAAAAGGTCAGAAGCTATTAAAGAACTTGTTGCTAAACTGCCTAAAGCTAATGGTGATCTTTTAGCGACACTGATAGCTCACTTGAAAAAGTAAGAAATTATAAAATTATCATTTGTGATTTTGCTGCTAAATTTAATGTAATGTTTACATATATGTTATGAAATCAGGTTTATAGCTTTTTGCTTCTTTGTAGTGTAGCAGATATGGCAGGTAAAAATTTAATGAAAGCCAGTAATCTGGGAGTTTGTTTTGGTCCAACTCTAATGCGTCCTGAACATGAAACGGTGGCAAGTATTGTCGACATTCGCTATCAAAACATCATTGTGGAATACTTGATTCTACACGTAGATGAGGTGAGTTTATGAAGTAGCCTGTTGTACTTGGCAATTTTTGATAAAATAAATTATAAGCAAATAGAATGTAAATCAGTCAGTCTTAGAAAACAGATGAAACCACATGTTCTTTGAGGTAATAATTTCCTAGTGAAAGTTATTAGCATATATGTACTTTTGAGGCTATATAAAGTATATGCCTGAGTTATGTAAAATGATACCTACACATGTACATGCCACTGTAATATCCATGCTCTCATCTTACTGTGACAATCATAGTTTAAGTAAGTGATATGTCCTTGATTTTGTGGGTACTATTGAAATAGGGATTTTTGTACTATATTTCTTCTCTGATCTTGTTTATGATATTTTTATCCCTGACCCTAAATTTTTGCAAACATGCTAGTTGATAACATGCCTTGGAGTCAGAGTTGTTCGGATATGTCCCTCTCATTTGTCTATTGATAATATTCCTACTTTAATTTTCTTAGATATTTCCTAGTGCTCAAAGAAGTCAACCTTTTCCTTCACCAAAGAATGTCATATCTGACTCGAACGTGTTTAATCGCTCAGAACCAGTTCGAATTCCTTCTAGCAGGCGTCGTCCTCCTCCTGCTGCTCCAGCTCCTACTAAGAGGGTGTCTGCAGCTGAATTTGTGAAAAAGAGTCATGAGCAAAAGACACAATCCACTACTACATCCCATAAGTAAGCTAAGAAATAACATGCATGTACTTTCACCTGATTTACTTTTAACCTTTGTAACTTTGGATTTAACATTATCTGTAATGGATTTCAAGTGTTTAAGAGTACGTTGACTATGTTTTATGAATTTCTTGAAACTACATATTAGTTGAACTCCTAAGCACTTCTACTAAATGTTGTTATGATCTCATGTCAAAATTATATTCCATTTTTTTCAGTGCTGCGGTATCCCCACTGGTAAGCAACAAGGATATTCCTCCTCCTCCTGTTACACAGAGGCAACCAGTTGCTTTGAGAGCAACCTCTCATGCCACAGCTCACAAAGACGAAAGAAGTTCTGTGCTTGGTAAGTCAGTTCAAGTATTATCACATCCAATGTATGTATAACAGATACATGCCTATAAGCACTTGCAGGGGAAATCACAATTTTTAAACTTCACTGTTTGAAATGACTGCTATATAAGACACATTGTATACTTTAGTCTTCCAAGAGTTTCTGAAAGTAAAAACAATGATTTGTATTGTCAATCAGCTTACCTTGCATTTATTGCAGTTATTGTAAATAGAGTTTCAGTTAATCAGCAACTGTGAGGCAAAAAGTAGATAAATTTGTCTACAGTATGAGAAGAGGCATGTTGATGGCTGTTACAGAGTTTTTCCATCAATTGTGATATCTTGTGTGTTGTACAGTATTAGTTTGATTATACCATGAATATCCTACAAATACATGTACATGTATACAGTTGTTCTTTTGATTTAGAATCAGGAGCTTTTGATCACTTAGAAGCGAAACCAACGTCAAGGCCACCAGTTACGCAAAAACGACGTAAGTCTTTTAGATATCTTATAGTATTATGTGTGTATTTATCAAAGGCATCAACATTGCTATATGCCTTATTGGGACAAGTGTGCTGTAAAAAAACTAATACAGAACTGTGCACATAAGTGTGGTCATATATATATATATATATATATATATATATATATGACTGCAGTGTTGTTTTCCAGCCGGGTACAACATGGACAGTTAAAAATGATTCTATGTGGCTACAGTCGAATGTCACTTTAATACATACTGCATATTGTACATAACTATGATGATAATTTTGGGTACTATGCAGCTTGTTTTATTGATTGAGGTCACAGTATTATACATTGTGTACATACAAGAATTGAAGTTAAATTCGCCACTTTAAATGTGTTGCTTTTAAGTGCAAAGCTGAGTTTTGTTGGTACTTGTATATGTTGTGATGCTGTATAATAATTTCATTGTAATCCTTTTATAGCCAATCTGTCAAGTCGAACATCCCAGTACTTATCTAATAATCGTCCAGGACGTACTGAGTCCTCACCTCCTGCTCCTCCACCTCAAGAGCAAAAGCCTGTTCTTTCACGGTAAGATATGCTGGTACTTTAGTGGCACTGTTCATTAGCTTATCATTATTGAAATTATTACATTGCTGAAATGTAGATGTTCTTTATGATTATGAGCTATATAATTCTTTGTTTACTGTAGACGGTCGCCACCTTCACCTCCTCCTACCAAACCTGCAGCACCCACTGGAAGGTATGCCATTAACATTTTACATAAATTTAACCAATAATAGCATCTAGTCATTTACAGCTATAAAAGTTATAGAAATATAGCATAAGTTCAGCACTATTTGGCTAAAAGGCTGCCAAACAAAGTAAAAGCTTAAAAAGTTGGAAACGCCTTGAAAAATGATAACCAAGATAAAGGATTGAAAACCGACTATATCAGCAGGTCAAACTAACATTCATTGAAATTTGTTAGTTTCTGTTGTTGTGACTTTAATGAGATCTCTACACTTTAGTGCTTTTCATTGTTGTATATATCTTTGTATGTACCTACTCAGCTACTAATGAGCCTATACCCAACATGTCTAGTTGCTACTACAAATGTATCAAAATTTAGACATTGAGCATGCATCCATCATCAAAGAAAACTTTATGCTCATGTGTACTCTCCAAATCATAAGGTTAAGCTGTAGAGCCATTGAATGTAATTTTGTCCTATTTTGAGTGTTCCTTACTTGTGATTTAATAAGTCAAGTGATGATTTGGAAATTTTATTTGTTCATAGACGTGCAAAGGCTTTATATGATTGTGAAGCTGAAGATGAACTTGAGCTTTCTTTCCGTGAAGATGAAGTACTATACAACAGTAAGTTATTGTTATTGTTACTGATCAGTGACAGGTATTAACTGTTATAAGCAGTTGGTGTAAGAGACCAAAGCTACATACATGTAGTAATACAACTATTAGCACATAAGTTTGCATTTTGCATTCTCACAAAGAATTATTATAAAATTAAAAATTTGAATAGAACTATGGGGATATTTAGCATTTTTTATTTCTGTAGTAACAGAATCTGAAGAACCAGACTGGTTAGTTGCTTCTAATGCTGATGGGAAAAGAGGTCTTATACCAGCCAACTATATTCAGTGGTTGTCAGACTCTTAAAAGATGTTGGCCATTTAGTAACAAACCTCGCAAGTGTTAGCTCAAAGCTTTCATCATTACTGTTCTTTCCATTTGTGATCATGTCATTATGTATTATCTATTTCTAGTTGTAATAATAGTTTAAAACTTGAAAATAAATATAACTTGTTGTATGAAGAAGCAGAGGAATGTAAACTAAATCAGACATAATTGTTACAGTGTCATACTATATAAAGGTGGTCAATCATTTGTGTACTAGTAGTCATTGGTATCCAAAATCATTATCAAATGGTTCTAAAGTGAATTCAAACATAGTTGTGGTTAGAAGGTTCTGGTATTGTTCCTACATAATCTGAGTTATTAGTGTTTGATTGACAGAGCAGTGCAAGGTAAAATTTTGTAATTGGAAGTACACAATGGTTAGTCAAGAATTGATTATATGCTCATAAATGCATGTTGTGAAAAAAAATTGATTTGTGAACTGAGAAGAAAATTGTACAAGTGAAGAAGAATGATAATATACAAGTCCAAAAGCTTGTACATTGAAGATGCAATACTATGTATATGAAGAAGGCTTCTAAAACGTAATTTGTGTGTAGTCCAATTCCTAATCTGTACAGGTTCAAACCCATACAAGGCTCAAAACAAAATTCTTACAATGGGGACACAGTCTGATACACCCACAAATTGCCATACAATATGACTGAATTGTGTTAAAATTATATTGTACAATAAATTAACCGTCACAAACCCACGAAAAAGGCTCATTACATGACAACACATACTCAGAATGGTCAACATGATGACTTCTGGTGTGGTGCATTTTGAGGTCTAAAACAAGAGTCAGAATATGAACAAGTAATGAAACGAAAATGGAGCATATCAATCTTGTTTTGCTGATCACTCTATATCATAGTGGTAATTTATCACATAATAATAATGAATATTAATACAACTTGTAATTATGAATGTTAATACTACTTTGGTTCTTGTGGTTTAGCAGAAAAAGGAATACTACTTTGCATTGTTGGTAGCAAAGCAGATTCCCAATCAAATTTGACACTATGGGATGGATGGACACTAGAGCATGGATTTCTAGGCTCTTTTTGTTGAAGGCTTAGCTTACAGATTGAATCAGACATGCCTTGCACATCTGATTGTTCCTTAAAAGTTGAATACTGTTGTGAGGAATGTTTATTAGCTCTTTTGCTGGTATACTTGGGTGTTACTACTTGAGACTCATCCAAATGAGGAGAACAGGAATCGCTATGTCTTTCAAGATGTTGGCCTCTTCCTTGACCTGTTGTATCCCAATGCGATGGGGTGGTCACTTTAGGACTCATCTTTCTAGATTTAAGATCGGTTGAATTTGTTGATGTCTCTTTGCTTTTTTCTAGTACACTCTCATAGACCCTTTCTTTGTGTTGTGATTCTCTACCACCCACTTTGGCATATCGTTTACTGGAGCTGCTGAATTGTGATGTTTTTCCTGTTAATGTATGAGCAAGATCACATCTCATAACTTTCTGATCTTCAAGTTTAGCTGGTTGACGTTTATCACTTCCAGTGTTTTTAACTGTTTGTCTTGATGTAGTTAAGCTATCATCATGGCTTTTTTTTTTGCTTGGATTTGTATAATCTTTTTGTTTTTGCCCTGACAGAGAAAATGGTTGAAATGGTGGAGGACCTGCACCTGTTGGTACTAAACGCTGGAAATGACTTGATATGCCCTGAAATAAACACAATATTGACATCAATAAATGAGAAAGACCAGTAATCGAGCTTGGCTAATAATGAACATATTCCTTAAGACACAAGAAATATTCCTTAATTTGCCTTCCTCTTAACTAAAGCTACAAAAAGGACATAAACAGGACTATTGAATCCTGTACTTATTGCAACTTGAGACAGACACTAATTCTTAAAACAGTCAAGATTGGTGAGTGAATCAGGCAAGATCTATTCTTGATATCAAAACTACTTAGTACACCAGCCTCAGTGATCACTTAATACAATATTTAAAATCCTTACAGTGAGCACCTATGCTCACTATAACAAGCTAACTTATTTACTTATTCCCACATTGAAGATCTTTAAATCTAGGACTTAATTTTCTTTATAATATGGACATGATCACAATGCAAAACCTCACTGTTTAACATGTATAAAAACTTTACTTTTTCAAGGTTCCACTTTTTAATCATATGTTCAACTTGTCCTCCTAATACAGTCACTGTTGAAGGAGTCAACAGTAAAAACCCTCCAGCCACATTCACTTTTGATCTTAAAATCAACTTGGTTCCAGGAGGAGTAGAAGAACTGCATGGACAACAAAAATTATGCAAATCACTTTAATCAAAGATTTGTAAAAAAGAGACAACAACTTTTGTAATATCTTGTAATGATATATCCTGAATTGTTTATTGTAATTGTCATCATTATTCTTAACCTGTATGAGGTGCTGCTACACAGTTGTCATTTTATTAACAATGTTGTTTACTTTGTCATGGATGTGTAATGTACGAATTATTAACATGTGTAGACACTATATTGACAAAGTATAACAACAACTGTCTAAATTTTTAATAATCATTGCCACCTAAGTGAAGGAAACAGTACTTACTTTGTGTGTGTGTGTGTTTTGCTGAACAATTTTAATTAAAAAATTTGAAAACAACACTTAATGTGTGGTTATCAAACATTATGCACACTCTTCTTTGTCTTGAGATTTGTTGTTCATTAAGTTTATTGACCTTGACTACTTTCTTTGCGAGGATTTATTTAGTAGATAATATACATCAGCAGAGATCTCACAATGTTTTTAGTTGTGTCAAGTGCTATCTTATTTCACTTTAAATATATTATGCTAAGCTCAATAATAGATACATGCCTACTTTATATAAATGACTAATAAATCAGAACTGTAGTTGTGTCATTGATTTCATTTTAATACATGTAGAACATACTTTAGTCCTGGAATAATTCCTTTGAATTCAATTGCACTACAGTGAACGTGACCATCAGTTAGCTGAAGTCTTAACAATCGATTCTTAGTAGATTCAACATGCTGCTTCAAGTTGGGTGCTGCAACGTTACGAATTTTCTGAATCTGTAGCACTATTGGTCCTGAGACCTAAAATAATAAATTAACTCATAGACATGGCAATTAATTAATTAATGACTGTAGCATCAAACTTCTTCCAGAACAATAACTTCAGTTTAGGTTAAGGTTACAATTTAAGTTTTGGTTTAGGGTATTCTCAGACAATTCAGACCAAATAACACATTCATGTGGCAAACTAAATATTACTAATATAGATGTTACAAAACCAAGGATGTCATACATGTTTGTAAAAAAAGTAAGTATTGTATAGTAGTAGATAACTTTTCATAACATTATGAATAAGCATTTAAATTGTGCTTAATCCTAATTCTATATACATGTCTGAGTACATGCTCTTGAAGTGGTGCCTAAATATCCATTAAAAAAAATTAAGAGGAAAATAACTGAAAAGAATCCAAAAAGTTTCAGACTTACAAAGAACTAATTAAAAACACCCAAAATGTGTTGATGATGCTACCAGCATAATTGTATTTCTGTAAACTACCAGTCAAACCTACTAAAAAAGAGCCTATTATGCATCATAAACCTCTACATGTACATTTTTAACTTGGTAAACTAACCTCTTTAAGTCCACTTTTAGATAAGGAATCAGGAAGACATTTTTCTCCAACTGATCGGAGATCAAACTATAAACAATATCAGATTAAGGTTTATACATTGGAATGTACCATATACCTGGCTATCATTGCATAATATAAATTTTGCACATGAAAAGGACAAGGCTGGTTAGTATTATTAAACTTTTGCACATTAAATTTTTAGATTTTGTTAAAAGTTTAACTGCAATGTAGGCATGGTGTTCCGTATAATAAGTGGGTTAAAAATATTTTGTGGATCAGCTCTTGTTACGTGCTGTAAAAAATGTAAACATTTTCTTTACCATGAAAATAACCAGGTATATGGTAGTTGGTACAGTATATACTATACAATTATTATGTAGGCAACATCTTTGCTGAACAAAACACTTAAGTCTAAAATTAATTATTGGTATGTATGGACATGTTCCAATTTTTAAAGCATTTTTGACTTCTAGCAGGTCATTTGAATTGTAAACTATTATATAATGAGACTACCTTACAACAAAGCAATGACCAAACTGTGTCCCCCTAAGGATTGGGGCCAGAACAACATGCAAGTAATAACTAAGTACAAAGTGATCTAATAACCATACATTTAATGCAGCTGAAATGATGTCATCTTCAGTTGAAAGATTCTGTTCATTCATAGAACTACTAATACCATAACTTGTCAAATACCTGTAATCCAACAATAAAGAATAAATTCACAGATATTACAGCACTAACCACCCTTTTCTTCGTAAGGACAAATACACATCAGACAATGTGGCCATTGTAGGTACGTCCACTGGGCGGGGCTAAGCTTGTTGATTTACGGAGAGTGTAAACGGACGTTCAGTAAATTATGACTGAGGATTGAGGACTGAGGACTGAAGTTGTGGATTTATCACTAAGTTAGGTGAGTTTGGAGGTAATTTAATGATCGCTATATTATATTAGATAGTGTTTCGATAGAAAGCTAGAATATGACAGGCCAAGTCGCCCTTATTTGACCAACTAATTTGTTGGCTTAACTACAACGTGTAATTTATACTCAGAAAAGCAGAATAGGGTTATTTGGATTATTAGTAGTTGAATGGCTGCTGTGAATATTATATTCACACAGACTTGTTCATGTCTTATGAGATCTTGTATTGTGATACTGTTTGTATGATATGTGTATAGTATGTGTGATGTAAAGTGGAATTTATGCATAGCTTTCAATGTAATTGTTTAAAGTTTGATGTTTCCAGTTCTACTTTTATTCTAATGTGTATAAATGTACTGTGTTGCATTTCCGTGATAAAATATGTTCCTGCAGCCAAAGAGATACATGAAAAATGTATCATGCGTGTACTAGTAATTGCATCTACCAGTGATATCTGACCTAGTGTATAATAACATTCTATGAATACCAGGAAACCTTAATGAGTTTAATTACATGTCATAATTGTTAAAATATTTCTAGGAGGACAAGACAATATCTGTAAAGTAGTTAGTATATTGTATATGATTAGGTTCAGGATTCTCTTTTTTCCTTTTTATTTATTGCTTGTTAAGGAAGTTCACTATAGACCCTTTACACGTAAGATAAATGACTTCATGTATGTAGAGGATTCATCAATAAATTGATGTTATTCATATCTATAGATTTTTACACCTTGAAATATGGCTGCTGAAAGGCGATTTAGTATGGTGAGTTATTGTAGTGGCTATTGTTAAACATTGTAGTAATAGTAATATATACATAATGTATTGTGTGATACATTGTAATCATAAACACTATTATATGAAATATTAAGTGTACATCTGTTGTTATTACAAATATTATAAGTGATATTATTATGTGTAGTATTTATGTGTCATTTTTGACACAATGTAGGTATGTCCTTTGTCATCCTTCATTGTTTGTTTATGTGGTGAATTATATAATATGTATATAGTTGCATGTAGTTTGTAAATATGCCCTTTGCTTATTTAATGATACATAGGTGTAGGCTAGTATTACTGCCTTTTTTGATATAGTTTAAGAAGCCTCCAAAGAAGCGGGAGACTGCTCCTACTATGGACCCTTCTGTATCACAGGAAGTTGCAAAAATTGAGTTACTTACTGATACGGAAATTAATGACAAACTTCTTCAAATGTTGGTAAGTAGCAATAACTTGCTATTATAAGAACCTCTTGTATTACTGGAACTTTGTAGTACTTGATGCATAAAAACTTTAGACTATAAGTACATTAATTACTATTGCTAGTATGATATGATAATTAAAATATGCAGTAATAATAAGTTGATTAATGTATGACAGTAGTTTTGGTGTGTGCATCTATATATTTCATGTAAGTTGTTGTATGCTGTATCTCTACAGGAAGATATCAATGTCACTACAGAAGTTGGAAGACAGCATATTTTGGGACAGACCATTGAAGAAAAGAAACGTCTTCTTAAAAACTGGATTTTAAGAGACCATCATTCATCAGTGAGTTCAAAAACATTATGTACATTTTTCCATGTCGCATTGTTTGATACTATAAAGTTATCAGTGAAGATAGTTTCGTTGTCATAATGTACTGTTATGTGGATATTAGGCTAATCAAGCTGGTCCTGGTACACCAGAGGAATATGTAGAAGCATTGAAACAGCTAAACTTTGGGGAACAGATAACAGAACATCAACACCAGGTTGTTGATAAACTCCGTGTATCTCTCTCTACAAATGGACTGAGGTATCAATACATTATCTAATATACTTAGACATTTTATTTTGTAGTTGGGTGAAGAAGTTTGGGGAACATAATGGGTTAGATGTATTGCTGGACATTGTGCGTGCTTGTGTTAGCAGTAGCTTTACTGGAAAAGATGCTTTATTGAGACGAATACAACATCAATCTGTCCGCAGTATTAAAGCATTTATGAATAATAAGGTAAGCTTGTATATTATAACAGCTTTTAGCAATGTTATATCTTGAATAACCCTTCAATGGTAGATATTCTTATTAGAAGGTTATTAAGTTATGTAACTGTTTTGATGTTAAATAGTAATGCTAGTGACAATTATTATGAGAGCAAGTAATATTAGGATTTTATGATGAGGGACTTTGAAATTGTTTAGGAACAGTATGTATAATGACTCTTTTTTATAGTATGGACTAACTCGAATGCTACAGAAAGAGGAAGGGTTAATTGTTTTTGTCAGTGCCATGGACCCTTACAATGAGGGTATGATGACTGATGTCCTGAGAGTGGTCGCTGCTGTTTGTCTAGTTGCTGATGGGTAAGCAATATTCTAGCTGTACTATGTTATATCAATGCACTGCTTGTGTATTTCCTGGACTATCACAATTTTTCATTCTACTACTTTCAGTCATGACCGTGTTTTAGAAGCAGTGACAGTGAATGGTGAAATATGTGGTATTAGCCGTTTTGATCCTGTATTACAAGCACTCAAGATGACAAAGAATCCAGTACTCCAGTTAGCTTGTATGCAGTTCATCAATGCTATAGTAAACACACCTGAGGACTTAGACTTCAGAGTACACTTGAGAAATGAATTTATGAGAGGAAGTCTTGGAGAAGTCCTATATGTATGTTATTAAATTCTAAATTAAATTAGTGTTTTGCACAACAATCACTCTCTAATTGCTATAGTATCTACATGTACACATGTATATATAATTAAATTATCTGTAAAACATGTAGTTGTGTTAGAATGTTTTGCTCAAAGAATTCAAATTCCACATGGTAATTTGTGTATCAGGGATATGCACTGTCAATGAGACATTAACACTATGCTTGAAACTGTCGTGATCATTATTTGAAAATGCTTTTTTCTCTATGCTACCATATAGTATAGAAATTTCCCAAAAAAACTTTCCTGTTTTGAATATTTCAATATAATAACCTTCATAACAGTAGTATCATTCTTTTTGACTTTACTTGTATATAATAGGAAACCCAGTCTCTATTTATATTCGTTAATGTACATGTATCGTACTTTAGCAACTTCGTGAAATAAATTTACAAGATTTAACACTTCATTTGGACATTTTTGATGAACACAGAGAGAATGATTTTGAGGAAATACAACAAAAATTAAAAGCAATTCAGTTTGAATTCAAGTAAGTGTTTTGATGTCGATGATTGTACATATACATCTGTACATATAGTATCTTTTACAATTATGTCATTAGTAAGTGTGATTAATTGTTTATTCTTGTATGTTATAGTGATGACTTGTTAAACTTGTTTATCACATTTTTAGTGATCCTGATGAGGTGTTTAGAATGGTCAACAGTATTACACAGAGCACAGTGGCTGGCTTTCATTTTCTCTCAATACTTCAACACCTATTATTGATAAGAGAAGATTATTGGGCTAGGTACTAAACAATTAAAGAACATTTTTTACTTCTGTATGCTTTGTGAGCCCAAGCATTCTGATTACATGACTGTGTTTTCATTGTTTTTATTGTATTGTAGTATTCAAACAGATTGCCAATGCACACAGTAATCAATTACTGCAAGTGCTATGATCTTGTGTGTGACTGGTTGAAGCTTTAAGGTTAAAAAGCTCATATTAGCATTACAGCTTTTATAAATTCCCCATCTTCAATATTAGCGAGTATTTACCTACTGTCAAGACAATCTTAGGAGGAGTTTTGCAGTTACTTTCTTGTTACAATTACATGTACATATATTGTTATATGCTCTACTTATTCGTAGACCTCAGTACTTCAAACTGATTGACAAGTGTGTATCACAGATTGTGCTACATCGTAGTGGATTAGATCCAGACTTCCATTATACTCAAAAGTTCAATTTGGATGTTGATACTATTATTGGTAAGTGGATAGGAGCATTGGTGTCCTTGTAATAGTTATTGTTAAAGAATATATTATAGTTTAACATTGTGTTTATGTATATTGTCCTTTTACTTAGCTAATTATGAAATGTGTATGCCAATAGCATTGCATATGTATCTAAGTATGATATTCAGTAATTATTGCTCTCTGTATTTCTTGTAATTTTCAATAGATGGTTTTATTGACAAGGCTCGTGTTGAAGAAGCAGAAATGAAGACTAAGGACCTGGAAACTTTAGTGAGTGTTATAGCAAACTTTGAAAGTATCCTTTTACAAATTTGTATTATATTAGCTGACACAAGAGGAAGCTGCCAGGAATGAAGTAGAAGCTAAACTGATGTCTACTAGTGAGACATTGAAGGAAACTCAAGCCAAGTATGATACTGACACTGCAGCTAAAGATGCAGAAATTTTAAAGTTGAAAGATGAGGTAATCTTTTTATTAATAAACCTATAAATATGGTTTTATTGTTTTAATATTTTAGCTGACAAAGAGACCAGTCATTTTTCAAAATGAGTCTGGAGGCCCTCCACCTCCTCCTGGACCGCCAGGAGCTGGTCCCCCTCCTCCCCCTCCTCCTCCTCCTCCTCCAGGTGGTCCTGGAGGTCCTCCTCCACCCCCACCTCCTCCAGGTGGGCCAGGTGGACCTCCTCCACCTCCTCCTCCCCCAGGTGGTCCTGGCATACCTCCTCCACCACCATTAGGTGGTGTACCTGGAGCTCCTCCTATTCCTGGTATGATGCTTGGCCCAGCAGTTAAGGAGAAGAAGAAGTACAAATTAGATGTTCAGATGAGAAGAATGAATTGGAATCAGGTATATTTATGTCTTTTGTCTCTCTTTAGTTTAGTTTGTAGTTATGATACGATCTGTATGTATAAATGTGTTAGGGCTTTGTTTGGGGTATTGGATTAATTTCTTGATCTATTTTAGATCAAGAGACAGCAGTTATCTGAAGATTCTTTCTGGGCTAAAGCTAATGAGGATCAATTTGAATCCCTTGATTTGTTTCAAGATCTGGAAAAAACATTTGGCACTGGTCGTGCTCGTAACATGGAACTTGATTCAGGTCCTAAACTGAAGCTACCTAAAATTAAAGAGCTAAAAGTATTGGATGCCAAATCAGCTCAAAATATCTGTGAGTTTGATCCTATAATTAATTTGGAATTGCCTATATATATATATATATATATAATATGATCCTTTTTTTGGTTAAGTAATTAAGTCACACTATAATGTTTAACTATTATTACTTATTTTAGCTTTATTGTTGGGTGCACTGAGGATGCCATTCAAGGATGTGCGAGATTTAGTCATGTCAGTGGATGAAAAATTGACGGAGCAGATGTTGGGACAACTACTAAAATTTATGCCCAAGAAAGAAGAGGTAAGCATATAAAGAGGTTGTTACAATAACAGTAATATGTACTTAATGCTGAATATTTTCAATTAGTCCAAACAAATTCCACGGAGTATATTTCATGCTTGATTTGGAAAATGGAATTTGTTTTCATAATTATGTTAAATCTTTTAAATTACAATTAGTATAATGTTAATTGTATCACATAAAATAGTCTATTATGTATAATGTCTTCTTTATAGATGGAGTCGTTGTCGTCTTATCGTAACAAAATTCAAGATCTAAGTGAAGCAGAGCAGTTTGCTGTAGTGGTAATGTAGTACATATACATATAATATTAACCAGACTACAATATACTAACCTGACCACAATAGACATGTACAATATAAATGTACATGTAATACTAGCATTACCACAGTAACATTAGCCAACCACAATATACATGTAATACTAACTTGACCACAGTAATACTAGCCGACTATAATATACATGTACATTTACAAATGTAAACAATTTGATTACCTTTGTTATTCTAGATGAGTGATGTCAAACGACTTGATGAAAGACTTGAGTGTATGTTGTTTAGAGCAAGATTTCCTGAAGAAATTGAGGAATTGAAACCAGTGAGTTGTTGTTTCCTCCCACTCTATGTTGATAATATACAATGTAATGTTGTGTTAATCTATTAACAAAACATCATTGAATCACATATTTAATTAAACCAAATACAGTAACATGACTCCTGAGAGCTCTACCTGGCATTTTAATCACTATGTGGGAGTTTCAGCTCCTTACCCCTTCCACCCTTTTCTCATTTTGTCCTCATGATATACATATACACAAAACAGTATATAGTTATATAGTATATGTAGTTAGGAACTGTGTCAAAACATTGCTTGGCACTTTGATGTTATTATTTAACTGATGTTGTGTAAGCTTGCCTCTCTTCTATCCTTGTAATTTAACATATCATATGTCTGTTACAGATGGTGACTTCTGTCACTCAAGCATGTAGGGAAGTCAAAAGCAGTAAGAAATTTACAAAGTTATTAGAGGTAATATCATTATCACAGATTCATGATATCTATGACTTGTTGTGCTCTTTTTATTATCATAACTCTCATCTTTAACACATAGTTGATTCTCTTGATGGGTAATTACATGAACACTGGATCCAGAAATGCTCAATCTTATGGATTTGAATTAAGCTATCTTGCTAAGGTAATATAAATTACATTAGATATATGGTTGTATTACATGTATTGGTATATACAACATGTTCACATGTAATCTACATACATTGTATGTTACTCCAAAGTCAATGCTAAATTGTTTTCCACAAAATGACCTTTAATTAGTATGTGGGTAGGACCTTGAGAAAGATTTGGTGAATATCGCTGTGGTTTGCTCACAACACACTCTACCCTACCACCTCTTAATATAAAGGACTATACACAACTGATTGATATGTTGTGTATAGCTTGTGTTAAATGTCACTTAATACTGTTTTCTGAATGAATGAGTGCTATAGCATATATCAACTACATTTCATTGTCACATTATCTTAACGTTATTGCATGTGCACATGTATAGGTGTGGTTATCTGTTATTTACCTATTGCACAGATAATAGAGTTACTCTATTATCTATGGCTATTCACAAAGGTTTTCATGAAAAGTCCTAATTTCATATGTTACAAAGTTTGTTTCACTTTGAAAATTCTTTGTATATGGTAATTTCAATTTGAGGTGGTGGATACTGTACATTATTTACATCTAAATTAAGTGTATTTACTTGACAATTAGTTTGTGTTTCATTTGCTGTTTGTATTAGTTGAGCTCTACCAAGTCTGCTGACCAGAAGACAACTCTTCTTCATTTCTTGGCCAATACTGTTGAGTTACGTTATCCACATATATTGGACTTTGTGGCAGAATTGAGAAATGTTGAAGAAGCATCAAAATGTAAGCAAATCAATTCTTTATGTTTACATGTACATAATTGTCAGGCTCTGATGAGATTATGCAAAAACAATTGAAGCAAATGGAAGCAGGTCTTACTAAAATAAAAACAGAAATAGACAAGAATAAGAAGCCACAGGATAGTACGGATAAGTTTTCTGCCAGAATGGAGGTTAGTTATACAACCATGTTGTAAAACAATGAGATGCACTAATGGTACATGTACATTTTAACAACACATTTATTTGTCAAACAGCCCCTCCCACAAATACATGTCTTTACAATAGGTGTTTTTGTCGAGTGCTACTCGTGAATTTGAAGCATTGAAGCAGCAATTTGAACTTATGGATAAACGATTTGAAGAATTGTCAAAGTATTTTTGTTTTGATCGAAAGAAAAGCAGCATGGAAGAATTTTTTGGAGATTTATCTACCTTCATAAAAGATTTTGAGGTCAGCTGATTTAATTTCAATTCAGTAGTTCTAGATATTCTACTAACTTTTTACAGCGTGCTAGAAAAGAAAACCAGAAAGTCAGAGAACAACTTGAAAAACAAAGAAAACAAAAGGAAAGAGAGGTAGATCGTTGGCATTGTATATGTGTAGATTTAAGCTGTAGTCTCTCACAAGGAAATGGCTAGGAGAGAAAAGTCAAACAGAGGAGCTCAACCTAAAAAGACTAGAGGTGTCATTGATATATCTAAAGGGGGTATGTCACTGGATTCATTTTCTTTGAAGTTACTTGTTCTTTAGATGATGACGAGGAGGGTGTTCTGGATAATCTACTTCAATGCCTCCAGACAGGAAGTGTCTTTAAACAGTAAGTTAACACAATGGACACATGTATGTCAAAACCTAGTTTGATTTAAATTCTGCCACAAGTGTATATGTTGTGACATAAAATATCACAATGTCTGTAAGTAAGTTATTATTTGTGGCATGCCATTCATGCCAAAAGAAGTGTCTTAAGAAGTGAGCACTATTCATGTGCATATAGGTTTAGGCATGCTTCTTTAGAGGTTAGGGTTTATGATCTAACTGTGAATATGTTTATCCTGGTACATAGTGTTGACATTGTAAAGCAATATTTATTTTTGCCCAAAATGGTATGCCATAATTATTGCATGCATATACAAGTTATTATTTAACATGAGAAATATCATTTGCTGTAATGGATTTTGCTTTTGTTTACAGAGGCCGTAAACGTGGTCAAAGTAAACGTAAGTTATATATAATAATATTTTATTATTGTGTAATATGTATGATGTGGGTTATACGACTTCATACTCCTCCTACAATTTTCATGTCAATCTTCACAAAGTTGCTAACGGGAAGGCAATTTGAAAACTTGGTGCTATACAGCCATTTCTGGAAACTTGAACACATACAAAGCTGTGAATGCAATTAACCGTGATATTAAAGATTTTTGTTTAATGTTCTATGTAGTTATATATACTTTCTTAGCAAAGCTATGACTGCTGACTATACTCATTATTGCTATTAATATGACTAGCTAACCAGAACAGTTTGTAGTTTGTACTAGTATGTCCCATGGACATGTAAGCTATATTTACATGCAATTTTTGTTTTTATACAGCACCTACTATGACTAAAGAAGGACCATCTAGGACATTGGTACGTCTTCCAAAAGTGTTAGGAGATCAAGAACAAGGGAGTCCAAATGTTAGTGGGAGTGGCAATGAAGGAGCAGGAGCATCAGCTAGTTCAACTCCTAGAGGGAGAGGTCGATCTCCACTTCCAAATGGCCCATCACAAGCTGAGGAACTATTACAGCGATTACAAGGGAAAACTGTGTTGTGATAAGTATTGCTGTTTATATATTGGAAAATTTGATTACTGTGTCTCTGTATTTAAGTCAGTACATCATAATATAAAATGTTATTTTTTGAGTATTATTCATTTTTGTTATAGCTACTTGAATATGTGAAGTCTGTCATATTTCCATAGAGTTAGTAAAAATCTGCTAGTTCATAGTAATAAGGCATAATATGGAGTTTGACTACGTGTTTATTGAAGAAAAGTTGTTAAAATCATGATGAATGTACATGCTTACTTGCTACATTATATAGGAGAACATACCTTTCAATCAATATGAATACACTGACTGTAATGTCATATTGAGCCATTTGTCTTTGGACTTATAATATATAAATTAAAATGGTATCTCTAAGAGTAGCTATTAATTATTTAATACTTATTTACACAATTTCAACAAGAACATTGATTGTAGGTAGGCAGTATTATTTATGAAATTACAATATTGTTATTACAGAGATTAGTTAAAATCCATATTTCATTTGTGACTGTTTTCTTGCAGCTGCTGACTGTGCCCAAAAGTTCTTCAATTCAATTTCTCTTGACTTAGCCTGTTAAAAAACACTCATCAAACTATCTCAAAATAATTACACAATTTATAATGTGAAAGTGTATTATATGTAACATAAAGGTACCATAGGACAGGCATAGAGTAGATTTTTTTATGGAAGAAAGACATCCATCAATTATAATTATCCTCAAATAAAAGTTTCAGCCCAGAAGACAGCAAAGAGGAAGGATTATCAATCATCCACTCAATTAATTAAGACAGCAGGATTCTCAAACACCCACTCAATAATTAATTAAAACACCAGGTAGAGTACTAAGCAAAACCTTACAAACAGAACTAGTTCCTGTAGTAAGCTATGACAGAATAGGTTTTTATTCAAGAAGCACAATGGTGTATCAGTTGAAGCAAGATTACTGTTCATATACGGGCCTCATACACAACTGCAGTATTAATATTGTGATCAAAACATGATAACCTCCTGATTTGCTTTATATTGATAAACTCAAACCAATCAAGACAATAAAACTATTACAATATCACACATTCGCATATGTACAATGAAGTTTATTGTCTTACATACGTACATCTTCATATTATTAATATAATATGTGAACTGTAATTTTAAATGGTTACATAAGTCATACATGTAGAATTCACTGACCTGATTTGCCAGCCATGTTATTTGATGTTTTCTCTTCTGCAAAACAGTATATGCCAAATCTTCTGCCTAAAAAAACCATAAAACCACTAATTTACTAGAGACTATCAAGACAATTAAATTGTTACTGTCTGATGTGCTTTATGTTACAGTAAGTCCTATGATTGTTTTGGCCATGTGTGTATGTTTGCATATATGTATGTTCACATGTGTCATTTTTATGTACTGTTAAATGTGACCTTGAATGTGCCAAATGATTATTAAAATGTGGACATTAACCATTGATGCACATGGTAACTAATGATAGTCTTTACTGCAAGTGTTATGGTGATAACCATCTATTTTCTATACTCATTCATGCCTACTAGCTGTGTCAGCAGTTTATTGAGTTCACATCAGTATTGTTATTATTAACAGTGAGGTCTTACATGTGTTATAATGAATCGTAATACCAACAAGAGATATCTCTAGCACTTAGATATTGTTGTAAAAAGAAACACTACAAAGTACTCAAAGAGGATGAAGTTATTTGCTATGTATTATAGTACACATACATTGTATGTACAGTATAACGTACAACATTTCCACTGTTAGCAGATTGTTCGGTAGAATATTTCTGGTAAGCCTTCACAGAATCTTTAATTTCTGTTTCAGTGAAATCCACTAACTGTTGTAATGATATATCTTCAACATTCTTCTTGTTACCTCTTTTTTTGCCAGCAAGACGACGAACCTAACAACAAATACACTACTGTATATTGGTAAATAAAAATCAGTAGTGCATGGAACTAGACCCTTCTCTTTACTGATGCATGAGCATTAGTAAAGAAGAGGGTCTAACTTAATTGACTAAAGATCCACAAGAACGAGAGAAATAAAATTAATTTTGCATCTAATAGTACAGCAAAGATAAAATCAATCTACAAAGCTAAATCAAGTGGAATATAGTTGCATGCATTCATATCACACACTACATTGGCATTATGGCTATTAACAACTGAAGCAATTTAGAAATAATACACAGCTGTGTAATTAATATATATATACAGTGCATAGTCAAGTTAATGGATATTAAATTGTCTATACAAATTAAGTAATACAACTCACAGTATCTTCATCCAAGATAAGTTTTCCATCACTGTCTGTATTTCCAGTCCCACTTAATGTATCATTTGAATTGGAAGGTGGTGTCTCTAATGGTTCAACAGTACTTACAGTAGGTTGGGTTAATATGGACTTTTTATCTGATAAATATTGTTCTTCATGTAGTCTTGGATGTTTTATAGGAGGATATGAAGAAGTAATATCAATAGAAGGTTTGTTATCATTGTCATCATCTAGAAAAAGGAATGACTTTGTGTCTTCTTCATCACTTGAATCATCATTAGATGAAGCTTTAGGAACTTTTGACTTTAATTCAAATGATTTCTTTTTGTCATTAGTAACTTGATGGGAAGTAGTTATAGTTTGAGAAGATGTTCGTTTCCCTCTTGGTCTTGGTAGAATGGCAGTTAAGCTAGACTGTGTAGTAACAGATATTATGAGCATATACCTAGCATGATCGTTAGTACTAAATTTATTACATTTATGTTTAAGCTATTGACTACATTCTGGTTTTCTATCTTAGTGAGGTCTATCAACTTTGTGACTTGACAAAACATAATCATCACATCATTGATCATTATGTGTACACATCAAAAATAACAATGCCATTTTTCTGTGATTGTGTGTCTGATCAATTTCTAGAAAATTCCCAGAGTTACACTGTAACAATCAAGCATGCAATGCAACATCATCACCAAGTATATATAAATATATATATATATATATATATATATATATATATATATATATATATATATATATATATATATATATATACATATATACATATATACAAGGATGAAAGTGGCAATGTTGGTAGCAACAACAAAGATGTTGAAGTATGATTTGAAGTACGATGAATACAATTTCTTAATCTCAAAATCAAATACACACATACAACTTGTAGTTACTGTTTAGAACCTGTATTATCATCCCCAGGACTCCCCCTAAGGCCCAATTTTTGCTTCATGATAACTGCAACTGCAACACTTTAGTTATGACTGTGAAAGAATTTTGAAGCAATACTACAAGTGCTTTCTTTTCTAATTACAATATTGTAGTATTCATAATAGTTAAATATTCATACCTTGTAACATTGAAGTGGTACTTGAGATACAAGTAATTCATTAAACTGTAGGCAAAGTAATATAATATAATCAATGACAGTCATGACACTTTCTTTATCTTTCCAATCTAAGAGGCTGTTAAGGGTACCATTTACTTAGATTTTAATCCTCATGAGTACATCTTTTGTAGGACTCATATCAAGTGTTTCAATTTGGATAATATTGATTATAATTTTTTAATAGATCTTGGTAATAGCCGCTCTGAGAGATGCCAATTTATTTATATAGACAAATTATTATTCACGGAAATAATTAGGCAGTCCCTTACAAATTTATTCATAAGTGATTTATCACTTCACTATATCAAAAGAAACTATTCATATTTTGCCGTAAAAGTATCTTTAAAAAGAGTTAACATCAAATTAAAGCAATATTTTAGGTCTTAAAAAAGTGGAATCAATAAACTTCCCAAAAAGCATGGCATTCTATTGTGGGTGTGTCAGATGCGTATGGTAAAGAGTAGGTAATAAGTTGAATGACATTGGCTACTCTGAATGCTTACTTAAATGACAAGATATTTTAAAATTCACTATAACTCTCTCTGAATTAAGAGAGTTGGTAGCTAAGGATAAGATTTCCTGGATGATAACCTCTTCAGTCTCAATAATGTTACCAGTGTAATTCTAAGCCTAGATGATTATGATTTGTCTTACCTCAGTATCTGGCTCCTTAGGTAAACTGACTTTTACTTTCTTAGATTTACCCTTTTCTTGTACAACATTTGAGGACTTCTTTATAGATAATACGACATTTTGTTCTTGAGTAGTCTCTTCATCACTGTCACTGTCTCCATAAACACACAAGGATGACAAGGCCATCGTTTTGTTAATAAAATGCGCGGGCGAAGCCGCGCCTATTTAATATGAGAAGTGTCACGCCCTAAATCTTTACTTATTACAACTATTAGGTATAGTACATGCATGCTACGGTGAATTGCCATGCTTTATGTAACTAGACGTCTAGTTTGATGTATGCCTATAACTGGTTATATGCTTCGAATCATTCTCAATTTATACCAACTGAGTATAGATCATGTCACAGAACCAAATTATTTATACGCATAAACCTATCACTTTTTACTGTGAAATCATGGTGTACCAATGTCTATTGCTTGGTTGTCAATGATTTGTTACTGATGCTCAAAACAGCTGTCTACAGTAGTTGGTGACTTGTATGGTTTTCAGTAACAGTCTAATGGAGCATATTTACATCATCATAGAAGTTACACCAAGAAGGACCCATTAAATGTTTGTCAACTTACATAACTTACACACACGCATATAAAGAAATGAAATGACTCCATACTTATCATTGATGAGTGATTTTTGAATGCTTTTAATATGCAAATATATAGTTCATTTATTAAAGTAAAATGAGTAATCATTATAATAATGAGTAATTAGTTACTTTCATTATTACTAGTGTTGTGAACATTTCAGTAAATTATTTTCAAATGCATGTGTTTAAACCATACTATAGAATAAAAAAATAATGTGAAGTAGTTAAAAGTTGAAAGATCATAGTTATTTAAGAACAGTTAATAAAATAGGTGTTGAATACTCTTATGGAACACTTAATTTGCATATACTACTATAATTAGTATGAAGAATGTTTATGCACTGCTTGTAGAACTCAACAAAGACTCTCGATAGTTACATGATCCATAGAAAGAGCTACTGGTCTCACTTAATAGTGTGTGATGAGATTTGTTATGATATGAGATGATTTGATCACTACACCTTTGTCTCTTACTCTTTAATAGCTTTTGTTCTATACAGGAAACTAGATGAGATACCCAGCAAATATGGTATATTAAAATAACAAGGAATGTCATCAGAAAAAGAATGACTGATACTTCAATGATCACTGATGAAATACTAAATTCTCCCTGTCCTTCGTAGTACCACGTGGTTAGGAATAGAAAGAGCAGTATAAACATGACCCAACAGTCTAAGATATTGAGCCATTTTGATTTAAAAGGCTTGACATAAGCTTGTAGAATAAGAAATGTTGCTAGCAAGGGAGACAAAATGAGGCAGATTTTTGTAGTTTGTGTTGGCCAGTAACTCAAGTAGACAATATACATTAAAATTAGTAGTAGTAGTCGACCTACAAACCAATGCTGTTTACCCTCCTTGTATGGAGCATGGATAGCTTCAATTACTGGTCGCAAATACTTGCTTGCTAAAACAGAACGACGAAGCGGTTTGGTTAAGATTAGTAGCAAGATATATGGCAACACACAAGCAATTGTAATCAGAGAGGTAATGATCATTAAAATTAAGTGTGGTTGGCTACTGTATTTGATGGTGCCATCATAATACCACACTAAGAAAGGCCCTGCAGAATTTTCAGTGTATATTGTAGCATGCTGAAATACAGCTACTGTTTTAAGCACTAGCTTTGAGAATGAGAGATGTACAACAGTAACAAGTACTTGGACTGAGGAGTGAGCTATTCTGTTGGACAGCCTATGAGAGAAACGACTAAGGATAATGAGGACAATAACTATCATCAAGAGATAGAGTGGAAATAGTAAACTGAGACCAGCTTTCCATAACTCTGTCATGCCATTGTAAAAGCATAGAGGGAAGCCAATATCAAGATTGAAAAATGACAATGTAATGATTGAAAATCTTGCCACTCTCCATTCAACAACCTTATTTTGTAAATAAAGTGATAGGAGGTCAATATATCCAGCATTAGCTGCTTGGGCATAGAATATGATGCCATTCAGTGTACCACTTGTAAGAGTGAATCTTAAAGCATATAATAAACATACCAAAAGGGGTCCTGCTACTATGTAGAGAAATGAGGTCAATATTGTATATCCTGAATGACAATGTCTGCATTCAGTTGAACCTAGTACCACACTAAGATTTGGTGGGCATCTACCACACAAAGTTTTTTCACGATTAAAGAGGCAGAGAGGAGTGCTATGTCCACTACTATCAATTAAATCAATGCCCTTTGTGTGATTGATATGAAACACATTAGGTTTGGAATTAAAAGAGCAATACCCCAGAGGACATTGTAATGAACCTCCAAATGTTGTTACATTGTCAACAGTCACATTTCCTATCCATGGGTTGCCTTTATTAGGTCTGGTAATTGTATTGTTCTGAAAATTAATTCTGCCCTTGGTACTGTTTTGTATGTTGCATTTAAAGTGAGAGTGATGAAAGATCCTTGATAGCACTTGGCTGCACTCACATGCTCCTTTCTTCTTGTTTAGTTGAAACCCTATGGGACATGGGAGTATAGTGATGGTAATTGTTTGTATTCCTGGATGATGTGGTAAAGATAGCACTATTAATGCATCATAGACTCTTGTATCAGAATCACTCAAAATAGAAAGATCAACAGGAGTGCATCTTGATAATTTGTTCTCATTTAAAACAAAATCTACTTTGTGTTGAAGCCAAAGTTTTGGAACTGGATTGTAATGTTTTGTGTTATTGATAATAATTCTTGTATCCAGAGTTGACCAAACAGTATAATTGCCTTCATCAACTGCTGCAAAATAGCTTCGATATGATTGACCAGGATAAGAAGTGAGGTGAAGACGATTCCGACGTTTCTCACTATTGTTGCATGCATATAACTGGCTTGCTTTTGTTGAAACTTGTAAGAGGGAATTATTGCATGAGTTATTTAAGAGCTCAGTCCAATTGATTGACTGCAGTACTCTCTTATCACTACTAACAGAACAGGAATATATTGGATACGCATATATTGAGTTCCCAGAACTACTTGCTATATTTCCTGAAAATTTAACATCAATACCATCACTAATTTGTAAAACGCACTCTTTCTCAGAAGGTAATGTCTCTTTATATAGATGTAATGCTCCTCCAGATTGCTGTGCAATGTTGTTTTCAAACTTTGCTACAACTCCTTTCTCAAAATATACCCTACCCTGACCTGTAGATCTGATAGCAGCACCATTCATTGCTTGGTTTTTTTGAAATAAAACCTGACCATATAGATGAATGTCAGAATCTACTGCATGAATAACTGACCCACTATTATCACTGAACTGAGATTGATTTCCTCTTATTATAACATTCTCTATGGCATAAAATGAAAACATGCCAACCATTGAAATGATTTTATATTTGATATCTTCTCTGTTATTAGATGCAGTTGTGTCTTCTAATGTTATAAACACTTTACCACCAGGACTATTTGATTTATATTTCTCTGCAAATATACATGCCCCTGTTCCATGTCCAGTATATGGAGCCACATTATTTGTGAAATTTGACCTCTCAAAAAGAATTGTCATAGTAGATGAGGTCACAAGTCCAATATATACAGCACCTGTTGAAAACTTTGTGTTCATTATATTGTGGTCTTCAATTAGAGGATAATGTTTATTAAATACAGAATCTCTAACAAGTAGTGGTTGTACTTTATTATGTAGTGGGGTTAGATGAGGGACAAACCAATAGAATGCTAGTCCTGCTCCATGACAAGGTGCAACATTGGTATTACGTTCAAACACAGTGTTCTCTATGATTGTTGTTCCATTATTCATAGCAGGTATTTCTTTGACATAATGTAAAATCAACATGGCTCCAGCAACATCTCCGACATTACGTTTGAATGTAGCATTGTTAATTTGTACTTGCACAGTATAATTTGTCTGTGTATACAATATAGTCAATCCTGCAGAATTTGTAATGGACAGAGAGTCATTGTGAGGGTACATGTAGTTGTTTAGAGGGCATTCATCAATAAACTTTACATGAAAGTTATTTTCAAAGATGCAATTGATAAGAGAAACATTAGAAATATGGTCATAATCTATCATATAATTATCCATAAAATGTAGCATAAGTCCACTCCCAACAGTTATATTGTTAGAAGCTTCAAACCATGTTTCGCTGCTATCAGAGGTACTTACATTCAATAGAACTGAGTTGTATAAATTTATACCAACAATACCAAATCCTCTAGAGTAGTTGATGTGAACTAAAATCATACTGACCTCACAATGAACAAAGACTAAGGCAGCAGCATGAGAAGAAGTATAATACAGAGATGAACTATTTAAATACTCAATGACATCATCTGGTACGTTACTCAGACTTGTACCGCAATTTTCAAACACTATTCGTTCAATTCTCACTGTAGAATTAAAGAAAGCAAGAATTTGTGTAGTCTTAGCTTCCTCATCATGATCACCACATGTACATTTAATAACAGCAGATGACTTGCTATTACTTTTTAGAGTAATACTATTCCCCGAATTAACCAAACAGGCTGCACCAGTATGATTGAGGCTATAATCACTTTCACTCTTTAGTTCTAAGAGAAGATCGCCATGCCTGCTATTGCAAAGGTACCATTCCAATTGCTGAGAGGAATTAACGAAAACTGCTGCTGAGTAGAAAGGAGAGTTTAGTAGTGCCAATAAAATAAGCAATGTTGTTAATATAACAGACATTTTAAATTGAACTAAAGATACAAATAAACGATAGTTAATTTTGTTAAGTCCGTGCTGTCAAATCCAAGAGTCGCAAAATATAACTGTCTATGCATTCGACTAGTCTAGAATAGTAGCTTTATATATTTTCTTGTTTGGACTTGTTGTTATTGTCTTGAGGCATTGTGTATACATCAACTGTGGTTGTTTTATGACGAACTGAAACCAACACTTCGAATAAAAACATCTTTATAATTTTAATACAGAACAATGAGGTCAGGGGAAGGATTGGAATGTCCCATGACATACGGGGTGCGTGATTTTACAGAGACATGCACTGTTATGTATTTGACATCACACTTATGTTTATAAACATGTCCATTGTTTGAATGATCCAATTAGAAATAAGAACACCTTGTAATGTACTCCCGCCACTACCTAGCCCTTACCTTTAAGCCTGAATGAACTCTTTTAAATTAATATCAATTTATTATGATCATCCATCCTTTTACATAATTTATTATGATGTTAATCCTATATAAACTATTCAGATGGTGATTTTGAGTCTATTAGAATTTTAATGTTATTATTATATGCATATACATAGTTACATACTAATAGGTGTTAGCAAAACAATACAATAATGCTAAGTTATGTATTAATGATATATTAATCATGTATTGATGATGTAATATGTGATGTGTTAACAATTTGTTAGTACTTCTCACTCAATACTCAGCAATTACATAACAGTTAAAATAAAATTATAAAATAACTTACAAACATGTCAATGTTTCATAGAACATATTAAAAATACAAGTTATTATAACTGATAACTGTGATACTAAGGCTATAAAATAGTATAAAAATAAATGAAGTTAAATTACGTATACTATATAAAATATGCAGCAAGAACACACAAACATTACTCTTCTTTGTATTCCTTTCCATTGGCCAATCTGTCTTCAGAAGTTACAAAAATCTGAGTCATTGCAAACTCCTCGGGTTTTGTGTCACCTTTTCTAATGTCACCATTTTCTTTTGGCTCATCTGATTCTTTTTCTTTAAAACAACAAGGAAGTAGTTGCTCTTTAGTTTTAGTTTTAAAGACTAGTATGGAATATGTTGTTGATGAGATCAAAACGATGCAGAATCCTACCCACAAGAGAACATAGGTCTTGAAAAAGAGAGCTAATAAGAAACCAAGTAAGTAACCACCAGCCAGACCCATTCGAATAGTACTATAAGCTGCTTCCTGATTATCTTGGAAAATGATCCCAACTAAACCTAAAGTCAAAAAGGAGACACTATTATAAAGTTTATACTTATTAAAGCAAATAAGTTAGCTAGGAGAAAACACATGGAAACCCTACAAGTGGTTTTACAATCTATGAGGAAATGACATTATAAATATGTGTATCATTGCAAACAATTCTGTTATTATTCATTGTATGTGAACTTCACATGACATTTTCACAGCTTACAGTTGATATGACTTACACATACTCTTAATAATAACTGATAGTCATGTATGGCCATGGAAATGTGATAACATTATCACATGGATATACTAGCACTGCCAATTAGAAGTATGCACATAATAATAATGTAGTTATAATCTTATGACTATTTACCAAATACAGTACAAATATCTGATGACTTACTTTGGAGGCACAGAATGCCATATGCCTTCACATAGACCAAATATAGCTGTTGGTACAAAAGCTATAACGTAGCTTGGTTCTTTCTCCCAGAATATTAAAAACAGCACCATAGCCAACATGACAAGAGAGAAAGTATAAACTATGATAAACTGGGGAATGCATTTAGTTAATCGGCCACCAACCACAGCTGAGAGACCACTACATATACCATAAGTCATAGCAACCAATCCGATCCAGTGCACACCAATACAATCAGAAACATATTTCTATTGTGAATATAAACATTGTTGATATGAACGCTATCTTAACTAACCTTGATAAAATGTCCAATAACAAATGATGTTAAAAACCCATCTAAAACCATCATTGGTATTAGCATATATATTTTCCGATGAGTGAAAATCTCAAAGGTAGATTTAATTGGTTCCTTAATATAATGCTTCATAGCTACGATTCTTGTATCAGTACCAAAATGATCAATAAAAGATAAACATATGACAAGAGAGAGTATATCGAGTAACACAAAGACTGCTATCAAACTGTACACATATGAATTATCTATATCACCAGCTTCTGTGTTGTTACAGACATCACCTAGAGGCATCACTATTCCACCCTTGTTGAGAGCTAGCTCCCCAGTGAACAATATGATTGTGGTAACCAAGTTACCTGGAATATAGGAGAGTTTAAAAAACATGGTATGTATGCCAGTAAACAAGGTGACCAAGTAGTTTGGAATGTAACTCAGATTTGTAACTCAGATTTGTACCGCAATTTTCAAACACTATTCGTTCAATTCTCACTGTAGAATTAAAGAAAGCAAGAATTTGTGTAGTCTTAGCTTCCTCATGATCACCACATGTACATTTAATAACAGCAGATGTGTTGCTGTTACTTTTTAGAGTAATACTATTCCCCGAACTAACCAAACAGGCTGCACCAGTACGATTGAGGCTATAATTACTTTCACTCTTTAGTTCTAAGAGAAGATCGCCATGCCTGCTATTGCAAAGGTACCATTCCAATTGCTGAGAGGAATTAATGAAAACTGCTACTGAGTAGAAAGGATAGTTTAGTAGTGCCAATAAAATAAGCAATTGTTAATATAACAGACATTTTAAATTGAACTAATAAACGATAGTTAATTTTGTTAAGTCCGTGCTGTCAAATCCAAGAGTCTCAAAATATATATAACTGTCTGTGCATTGACTAGTCTAGAATAGTAGCTTTATATATTTTCTTGTTTGGACTTGTTGTTATTGTCTTGAGGCATTGTGTATACATCAACTGTGGTTGTTTTATGATGAACTGAAACCAACACTTTGAATAAAAACATCTTTATAATTTCAATAAATACAGAACAATGAGGTCCACCACTATCTAGCCCTTACCTTTAACCCTGAATGAACTCTTTTAAATTAAAATATCAATTTATAATGATCATTATTTTTTTTACATAATTTACTATGATGCTGATCCTACAATAACTATTCAGATGGTAGTCTATTAGAATTTTTAATGATACTATTATATGCATATACATAGTTACATACTATAATAGGTGTGAATCATGTTAGCAAAACAATATACAATAATGATAAGTTATGTATTAATGATATATTATTCATGTATTGATGATGTAATATGTGATGTGTTAACAATTTGTCAGTATTTCTCACTCAATACTCGGCAATTATATAATAGTTAAAATAAAATTATAAAATAACTTACAAACATGTCAATAATCATTGAACACATTAAAAATACAAGTCATTATAACTGATAACTGTGATACTAAGGCTATAAAGTAGTATAAAAATCAATAAGTTAAAATACATATACTACACTATAATACAAAATATGCAGCAAGCTAGAACACATAAAAATTAGTCTTCCTTGTATTCCTTTCCATTGGCCAATCTGTCTTCAGAAGTTACAACAATCTGAGTCATTGCAAACTCCTTGGGTTTTGTGTCACCTTTCCTAATGTCACCATTTTCTTTTGGCTCATCTGATTCCTTTTCTTTAAAACAACAAGGAAGTAGTTGCTCTTTAGTTTCAGTTTTAAAGACTAGTATGGAATACGTTGTTGACGATATCAAAACGATGCAGAATCCTACCCACAAGAGAACATAGGTCTTGAAAAAGAGAGCTAATAAGAAACCAAGTAAGTAACCACCAGCCAAACCCATTCGAATGGTACTATAAGCTGCTTCCTGATTATCTTGGAAAATGATCCCAACTAAACCTAAAGTCAAAAAAGGAGACAAATATTAATTAAATTTATACTAATAACCACTATTAAAGCAATTAAGTTAACTAGGAGAGAACACATGGAATCCTACAAGTGGTTTTACAAATCACCTATGTAGTAGCTAAGGAAATGACATTATAAATATATGTATCATATGATATTGTAAATAATTCTGTTATTATTATTTGCATGTGAACATCACATGACATATTTACAACTTACAGTTGATATGACTTACACATACTCTTAATAATAACTGATAGTTATACATGGCCATGGAAATGTGATAACATTGTCACATGGATATACTAGCACTGCCAATTAGAAGTATGCACATAATAATAATGTAGTTATAATCTTATGACTATTTACCAAATACAGTACAAATATCTGATGACTTACTTGGAGGCACAGAATGCCATATGCCTTCACATAGACCAAATATAGCTGTTGGTACAAAAGCTATAACGTAGCTTGGTTCTTTCTCCCAGAATATTAAAAACAGCACCATAGCCAACATGACAAGAGAGAAAGTATAAACTATGATAAACTGGGGAATGCATTTAGTTAATCGGCCACCAACCACAGCTGAGAGACCACTACATATACCATAAGTCATAGCAACCAATCCGATCCAGTGCACACCAATACAATCAGAAACATATTTCTATTGTGAATATAAACATTGTTGATATGAACACTATCTTAACTAACCTTGATAAAATGTCCAATAACAAATGATGTTAAAAACCCATCTAAAACCATCATTGGTATTAGCATATATATTTTCCAATGAGTGAAAATCTCAAAGGTAGATTTAATTGGTTCCTTAATATAATGCTTCATAGCTACGATTCTTGTATCAGTACCAAAATGATCAATAAAAGATAAACATATGACAAGAGAGAGTATATCGAGTAACACAAAGACTGCTATCAAACTGTACACATATGAATTATCTATATCGCCAGCTTCTGTGTTGTTACAGACATCACCTAGAGGCATCACTATTCCACCCTTGTTGAGAGCTAGCTCCCCAGTGAAAAATATGATTGTGGTAGCCAAGTTACCTGGAATATAGGAGAGTTTAAAAAACATGGTATGTATGCCAGTAAACAAGGTGACCAAGTAGTTTGGGTTCTCCTTGAGTTCTCGTGCTGAGTGTCTAGCTGTTGTGGTTACATGAACGTTAAGTGCAGCAAATAGAGGGCCTAGTCCAATACCAGCACAAATTGATCCAGGCACTAGTGTATACCACTGAGGGTAGAAGTTTGTTAATGAATAGACTGTTATAAGCGAAATGGAGAACACTGCGGTGTATTTTGTTCCTAATATATCAATTATAGTGGGAACAAACAGACCAGACAACAAAAATACTCCATTCGTTATGGCTAATGTAGCCAGTCCCAAGCCTTCAGCATCATTGAGACTACTTTGAATACTATAAAGAGATATAATAGAGCTAAAAACGAACAAGAATGAGAGCCCAGCTCCAATTAGATTCTTGTATGCCCTAGCTCTTGTTGACCATGTACAACACCAACATGTTTCTTGCTCTTGCTCTAAACATGAAGGCTTTACGTGATCTTTATCATCGGTTATCTCTGGGACAACATCATCGGGAGGAGAAAACAAACTGATCTTCCTCAGCTCTTCAAGACTAATCGCTTCAGCAACTGAATCCATTTTTGCTTGCTTTTCGCGAGGCCCACCCAAGACACTGAGCTACGCCCAACTGTAATAGTATTCATATTGCTATCAGGAGTGTGAGTTCAAAAACTAATCTTCTTATCTGGATTAATACCCTTATTACAATTATATTCACCACAAAACAAACATAATGCATACAAATATGGAACAAACACACATGCATAAGTGTGCACATACAAGTCAGTATCCTCTCCTTTCTAAAATCAAAATTAGACAAAAATACAGTAAATACTGGTTTATTCTGACATCAATTAAGACATTAGTTCTTGTACAGAACTGACAATAGTAGCTGAATCCACTTCACTTTCATTAAATATGTAACAGAAATGTCTACCACCTTCTTTTGCAATGAATACAAAATGACTCCTGTAGCAATAACAACATGTAATCATTAAATAATAATCTCAGTGCCAGAAATTTGTATAAGGAAACATTTGGATTTTAAGATAAAGCAAGCTTGTTCTGAACATGTTATAACTAGCTGGGAACTCTGACTACTATAGGGCCAGGTTTGTTTTACATCAATCCTTTAACCTACCTGATTCTAACACAATAGGTAATTCTTTTAGTTGTAATGTGTTTTGAGGCAAAATGTTTCTTCTGAGGATCATTAATTGTGAAGCCACCAGGTGAGACAACTAACTCAACCAAATGAATACCAGATGTTTTCTTTGTCAGTCTTGTTAATGGCTCTGTGATAGTATCAACACCTCGTGGTTGGCTTACTTGCTCACATCCCAAGAACTGAACAACAAAACTATGAGTAATAGGCTTGACAGTTTCCTATATAAATAAGAAAATAAACTTTATACTGTTATTGTTCATTACAAATATAAGTAATAATTTAACATAAAATATAGATATGTAATTAAGAGATAATGGATTACCTCTTCATGACTTTTGGATTTGGATGATTTCCAACTTCCTATTCTTTTGAGAATGGACTTCTTTCGAGGAGGACACAACTGCAATAGATAATGTAAATTAATAAATATAAAACATTCTAAAACTAATAACTAGGTAAGACTGACACTAAAATTATCAGTTTAATGTTTATACAAGTTTTAAGGAATAACTCTTAATAATAATAATATATATTTCAAATGACATATTTTATTACCATACTCACAGTTATATCAACATTGCCTTGATCTCCTTCTGTTAAGTGAGCATCAATAACACGTTGATAACGACACTGACAAGCTGAGTGAAGAGCTAGACAGAGTTTGTCAGAATTTGGAGCACAACAGAAACCATGGAACTGAAACTGAGTATCACCATTGTCTACAATATACCCACAATATCTAGAACAAAAATAATGCAGTACATAAAACAGAGTGAAATGGAAATAAAATATTATTTTATGAGACCAATCATTGTTTTTGAAACCGCATATCACACACACACACACCATGCACACTGAAAATAGTTATAGATCTTAACATGGTATTCGTTGAATGTATGTGTACCTGTCATCTTGTCCAATTCCCAAAAATGATAAAAACCTTATTCTGTGTTCACGAAGAACTTGTTCTGTCTATAAAAAGAGCCAATTAATTGATATGTACAGGGAATGTCTTACTATACTACATATAACTCTGATCAACTATTGTACATGCATCAATGTTATTATCAAATATTCTAAAATAATTAATAACATAAACACAAACTATTTCATTCAAAATAACAGTATTATTGTAATTTTAACAATAAATCTGTTTATGACTAATGTATTATGATATTGCATACACAATTTATTGACAGTTCGTATACTTACAATATACTTACAGTACATGATATACTAAAGGGAATCTAGACCCACCGACTGTCACCATTAACAAACCTTTTGATCAACTATCCTGAGATGAGAAGTAGCGACATCAACATAAACTGGTAGCCATCTTGATTTATTTATAGAGAGTTGAGCTACTGAATCATTGACAACACCAATACCATGAGGGGCTGTAACATCTAATGACCCAATATAAGTTGCCTCTAATCTCTTGTACTTCTCTTTACCTAACAGGATAACATAATAAGTTTAAGATGCACTAGGCAGGTAAATAAATGATAGCTATGCTTAAAGCAGATATGTATGTCTACTACGTTATTGTTATACAAACAGACATCAGACATATGTCTACTACATTACTGTTACATAAGACGATATTACATTTAATACTGATTGACTATGTGACCATAAATGGTTGTTTATTTTTACATTTAATACTGATTGACTATGTGATCATAAATGGTTGTTTATATTACTCTATCAACTAACCTTTAGCCTCATTTTCACTTTGTAGAGTAGTCACACTTCTGTTTCTTTGTACAGCACTGAGAGGTACACTAACTAATACTGAACCTTGACCTCCATCATTACAGATATCACTGGCAGATAAGTCATCTAATGAGTTAAGTGTGGAACGACTCTTTAATCAAATTACAAATAGGAACTGCTTGTAATCAAGATGTGTCCTAACACTTCTCATTAAATTATTGTATCATGATATCTTATCATACTTTGTCTGTGTATTATTTATGTGTAGACTCTAGTATAGTTGTATCAGATTGAAAGAACACAGACATGATAATTAAAGTTTATAGTACTATAGCATTGATCTAGTAATATTTACCTAGTGTTTTTGGAATTTGTGAAAATCTTTTAACTGCATGATTATCAAACATAGCCTGAGCTATACCCATAGCAGCAATATCACAGCGAAACACATGACATTGATGACGTTGAGTGACTGGATTTCGAGACACATAACCAAAGTCCCTGGAATTACAAAACAACAAAATAGTAGTGTGTAAATAAATAGTGTTATTTAAATACATATTTGTGAAATTAGTTTCATCACAAGACTACTAATAATTTGTGTCAAATGTTATTTGTATCCACAAAACATGCCAAATATTTCATTAGGGTTTCAATTTTATAAAATCATCAAATTCTGTTTAAAAACCCGCAATAATTGCATTTGTTTAACACAAATCAATTCATCTTCTTACTACATTTGTCATACCTGTTGTTGATTTTCCCTACACCCCAGACTCTTATCTTGTTAATAGGTTGAATGAATAATACTGTACCATCAGTTACACTCAACCACTTGAGTTCCATATTATAAATTTGAATATGTACTCTGTCACACTAGAGAGAGAGAGAGAGAGAGAGAGAGAGAGAGACAGAGAGACAGAGAGAGACAGAGAGAGACAGAGAGAGAGAAAGAGACAGAGAGAGAGAGAGAGAGACAGAGAGAGAGAGAGAGAGACAGAGAGAGAGAGACAGAGAGAGAGAGAGAGACACAGAGAGAGAGGCAGAGAGAGAGAGACAGAGAGAGTAATAATCATTGCATACACAACACTACATTCCTACTCAGTGTTGGAACTCATTGTAATAACTCAAGAAGTATATATTCACAGCCAAACATTTTGACTTGCAAGACAGATTATGAGATTCATATCATAAAATTCTATAGACAATACAACTGAGACAATAGCTTTTGTTTCTTTTAGATCCCACATAGCTGAAATAATTTAAGGTTGTAGATTCTCAAATATGTATATTATAACTACAGGAGTTTCAGTAATTACATGTATAGATATAATTATAATAAAATAAAAAAAGCTCTCTTTAAACATTTATGACTGATTGTAGTAAGTATATAAACTTGTGAGTACAAATCTGAGCAATTTTCTGATTAATGAATAACATCCAACTGAACCATTTATTACTTCATGAAATATTTAAAACTTCACACAAATTTGTATACACTTTTAATAGCAATTCTATTAATATCTATCAAAATACTTACCCTTTTAAGATTAGCTACAAGTTGCATGTGGACAGGTGGATCATTCTCATCTCCTGAGAGTTCTTCAATAGAACTGAACACAACATGAACACTTTTTCCTTTGACAAGTTTTTCTTCAGGTACTTCAACAGAACCCATGTACTCTGCAGCAAATGTGGTTGGTTTGACATTTTGGGGAGAGAGAGGGCCATCACTGTCACCAGGACTCTGACTCTGAGGAGAGAGGAGGAAAGAACTGATAGCCAGTATAAGGCCTAAATTATAGCTATTACTACAATACATATAATCTCTTAAAATAAAATTTAGAGATTCAGTGTTCAAATCAGAAACATATAACTTTCAGCAAAACAAACTATCAACTGTTACTATGTCATTATCATAAAACTATTGATTGTAACATAGTCCTACTACCAATAAGATGAAGATATATGATAATAATGTACCTTTGCTATTGATGGGCTAACTCCACCAGGTTTAGTATACTGGATTTTTCCAGTTGGTAAATGCCAATAAAACACTTGCCCTTGCTCATTTACTTCTCTTGTCCAACCAGAAGGTAGGCCATCATTATTGCTATTAGCAACATTCCAACTACTTCGAACAGCTTTTTTAATCTCAGATGGACGACGGCGTGTTAGTTGAGGAGATTCCCCATGTGTTGGCCATGCTGGGATGTCAAGTTCAGGATAAAAATGATTATCAAGTCGTTCTAATCGTCGTTCAAAATCTTTGTCAGTTATTCCCTGGGGTTTTGTGATGGGTGGAGTTACTTTATGAGCCTTAGGAGATTTTGTAGCTTTCTTTGGAGATTGATTGCTAAACCCACCACATTGTGTTGGTAGCATATCAGTGTTGTCCCATACGAGAGAAGATGGACGTTCATCCAAACCACCTCTGTTATCAGTACCAGTAATGCTCATAGGTAGGTCTTCATAAGTGTGTAGGCGTGGTTTGATCTCAGCTGTCGGTGCATTAGGTGCAAGAATTAAAGGAACAGGATCTTCCAAATCTAGGTCTTGAAACTCTTGAGTCAAACTGGAGTTACTGTCATTCATGAGAGAGCCTTTGATAGTAATTCCAGACCGCATTAACAAAGCTTGTTCAGAGATATCTAATTTACTGTAGCCAGGGTCACGACCTGTTCTGGGCAATGTAGCATTAGCTCCAAAATGTTCATGAGATAGTTTATGATACCCACTCTCAATACCTGAAGGATCATCATCTTGTTGATTGCCTAACTTCCCTGATTTTTGAAGACAAGCAGGATCAGGGAAGTCATTTTCTTTGTGCTTTGCTTTCACTGATTTTTGTCTAGGAGGAAGTGGACGTGCACTTCCATGAAAATCTGGTAATGTTTTCATACGACTCAATCTTTCTCTTTGATTTCTGTGGTTAACTGTCATTAGACCACTGTCATCCAAAACTGGTGTAACATTTAATGGTACTACTTCATAGGCTTCCACACAACGATTTGCTGATTGTGGAGAATTTAGTTTTTCAAGACCTGGAGGAGGACGAGGGATAGGTTGGGATGGTTGATGAAGGTCATTGGGTATGGGGATTTGTTCAGTTGAGGGCTCTGTGTATATTGGATCAATGTCATCATAATGGGGTACAAGACGAGAAGCTTCTCTTGGGCATTCTTGCTGGATTTTTGTTACAGTTGCTGTCCCTTTTTTTCTAGCCTCAGTTGAGTGAAGTTCTTCAGGACTTGGAGGAGGACGAGGGGCAGGATGGGATGGAGGAGGGAGGTCAACAGGTTCTTGAGTTGAGGGCTCTGTGTATACTGGGTAGACATCACCACAAGATGGCACAGGATAAGAAGATTCTATCAATGTACTTGATGGCTGTTCTTGTTGGATTTTTTTTTCAGTTGCTGTCACCTTTTTTCTAGCTTCAGTTGAGTGAAGCTCTTCAGGACCTGGAGGAGGACGAGGGGCAGGATGAGATGGTGGAGGGACGTCAATGGGTTCTTGATTTGAAGCCTCTGTGTATATTGGGTAAACATCATCATAAGATAGCACAGGACGAGAAGATTCTATCAATGTACTTGACGGCTGTTCTTGTTGTTTTTTTGCAGGTGCTTTCAATGTTTTTCTAGCCTCAGTTGAGTGAAGTTCTTTGGGATTTGGAGGAGGACGAGGGGCAGGATGGGATGGTGGAGGGATTTGAGTGGGTTGTTGAATTGAGGACTCTGTGAATATAGCACAAATATCATCATAAGATGGCACAGGACGGGAAGATTCTCTCAATGTATTTGATGGCTGCTCTTGTGGGGTTTTTGTTGCCATTGTTATCAACATTTTTTGAGCCTCAGTTAGCACTTCATCATAATTAGCATCATCTTGATTGATAGTGGTGGTATCCCTTGTCGCTAATTGCCCTCTAAGAACAGGAAGTTCACTTGCTAGCCAACAATCTTTTATTTCATCATACAGCAATGATTCACACACTGGTTCAGCTGATGAAGTATTTTTCCCTCCAGGTATTATTGGTTCATCATATACTGCAGAGGGATTGCTAGTAGATGTGGCATCTAAGTCACTGACATTACTAGAATACAAGTACTTGTGCATACTAGAGGGAGACATAAGTTGCTCACTTAATTCTGTTCTCTCTGGTAAAGGTGGAGGTGATTCATCTTTACCTTCACTTGGAAGTCGTGCAGCATTAATTAAACATGGATGCCCTTCTTCATTGAAATAGTTTCTATCTGGAAGAGGAGATGGCACTCTTTCTTGTAACTGCTGTGTCCAAGGTATAGGCTCAGTACATTCAAGTAAACACACATCATCGTCTTCATCAAGGTAATGTCTAGTTGGAATAGGAGGTGGAGATGTAGAAGACAGGTTACTGTCCTGTGAGTTTGGTCTATCTGAGAGGTGATAGTCTCTTGGAGGAACAGGTGGACGTAGTTGACTGTATTCCCCATTAGTAGGCACCAAAGGATTGATCTCTTTGTTAGTGGATGATACACTGTCACCACTATTTTCAGAGTGATCTGATTTGTTGGGTAGTCTACCATTAGTATTGTGATGAACTAAGATGTCATAAGTAACTTTATTTGGATCATTCTCTTTGTTGACATTGACATAGCCATGAGTTAACTTTTTCTGACGATAGGCCTTTGCTGTCATGAGAAAAATAAAAGCTATATTAACGTACACAATAATCATGTTTTAAGTATGGTCATGTGATAGATGTAATATCATTGGAACTACAAACAGTCACACATGAATGAATTATTATCGTATGTTGACATCATACAATGTTACAATCCTTGAAAAATGCCAGTAATGATATTAATAGGGTGAAAGTAGATAAGTAACAGTGTTATGACAATGTTTCCTTTACTGACCTTCCTTTGTTGGAAACTTCCACTGAACTCTGTTTGTTTCTTTATGCCAGAAATAGGAACCATTCTCTGACTGAAGTTCAGTCCAATCAGGAGGCAATTGAAGAGACTCTGATTCCATACTATCAATGAAGTATCACTTTGACAGGACTAAACAAGATAAACACTGGATGAAGGTAGAGAGGAACAAGTTATATGTCCCACAACATGAGTGACTACAGTCTACTAGCCCCATATATGTTCAGCTCCTTGTTCTTGTTATAGTACAATACAACACACAAAGATTTGTTTATTTATGTGGCATCTAAAATCAAAAAAATCTATGGAAAACATGTCCTAGATCATGGTAGTAAGCAGTGCTTCATTGATCCCAACACCCCATATTTATATCCCAATGTTCACTTTTGTCTATGAAAATTTTCTGTCTAAACTTGAGGTTAAAAACATGTTGACAATGGTAAGGTGAACAGGTGTAGTGAGGTGAACAAGTGTAATCAAATTAGCTACTCTAAGTGTACATAATAATACATGCACATATACTCTAATACATGTAATGTTATAAGTACATGATTTATGAACCATGTATGCTCTAACATGGCAATATACAATCTAACATGGCAGTATACAATCTAACATGGCAATATACAATATGAATTGTAGGAGGATAAAAGAATGAACATAGCTACCATACTATTGATAATTGTATGATGACAAGGACAGCGCAACCTATGTAATCATTTCAGCCACTTTGCTATGGAATGGACTACAACAGCAATGATAAAACCATTAGACAATCTTACCAACATCTATCCTTTTAATAGGGATGGGATGCTGTCATCAAGATTATTATAACCCTTCATCTAAACCTTTCAACCTAAAAATCTATCCTTCTTGATGCTTTGCAACACAAACTTATGAATCAAGTCACAGTGGGGATCCTAATACTGAGATACAGGCTAGCTTTAAATCAGAAAGGAAATATATCGTGTCAAACAGAGACTACAATTTACAATCTACAATTAATAATTGTAGATACTGATTAGACAAAGGAGTAGTGTACTTTGTCTACATTACTAAATTTTTTACTCACAATGGTATTGATTAGTACTGATTTGGGTGTGGTCATAAATTCTTAGAAATCAACAGCTTAGAATTACACATGTCACAGTGACCTCATAGTACATCATTACAACAACTATATCATCAATTACTTCAACATTGATGAAGTTATCTAATGTACAACTGTCAAAACTAATACCACGTGATGAGGACTATAATAACTGTAGCTAAATTGAATTTTGACCTGTACAACATTGCACATGTTCAGTAACACTACATGTAAAAAACATTTCTTTGATGTAGTTAATCCCTATCCCTATTATCATAGAACATGAGAAGACCAATAATCAAACATATTAGGGATATCTATAGCTGTTACCTGATGTAAAGAGAGAATTAACAAAGTGACAAAAACAATCCAATATAATGCACTTAATGACATTTCAGAAGATGACATACTGGTACTATAAACTAGCAAGGAAGCATCATGTACTACTGACCTATACCTTTTTTGTATGTTTTGTCATACACTAGAGTACATAGTTAGAAATAATGTTACTACACCAATACCAGAGACAGAAAGAATTTTGTTTATACGGTTTAAAACTCATCATATATCTTTACTATCACAATGTACATGTCAGGCTAATCCTTGACCCATCATCAATATAATATATAATAAACTAAATAAAGCCATCATTTATCAGTGCATCACTTAGGGGAATACCAATTAAACAGTAGAGTACAGTGTCATTCAGAGTTCATAAATGGAGCCCACATAGTTACACAACACAGAGTAAATATCTCTATAAGGAGATACTACCATAACAGCACAGACAATGTAGTGGTACGCCTAGACACCCATTACAATAAAGCATGACTTTAGGCCAATTCTTTAGTGTTATGATACATCATTCATGGCAAGATGGCAGATCATAATGGTTTGCTCCAAACATTGCAAGTAGTTACTAACTTACACTAATGTTAACTTCAAGGGCTACTTTCAAAGAATTATAATTATTTTTACTTTTCTTGCATGAAGTGAATGGACATTTGAGCATGGGACTACCGATAATGCTCACATTAAGAGAGACCCCTAAATTATTGATAATTACAAATGGGCAGACCCTCTAGTGTCTATTGATTCTCAATTAGATCAATTAGCTTCATTTAATTTATAGTCATTAGCAAATACTAGTATCAATATTGACATGACATGATTATCAAAAAGGTCAGAACATTTAAGGTCAGAACACTTAAGGTCATATTGACCCACACCTGGTCTGACTACAATAGATACTAAAGGTATCATAGAGACACTTTAAACTGAACAAGTAATCACAAGATGTCGTTTGTCAGTTTTACAAGTACCATAGTTATGGAAATAAGGCCATTTGTATGACAACAAAACTATGTTAATGGAAGCATTTTATATCAACTGTGAAAAGACTACTAATCAAAGACCAAATGCTGAAAAGCCCCTCTTTAAGTCTTTAATGTGTGGCTTGGAGTTTGCACTGAAAATTAATAATTCATAACTAGGCATACCAGTGAAGTATAGTTTTCTTAGATGTATTTTCATGTAGCAATTGGTACTAATACACATTGTAGGCTTTAAACACCTGCTGATCTATCCAGGAGTGTTCATAAAGAGAATAGGCCAATTTTAGATTAGAAAACTTTTAACTCAAATCCTAACATTTCATTTGCTTACTTTGAGCTCTGACATAATTCACACGGTCTATGTTCATTTTCTGTGTCACATTCATCATGTTAAAGTGTGATAAAGCTTTGAAATGCTTTGCAAATAGGTTAACATGATAAACCTTAATGTTTGACACATTTCCACAAGTTTCAAAGCTTTAGATTGTCTTAATGTTGTAGCCGCTTAGAGTGCTTTGTCAGGATAACACACAGGAAGACAGATAGACAAAGTACTGTAATCCTTGCCAACACAGAGGAAGTTAGGGTTAAAAATACTTTAGTTTACAGAGTAAGTTATTATAATAACAGTGATATAATTATGTATCCTAAGTGCATACCATAGGATGGGAAAATCAATTAACTACAATGTGTCAATAAACACATAGTCAACTTATAAAATCTGACTTTGTAAAATAGAATAGGATCTATGAAAAAATGGAGTCTATCTTTGTTTGTTTCTGTTTCTCTTTCTTTATATCTTATGTATTAGAGTAGACACAAAAACTTGTGTTAAACCATAAACTGTAGATTCAATTTTAACCACTACTCCATCAATAATATAATCCATAAAAATAACAAGCTGCTTTTGAAAAGAAATATATTGGTGCTTCTCCCTGTATACATAACACTCTCACAATCTAGACAAACCATATTCCATAAAAGTACATACAACAATGATATGACTACCAATCAATTCACTATTGATCAAACAAACACAACATAACGTAAGACAAAATTTCTATAATTCTTGCCAACAAATTCATAATAAATTGTTATTTGTACTGATATTGATATAAAACAAAGTGATGACATAATATAGCCTATATATTGCATAGTCAGCATTTAAAGCAGAGACCATCTGTGTGATATGCAATCATAGTAATTGTTTAGTAATGTTAGGAATAGTTTGTTAATATGTGACACTTATGAACGGCAATTCCCATAACTCAAACATTAGCTCAATTAAACATGGTTACTCAATTGTATAATTCTGTTCTGTTTTTCATCTGTAGGTCCCTTTACCCAATGATAAAGTGAACAACTTTCATATCAGAGTAGTCATCACAGCTAGAGATAGCTATTGCCACACACATGATAATAACACTATACATTATGATAAAATTTGAAAATGACATATTTAAAGGGAACCTATATTACCACATAAAACATGAAACCATTTAAAGTAACTACTCAAAGGAAACTTTTACAACAACATCTGTAATTAATACATTGCATAGCAATAAGATATTGACTACTGTATTGTTCTCATGCAAAAGCTACAGAACAGATGTATTAAGACATGTGAGATTTTTTTTAATGCAGCATAGCACAGTTATTACAAAGAGAGTCATTTGTTTTCACAACATTGCAATGTACTCTTTTAATCAATGTCATTAATGAACATCAAAACGTTAGTATCCAGATCAGATATGTTAGGGTCACCTCACTATACATCATGTTTTAATAGCAAACTGTAAAACAACGTCCACTGAAGTTAGTAACAACATTTGTACTAACTATACTATATGTGCTAGATATCGGGGGAAATTTTTCCTGACTCAGAACAGTTGTATAAATGGGAAAATGATTTCAAATAGATATAATTTTTCTAGTATAACAGGTCTTGATGGCTGATAGCATATTATAATACCTAAATTTCCAATAGAATTAGTGAATGAGTACAGGGGTTATTCCTGCTACAATATTGTAGGCCTCATAAGTTTATCGCCACTACAACCCTTCATTGACTCACCTTCAAGGAAAGAACTGTATAGAATTCCGTAGATTCACAAACACGTCTCTGGTATGATGTAAACTGAACAGAAATAAGACCGCTGCTAGAAAACTGATCTATAAAAGCGCTCGAATGAAGAAGCCTTCTTTACCACACCCATTTAATTTATCTATACAATTACAGTGAAGACTTGCAGTTTAATACACTATAAAGTATTAACTTCCTGCCAGGCCCACTGTCTCTACCTACAAACTCTGCCCTTTGATCATGTCCGTCGAGAAACTCGATTTGGCGATTGCTAATTTTATTAAAGCAGTAGCTAAAGTTACAAACCCTCACTTTGTTCAGTGTAGTGTGTTACAGCAAGCCAATGCATTACTGGACAACATCATTTCTTCTCTGCCAGTTCCTGTGAAGTTGGAAGATATTGCACTAGCACCTTTTGAGACATTAATTCATAAATGCGAGAGACTGCATGATTTGCTAGAATGTCTACCTAATTTTCAGCTCAAACTCATTTTAGGTAAGGTTCTGACAAAGGTCCCTCCCCTTGTCCCACCCTCTTTTCAGTACAGTTTCACTGGTTGCCCATTGGAAGATGCACAGAAAGAGCTTCCCAGTATTAAGTGTAATATATGTGACCCGATCGATTGCAATGTCCTTATGAAACAGTGATGTGGAGTACTGTATGCAAATCATTTTATATTAGGCTGTATATTATATGTGTACCACCATTAATCTACTAATTTACTAAACATTATTAAATTAATTGCACATAACATTTGTAAGCTCTTGTTTTTCTTATAAAGACTTGTAACAGCTGTCATCTAGCATCTCCATGATACTAACAGTTTAAATTTTTTGTTTCATCCGTTATTGAACAGGTTGTGTGCATTGTTGTTTCCTGATTTTTGAGAAGTTGATAAAAGGCCATTAATACATTTAACACCAATTGACTGTAGTTTATTCTTTTCCATAGACATTCCATTATTAACAAGTGATGAACACAGGTACTGGTATTGTTGTTTGCTTCAATCAACCTATCAGTGTTTTAAGTCGTTGAGGATATGTAAGCTTCTTCATGTCACTCTAAACTACTATTATGATCTTATGAATCATGTGTCAATATGCTTGAATCAACTTCAGAATAAAGTAGGAAATGTGGTGAGGATTTGCACTATGTATAGTCACTGTATATATGTACACATGAAGTAACTGCTTTTGCAGGCATTATTGCATAGTTCCATTTAATAGTTGATACAATTATATACATAGTTGATACAATTGTAGTTGTTTCATTATAATACCAGTATTAATGAACCAAACCTACTTAAATCACTTATTTAGTATGTTTTTTCTCTTTGGTCAATTACAGGCAATGCTATTACAATTGCTTCGCATACTATATGCTTGTTTGGCAGGTTTACCTCAAGAAACACTTGAACCATCACCTTTAATAAATGCGATTATTCCATACTTTAAACATGAACATAAGAATGTTCGTATTTCAGCTAGAAACACAGCACAGTTTCTTATTTCACTGGTTGATGAGGCAACAAAACATGTGTTCCTTCTCTCTCAAGAATGTCTTTATGATTTGATTAATGCATCTGGGAAAGAGATGCCCACAAGCTCCTTGCTAAAACTATTACTTGCCTATGGACAATTGCCAAGTAATTGTAGTCTTTATTTAGCAGAAGGTGTCTTTCTGTTTGCCACAAAAATTGCTTTTCAATCTTCAAGAGATATTGACAAGAAATTGGCTTATGCTGTTATCAAAATGTTGGCATTTCATGAAACCAACGAGGAAGCAAAATCAATTGAAACAAAAGGAGAAAATGATCCAGCTCATTCTCAGGCAACTCCCACATCTGATATAGTTGTAGTGAATGCAGTAATGGCAGATGCAGAAAAAGATACTGATGCGAAGAGCTTTTTGAATATTTTGCCTCAACTGAATGAACAGGTCGAACGTTTCAAGGCTATTTGTTTAAAGAGAGAAAGAGATACTGATGGCAGAAAGATTTTTAAGTGTTTAAAGGAGATGCTTTCATTGATAAAAGACCAGGTCTCATTGTTACCGGAAGAACCATCTAAGGATATTAATGTTATGCTGTCTAATATTTTATTGGATCTTCTAGATGGTAAGATGTTTACTATGCATTTGTCTTGTTTGTTAAATTTGTATACTATATAACAAGAAAATTTGGTAGTGTAATTACATTTGGCAGATTGATTTTCAAGGCCAAAAATTAAAACTTGGTCATATTTGACTCTGGCTGGCTGTACTATAGGCTCAGCTTTGCATTAGCCTTTCCAATTTTGGATGATTCCCTATTAATTAGGTTTGCTGTGACTTGTTATATCATAAAGGCTGATTGGTTGATTTAAGCAATATACTTTTACATGTTAGAAATATCTAAATTGTTTATGCCAAAAAGAAAACATTATAATTATTGTTTTGATTATTAATACACCTTGGAATTCACTGTTCACTTAACTATGATGATGATTTTATTTATTGTTGGGCAAAACAAGATGCTTGCAATTATTCTGAAATTCACTTCAATAAATGTTCATTAATTGTGTGATATTTACTTTAGTGTTGTTTTAGTATTTGTTTTTACTATTTTGTCTGTTATAGATAGTATTAGCCCTTGAACAATAATTTTAATTATAGTTAATTTTTGGCCCTTGTACGTTGTTTTTAGTTATAGTTAGTTTTGTCACTTGAACAATGTTTTTTTTTGGTAGTTACAGTTGTTTTTTGACCCTTGAACAATGTTTTCCGTTAGTTACATTTACAGTTTTGCTCTCTCTGCATGTTTTAGTTAGTTTTACATATTTTAGAATAATTTTAGTTAGTAATAGCTAGTTAACTAAAAATAACTAGATTAAACTAAAAGGGTCTTAGATTTGTTATTGTTAACTAAGCAACACTTTACTTAAATACTATTGTTTTAAGATAGAAAGGTGGTGCAACAAGTATTTACATAGTGCTAAATTTAAGTGAAACAATAGTGGTATGATGAAATGATGCAATGAGTAGAAGATTAAGTAATACTGACTCAAGAGTATTTCTATATTAAAACACCTAAGACATAAAAACTATTATACAACTAGGTTATATCTCAATTACAGATCATAAATGTATTTAGTTGACATAATAAAAATTGCTTAAAGTAAGTAAAAATTGTCAGTGATATTTTTAACATTCCACAATTTCATACACCTTAAACCTGTCTTCAACATCATTATTGCTACAAAAAATAGGACCCCTTATCCAGACAAAAGCTACTGTGTAAGCTCCATGGATTTATTTCTGTTGTTGCTCTTTAAAAACATACTTAAAAAGATAATGTATGTTGCCATAGTTAATATATGAAACTCCACCCATTATATATTAGTTGAATGAGTGTATGGGTAGATCACCAAAACACAAAATTTTCTGGCCATTTGGTATATGCTGTTATATTGTCTATTAAGTAGTTACAAGATATTTCTTTCTTTTTTAGCTCTTATGATGACAGACGAGAACCAGCACATAAGGTGGGGTAACTTTATAATGTTTAATTGCTGGATAATTATTAAAGCACTGTCGGGGAAGAGTGCCAACACAGTATTACCTAATAGCCAAGTCTCACAGCTCATCAACAAAGTGCTAATAGCAATTCCTATGTTTATTGAGAGGAAAGTTAAGAATGAGGTATACAAAAATTATATTTTAGCATGTTAGCAAAGATAACACTGTAGAACTTAATATTTATGTTATTGTAACAAGTAGTTTGTAGTTTACATTTATGGAACATATGGAATCTAGAATTGATGTGAATTACTCACTCTTACTTTGTTGCTTTGTAATAGAATACCATATCAAGAAATTATAGAGTGAGTAATTTACACAAAGTCTAGATTTTATAATAATATACTCTACTAAGCTATAAATTGGTTGCTAAAATAACTGAATAATTTTTTATAATGGAAGTTTATGTCATTTGTAAGCATGTCTGGTAGCATAATAATGGTGTTGCTGGATACGAGTATTGAATTTATTCACATGTTTTTTTTTTACCTAACTATTAAATTGTATTGCCAATTATGTAAATGAATTTACACAAACGTATTATCAGTACTACAAGTACCTGGTATGTTTGATGATCTTATCATCATTCTATACTTATTCTGAAATTGCTATGGACCACACTTAGTTTAGTAACTTTTATTTACTCTTGAGAACAGTTATACAATGATTTCTATAAGCATAATTATTTTTGTTTCCATGTAGATTATCATAAAAAGTCTTTTGTTTTTTGTGGAATTGCTTGAAGATATTTTATTTGGGACTATTTCACTTACCACACTAGATGATGAATTATTAGCAATTAAAAATATGTTAATAAATAGCAGAGTCTCAAGTTATGGTCCGCTTAGAGTAAGTACTCAAATAATTCTTAGTTCACTGGTCACTGAGGATGATCATGAATTAGTACTTAAAGATTTAATTGTTGACGAAAAGATCGTGGCAGAAAACATCCAACAATTTTCTCAACTTGAAGACCTGAAATGTGTTCTACTTGTACTACAGAAGTTCAATGCTTTGTCAGTTATTCCAGAAAATCGTGCCACTTTCAGACAGTTAAAACTCTTGCCAATCTTGGAGAGATTCTCTGATAAGTACTCTAGTACTGATGTTGAGTCTCTAGCTGCTAAATTGATTTGCTCTCTACTTTCTGACCCTCCTAATGACCAACAAGAAGAAAATGAGCATACTAATCTGATTGAGAAATTTTTTTCTGCTGATCCACAAGGTAGATTATTACTCATACTTTAATATACCTAACATTTATAAATTACATACATTGTAGATGTATTTGCACTTAATTGCCCCACTTAATGGATCTTAAAGTCATTTATTTTTTATAGAGGAAAAGCATTCACATTCTGTTTATGCTGGTATTAAGGAGATGATAACAGCTACAACTGATGTCATGTCAAGTGATGTCAGATCTGATGACAACATTCCTCAACAAATATTACATCATGCTGAGTGTTTGTATTTAGTAATGACTGCGTGTAGTGTTGAGTTTCATCGAGTTCTTTACAAGTCTGATGAGATTGTTGATATATCCTTTCTATTAAAAACAACAAAGCTATTAATGCAATTGGTTGATATCTATAAAGATGTACCAGCTGATTCCATTATTTTATCAACACTTGAAAGACAAGTTACTTACATATCAACAAAACATTTGCCAGAGCTAGCATCTATATCATTTAAAGCAATGAAGGATGCTCATTCTGATTCACTGTCAGGTTAGAAATTATTAGGTGTATATTCACTGTATGGTCAATTTTCGTATATAGGTGTTTCAAAACTAATATTTTGGATGTGTTTAATGGGCTATTTGCAAGATTTACATATCTGTATTGAGCAATGGTCAAGAATGGATATCAATGTCAAAGAAGTCCTCATTGATTATGGGGCTTTTCATTTACTTCTAAATGAGCTTCATACTGCACCAACTGCTAAGGTTTGTGATGAAATCAATGTACATGTCAATTATTAAAGTCTTTTTCATTGCACAGATTATTACTGATGAGTTAGTCTATTTTATCCTGAAATCTTTTTACAATGTAGTTTTAATACCAGAGTTGGCCAAACGGTTTCGTATTTCAATAATAAAAAAGTTATTAAGTTGCTACATGTCAAGTGGAGATGTTGAAACTCGCTGCCTTGCTAAATTTAGCATGAGTTGTATGCATATGCTGCTTTCTAAGTCAGAGATAAGCCAAATTTCAATAGATTCTGATGAAGCTGAGATGATGGCCAAATATCTAAAGGGTATTGACCCATTCTTTGGTGATCATGGGAACCTGGTAACAACGATAGAGAACCTTAGTCACAGTCCCAACAACTGGCAAGTATTTGTGGATGTTGGGATTGTACATTCGCTTATAGAATTAGCATTAAGTGAAACTGGGTCTTCAAGAGATTGTGTTTTAGGTGCACTGTTGAACATGATTCCTGAACCTGAGATAGATAGTCTCAAACAACAGCCTTTTAAAAAAGTATTTCAAGTGGACAATCTCTCCAGTCCTGCTACATTACTGCTCAAAACAATGCCTGGTTTTATGAAACTCATCAATACATTAAGTGTCACTGAATGTAAAGCAATTCATCTCTTGCTATCTCCGCTCAAAGAAACAAGTATGAGATATCTATTAAATCTTCAAATAATAATTCTATTTTTGTCACTTTAGGATTTGAGGATATTAAGGTGTTGTATGGTGCCAAACGATATACAGACTGTTGGCAATTTTGTGCTCTCTTGCTCTCAGATGATAAAATTGATAGTAAACTCAAAAATAAAGTGCTTCTTTATCAAGCAAAGTGTATGTATCATACCTATAATCATGAGATTATGGAAAGAATTGAGCAAAGTGATACAATGCCTGGTTTTGAATATAAAAATATGATGCGTATCTTTTGCAATAACCGAATTGTAGGGGTTATAAAAATTCTCACTAAACTTAAAAGTTTAGCTCTCAAAGCTAACCCAGCAGAACAGTCTGTTTGTTCTAATTCCAGTACTAGCCCTATCAATGGTTTAGAGTGTTATATTTCTCTTGAATCAGAATTTTATGACAATGAAGCAGATTACATGCTTGATAAAGCACTTTTTGACTTTTTGGTCTACAATACAAAGGAAGTTCGCACATGTCTTCTTTGTCATAAAGCAACAGACAATTTAATTCACAGTCACTACATACCTAAATCTATTTTGCAGGAATTTGTGAAGGCTATAGGTCTTGATCCTGGTGCAAGTATTTTTGTTTTAGGCCCACTTGCAGATCATCCTTCATATTTACATTGTAATAAGTCTGCTGCGAAAGCAACGTTTTCCATGCTGTGCAAAAAATGTGATGGTGAAGTTTTAAGTAAAGATGAAAACTTGTTTAAAGACAATATATTTAACACAGTTTACCAAAGAAAGTGTCCTGGCTCGCAAATGTTAGACTGTGTTATAACATATGGTCAATATTTGTACAGATTTGCTGTGGGCCTGATCTTTAGAAACATGGCTCCACTTTATAGTAGTATTTGTGCAGAAATTGGGGAGTTTATCCAATTGCACAATTTCATGCAAGAATGTCGAGATGTTATCCTTGCTGGCACATCTACAACAAATTTAAAAATATTTATGCTGTTCCTTCCATCAGTATTGCCTGCATATCTTCCACAAGTATCGATGTGGGAACAATATGTGCAAATGGACAATTCACCGTATGCAGCTTATAAACTCCTCCAACTTGGAGAGCCTATGATTCCAAAGAAAATTTATTGCGTTATGGTAAAGATTGGAGTGATGATCTTTGTTATCCCACTTGATATTGGACTTGAAATGGAATTAGATAACCTTTGTCCTTTTTATCAAATTCAATTCTCTGAAACTCAATCTGTTATGTTGGTTCCAGAAGACAAGGAGAGGGGTAGTCTTATTCCCGAGAAGCTTTGGTGGAGTTTATATGGTTGGGGAAGCAAAGTAGTAGACACATTAATGTCTGTAGCTATATCTGTAAAGCTACCTGTAGAATTGTCTGGCAAACTTCATTCTGGTCTACTAGCTAGAAGTATATTGGAAGGATCATCAAATAGTGCATCAGCCCACCCAGTAGTATTTAACTTATTGCCTCCAGGATTTGAACTTAATTATGATGAGCATAGCATTCCACCAGAAAAGGTGATCCAGGTCCCAGAAGGTCATGTGATATTGTTGCATGGTCACTTCAGAACTTCTTCTGGAATCAAGGGATACAGCATTTTGGGTAGACTTGAAACTGTCAACACTCAAAAAGTACCTGAAAAACCTGCCATATATTCTATTTTGCAATGGCCTTATGTTCTTGTGTACTTGGAGCATTCAAAAAAAAAATATGTTCTTAAGACAGGATTTTCTGTTGATGAAAGGGATCACAAAATTAGAGATGTGCTTCTAGGGTGCCCAACATCTATGAAAGATTCAGAACATCTAAGAAAACTGACAGAGCAAATACCAGACATAATTGGTGGTCTCCTTCGATCCAAAGGATTCAGGAATTTAAAGTCACTTATATTTTGGCAAGAGTCTATGAAAAAGCATCGTACAAAAGATATGTAAGTCATTTGACCTTGTTCTTTTTATACTAATCTGTTACAATGGCTTGATATGTGGGTTATTCTTAAACATGTAGCGCATTTGGACAACCACATTATCAGAGAAGCATGCTTTTTTGCATTATTTTATTGTTACTTCAATTTTATAGGTTTGTTCCTCCTCTTGATACAAGATGTACAAATGACAGATGTAATTATTGTAAGATGCGCTGTGATGTCTGCTTGCAACCATGCCTTCACCATCATAAACTTGAAACATTCCCCACTCTGGGTCCGGTTCGAACTTGTTCTGAAATATGTACCAAATATTTGTTTTCTGGTAAAAATGAATTTGCAGTGGTAAAAGATAAAACTAAACTGGCAGATTTTTCTTTGAAAGGACATACTGAAATTTTATATGGAACTTTTTCCTCTGATGATTTAGACTATATTGGTTTGAAAACCCATATCTTTGTTTCTGTTATACAAAGTAATGACGAGGCTGAAGGAGTCTTATCTATCCCATCTGGTCTGAAGTATGTCAAATTGTGGCATCACAGTATTTATAAGCCACATTGTATTGAATATATAATTGATGATGACTTTAATGCAATTGAGTTACTACCTTTTAAAGACTCGGTGTCAGTTTTTAGTTCAGGAGAAGAAAAAGAAATGATGCATCAGTTTCATGAGATACTAGTATGTAGTGGTATAGTATACCAATATTTCCAAAATTTAGCAAATGACTAATAAATCTGAGCCTTGTTTAGCTTATTATAATTTCTTATTTATGACTAAATATTCTTAACATAACTTAGGAACTGTCCTAACTTTTTACCTTTCAAACTGTTTAAATTGTTTTGGTAATTATTAAATGAATTTAAAACCAATTACAGTGATTCATGAATTTAGTCCAAGATTTTGTTGTGACAGTTCTTACTCAAATCAGTTGAGTACAAGTTATAGGAGAAACACATAATGTGGCATTGGATGATCGTAAAACTTAGAAGCAACCTCAGATCTCTAGGTAACACTCGAAAGGTGTTATGAACTACACATAATGCACATGTGCAAAGTCAATAGCACCCAAGGATGTAGAATGACATAATTATAATTACTAATTTAATTGATTAGTACTAGTGTTCAAATGCTGAAGTCATATGATTAGAAAGATGAACTATGAAACATCATTAGCTTTACAAAGTACATGCAGCTTATTTCAATGCTCATCACAAAAGTAATTATAGTTCAACTAGCTTTATTTTTCTTTTAGTAGTATTAACATATATTATTGTAGATGTATAAGCTTCTTTCATCAGATTTTCATTGACAATAAACCAGGTTATGCTCATAATGAAGCTGATGAGGTACATATACAATGACCTTACTTACTGTACATAGGTGGGAAGTGTATTTTTATATAATAGTTGGGTGTATGACATGACAAATCATGATATATTGTTACAACAACATTTCATAGTCTGAGATAGCCAAATCCTTCCTTCTGCAAAAGAAAAAGGTCTGGTTATTATGCTTGACCACAGACTTTAGTTCAAATGAAGACACATTAATTAACACCTGAGAGGCAAATAGACATGCATACATCCTTCATGCTTAAATAATCATGACTGTGCCAACCCTACATTGTCAATACAAATGTTTAGTCATTATCAATTATAGTCATATAAATTACACAAGATAAGGAAAATTTCACAATATTAATGACTTACTACAGTCAAAAACAGAAAGTAAAGTATTTATTTAGAAGAGTAAGTATGTGGTTGATGAGAGATGTATATATAAGTAATTATATTATTAATCATTTGCTAAACAGAAAGTGATAAGGTTATTAAAAGTATCTTCATACGTTTGTTATTAGTTAAGTGTTATTAATAAATCACAGAGTGAACAAGTAAGACTGTTTTATTGTAAACCATCAATAACAGCTCACAAATTTCCCCTACTATGTGTAAAATGTATCAAATATCAACTATAAAAGATATACTTACATTAGAACCAGCAAATACTTAATAACATAATATGTAGTCAACAAAAACAATTTATCATTAAAAAGATGTTTTTGTTACTTAAGATTGAGAATATGTAATATGCATCATACATAAAATATAAGTTTATTTACAAAAGATTTCTTTCCAATAGTATTCTGTCAAAACCATCAGGTGGAGGATATGTAAAGTCCATAAACTGCACATCTAGAATTGCACCGTCATCAACTACGAGAGAAAAGGTGTAGTTTACCAAGTTTTAACACAGCAACCAGAATACTAGTTGATCAATATTTCAGTATATATCATAGTTTGCTCTCCTAGTCACCTCTTTAGACAGAAGGCTGTACACATACTATTATGTGTACTGCCATCTATGCCAAAGGAGTAGAGAAATATAATCTTACCTTAAACACATTGTTATGTATATTTACTCATTTAATATAAGTACAGATGCTTAACCCTATACTGAATATTGAGTGTATTTGTAAGAAAAATACTAAAGTACAGAAGTCTTGCCACTGGTATAGTATGGTACATGAAAAGTTGCTGTATAAAATAGGCAAGAGAGTTTGTTTCAAAGTAATGAAATTCAATTAAAATATAAATGAAAATATGCTAGTTATGACGGAGGCTATACCACATGTCTGGCAACTGAAAGTAGCCTAAACACAGTAATCTGGTATAAACAGGTTTGTCTTGCTAATAGCAGTTCTTTAAATCAGTGAAAGTTTCCTAGTAAGCTCATTATCTCTATAGAAGTTCTTTAAATCAGTGAAAGTTTCTTTAACCACTGACACAAATAGCAACCAATGATTTCATATGTTAATAGCCAGGAAGTAAGATAAGAAGAAGAATAGGGCAGGGCAAAATATGCCCTGTCAGCTCTCTCATGACTTGATGTCACAAAAAAGCTAGGACTAAGACTTGATTAGTCAGGCAGTGCTCTAACCTTTTTGGACCATGTGATAACTACATATGGTATGTTTGTTTTCCTTATTTTAATATGTTTTTGTATTCGACTTTCAAAAGTGACAATTGAAATTAAACCAGATTCTTTAACCACTGACACAAATAGCAACCAATGATTTCATTAATCCTAACAATTAGTGCTACAATAATAAGTGTGAGTAACAATGCTTATAGCTTTAGCCAGAGCTATAACTATAGCTCTAGTCAGTGTTTTACTATAAGTCTTCCAAAAAAATTATATGATGTTTTCCTTCATTTATTTTTAAAAGTAGCGGTACACTGATGCCGATGTTAACATTGATATTGGTTTGTCTCATTTCTGACTATAAATTTAAACTGATACTAATTAGGTGACTGCACCTCCTGTTTTGCTCCTCCTATTCTAAATTCATAATGGCAAGTGAAAATAGACTGAGTAGGAAATTACTCTCAGAATTAGAGAGAGCTGTGTATGAGGTCACTCAACCCATACTTGCAAGGACAACTGCAGGGACTAATCTCCAAACATTTAATAGTAATTTTATTATTTTTATGGTCTGCTTTTGACATCAATTTATAATTTGAAAATCGGTAATGGTCATGTTGACTATTTATTGATGACTAGTATCAGCTTAAGATATAGGATTATTTCATCACTATTTATAAGACTTTGATGTGCATAACTAAATAATTTACATTTACATTTCATTTATACAGTCACCAATATAATTTTGCACTACCAAAGAAGTATGTATACTTACCATAAAAGACTGGATAGACAGTTCCTCTGATGCCTGTAATAGGAGCATCAAGAGATTTGCCATTAAGGAAGAAGTTTAATTCCACATGATCATAACTTATACTCTATTATTTAAAAGAACAAATCTAAACAATGTGTACAAATTTACACACTTACTATAATATCTCCTTCTGAAGGCTTTTGTTTCACTCTACAAATAACTTGTGAATTGTGAACTGTGACACCTTCAGATGTCAATACCCAACTATTAGTGTCTGTACCAAGAGGTACACTATCCAATGGAACAGTGGGTGTGGCTAAACCAACACCCCACACACCTATAATATAAGAACAGAAATCATCACTTTAGTCATTTCTTACTTCTGCTCATGTCATAAGCAGCATCATCCTGAAGTATGCATTATTGCAAAGATAAAAACTATCTATAGAATTATAGGTTATACTCTAAATATCTAGTAAGGTAACTACAAGATTTATAAGCCTGGGTTAACTGAGCAAGAAGTTTATTAGGCTCACAGGATTCTAAATTTAATAATCCTCATTGGTTAAATCTAGCCTATTTAGAGCATAAGAACAAACCTATAACAAAATGTGTTGTAAAATAAAAAAGTAAGCCTGTTGAGCAAGTTAAATGTGTCTAGCCAATCAGATTGCTTTATTAACGTTTCAACATGTTTATACTCTAAAGTACAAGTAGGTCATACTTTTTTACCAATAAAAATTCTTATACTCCATAAAATACTTACAAAAGAAACTAACTAGTGAATTATTAACAACTATACATTGTAAAGAAGAGAGAAGGGCAATAATGATGTCTGTAATAAAGTATTAGCCTTAGCAATATAATTGACTTAACAATCTATGAAGTACATATGTTTGAGTTACTCAATATTATTAATATTCACATTTCAAACTTCATTAAATATATCATATGATAATGTAAGCAATATGTGATAATAGTGATAACAATACTACACTAAGTTTTACTAACTGATAAAAGTCTTTAGTCAAAGATATCTCATTATAGTGGCTATTGGTCAATATGTACATACTTATAATATGAAATAACTGGTTCAGTATATAAATAATTACAAGATCTATCTGTAACAACCACATATTTACCATGTAAACAAAATAATAATCGTAATTCTAATAATTCTTTGGAGGTACTAGCATTCATTAAAGGGTAACAATAGTAGTAAAGAGTGGAGTCCAAGCTGAAACTCAAACACAGTCCTTAAGCTCTAAGGTTCAATAAGTCATGAATATACTCTGTTCATGTTGAGAAGGAACACTAACATAGTGTTATAACTCTGGCTAGGAATGAGCTAGAGAGAAATGGTTTGCACTATTCAAAATACAATGCAAGTCTGTACATTTTACCAAAAAACTATCAAGTGCTAGCATTTAGGAAAGTTGCAAACCAAAATCCCATATAAAGTTAATTGTATTCTTAGCATTCCATCATGACTAATGCCAAGCATAGTTTGCATATTATTAAAGAACACTCATGAAGCGTTCTCCAGCTTCAGCAGAAAAGTTCAGTAACTGTTGAAAATATTTTTAGCAGTAAGAGTATGATAGATTGAGAAATATCCACAAAGAACCATGAAAAGCTTCAGCATGACTTACAGCAACTACGACACCATGTCCAAGTCAGGTTGATGATATTGTCATAATTAAAATTCCACTAAACCGTAGTCATTCTCAATGTGAACATAGTATATAGTAATAGCTCTTATGGTAAAGGTAAACAAGTTGCTGCATGTGTCAGTGGTCAACACATGTAGTTTAATTTCTTTAGTCAAATTGTAATAACAGACTAAAATGATGAGGAAAGAACATAGTCATATGACTAGTGTTCTATGGGAGGTTCTGGAAACACTTATATACTAAGCACTCTACATTCTGAAATAAACTCTAACCTAAACTCAAATGAATAAATCTATACACTTATTCTTAGACAATATCACAAAACATTAGTGACTACTGACTACAAATCATATATTGAGGCATTTTAGGAGACTACTGACTGTACATCATGTGGGTTCAATCCATAATGTCATCTCCAAAAATGTCTGTACATCAAAATGTCAATGGACCAAAATGACATCAACGTGTCTACTAAAATAAGTTATTGAGACTAAATTTGACTGTTGATTACGTAACTATTGTTAATTTACATTATACAAGAGACAGAGGAGGAGGTTCATGTAGACACAACAGACATGGGGTTAATTACAATAGAAGGTAATATATTACTATTACTATTACACAGAAATTTTACTACTAGACAGAGTTTAATGTTACTGAACTGTTTATAATAGAAATGAGTAGAAAGGATGTGAAACAAATCTATAATACCCCGTTCATGTTGAGACTGACCAGTAACTTAAGTGTTATAACTCTAGCTAGGAATAAGCTTGAGAAAAATGGTTTTGCAAGTCGACAAATTAAATGAAGTAGAGCACTAGCTATTTAGGAAAACCACAAACCAGAAATCTCACACAAGATGAACAGCAATCTGACGGCACACCTAATCTTCATATTATTAATGAAGGCTCACACAAGTATTCTCTAGCTTAAGCCAAAAGTTCAGAAACTTTCAAAAATACCTTTAACAGTAAAGTAAGATAGATTAAGACAATACAGCTGCAAATAACCATAAAAAATTTCAGTAAAAATCACAAAAAAATTTGTAACCATGACATCACATCCTACTTAGCTTGATGACGTTGTAATTAAAATTCCACTAAAATGCAGTCATTCTCAACATGAACAGAGTATATTATGTTCCAAGTTTCATTGAAAGATTGCTAGACTTTGGATAAGAACTAATAAGACATAGTAAGAATGGCAGTATCTAATCCAGCAATACTCAACATTCCTGGAACATTGGAGTATGCTGATGTAATTGGTGTACTCAGTCAGGCTGAGAAACTATGTTTTGTCTAACCCAACACTACGATTTATTTTAGTTCACAAACAAATGCACTAAGCATGCACTTGCTGACATTTTGATCACAGACATTATAGGAGTTGCTTTACATGCTTAAGTGTTTAATGTCCTGGTTTAAAATGTGCATAATTAGTCATTGGAATATATAATTAGTAATTAGGTAGTATGTAAACTACAATGTATGATCCTTTATTCACCTCCACATTGAATTTTAACTTCAAAGTAACTCTTATCTTGGACAAGAGGAGCGTTTGCTAGTGCAGCACCTGTACCACATATCCTACGACCTGATTTTACCACAACACAATCCACACCTGAGAGAGAGAAGAGAGAGAGACAGAGACAGAGAGAGGACAAAATAAGATCGCTAAACCGAAGACCATCTACACAGTTATCTGTCTTACCCATTTTGGTTGTATCTATCAGTACTTGTTGCATTTCTTGGAGTCTTACTGGTCCAGGATCAGGGTTGCCCCATATACAGGAGCAAAAACAAGCCATTCTCAGATAAGTTTGACTATGGTGAGCATTAATTAGAATCTCATGGGCGTGGATACTAAAAGTATAATTGTCCACATAGACTATGCGCAGGGATTGGAAAAACCCACGCACTTTCGGTCCAGCTCCACCTGACGCGCATAAACATCGCTTAAAATATGGCTTGTAGTGCTCCTGTTTCTAAAATTTTTGAATTTTACTTTAAGTGTTCAGATGGTGGTCTAGGCCCGAAAACAGGTAGATTGTATCGACTTTTTCAATCAGCTTAAAAATTACTTGTCATCTGTTCTTGAAAAAGATAATTTTAAAATTATGACAACAAGAATAGAGAGAATATTAGGATGATTCCATGACATCAGGATGTCACAACACTTTAGGTCTATATGATATATAGCTTCATTTAAGCATTGATTGTTTTTTTATTGACAAAATGAATGCTCAATAGCTACTGCTAGTTTAAAGGGCACAAACACAAGTTTAAAGGGCACAAAATAGAACAATAATAAACAAAATAGTATTAAAGTACCAGATATAGTATGATTAATAAGACAGAGATAAAACAGAAGAGATTGATGGTATCTGATAAGTTTTACATGATAGCAAGTGGATGATTAGTGAATAAGCATTTGATACAGAGGAGGTGTAGTTTAGCAATGTCATTTACATAGATGATGAATAAGAGAAGTCCAAGAATGGAACCTTGCACCACACCAGTGGTGACTTCAGATTTAGAAGGTAGAGAACCATTTATATGATTACTTGTTGACTATATGACCTTGTACATAACCAAGAATTGACAACAGATAATACAGCTGCTTCAGTTTATAACCAAACTGACAATAAGAAACCAAAACTGAAAATTAGAAAGGATGTTATCAGCAGAACAAACAGATAATTAAAGATGTGCCGTTCCAGGATCTTACTTGGGAGGGAAAGTAAAGAGATTGTGTGATAGTCTGAAGGAGACGAATAAGAGGTTTCCGATTTAGGAATAGGTACGATATTGGAGTTTTTCCAATTTCAAAGGAAAAATGCCTGTTGAGAGTGAGTAATTGAAAACATTCAATTTTAAGAGAAACATGTACTTCGGATTTATAACTCAAGTAGAAATTAGCAGAAAGCTAGTAAATAACAAGAGCTTGTAACAACAAATGGCTGCCATCTTCAGCTGGTGTTACTTTTGCATGTATACAGTATCCAGGAGGAATGGATATCACTGTAAAAATGATATTATGTTTACTATATATCAGTTACTGTAGTAATTGAAGGAGCAGCACCAACATAGGGCACTTCATTTTGTCAATGATCAACTTGATCCAAGTATGAATGGCTATTTAACCAAATTTAAATGATCTGATTATTTTTCTTTTGTTAGACTGTTAATAAACAATGTTTCTTTAAATTGCAAAAGTTTTATGGAAGGCTAAAAGCTATCTTAAAATTATATCAAGTAAATGATGATTTGTAAGTGAAAATAAACATTACTGTTTACTAGCTTTATAAAAGAAAAGTTTATATATTAAAATTCATTGATATAGCTAAAACTATATTTACAATAATTAATTTTTTTGGCTATTTTGCTGTTTACGTGTGAAGTGACACATGCATTGAATCTAATATATATACATTACAATAAAGTATGTAATCATTCAACTTGAATTAAACTAGTAACTGTTGTACACTTTTCTTCACAAAAGGTTTAGAGGAAAGAAATTGAGGATAATGATGGCAGCTTTTGTCAGGAGATAGAGAATAAAGACTTCATTAAACTGAGACCAGTTTTCCAAAACTGTCATGCATCCCAGTGTAAAATCTAAAATCAAAACTTATATTCATAATGGAAATTAAAAACGTTGTTATTTTCATACTAAATTTTGTAGACCATGCAAAAACAATGACTATACATATTGTACTAACAGACACAACCCCATGTAACCCAGGAATGGACCAAAAAAGGGTAACTTGATGTGAAAAAATAATATCCTCAATTTTGCATAAAATTTTAGAATTTGTTATAAAAACACGGCTACCAAAATCTTGAGTTAAATTGCATTGCCTACAATGAGCTACAAAACAGCATATACACTCACGTGAATAACGCGTTTCCTCCAATAAAGGAAATGGGCGTGATTTACGCGTGCTTTGAAGGGAGTTGTAGACAACCGGGAGTTAATGATGACGTTGAGAAGACAAGGAAGCTGAAGGAAGTAATGAAAGCGATCATGAAGAATTATTTTCCTTGAAATTGAATATCGGAGATGGACCAATAATCCTCTATCAGTTTGAGCTATTATCTAATGCTGCAGTGAGCAAGCAACAAACAAGTTTAATTATTTCAATAAGGTACTGCATAAAAGACTTGTGTCCACAACTACCAGTAATACCATATTTCATACATCTTGCTGAGCAAAGCACCACACTTTAGCTATCGAAACATTTATGGCATAAACTATGTACCTTTTCTATACATAGACTAGTACTCTCTCTATGTATTATATGACACTGTGCATATAATATAGATATATTATATGTATCAATGCCAGTGTTTTTCATTTCAGAACTAGTGCTTGATAAAAAAGTTTGTTCACATATGCTTTTTAATATTTACAAAATATAAATTCATTTTATATTGTATAGACAGACTCTACATATACATGTAGAATTTTGATTAAATTGGTACTATATAATAATGATTATGTAAACTTAACATAAAAAAGGATGATGCTAATATATAGATTATAGAAAACTATCAACCCTTTTTTTCTATACATCACGTCAATAGATCAGATTTAGAGAATGCTGCTACCATACATAGGATGTTAAATAAATACACTGTGCATATAATATAGATATTATATATAGACTAGTACTCTCTCTATGTATTATATGACACTGTGCATATAATATAGATATATTATATAGATGTTATGAATAAAGAAAGACATCACCATATAGTTATGACAATGAAATTAACCACCTCTTATGTTAGGATTGTTTATCTTTCACATTTCATGTATAACATTGTTTATCTTTCACATTTCTTGTGTATGAAACATCTCAAAAACAAAATATTTTAACATGTAAACATACTTGCACTAATAAAAATGTATGTTTGTATATTGGTTGTGTTGTATATAGTTTCAATATTCTGGATCCTTTGAGTATGACTATTCAATCAAAGTTATAGTTCTAAATACTTATCTAAATATTTTATTGGATGATGTCGGGATTTTTTTATCAAGTCTTGCATGATCAGCACTGCAAATTATTATCTGGCATTCCTCTTTGTATGCTTATTTACATTTTATTAGAAGTTTTGCATGGTTGGACATAGGTAATGAGAAACATGGTAGACCAATTCACAGAGGAGAGGTAGAGAATGTGAAGGTAGCTATGTCATTGGTACCATTATTTATCTGCATTGTTGGTCTTATTTGTACTCAGGATATTAAGTCAGATGAAGAGTACAGTTGTCTTTTTTGTTTTTTTGTGTTTATGTTTAAAAAGTCATTACATACTTTAGTAGCTTCATTTTTAATTATCATTTATCAATTGAGTATAAATCCTTGTTTTCACAATTACATTCTAATTGCAAGAATGTCTAAAGAATTGGAGTTGGACTGATTTTCTCATTACTTACAACAATCTATTCTGCCATAATGCTTGTAAGGATCATCTTTTTGATACATCAAATTAAAGTTGTTATTGTATCTCAAATAGAGTATTGCAAGTTCCACAGCAAAGATATTAACTGGTTAACAAGATATTTTATTTTGAATAGAAGAATTATAATTGTCTTTAGGGCATGTATCCAGGATAAACTATGCACTCGTAATTGTTTTAGAAATAATAATTAGATGAGGTAATGTCTGACGCGCCTCCTGAATAACCCGAATACTTAACCCAATAGCTAATATTCCCCTTTGTCGAAAGGAATCGAATTAAGGACTGCGTACTAGTGTCTTTCATATACTACTACAGCGCTCCACAAATATGGCATCAGTGGTAACAAAGACTCATCTAAAAGTAGGCATCTATCCATGGATTCCAGATCTTGGAAATGATAACCTGCAGGGACTGAAAGATTTTGTCAAAAAAGAGTTTGAGCGTGAAAATCCTGACGTAACAGTAACAATATCCACGAATTGGGATCCTTATAAAGTCGATGGTGTGGGCAATAATTTGTCTTCTAAAGCAGATTCCTTTGACATTCTTGAAATTGATACAGTTCTACTTGGAGAAGTGGCCGAATTGGGGGTACTTCAAAAGCTGGATCCTGACAAATACAGGCTCCAAGAGGATTTTCTTGGTGTTGGCTTAAATGCAGTTTGTTACAAGGACAACTACTTTGCTGTTCCTACATTGCATTGTGCAAATTTTCTGATTGAGCTGATGGCTGGTGATGTTGATCCAAAAGAAGAAATTCTTTGCTCTCTGGAGACAGGCAATCACAATTTGGTAGAGTTGCAAGATGTTGTGCGAAACTATCATAAGCTTTTTAAAGGAGTTAGTCCAGTTATTGGTGATTTCCGTGGTAAATGGACATTACCTTGTTTTTATTTGGATGCTTACATAGACAAACATGGTAAAGATAGTGTACAAGAGGGAATTGATGCACCAATTGATGAACCAGATGTTTTGGATGCCATGAAATGGTTCATAAAACTTGATGAGGATACAGATGGTGGTAACAAAGGTGCAGAAGGTAGTTATGACAGCGCTTCTCAGCGAAATTCAGACATTGCAAAGTCTGATCATGTTATGTTATATGGCTATTCCGAGTGGTTAAGTCAAGTGATGTCTGACAAAATGTGTCTTAACAAAGCGATTCATGCTTGTTGTATAATTGCACCACCTTTAGGGGCTGAAAACAACCTCTTGACGTTTACTGATGCTTTGATTGTTAACAAGAGCCATTACTCATCTGACATCAAAAAAGCTGATGCTATTGATAAATTCATTGAATTTTACACAAGCTTGAGATTTCGAAACCAATATGCAGAAGGCAAAGATTTAAAGGAACCTCATCCTCCACGTTATGTCATCATTTCAAGAAAAGATTTTTATACCACTGGATTTGGAGGACATGAAAAGAATTACCAAATGCTACGACAGGCTATGGATTATGCAGTGGCTGCTCCAAACCATGGTCTTGCTGGCAAGAAAGATGAAATGAATCGTATTTTGATTGAAAAACTTGGTCTCCCTTTTAACTAAAGAATGTATTTTAAAACCCTAGAAATCTAGCTCTTGAGTGCTTGTAAACATAAAGTTAAAACTGACATTTTGTTACATTAAAATTGGTTGATTTAACCAATATGTATAAATTTGAAAATGTATATACATATATCTAATGCACAAACAAATTTCGAACAGATATTTGCGTATAAGTGGTAGCTACGATGTCACCTTGAACAGAAGGTTATCAAAATCTGGCATATAACGATCGTAGTTTCTGCAACCTATTTGATCGACTTACGTTTCAAGATGGCTGCCTAGCAACCGTTAATACACGCAAGCATTTATTCGAAATTCGTTTGTGCATTAGATACCGTTTCTGTATACACGTCAAATATGGTCAGTTAGGTTGAATACAAGACACTGACAAGTAGTAAACATCATACTGTTTTCAAAACTAATAGTAATACACTGATTGACACTTTCAGTCAAGCATATAGTTAATTGTCAGAGAATATGAAGATTCTTTTTAACGTCTCGTAATTAGACATATGAATTTTCATCAATGCTGAACCTATGTGTGAGAGGTATCACTATGGAATTTATAACAGGACAGTCTTACATATCACATTTTAAAGTAAAAAATTGTCAGTAATTAGTAATGAAAACATCATTATGTTATTAACACTTTTCAATGTATTTTGTAGCCATGCATGAAACCTAAGTGACCACACTGTTAAAATAAATTGATTATTTAACCAATTCATGTACATTTTGCATTTTGGTATCACTGATTAATCAATACTAGTATCAGTTAATCAATGATACCAAAATGTTATGGTACAATAACATTCATACAGTCCCAATAGACTTTCTGTCATAGCTGCTATATAGGAATTATGACAGAAAGACTGTTATAGTGAAGTTATAATAAAAAGCAAGGCAAACTGTGACAAACAAGTGTAGGGTGCATTCCTTTATACATTTGTACACAACAGTGTATAATGTAATGTTATTCTTACTTCAAAATAATGTATTATCATATACTCTAAGTTATGAAGGAATGTATTCTAGCCAAACTGTTCATTGTTCTTGTTGTGATTGACAGTTATGACATATTAAGATGCTTGTATTTTAAAGTTTTTTTCTTTCGTTTAAAACTAATTTATATCAAAATTTACAACAGAAGTTATCCTGAAAATATATGCCTAGTTGACTTAAACAATATCGCAATGTGGCTTACGAGTCTACGACTGTAAAATTTGACAATATTTGTGTATTCATTACACATGCTGTAATTACATTCATAGTTCCTATATTTTTTATATTATGTAATGTGTGTGTGTGTCTAGCATTCATTTACACACACTGTAGTTACATTTATAGGTCCTGTATTGTGTCATATGTCTGTGGTCAGCACTACAAATACATAATAATGAACATGGACCTATTTTACTGTTTTAGATAACAATGAAATCAAAGAAAAAGAGGAAGATGTGGATGTGTAAATGCCAGAACTGATGAAATATGGTCTTTCTAATAATCAAAACTGGTTTCTTCAATGTCTTCAAGAATGGTATGGAATAAATTGTACCAATGATCAAACTTGGTTTCTTTAGTGTCACAGAACAGATTAGTCTTGATGAATCAGGTGTGATATATCAATGTTTGTAGCCCTCTATTATTGCTTCTTCAAACATGAGATATCATTCTCATGTTGCAGTATTATGCAACCACTATCTTGAACAAACTATTGTCACTATTATCACTAGTACTTCCACTGTTAGCAGCACCTTCACCATCACTAGCTATAGTGTCACTAATGTTACCACTACTGTTAGCAGCACCTTCACCATCACTATTGTCACTACTACTGCTACATCACCTTCATGGTTACCCTAACTATTATATTACTGTTTTGTCACTATAACTACTTTTATCACCACCATCTCCTTCGCTTTCACCCTCAGTTTTGTAACTCATCATCACTAGTATCAAAATTTCTTCACCATCACCCTCAGTATTAGTACCTTTACTGATACATAACTCTCACTCAATCACCATCACTATTATCATTGCTATCAACATTAATAATAACAAACAATTCTTATCTTTATAGGAAATAGCACAGCAACTATCACTAAACTCAACAGACAAAATAGAAGATTAGATGATAAAACTATGACCTCAGGAAAGAGTACCTCTACTCTATGTCTATTATTGGGACTGGTATTATTACCAGAGCCTACTTAATATTGATAATGAAATATTTGTTGTATTATTTTTAATGAACTGATAGTTACTTTAGAGTTGAGATTAAAAATTTGGGGTAATAAAAAAGTATATGGTCTCTTTTAAGCAAAATGTTTTTGTCTGGAGATGAGTCCTCTTGAAGTAGGGTACTCAGAAATGTCTGAAGTATCAGATGTTGTAGAAGATTTACGTCTACAGGATTAGAATACTTGTACATACATATAAAGGACACAATGACTAATGCTAGCTATCCTAGGTCACTGTGGTAAGTACTGATACACTAACCTGCTTGATTTTGCTGCAGTAGATGTACTGGTCTTTTTAAAAGTTGAAGTTTTTCCAGCTCTGCTATGACTTCGACTACTGACCACACCCATTCCTCCTATATTCTTATCAGATGTTGTAGTATATAAGAGATAAGCTGAGAGTGTATCCCAATGGATTTTTTGTTGTCGAAGAGGAGGAGATGGTGGACGTCTCATACTATTACCAGCATAAGCTATAGCATGCTAGATGGATATATGGATGAATGAATGGATGGATAGATTGATAAAAGGTGACAATCATATCAAGGCAATGGTACATGTATGTATATATACATACATGTATATATACTCACTAAATGCCATTCTCTAGCTTCCTCATCCCATATAGCATGATGTTCAATAAGTTCCTGAAACTCTTGAGGTATAAAAGAGTCCATAATCAGAGCCTGTAGTCCAATGTCCTTGTCAAGTTGACGAATATCGTGAAGTAAATCTTCCTTCTCTCTCTGATACTCTTCCTGTACAACTATTAACTAAATATGAGATAGAAAACAAACAAAGAGTCTCTGCAATTTAAATATATAAAAATTATACAGAATGTTATGTGAAATAAATCATGTACATGTACTGATATTTATAGATACATGTTGTGATAATGACCTCATCTTTAGTTGATTGTAATAGTCTCCAGGTATCTTTGAGTTGTTGAGTGATACCTACTGTAGATTCTTGTAAATTGGCTATCTTTTCTTCATAACTTTGACGTTCAACCTAACATTGTTAAATAATGTATCTGTCTGTCTGTTCATCCATTTATCCATCCATCCAACTATCCATCCATCCATCCATTCATTGATTTAATCAGATCCAAATACCTCTTTCTTTTTAAGCTGTTCTCTCAACATGGACTCTTTTTTCTTTCTTTTTTCTAAATCTTTCCTTGATTTTTCTAACAACTTCTCTTGTTTTTCAGCCTCTTCAAGCTAGTAAAGTTCAAATATAACAATAAATCACATTATTATTACAGACAACAAGAGATGACATAAAGAAAGAGAGAGTAAAGTAACATAAAGAACGACAAAGTTGACACCTACCAAGTTGACTCCTCCCACAATTACTTTAGACTCTAAATCGCTTAGTCTTTTCATCAAGTCAGCTTGTTCTTCTCTTATAAATAAAATCATATCCATTGACACAATAATTGTATAATATAGCTTACTGTGCTTTTTTCAATTCTTCTTCTTTCTTTTCTAGTTCAGTCTGTATTTTATTTTTTTCTCCCTCTGCCATATCTTTACTAGCTTTTAACTGTTCTCTCTCCTTTTCGATTTCTCTCTTTAACTGAGCCATTGCCTGAGGTGACAAAGAAGAAGAGAGATCTGAGAGAGAAAGAGAGAGAGAGATCATGAACATCAAACTTAAGTTTATTTAGACCTGATTTCTTCTTCTTTTTCTTCTTCTTCTCCTTTCCTCCTCCATCATCATCATCATCATCATCATCACTACTTTCTTCCTCTCCACTTTCTTCAGCTAATATTTTCTTGAGTTTATCAATTTCTTTCTGAAATTCACGCAACATAGCATCCTTTGGATCTTCATTGATATGAGCTTTATTTTTTATATTTTTAGCTCTGTTAGCATATCGTAATGTATTGAGTGTTTCATCACTGTTGTAATCTGCTGGACCAATGTTAGCAATCTAGATGGATTGATAAATATATAAATGGATGAAAAATTGAATGTATGGATTTATAGATGGTTTGATGGATGGATATTTGTGAATTGATAGACATTAAATGGACAGATGAACAGTTGACAGTCAATCTGTATTATAATACACTACAGAAACAAAGTTGGTCTCATTCCCGTTCTCTCTACATTGAAATGTACCTTAGAATGAGCCTTTCCCTTACCATAACTGTCTTTGAGTTTCCTCCTAAGGAGTCCTGAAGGAGGTGTGTTAGTTTACTATTTCGATAAGGTATATGAGTACTTTTACCATCAACAAGTGCTCTAATGACAATACCAAGAAATGTTAGTGAACGATTAATATTACTAGCTTCATCTTTTCTAACACCAGTAGCTCCAGTCTTTGAAATACGCTCAGAACCCTTCAAACAACAAATATATATACATATATATATAATCATTTGTGTAAATATACTATCACTGAACATATCTCATAATATTTACAGACTTACAGCTAAATCTACTAAATGTAATTTTCCCATTTTGACATGTGCCTTCATATCAGGTCCTATAACACTCTGTTCCACAGTGATAGTAAATATAGTATGTGATCTTGAAGAACGCTCATTCATATCAGTAGCTCCAAATATTCCTAACAAATAATTAAAGAATTGTTTACAGTTAATTGTATATAGTTACAATAGTTACAATAGTGATACTGTTCTAAATAGCATCAATTGTGCTATTTTTAGAATTTAAAAATTTTTCAGAATCACATCCATCTTTTATTGTCCAAGTAAAGCTACCTTTGCAATGAAACTTATGTAAAACAATTGTCCTTTATTTCACATATTTTATTTTCATATATAATGTAAATTATATATGTAATGTCCTTTATTTCATTATTTTACTTATTTACTTTAATACACAATATATAAACAGTTATTTATCTCTATCTTAGGTAATGTTCTTTATATCAACTTACTGTTTTTATTGCCTATATTCATTAACTTGTCCATTTCATCTGCATTCTTGACCACAAATGATGACAAATCTTTTACATAGACACCAATATCTGTTCTCTCACGAATTTGTAACTTGGAGTCTGTTTTTTTATTTAATAAATCACGAATATCTTCATTATATATCTCAAGATATGAGACTCGTACTAGAAACCTGGGTATGAAAATTTTGACATCAAACCTGTTCAAACTGAATGTGATATTGTTAATGTGGTCCAAACTTACAAGTCTATCATTAACAAATCAATCATTTATAACAAATTATTAAATTACTACAGGATACAACAAACTAACGTCATGTGACATAATAGACTTGATTGGATACAACAAACTAATGACATGTGACATGATAGACTTGATTGAATACAATAAACTAATGTCATGTGACATTACAGACTTGATTGGATATAATAAAGTAATATCATGTGATATTATTAGACTTGATTGTAAAAGATAGACTTATAATGGGCCAGTAATTGTTTTTTATTGTTTAATTAATGATGAATGGAAGATTGATAGAGGGATAAATGGATCAATAAATGTTGTATTGATAGACAGATGAATGAATTGATAGATGAATATCTTAATATTCTACATACTGTACTTGTCCTTCACACTTAGCAATGTAACCAAAGACATGAGCAAATGAGTTTGGTATAATACCTCTCGTCTCTGGTACATTCTCTCCAGCCATTGTATATGTCTTACCAGTACCAGTTTGACCATAGGCAAAAATAGTACCTACAATGACAGAGAGTTATCTGGTGATCATGCATCCATCTATCCATTAGTTTATCCATCCATCCATTTAAATATTGATCTACCCACTCATGTATTATTATGTCTATCTATCTATCTGTTAACTTGTATGCCAAACTGTTCATTTATCCATCTATCAATCCATCAATCCATTTATTATACCATTATATCCTTCTAATACAGCATCCACAATAGGTCGTGCTGTCTCATTGTAAACTTCAGCTTGAGTAGTATCAGCTCCAAATACCATATCGAAAGTGAAAGTCTTTGTAGGTTCTCTTGTACTTTTTGCATGAGGTAAGTTCACTATTTTGAAATATAAAATTATAAATATAGACAATGGACAAATGGATCAGTATAAATGATCCGTCCATCCATGGTCTGTTTGGACTGATGTGACATGTAAAAGTCTTCTATATGTGCTAGCTGTCTCTCTGGTATTACCATCCACTTAGTGTAAGAGAAAGTACTGTAGGTACTTTCTGTTGATATGGGAAAGTGGATGTGAGTCATTTTCCCTTAAGAGGAAAATACCAGGCAACTAGCTGAATAAATGGACGTATGAACAGACAATATTTGATGTAATGTAACTAGTAATTACTTATTGTTATTGTATATATTATTTCATACCTAAAATTTCTCCATTTGTTTGATCAACATGTACAATGACTGTGTTATTGTTCTTGATCTCTGTCTTGTTCATTGGTCGACATCGTACAGCTACTCTCACATTGTCTACTTCTTCTTTGTGTTTTATATTGTCTTCTCCTCCTCCAGTCTGTTTAATAAGAACTCATAATACAACAGTCTTCTAGCTAACTTACCGCCATATTTACTCACTGTTTGTTTGTTTCCATAGTTACAAACCGCACCCATTGAAGTGGTATTTGAAGAAGCCAGCAGTTCCCGGTGAAAAATGCTTAAGTCTATACTGCTTTAAGCCTTCTTTACTAGAAACTACTAATGATATAATGTAAATAACTAGTAAAAACTGCTAACTATTAGATACAGTCTACTACTGTTAATAGAAACTAAGTTTGTAATGTTAACTTCTGATGTTATATGGATCAGTAATTTCATGTAATTGTTAGAAGTGAGTGTATTATTAAATACAACGTGTTATTAAATATAATATTAGTTTGTCAAATGAACTCTGTGTGTAGGAAACAAGTTTTTAGGTAATTTTGACAAATTAATTGGCTTTAATTAATGGATTGTCATGACAATTATTGTCCTACCTAAAATTTGTCCACTGGATCAAATATTGTTGGGGGATTTTGTCCTACTAGCACAAACTTTATCCTAGGACCAAAAATTTTTAGCTTGAGAAGCTTATCCCAAAATTTAATCCCTCATTTTCTTGGTTTCACAGGGTTAGCTGATGTGAGTAATACCAGCTCATGTGAGTAGTACTGCATATTATCCACTGTATTGAGGCACTCAAGAAGCTAAGGTTGCTAAAGTTCTGTCAAGAAACTAAATGATCTGTTGTAACCAAGGAACAAAAGATAATGGAAAAGTCTTGTTCCTCATATTTGTATATAATTATTATTCTTATATATAATGGAAGGATATAACAACACTAATAATAGGTAAGAAAGATGTATAATATGCTTTAAAATCATTTGTTTCTTTGATGTTACAAAAATGATATCTATAATTAGCTGATATAGTAGTTAGTAGTGGTTGTGTGCAATAGAGATGTAACAGTACAACTGTGTATCTGTATCCATTCAACAACAATAGTAGTTTTGTGATCTTTCAAAAAGCTACCACAGAAATTTTACATCAACATTATTAAGGTATTTTTCAATGTTATTTATTTATTTAACAGTAGATCTCAACAGATCACAGTTCTATACCAAAGGTACAGTTCTATACCAACTCTAGAGTTGGTATAGAACTGTACCTTTTGTAGGAAAAACATTGCATACTGTGTCATGCCCAAAAGCCTTTAGCATGTCCCTCTGAAATTCTGTTTGAATGCATAACAGAAAAACATCATCTGCCAAATTATCTAAATTATAAGGTTGTGGTCTCCTTTGTTCTTTATAAGTTAATATGGGGTTATAAGGAAGTGCTTGCATATCTAATATCCAGGTGTTGACAATAATTAAGTTGTTGACATGAAAATTAGTACCCTCAATATTGTATTTGTTGTATACTGACTCATGAATACTATCTAAAATAGCTCCATACTCACTCCCTCTTTATGCTTTTTAGCAATATCCTGTTGAATTGTCAAAGGTATTCGTAGATAAGCTATTTGTATTGTGTGATTGTAGTGTATAGGGTAATAGGAACAATGAAGTTGGTATCCTCATCCTGTACTGCTTTGATATAAGCTGAGCACTGAGATCCCATCTTTGCTGTTCCTTGTGTTTTTAATTGCTGTTTTCCAGTTCCCTCAGATTTGTATGTACCTGCTTTGTTACAGTAATAGTAAAACAATTTCATTCTATCGGAGGCCTGTGGTGCATACTTAAGAACAAATAAGAAACGTTTAGTTGTTTCAAATTCTTCCTTTCATTTGTAACATTCTTTTAACGTATCAAACCTTCTTTTCTTTTCTTCTATAGACAGCCGATAGTTTGTTTGAAGATGTAGGAGTAATTTTTGAAGACTTGCCTCTCTTTGGTAAAATACATGAATTAAAAAAGGTAATTAACACATGTATCACAAACCTTTTATTACATATAGTACATGTAACCAGACCAATTACCGATTATTATGTGCACTCCTCATGTGTTTTGAGAGAGTATTTCAAAATGGAATAACCTCTTCCACAGATTGAACGTGTGTATTCACCACTTGACTTTGATAGATTTGCTGGAAGTTTTGTAACTGTTACCAAATCAGTTAACAATAATATGTGTACTTTGCATTCAGTATACATGTGAGCTTCTATATTACTTTTGTCTTAATGGAGGTAGTATGAAGTGATGTGATACTGCCTTCTGAAAGTAATTGTCGAAGACATCTGATTTAATTCTTTTATTTTTCTCTTTCAAAGAAAGAGAGGTTTTAGAAGTCAAAGCTGGCTAACACCCCAGATTTTCTAATTAGTGAATTATTTAGGCATTTAGCATCTTCAATTTCTAGAAAGACAGGTTGGTAGTTGAATCCACTCAGTCACTGTATACAGTCATAGGTGTAGAAAGAGGGGGGGCACATGCCTCCCCCCCCCAATATTTTTGGTATATTATGAGATCGTTTCACAATCATTGATTTAGATTAGCCATTTTTCAATCCCTATCCTCATAATACAATTTACACCTGTAGATGAACATTTTATGTAAAAACATTTCAAAAAATTTTGTCAGTGTAAACAACAGAAGAAGGTTTTATTTTGGTTGTTTTTCATTTTCAATCTGAACAATGTTAAAATGTTACATATGTGCCCCCTAATGACAAAATTGTTCCTACACCTATGTATACAGTAGTGATGCTCTGACATTACATTCTTTATAATTTATTGTTGAAAATGGATCAAAGTATTCATCTTGAAGGCTCACAACATTTGTCCACACAAAATGTCTTCTATTAATATTTTCTTTATTAGTACCAGTAAATGGCATTTTGACTTTTAAAAATTGTTTACATACATTTTGATTCAATTTTTTAACTGACTTGTATTCATGTAAGCATAAATTCCTGATAAACTGAGAGACTAATACGTGAACTCTTTCTCTGTTTTTGACAATACATAATTGTAATACATAATAGTAAGTTAAATTTATCATACTGTTGTTAATGCCTTTACCATTATGATGTCCATGTATGTTTGAATGACCTGAAATTTTTATTTTGTTCAGACTGACGATATAATATAATACATATAGTATTCACCTCATCTTTTAGGTAGTCCATTGTGTAGTGAGACACATAATGGATGACATAGACATTGTGTTATTTCTATTCCCTACAAGTTTACTTTTTCTATATGAAAAGTGCATGTACATTTTGTACCTTCATCTAATTGATAGAAAGCATGAATGGATATTGTTGAATGATTGGTGCTGTGCTAACAAAAGTAACCTATGTTACTAGTGATTGATTGAATGAAATATAATTTTGCACATACATTAGCTATAGTGTTACTGATATGGAATCACTGAGTACTGTTTTCTGTTGAACATATAGATGAAGAGTAGTGTCTATTCTGATATTTCAACATCCCACAAATTTGAAAATGGCACTGCCTACTTTTAATGTAATTTTCTGTATGTAAATCTAATAAACATACATACAGTGTTACTATATAGATTAATATGTTTTCTAGTACAGCTACATACATCTTATCTAATGTTTTATACCTGTACCTGAGCAATTGGGCACACAGTTCCATTAAACATAACAACTGATGTCATAAATGTTATTTGTTACAATATGTTTGACTAACAATGTTGAGGTTTTTGTTATGTGAATACATAAAAAGTTGGCATGTTTTGTTTTAGATAACTAGTCTGAAAAGATTCACCACAGCTTCCAAACCTAAATTTATGTTATATTAGACTTGGGACAAATCCGAGACTGATCTTGTCAAATAACAAGATTATAGGTGCATACCCTTCACAAATGTATATAGTCTATAACATTGTCTGAATTATCTAAGTGATCAAAAAAGGTGGATTTTCTTGTTACTCTGTTTAACATAATATTGACCATCATTCATAATATCATTACTAACATGTATTTTCAATTCAAGCACACTACTAGTCTGTGTGTTATTGTTGCTGTAATTACATTTGTTATATATCTCTGTCATAAAAAGAGTCAGATAACTGATAAATATATTACTGAATTGTAACCTGTTTCCATCCAGTTATAAAAAAAGTTTGTTCTGCTACTTGTTTTGTCCTGTAGTCAACAATAAACCTTTTAAAATGTGATACAATACCTTACTTTGCATCAAAATAATTCAGTTAAATTATTAACTAGTTGGATGTAACACTCATGAGCATCTTGGTATCTACCAGGAACAAATGATTTATGTGTATTTGTTTGTAGTAATAAGATTATATGTATTGTATTTTTTCTCTTTTCCTTCATAGAGTTTGAACACACAGAAAAAATGTATTGAATACATTCATTGTTTTATTGATGTAAATGAAATGGTTTATACTACAATTACAATAGTAAATATTCCATTCATTTTGTACAATGTTTTTTTATGTAATGTATATATGATGGATTTATTACAATTGTTGTAATAACGTTGTAAATTTTCAATTGTAATAACACTGTGTAAATTTGTATGTAAAAGTATTGTAAATTTTACAATATCTTTAGACTGTTGTAAGTGTTGTTGTACTACTGCTATACCTGTACATGCTGTATAGGTTTAGTAATATCTTCAGTAAATGTAATCCTGAGTGACAACATAGGTTTTTATCAATTTGAATTATTTAACTTTGAATTTACAATGTATTATACTTGATTTTGTACATTCACAACATGTATGTTTGCTGATTGATTGCAGGAATTCTATAAAAATAGGGTGATTCATCAGACACTGGACAACACTATATACTAATACAGCAATTGCTAGCAGTCTTGGTGATACAAGGAGGCTGTAATACAATTTAAAACGGTATGGCTATTTAGGAATAAACGGTTTGGTTTTGCGCATGCGTGAGCGAGTATTAAACAAAAGGATTAAAATTGAGGGGTAGTGGCAGCTGACCAAAATTTTTATGCTACCATATACTTTGTCCTGCAATATTTTATCCTAGGATAAAAAATGGTTTGAAATATTTCTCGTAGGAGAAAAAACAGTTTGCAATATTTAATCCTAGGATAAAAATGGCCTTGTATATTTATAGACTATGAAACAAATACAACTTGCATGTTATGTATTTCATTCTATAATAAAATTATTCTAGGATTAAATGTTTATTATTTTGTCAAGGTTAGAAAACCAGTATATAATGCTAGTATATATCAAAAAGTGTAATAAACGTTTGAAATTAACTAGAACATAATTATACAGAAACTTTATCACAGTTGTCACAAAACCAAAGGGATGGATCTTTTTTCATGACCACTTCTGAGACTTGCACACAAGCATCAATATGGTACCATTCAGAACATAAGAGATCGTTTTCAGATCTTTGACTGCAACTTCAAACTTTGGTGGAATTGAATGTTTTCGATCATATTATTTTTCTGCTGTGCTAGTTCTATATTTTCTTGCATTCTTAAACAAGACTTTTCTTAGAGTAGTTGACTATAACAATTTTCTGTATAAAATAATAATTAATGGAGGGCTGAGATAACAGTAATTATACACAGTAATCATAACTTTTATTATCTTTTTCCATATTTACTAGTATCAGTGAGTTAAACACTAACTTACAGATGTGTTAGTTAGATATTTATCTAAGAGTTCATTCCCTTCTCTCTTCTCTGTTTCACTAAAAATTGATATGACAGCTTTTTTACCAAACATGGGTTCAAATAGTGCATGCAATGAGATACTTGGATGTGTTATATGCACACACCTATGCATGGGTCTAAAATAAATCTCACTAAGCTTTCTTGTTATGGGTAAACTTCACCAACATCTGTTTAAGGATTTGATTCCACGTTTCATCTAATCCTATTTGCTTATTCAATTTTACATATAATAGTATATCATAAGCAAATGACTATAATATTTGTGGATGATATAGGGTGCTGTGAGCTTTATGCATGTGCCTTAGAAGTTTCATTTGATCTTTGACAAATTGGCATCTAAACTCTTTTCCTTGGTCACTTTTCAACAGTTTTAGAAGACCTATATTCTCATAAAAAACTGGCAAATATGAATATAAATAATAATATATTATTACAATTTTACTTTAATAATAATAATTACCCTAAAAGTTACAGTGACATATTTACTAGGCATGCAAGGAAATTCCCTCCACCCATTTTGTAAAATTGTCTGACACAGTGAGAATATAACAATTCCTATTTCTACATGTTGCTACATGGTACTATGGAGAATGTACTGGTATTAGATGAAGTTTACGAAAACCATTTCACAAGTATATGAGGCACTACTAGACAGTGAAGCTAACACCTCGAAATTGGGTCAACAACGCCTAACTCTTGCTGAGAAACTGGATGTCCTTAAGAAACTTGACGAAGACATTTTGAATGTGATTGTGGAGGATGATTTAGAAGATGAAATTGAGCAAGCGGACTCCTTCAGGGACAACATTCACCTCGCCATAATCGACATAGACAAGGTGCTCGGACCCAGATCTGACAGAATATCACTTAGTGGCCGCAGGTTAGAAGAAGGAACTTCCACTCCCTCACCTACAGATATACCCTCTCTTGAGACAGACAGAGATGGCGCCTCCTCACGATCACCTGGACCCAAGGTTAAGTTACCAAAGATAGAGTTGAAGAAATTCAATGGGGATGTAACCAATTGGATTACCTTTTGGGACTCGTTTGATTCAGCTATTCACAGCAATAATGAACTCTCGAATGTTGATAAGTTTAATTATCTGAACTCTGTCCTTTAGCAATCTGCTGCTGAAGCAATCTCAGGGTTGACTCTGACATGTGCGAATTATGAGGAAGCAGTAGACATCCTCAAGAGAAGGTTTGGGAATAAGCAGCAAATTATCAGCAAACATATGGATATTCTTCTCAATCTCAATGCTGTTTTATTGCAGCATAATTTGAAGGGACTGAGACATTTATTTGACCTGGTAGAATCTCATGTGAGGGGACTGAAGTCCCTAGGAATTCTGCCAGAGGCATATGGTAGTTTGCTGTCTTCTGTTCTAACGAACAAACTTCCCTCAGAATTTCATTTGATCATCAGTAGAGATGTGAAAGATGACGAATGGGACCTCAGCACACTGATGACGGTCATGGAATGAGAGATAGATGCCAGAGAAAGAGCAGTGACAGGCCTAAGCATATTGCCAAAGAGACAGAGCAGAGATCCACCCACTGCGGCAGTACTGCTCACTAGAGAATGAGGACCAACCTGTTCATATTGTAGCCAGTCTCATTCATCCAATACTTGTAGGACAGTAACAAATGTGGAGACCAGAAAGCAGATCCTTAAGAAGGCAGGAAGATGTTTTGTTTGCATCCGAAGGCACCATATTAGCAGAGATTGTCGTTCAGGCATAAGGTGCGTCCATTGCAATGGAAGACATCATAATAGCATATGTACCCATAAGGACCCATCACCTCGACTGATCACCACTCCGAGCACTACCACTCACCAAGATACACCTTCGTCCCAAACGAGTCATACCGTATTGATGTGTATTAACTCTAGGACACCAGTGTTACTTCAAATGGCCAAGACATTAGTCTACAATCCTCAGGAACCACATTACCTGATGGAGGTGAGGCTTATATTAGATAATGGTAGCCAAAGGTCATATGTAGGTAACAAAGTAAGGGGAGGTCTAGGATTACAGATTGTGAGTGTAGAGACATTGTCAATTAATACATTTGGTGCCACTGAGGAGGGAAGACAAGCATATGATGTGGTAAATCTACAGGTGGCTACCAAGTGTGGGCCAGGTCTAGAGATACCAATATTGGTTGTGCCACTAATTTGTGGTCCATTTTTCAATCAGCCCACAGCTTGTTTAAGAGAGAGATAAGAATACCTTTAGAGCTGGCAGACTCCTCCTGTGACAGTGACAACTTGGAGGTTGATATTCTTATCGGGTCTGACCTCTATTGGAGGTTTGTCACAGGCAGGACATTAAGAGGGAGAAGTGGTCCAACAGCTATTCAAAGTAAGTTTGGATGGGTGTTATCTGGTCCAGCAGAACAACTAGCTCAAGAAGATACCATTGTCAACCTTGTGTCAACTCATATTTTGAGGGTTGATTCACAGACTATGCCAATTGAGAATCAGGACTTAGATGCCAGGTTGAAGACGTTCTGGGATCTGGAATCACTAGGTCTTTGTAGCAGTGACTCTTCAGTGTACAGTGAGTTCACCAACAGTATCTCACTTAATGATAATAGGTATAAAGTTTGCCTTCCATGGAAGGAGTCGCATCCTGTACTGCCAGATAACTATAGCCTGAGCCACAGACGATTGACTAGCCTTCTCAAGCGACTCAAACATGACCCACCAACCCTCCAAGCATACATGATGTCATACAAGATCAACTGACCCAAGGAATCATAGAAGTTGTTAACAAGCCTGAATCTGGAGATGTTGGTAAAGTTCATTATGATGTTATACAAAGGGAGAAGTAAACCACCAAGCTTTGCATTGTCTACGATGCATCAGCAACGACCAAAGGTGTCTCTCTTAACGATTGTCTGCATACCGGTCCTACATTTGGACAAAACATCATGGACATTCTTCTGAAATTTCGCTCTCATAAGGTGGCACTAGCTGCTGATATCAAGAAGGCATTTCTGATGATATCAATGGCAGAGAGAGATCGAGATGCATTGAGATTCTTATGGGTAGATGATGTCAGTAAAGCCATACCAAATGTTGTGGTGCTGCATTTTACCCGAGTAGCATTTGGGGTCTCTTCTAGTCCATTCTTGCTCAACGCAACAGTGAAACATCATCTTGAGCGTTATTGCACTGAGGATCCAAGTTTTGTCAATCAGTTCTTATGATCTATCATGTCGATGATGTTGCCTATGGTGCAGATGATAATGCAGCTGCCTTCAAATTGTACCGCTGTTCTAAACTAAGACTGGCCGAAGGAGGTTTTAATCTGCGTAAATTTGTTACCAACTCTAGACGTCTGATGGAACAGATTGACATTGACGAAGGAGATACTAGATTGGTATGTACCAATGTTGATACCACCACAGATGATGAATCTTACGCTAAATCTGTCCTTGGAGGCAGGAGTGATCCTCATTGCGAGGAACAAAAGATATTAGGAGTTCGTTGGAACTTCAAACATGACCAACTGGTCTTCGATCTTACCGACATTGCACAGTATGCAGCAACTTTGGAACCCACGAAGAGAAACATAGTTGCAGTCTCTGCCAAGTTCTATGACCCTTTGGGGTTAGTATCGCCTGTTAATGTTCAATTTAAGTTATTATTTAAGGCCCTGTGTGAGGCAAAACTAGAATGGGATGAGCCTCTTTCAGGAGAATTACTAGAGACTTGGAGTTTACTCGTAACAGGTTTGCAAGAAGCAAATCCTGTGTCTGTTCCTAGATACTATCTCAGTGGGGTTGGTAGCACAATAAAGCAGTTCAAGCTCATTGGGTATTGTGATGCCTCCTCCAAGGCGTATGCAACTGTTGTGTACTTATATGTAGAGACAAATGGAGAGAGTTGCATGAGAATTTTGAGTTCAAAGATGAGAGTAGCTCCCACCACCACAAGAACTATTCCGAGGTTGGAGTTGCTCTCAGCACTCTTGTTGTCTAGACTTGTTACGAACATTACCAGTACTCTGCAACAAGAGATGTCCCTCCAACAACCCCTATGCTTTACAGATTCTATGGTGGTTCTTTATTGGATTAAGGGTCTCACCAAGGAATGGAAACAGTTCATCCAAAATAGAGTGGAAGAGATCAGAAGTTTACTTCCGATTGAGTGCTGGCGTCACTGTCCTGGGGTTAGCAACCCCGCAGATATACCATCCAGAGGAAGCAAACCATCTGATTTAATATCTAATCCCTTATGGTGGAATGGACCCGAAGTAATCGATCATGAAGAGGTACCATTTGAACAGGTACCAATCCCAGACGAATGCCTGAATGAGATGAAGTCAAGCCATGATAAGGTCCACAGTCTACTCGTAAATGGATCTAATGGACTCTCTTCTGTTATACACTGTGAAGACTTCAGCGTACTTGGGAGACTTTTACGGGTCACTGCTTACGTTTTCAGGTTCACCCAGCTACTTGTAGCCAGGTTGAAAGGGACTGGTGAGTCAATTGGCAACGACATTACTGCGTGTGACATCCTCAAAGCAGAGAGACCCATTGGATAAGAGAGTCTCAAATATCGTTAGTTAAGCAAGGCCAATTTGAGTCTTGGAGGAAACAATTTGACCTGTTTGTTGATGAGGCTGGGGTATTAAGATGTGGAGGCAGGCTTGGCAATGCCAATATTCCTTTCCAACAAAACATGCAATTCTGCTGAACTCGAAGCACCACATCACTACCTTGATCATCAAGGATTGTCATGAGAAAGTTATGCATAATGGAGTGAAGGAGACCTTAACTCAGCTGAGGTCAAAGTACTGGATTGTAAAGGGACGCTTACTTGTCTGTAAGCTGGTTCGGCAATGTGTGATCTGCTGTAAATTTGATGGAGGACCTTATCGTTTACCTCCCTCTCCACATCTGTCTGTGTTCAGAGTAGCAGAAGCCCCACCGTTCACATATACTGGAGTAGATTTTGCCAGTCCCCTCTTTGTGAGAACAACAGCTAATGCAACTGCCGGTAAGGTATGGATTTGTCTGTATACTTGCTGTGTGGTATGAGTGGTACATTTAAATGTTGTTCCTGATCTCAGTGCGCAGACCTTTTTGAATAGTTTCAAGCGATTCACTGCTAGACGGGGATTCCCAAATAATATGATCTCTGACAATGGGAAAACTTTCAAATCTGCGGCAAAAACTATAAAGAACTTATTGGACCATCCTGAAGTAAAACGCCATTTCAGTCAAATCTCTGTGACCTGGTTGTTTAATCTTGAACGAGCCCCATGGTGGGGAGGATTTTTTGAGAGGTTGAATAAATCGATGAAGAGATGTTTGAAGAAGACAATCAGAAATGCCAGGCTAACTTTTGATGAGCTACTAACAGCTGTCACTGAAGTTGAGATGATTTTAAACTCAAGACCTCTTTTGTATGTGTCTACTGATGATATGGAAGAACCCCTTACACCTTCTCACTTGTTGATCGGACGTAGAGTCCTTACACTACCAATGTACTCCCCACATGAAGATCTTGACTATGGCTTGAGCCCATCTAGTGTTGAATTAACTCGGCGGATGCATCATTTCAACAAGACACTTGATCAATTTTGGAAGCGATGGAAGACTGAATACCTGGTTGAATTCAGGGAATGCCATCGTTATCATAACCGGACCAAAGGGGTTGAAAGTATTATGTCTGTTGGAGACCTAGTACTTGTCCACGATCAAGTCTGCCCTAGAGGTCTCTGGAAGTTAGCAATAATCGAAAGTGTTATAAAGGGAAGTGATAGCCATATCTGAGGTGCAGCAGTAAGGACTCAATCAGATACAGGTCGAACTTCAGTGCTGAAGCATTCAATTAAACAACTGTACCCCATCAAAGTTAGAAGCCAGATTATTGGAACTGACCACATTGTGAGCAACCAAGAAATTCAGGATACTGCAAGACGACCCATAAGAGCATCTGCAATGAGAGCCAATGAAAGATGCAGAAATTGGATCCTAGAACTAGGAAATGACTGAAATGTATTAACTGTGAGCCATATCTATATACATTTATTGATGACTAATTATCGTTAATTTGTTTTTATCTAATTATTGTTAATTTGTTTTTATCACTTAAGTTGACCAGTTCTGGTCAACGGGGGGAAGGATGTAAGAGATTATAATATTCAATTGTGACTGATTATTTGATGTAATCAATATTTTGTTCACGTGATCTTGAGAGAGACCACGTTGACCAAAAAAACTTTTTGTGAATATATATTTGTTGATGTTGAATCCTCTCTAAAAGAAAAGGGGGTATTTAATCTGAACAACTCTATGTTGAACTCTAATATACACAGACTATAGAAAAATATCAACTTTGTGTTACTGGACCAAACATGGCAAACTAACTGAGATAAAGGTATTGATAAAAGACGTACAACCTAATGAAATACTTGGCGTTTGTCATCTGGCGTTTGTCATCTGGTACATCAGATCATCACTATTAAACCTGTCCATCCTATTAAATAGTTCATTCAGTAGAAAATTGTACTATTTAATAAGTCAACTTACATACAGTAGTCATCAGTTAATGTAGATTACATCATAAATCTATTAGAGTGACAAAAGGGTCAGTAGTATCATACTTATAGCATAGCATAAGTATTATGATACAGCTGTCATCATTCCCAACACTCAATTAGAACATCACCTAGAGAACAAAAACAACTAGAGAATAAAAATGGGCAGTTAGAATTAGTGATATATAAAAAATCAATCTTACATAGAGTAATTATTAGAGAGCTTCACTACATCATCTCCAGTCTAGTCATCAAAGTATCACTATAGAATACAAGGCGTTTAGTACAAGATTGTCAAAATTAATGAGAGATCAAACTTACAGTCTAAAAAGTTATTGAAGTATCTTTACATCATGTATTCCTACACAGTAGATCAAAATTCAGCTAAAAATTAAAACATGTTTAATATAGAACTGTCCACATTATTATAACTTACAGTAGTTATCAGTTAATGTACATCATATCATCACTACAATGACCATTAACGTGTACATCCTATTATTTTAGAACAAAGCTCATTCAGTAGAAAATTATATTATTTAATAATTCAACTTACAGGAGGTATCTACAAATGTTATCAGATTATTTCTTATTAGTCATTAATAGACCTACTAAATGTAACAGATGTTTTGTTCTAACATTATAGTTACTATAAAACTTACAACCATTAGAACATTATATCGTTACACTACAGAACAAATAGTTAGTTAATTAGTAATTTAATGATAGATATGACTTACATATATAGTATATTATAGGATTATACTAGATCTAGATCATCACATGTTGATGTAGAATAAATTACTATTATAATAGAAGAGAATAAACAATAAAAACATTTATTTAATAATTAATTGTTTTTATTAACTTACTAGGTAGGACAATCATCTCCAATAGATCAGCAAACAGACCTATTCTACTCTATTCTAAAAGAAGGTATTATTTAAATTGTTGAGTTTATAACTCTCAATTATTTGATGATCATCTCCAGTAGAAAACAGTCCTACTATAAAATCAAAAATAGTTATTATAACAGAGCACCAATAATAATTATTATAAATAGACAAGTCTTTTGTGTATTAAAATTACCAGTTATGAGCCTACACTTCACAAACACCAGCTAATAAAATGTAACCATCAAATCCTTCAGACCACCACAAACCTAACCTTCAAAACCTATCCAGATACCAGTAATACAATGACAATGATATGTCAGTATTAGAGATGTCAGTATTAATTTACAAAAGGGAGTTAAATAATTCAGGCTTATACAGGACACATAAGGGGTAAATATGCAACACGCTCAATGGTTAATGGTTAACAATTACAAAAAAGAAGGGGTTAAATTATTCAGGATTATACAGCACACATAAGGGGTAAATATGCAACCAATGGTAACAATTATGAAATGGAAGGTTAAATAATTCAAGATTATATGACACACACAAGGGGTTAATACACAACACACTCAATTGTTCACAATTACAAAACAGAAGGGGTTAAATTATTCAGGATTATACAGCACACATAAAGGGTAAATATGCAACATAATGGTAACAATTATGAAATGGAGGGTTAAATAATGCAACACAGACAAGGGGTTAATATACAACACACTCAATGGTTAACAATTATGAAACAGAAGGGGTTAAATTATTCAAGATTACACAACACAAAGGGAGTTAATATGACAGACATAAGATATAGAACGATATGACACAGTAACAGACAATATGAAAGGATCTGACATCAGGTTTAATATCAAGAGAAAGGGTCACCATAATACATCAATAAGACCAAGAAGGTTATACCGGGATAGTTTATATATAGATACACAGAAGACAAAGATGAATGAGATGTAAGGTACCACAAGACAAGGAGGAGGATACAATATTAGAAAGTAATGACAAAATAACATCCAAACTGTTGTTCCATGTCCAAATCCACCTATTAATACCCCAGACACATCAACCACCTATAATCACATTATCATGTCCATATGCACAACCCACAAACTGATCCCTGACCATACTCAATACACAAAGACTGTCAACCTCAAGAACCCAGATACAGAGCCACAACCAGCATGTTGTTCAACATAAAATGTTGAATATTTTTCCAGGCCCATAAACAATTATTGATGTCCACACAGTGTTAGTAGTAGATTAACCAATTAAAGGAGACCAAAGCAGTTTATAATTGTACTATATATAGTGTAACTATTAATATACAACCATTATCTCCATCATTATCTCAATCATCATCATCTCCATCTCCATCATCATCTCAATCATCATCTCAATCATCATCTCAATCATCATCATCTCCATCTCCATCATCATCTCAATCATCATCTCTATCATATCTCATTCATCATCTCCATCATCTCCAGCAGTTGAAGTACACTCAACTTGAACATCACTACAGAATGAAAAGTTAAATAAAAGGTATTATAAAGGTCAATCTATAGAGTGATTATTAGAGAACATCACTGCATCATCTCCAGTCTAGTCATCAAAGTATCACTATAGAATTAAAGGAAATAGTTTAATATAAGTTAATGATACATCAAACTTACAGTCTAAGTTATCAGAGAACCATAAACCTATATAATAGACCAAAGTCCATCTAAAAATTATAAAAAATACATGTTTAGTAAAGAAATGTCCATATAATTATAACAGATAACTTACATTAGTCATCAGTTAATGTAAATAAGATCATCATTACCAGTGACATTAACCTTTCTATCCTATTATAGAACATTTGAGGTTCATTTAGTAGACATTGTACTATTTAATAATTCAACTTACAGTAGGTATATTAACAAATGTTATCTGATCATCTCTTATTAGTTTATTGATAGACCTACTAAATGTAACAGAATTTATTTTGTTCTCTAACATTATAGTTACTATACAACTCACAACCATTAGAACATTATATCATTACACTACAGAACAAGTAGTTAGTAAATTAGTAATTTAATAATAGATATGACTTACATATATAGTATATCATAGGACTATACTAGATCTAGATCACCACATGTTGATGTAGAATAAATTACTATTATAATAGAAGAGAATAAATAGTAAAAATAATTATTTAATAAGTGTTTCTATTAACTTACTAGAAGAAAAACACTCATCTCCAATAGATCAGTAAACAGACCTATTCTATCCTAAAAGTAGGTATTATTTAAATTGAGTATATAACTCTTAATTAGTTGATGATCATCTCCAGTAGAAAACAGTCCTACTATAAAATGAAAAATAGTTATTATAACAGAGCATCAATAATAATAATTATTATAAATTGACAAGAGTCTGTTGTGTATTAAAACTACTTAGCGTACAACAGTCCATGTCAGTTATTAGGAATAAAGAGAAGAGTTTAGATTTCATAGACATCTGCTATAAAACCTAACCTTCAAACCCTCCAGGCCGATACAAACCATGAATGAAAACTTAGCAAAAGCCCTGATGCCAATGAACAGGACATGAAAAATTCTAGATGCAATACTGAAGTAAATTTTTAGATGCCAGTAAAAAATACTGTGTTAAATTTTAGATGCCGGTAAAAAATACTGAAGTAAAATTCTAGATGCCAGTAAAAAATGCTGTAGTAAATTTTTAGATGCCAGTAAAAATACTGTAGTAAATTTTAAATGTCAGTAAAAGATACTGTAGTAAATTTTTAGATGCTAGTAAAAAATACTGAAATAAAATTTTAGTTGGCAGTAAAAAATACTGAAGTAAAATTCTAGATGCCAGTAAAATACTGAAGTAAAATTTTAGATGCCAGTAAAAAATACTGAAGTAAAATTCAAGATACCAGTAAGAAATACTGAAGTAAAATTTTAGATGCCAGTAAAAAATACTTAAGTAAAATTTTAGATGCCAGTAAAAAATACTGAATTAAAATTTTAAATGTCAGTAAGAGAACTGGAGTATAGAGATGTCAGTAAAAGAACTGTAGTAAAATTATAGATGTCAGTAAAAGAACTAAAGTAAAATTTTAGATGCCAGTAAGAGAACTGGAGTATACAGATATCAGTAAAAGAAATGGAGTAAAATTATAAATGTCAGTAAGAGAACTGGAATAATATTACAGATTTTAGTAAAAGAAGTAAAGTTTTAGATGCCAGTAAGAGAACTGGAGTAAAATTATAGACACCAGTAAAAGAACTGAAGTAAAATTTTAGATGCCAGTAAGAGAATTGGAGTATAGAGATGTCAGTAAAAGAATTGGAGTAAAATTATAGATGTCAGTAAAACAACTGAAGTAAAATTTTAGATGCCAGTAAGAGAACTGAAGTAAAATTATAGACGTCTGTAAAAATACTGATGCGAGCATTACCTAGTAGAAAACCTCTTTGACAATGTTGGAATATGTAGGATTAATATACAACAAACAAGACAACAGGAACAAGAATAGCAAGAGGAAGAGGAAATATTACAGTACACAAACTCTGTGGGTCATAGATTACTAATATGTAAAAACTGAAAAACTAATGAATGTAGGTAGGGTACAGACAATAATATAACATAATACAAAGTGTCATAGAACAGCAGCAGGAGATGAATGTTAAAGATAACACAGAGGACTAAACAAAATGTCAGATCAAGTATAAGAGTGTTAACAGTCACAGTAGATATAAACGCAAGATACAACTTGTATAATAATAACTCAAGAATTATAACAGTCACAGTAGATGGCGACAAGATATCAACACAGGAACAGTAAGTAACAAGAACCAAATTAGATTGTACCAGTAAAATTGTAGACACTAGTAGATTTAGTGTGAATAGGAAATTTACAAAAGTATTATAGTTTTAGTGTACGAGGTCACAAAAGGTTTGTTAGAAAACAGAATTTATACAAAATACAGATAACAAATGTTAATGAATTGATAATGTTGGTGAAGAGAAATTTTTCTACCGTATTATAATAAAATTACACAAGGAATGTGTTGTGCGCTATTAGGTATAATAGTTTATATGTACATGTCACAAGACTAGGTTGTATCATAGGACATAATGTGGTTTGAGTAACAAGACGTTGTATGTCAAAATGTTAGCAGTGTATTTATATGATACAGGGCTAGGTTGTATGTATTATAGGAGGTTGTTGGTACTGAGACATTGTGTATATTAAATTGAAATAATATGACATTATATGGTTGTACAACAAGATGTTCATACATGTACATGTCAGAGGGTGAGTTTATACCATATTGTAGGACATTACAAGATAAGAATATGTCACAGGAGTAAATTACATCGTAAGGGTCACAAAAGGTTTTATGTATGCATGTCACAGGACTAGGTTGTATCATAGGTAATGTGGTATGAGTAAGAAGATATTTGTGGATAAATATGTCAAAAGATTTGTATATGTGAGTGTCACAGGGCTAGGTTGTATCATAGGACGTAATGTAGGTATGAGTAACAAGATATTTATGTATAAATATGTGAAACATTTTGTGTACATATATGTCACAGGACTAGGTTGCATAATATTATGTGGTTGTATGAGGTTTGTATACATGTATGTCACAGGGCTAGGTTTTATTGTACTACAAAAGGTTGGGTATTAAAACATTTGTATGTATTAGGTTGTATAATAGGACATTATGTGGTATGGGTAATTAGACATTCAAACATGTACGTGTCAGAGACAAGGTCATACCATATTGTAAGAGAATGTGCCACAGAACTAGTAACGAGACATTTGTGTATGAATATGTCAAAAGGTTTGTATATGTACATGTCATAGAACCAGGTTGTATCATAGGACATAATGTGGTACGGGTAACAAAACATTTGTGTATGAATATGTCAAAAGGTTTATATAGGTGCATATCACAGGGCTAGTTTGTGTCACAGGAAATAATGTGGTACGAGTAACAAAACATTTGTGTATGAATATGTCAAAAGGTTTATATAGGTGCATATCACAGGGCTAGTTTGTGTCACAGGAAATAATGTGGTATGAATAACAAAATATTTGTGTATGAATATGTCAAAAGGTTTGTATATAGATATGTCACAGGACTAGGTTTAAGAAAGGAAGTTACAAGTGTGTCTGAATGTACATGTTATAGGACTTACAAGAGGTTGGGATATCTAAATGTCATACTGTGATAGGATTACCAAAGGTGTGTGTATGTAAATGGATTAACAAAGGATAAGCCACATACATGCTATGTTGATCACAAGAGTTTGTAACACTTCTTTATATAACAAAACAATAGATATTATAATGGTCACTGAACACAACAAGACTTGGATCATTAGACATTGCAATGATTTACTTTCTATATGATATGATGGTACAGTATAAGACTAAAGTTACAAGACATCTAAAACTATGTAAAGTGTCTGTCATAAAAATGTATGATAGAAATTATTAATATGTTAATTTATAAGGTTACTTTTTAAAGTTGGTCTCAAAAGCTTGCACAAACTACAATTATTAATACACACAGGATTTGTACTCTAGTTAATTCATTTGACATGTATTACACCAAAACATTACAATAGGGTTGTGAACATGTTCTAAAATTAGACTCTTGGACCCACAGAGTTCATGTACTTAGCAGGGAGGCTCCGCTAATAATTATAGTTAACAAGATGACTTCTCATTAGCTAGACTGTGGTTATAAGCTACAACCAAGAAGAAAGCTAGCCTGCTATATTGAAACTGCTGGTATGAGTAAGCTTCATATTCTATTGAAGTGCTTATATATTCCAGGCTTCAAACCTGGTTCTTAATGTGAAATACAGCTACTCGGCTTGTCAGCTAACTGCCAGGACCTTCTTGACTAACTTAAAAGCTCAGTGCTTATTGTCAGCTATACCATTCATGAAAAGTTACTCAGTACTCACAACCTATCTGGGAGAGATTTGCACTACCCATTTTAGTTTTGTTTAGGACAGCAAAATCCTCTCTACTCTGTATACATGTAATCACTATAACAGCTTTCTGTACACACTAACTAGCTGGGATTGGTGCTACACTGCATAGGCCAACTGAATATTGACTTAAACTGAGGTAGAACTAAACTTTGATAATATACTATAGAATTAGGCAGCCTCAACAGATCAAAGGGTCTCAAGTCATAAGAAAGTAGCTAGAAGAGGCTATAAGTATGTGAAACAACAGCAACTGTCTGGGCCAAACAAGCTAGAATATCTGAATTAGGCTTTCCACATATACACATGGTGTACATTTACTCTGACCTGAATACTTTCTCTGCTTGTGTACATGCTGGAAAAAAGCGTATTTTTGTTGTTGCCCTCGAGTTGACTGTAACGTTTTTCTGCATTAGAAGTGAACGAGAATTGAAGAAAGGTATTAGCTTGACTGGATACAAAAGCGACGGACTGTAGACAGCAGCACGGTTGTGCTTTTCTTCTTTAAAACATATCAGTCCTGCAGTAGCACTGGTCCAACAGGCATAGTCATCTTGTAGAAATGAGTCATCTTGTAGAAATGAGGCGGTCTACCTAGTGCATAGGACTAAAAATTGGCGTCACTTAGCGGTTTGTTGAACTGAGCATGCTCAATTTACTAAAACTGGCGCCATTAAAGCAGCGTGTCAAACTGAGCATGCTCAGTTCATAGGGTACAGATAAGAATGCGTGATAAAATCATAGTAAAAATAAACTGACAATAAGACACATATTCTATCTGTCAGTACATTGTTTATTTATTTTGTTTGTAACAATGCGAAGTGATGCTAATCCATTAAGAACTAGGTATAATTTCATCAGTACAATCTTAAACACTAATGCATTATCAGATTTGTATATTCAAAATACTTATAAACTATATAATGTAGGTTCTGTTTGTGTTTGAATGGGCAGAGCAGGATGTTGAGGTGATGACAGAAGGGAAACTTTACTTGGATTAGTAGATAGTTTGCATTTCTTTGCGACAATTTAATGTTAATTACCATGATTATAATATAATTGCAACAATATGCATCATGTGCACTAATTTTTTATATACTAAAAGTATTATTCAATTCAGCATATGGATCTGTTGAATTACAGGTGCTATAGAAAGAAAGAATTGTAAGACAACCTTATTATAATCCTCAATTCATGCACACAATCAATATCTACCCATTTATATGGCATACAATGAGTAATCATATTAGAAGCCAAAAAAAACATGAGGTACCTTGAGCTTTCTGCTGTATGGGCTCATGGTCACATCTATCATTGTAGTTTGGATCAAACAACTGGTATGTGTCACACATATCAGTTGTTGATACAAGGATCATTACAGATCCAACGTTATCATATCCTCCATTACTACATTCATTACTCATTGTTCTGATTGACAGTCATCAGCTGAAACACCAATTAATTCCACCATCTCTCACCATTGATATCATATATTTTTTTGTGTTATTTTTATTGGTATTAATATCACAATAATAATTATATTAATTATATGATTAACTCAAAAGATCAGTTCTGTTATTTATGTTTACATTAGCTACTTATGAAGTGGGAATTTTCAGATGTACTTTTATTTTTATTTTTTTTTGATATATAACGAATCCACCTGGACAAATGCCCACTTTTTTAAGTGCGTGGATTAATAGATTTTCTATCACCCAACTACCACAAATTTATAATAATTATTATTAATTATTAATATATTAAAAATAAAGCTCTTTTCTCACTAACTTTCAATACAACTTTTTTTATTAAATGTCAACTCTGCAGCTTCTGATAAACTTAGTTTCTTCAATTTGGTTAGTTAAGCTTCCATAGCAAACAGAGGGTCTGCAGAATTTATCAATTCTGGGTCTGGAGCAGAACTATCCACATCAGCAGCTGGCTGTTCTGAGGGGATAGCAGTCTTTTGCAAAAGAGGACTTAATTTGATTGGCAAGCTATCTTTTTGCGAGGCTGTCTCAGTAACTAGACAAATACTGTATAAGTAAAGAAGAAATTTAGTTGTGTCCACACTCAATGGAGGAAATGTTTCGCAGAAGAGGATGACAAAGGGTCAAAGAAATATGAAAAATTCATGGTGTTTCTCAGATGGAATCTCTTCTGTAAATTGATGGAGACATTTTAAGATATCTCTGATCAGACCTAGGGATTCAGGAAGTGTGTATTGGTTTGTGACATAAGCTGCTAATTGAACTGTAAACACCTGAGAGAGGAGACAAACTATTTAGACTAATTCACTTGTCTAACCTGTTTTTCTAGCTGAGGTTGAGTCAGGAATTCAGACATAAAGTCCATCACAATATGCATTGATGGAACACCAGACACCATTAATGGTAATAACTGTGGAGGATAGCCTTGAAAATGGATTAGTTTGACTATATTGGTTTCAGAAATGAAAACCTGTGATCATAATGACAACATTATCACTCTCTCTCTCTCTCTCCAAACCTGATGAAGATATGAACAAAGTAAACACTGAATTTCTCAAAGTGATGTTAACAGAGGACCAAAAACAGCTGCATCCTATGTGACAGACAAACTCATCATTAACATTTTAATTTATTGATCTCTTACTTTTTTATCTTGTTCATTAGGTAGACATATTTCTAATAATAACTGTATCATGCTACTCTCTTGAGCAGCTGTTAGTGTAATTCTGAGCTCCTCCTTCTCTTGCCCATTTAATTGTTGACCTAGAGTAATATGAGATGAATTATTGGGGATTAGAATGAATATGTTAAAAAGTAATGGCAGTATAGGAATAAGTAAGACTGGATTGTTTTTGAATAAAGAAAATTAAATGGTATGGGATTGGAATGAATGTTATGGGACTGAGACTGGATGGTATGAAAGTGAGGCCAACATAGTACGAAAATTAAGAACGGATGGTAAGGAATAAGATCTGAGTTAGACTAAACAATATTGTATTGAGAATGTACAGTATGCAGGCCCGTAGCCAGGATTTTCTTAAAGGGAGGGGGGGGGGAGGCTTGTTTGTAAAAAAATTAAACCACACCCTTAATCAGTGACTATCCATATCCACACCCATGACTTGACTTTGTCATATTAAAGAAAGAAAGAGATTCATACCATGCAGAGTTAAAACATGTATAATACTAACTGTTAATAATGTTCTCAAGTTGAAAGTGACGTGGATGTCTCCTAGCAAACTCATCTATAACCTGGTCAATGTCAATGTCTATATCGCGATGAACATGAACAAGAGACAAAGAAGACAATCGGTTGTTTCCCATCATTGATCTAAGTGAACTCTTAATTCGATTGAGGGCAGTAAATGATCGTTCAGTCATACATGATGTAACTGCCAATGAACACAAGATGAGCAGTAAGGTCTTTATGTTTGGAAACATCTGTGAAACTTGTGGGAGTGTGTGATGCAAAGATGATGGAAGAGAAGCAGCTCCATGTTCTGTTGCCTGGTCTCGCCATTTAATATACCAACTGAGTCCCTCACTTTTCACGCTTGAGACATATGGAAGATCAGACGAGTACATGTTTCCTAGCTTACCAAGTTTGGAAAGAACACTTTTTCCAATCCATTGAAACCATTATTGACGAAATGAGACAAAATCCTTGGAGAGTTGTTCTTTGAGAGTCATCAAACCTTGTCTCGAGCTCTTGTAAAAGATGGTCTAACATTGGAATTGAGATAGTTCTGAAAAAGTACTGAGATGGCGATGATGCAGGGGTGTTTGATCTGTTTTGTTGTCGGCCACTAAGTCTAGGCATTTATGGAGTAATAGCCACTCATTGCTTCAATTTCATCAAACCATTTTCTGTGGTGATCGTCAACTTTCTCTTTGACTTCCTTCAGAGTTGAAATGAGATGGTTTACTTCAGTTGAAGCTTGGAGGATATCTTTAGCTTCAGCTTGTAAACTGTGAGTTAGCCTAAGGAGAAAGATCATCAATTTTTAAGCAATAACAAGAGAGGAAATGAACTCAGTTGTTGTGATTGCTGATTTGAGAGTGACAGCATCAGTGAGTGAATCCTGCTAAATTAAATTCTATATAATATATAGTTACAAAATAAGAAAAATGTATTGCATCATAGGAACAAGCTGATCCATTGAGTCTTATTCTCTGGGTTTGTAGATGCTAATGCTGAGTTATGTTTGTGGTTTGTGCATGTAGCTGTAGCTAAGAAGGCATCCGCTCCACCCATTGATCAATGTAATTAAATTTGGGTGTATTTTGGCTAAAGGGGGCTCAAGCCCCAAATGCCCCCCCTGGCTACGGGCCTGGTATGGGAGTGAGACTGCGTGGTATAAGATTAGAACATACAGTATAGGAATAAGACTGGACAGTATGGGAGTGAGACTAGGAATTAAATACCTGAAGATGTTTCAGGCATTGCTATGGTTGTACAATTAAGAATGTGGGTGTGTTCTAATAGCCACATGTGAGAAGCTGATGAGTAAGCTGCTAAAATTCTTAAAAGAATTTCAAAGACTACAGAACATCTGCAATAAAATAACAAACTTCAATTTATGAAAATCAGTTTCACCCATATACCTGAAAACACAAGTATCACATCTTAACATAATTAATGGATCTTTGACAAGATTTTGATGGGTATAAGGTGGGTGTATCTTTTGATTGGCAGGCCGAAGGGCATTAACTGTCTCCACCCACAACTTAAATATAATATGAATAATTTAACATAAAAATACTGTACATGTAATTAGCAAGTTTTATAAGGGGTTAAAAAGTACAGTATCTGGCACTCTGAAATGTAACAAATCTGAATTTGTTGTAAAAGACATCAAAATCAACCAGATATTTATTTTTACATTTATTTTTATTTCATACTAAAACAACACTATTTAACATTCTCACCTTTGTGATATAATTGAGTTAAGTGTCATCCACAGTGACAAGTACAGCTGCTGTAACCTTTTGCTGACATTATCATGTAGAAATGACACAACATACATGTAAGGACAGTGGTAAATGAGATAAGTGAGGATGTGGGAAGACATGAAAGGTGAGATAACATTAAAAATGCTTTGGAAGGATTAAAACCCACTTCATTAAGAGCTATGAGAGAAAATACAATGTTAAACAAACTTTTACTGAATAGTATACAGACTTACATAAGATAATATACTTACTAGACTGAGCTTCTTCTACAGTAACTTGATCTGGTGAGAGTTTCAAAATTGTCTTAGGATTAGTGTCATGGTTTTACTTTCTTACTTTGTGCTTGTCAGAAATTTGTGTATGTATGTATAATGTGTGCCATGTATGTAAATATGCCTTGCATATAATTATTGTGGAATATAATACATATGTAAATGTATGTATTATATACATTATGTTTGTTTAGTTTACTATGTATTAATGATCATTTAACTCTATATATAGATCATATACTTTTTCTTTGGTAGTGACCATATACCAATAATTATATTTTGTGTACATCCACCATATGTGTTCACCTTGACTTTTAAATTTTATATTTTTCCCTCTAGCTGTCTGCTTTATTGAAGTTAGTAGGCAATATAAGATTATTGTGTGGTGAGCTACCATACCACTATAGTGTTGATATCTAAACCAATCATTATTATGTGGGTATGCTGATTAAATGCTAACTATTATAGTATGCGTAACCATTGGATGTAGTTAAAAGATCAAGACTATTATGGTACATAATTATAATTATCATAATGCTCATAAATGTCAGATCATAAAATAAATATTTTATTTTCTTCTATTTTGAAATTTTTACATGAAGTTGAATGCTGATGATCAATATCTGTGTAGTATCATTGTTTACACCAATTTCAGCTATAAACCTCTATATATGTGAAGTAATCAGGTGTTTCATGATCATATGAGACTGTGACTTGTTAATGCATGACTGCAGTGAGCAGAACAATGAGCCTTTATAATAAGTGTGAAAGATGGCGTGAGACAAGAGCAAGATCATCTGAGAAACAATGGAAGAGTCATAACAAAACCCTTCAATTTATGTATAACCACTGACTTCAAAGTCTTGTACAAGTCAATCATCATTTATTGGCATGTTTGTTCAATGCTAACTATACATTAACACATTATAGCATAATAAGATGGGAATATACTACAAAGATTAGACTATTCAGATAATGTTTGTTGATTGTAACATGCATACTCACTATTTAATTTGTTGGCATGTTATACTTTAATATACGTACCAACAAATTAGACTGTGAGTAATTCACATATATTCTAGATTCCATAGTAATTCACTCATGTATAGTACAAATAAGTTGTTAAATAACATAATTTTTACAGTAAGTTGTATTCCTGCTGTAGATTGCATTAACAGTGCTTGATTTTACTGCACATTTGACATAGTGAGTGTACCAGTCACTTATAAGAAGAATGTTGTATTTAACTAGTAATGACATCCATGTAATAAAACAGAAAAGTGTTAAGAACAATTGACAAGAATTCTATAAAATGACGTATCGAAACTCAAATTAACCATGCACTATAGCAATGAATAAACACACGTTAACTTTGCAAGTATTCAGCTACTCATTCATGAGTAGCTGTTTTCCACTTGTTAGGTATGCATGCTTTACATAAAATCTTGCTTTAAACAGGAAGTCAATAGAAATAATCCATGCTGTCATATCATTTTCATGTAACAGTTCCCTTACAACAACAATAAGCTTAAGTAGGCACTTAATTCAAGATGACTTCAAGTAAACCAACCAGAACAACTGCCTATTCAGATGATATCATATGGAGAATGGTCTATATGTAGTGTTTGTTATAATCCTCTTGATGTTTATGATGTAATATATAAGTGTAAACATTTCCTTCAATATCCTTCAATAAATGGTTTCTGTTATTCATTACACTTGTATAGTTACTAAGTTAGTGTTGTTAGTGTAATAGCAAATGATGGAACTGAGTAATATAATTGTAATGACATATATACTATCACCATAAAAGTAATCACACTGTAAAAATTTAGTATAAGTTTTTTTAAAAAAACCAAATTGTAGGTTACTTGGGTGGATTACTATGGAATGTAGAGTTTATGTGAATTACTCACTATACAATTTGTTACTTTGTAAAAGTACAACATACCAACATATTTGATAGAGAGTATTTCACAAGAATTCTACATTCCATAGTAATCTGTAATTTGTTGTTTGTATCGTGTGGATAGCACTGAAATCTAAACTTCATGTTAATTGCTGATTGTTGACATTATATACTACAGTGCGACTGAATCATTGTATAGTTCATGAGGAAACACCTATACAACTGCATCTGTACATGTGCATTAATTACAATGAAACAAGGAATATTGTTGTTGCTTCATACATATTTGAACTTAGAGGTTAGAGTAATTTGTCTTTAGTAACCAAGGCTTCAGTTGAAATGACATGATGTTTTTTAAGTATATGGTCTTATATGAAGATCACATGTGTCACCAGCTGATACAGCTTTGTTTAGGGTTAATGGTTTAGTGGTTGATTAGTTTAATGAAAATCTCTCACAGTATGTGTAACTACAGAAGCTACAAATACTATAGTGTTCATAGCTCAAAACAATAATCATAGCTTATATAACATAATATTTCCTAGATAAGATCATAATACTTAAAAAACATTGTGTGATTACAACCAAGGCCTTGGTTACTTACTATACATTCATCAATAAGATGTAGCTGAATTCTGAGTTACTACAAAACCAAACTAGTGTAATCACAATATGTATATAGCTGTAAAAAAAACTCTTTGCAGTTATTGCCAAACTGGTATCTGCTTGTTAAGCTACAAGCAAATACTATTTCAACTGAACTGACCAGAACTAACCAGTATACTGTTCTTGGCTTCAATTAATAAACCACAAAAGATTTCACTATGGCTTAATATACTTGACTTTATGTATTATCTATATATTGAGTTACATTGTTTTGACTGAAGTATGCATGGTGACCATGCAAGGTCTATTTTGAAATGACAATGCTTTTTAAGTCAATACTATAGACACACATGATTAGTGTCTACGATGGGATACAAGTTGTTTGAAGATGTTTTAATGACAAACCTGAGTAGGCCAGGACGGTCAGCTTCTAAGATAATCTTACTCATAACGGCGCCCGTTTAAAAAGGTTCATATTGAGTATACGGTATAGCAATTCTGGGAAAGCGAGCTCATCGCGGAAGCATAACCAAGGCTTTGATGTTAATACCACAGTCAATTGTTCAGTCTACAGTTACAGTGCAATGAGCAGTCTTGTAGGCCATCTTCTCATTGGTGTGATCTTCTTAGTTTATGGAGGTTGGTGGATCTTTGCCTCCATATGGCTCAATATCAGGGAAAAGTTTAATTTGACGAGAAGGGTTAAAGATATCAACATTGACCACAAATCTTTTATTCCTTTCTTCTGTGCACCACGTTGGCCAATCGAGCCTATACTGAAGATAATTCTTCCAGCATTTGCTGTGTGTGCATCTATTTTTTTTACAGGTGATGCAGATGGACATTTCAAACCTGAAGTCTGGCACATCTATAATGAACATCACAAATTTAATAAAATGGTATCTCTCCACCACATGACAATGTATTCCTGTTTTCTTTTGTCTGGTGTAATTGACCTCCTTTCTTTGTGTGGTCGTTATCTCAAACATGTTCCACAAATCTTTTTCGCACTGGCTTTCCTGGTTGAGTCCATGGTGTTTTATTTTCATATCACAATTGATAATGACCGAGGACCACTTGAGCGTCTTACACACACTTTACTTATTTACAGTATTGTTGCTTGCCTGGTCTTTGCATTGTTGAGGTTGTGGCAGACCACAAATATAATAATCAATGCTGGACTTGCTGTGAGTCTAACACTTCAAGGTACTTGGTTCATAGAGATAGGCACTGTTCTTAAATGGAATGGTACTACAAACGAGAACATGTTTCTTGTTGCTACTTTTATTTGGCATTTCATGTTGATTCTGGTTGTGTTTGTCTTGCTATACTCGGCAGTACATTTAGGTGTGAAGTATTATATTAAGAGGAGAACGCAACAATTACCTCACTACCATGAAGAAGTAGATGATACAAAAGTGACATTGATTGATGAAGAAATCTGAAAAGTATGCTCCTGTTTCACCAATTATTAAAAACTTTACATTTTTGAAACTAATATAATTACTTTTGTAGTTGCAATTGCATGTTATTTTAATAATTTTATTTTCAATGTTTTTGAAAACTAGTCAGTATTCTTTAAACAGATGCCATAGTAATTGCGATGTTCACCTCTATGTAATTGAAAACATCTTAATTCAATAAAATTAATGGTTTCTGTTATTCATTAAACTTACATAGATACTAAGTTAGTGTTAATGTAATAACAGTTACTGATTAATTTGGAGTTCCTACAGATGTAAGATACAAATTAGTTGCTTAAAAGACACTAAAATTATTACATTTGTATGGATATTTAGTAAATTTTGATTATATTGAAGATATAATTATATAATCTTCATGCATAGCTCAACTTTCTTTTTTCATGATAATTCACAGTTCCTCTTTTGATATGACAATCTGATCATAAGTATATCTTGGTGTAAAACTCCAGGAAGAATTCTGGGACTACTAGTGTATGTGGACGACGATCCTCACTTGGGAGCATAGTCTGCTATATCAGTATATGCATGCGAATTATCCAGCACACATAAACATTTCTATACACAATTAAGCTAAATGACTCTGTTAAAGATAAAAATTAAAACACTGCGAGTAGTGGTGTGTCATTTACACATCAATTTGTAATTCCACATTCATGTCACTCAATAGTAGTAAATACGCATATCTACAATGTATATATACTTTGCAAATTGGCTTCCTCATATTAGTTCGTTAGTTGTCTAGACTAATTGTTTTAAACACTTTGTACAATTAACATTTATAACATTGATTCTAATTATGAAATTTTATTCCATGTATAGCTATATATGAGATATATAGTTAATATATGGTAGTACACTCAGTAAATGATTATTACATTTGATGTTATTAGAAAGCACTTGCATATAGCTAGTCTTAAAGTGTCACAAGTCAATGAATATACATCTCTAACAAGTTCTTCCATGTTTTCTAAAACTCAGTACGATTTCTCAAGAATCTGCTAATGCAACACCTATACATATAATATATATGTATACATATATATAAATATATATATATACATATATATAAATATATATATATATATGTGTGTGTATATATATATATACAGTGTTGTATTGATGTATGTCACTCACACAACAAATTCATATGTTAAAGTTACATATCACTTTTAGCAGAAAGAGCACTAGCTATCAGACAAATACAGTTTCATTTTACATAGTAGAAGTACTATATTATGAGACATGTGATATCACTGATGTATATATAGCTGAGTTTAGATGTTGAGACTTCAATTCATACAAATTGTGTAACAGAAAAAACTAGTGAAATAAATAGAAAGCAACAATCGGGAATTTACTTAAATTTCTTAATACATACAATGTACCTAGTTCTTCTTACATATAGTGTATAGTCCAATGACTTCTATATCAATAGATCATTATTTATTGTGGCAACAATTCTAGTGAATGTGAAATAACTACTTGATATATATATATATATATATATATAGGCTGAGTAAAGTCTCACTATATACATTCTTATAGAAAACACTAAAAGACTGTAAGGTAGAGGTACTTTTGGAGCTCCTGTAGGTTGGGAAACTTTCCCGTTTCACAAAATTTCATGTAAAAATTGATATGTTGAAAAATTGTTAAATACAATTACACACCGCAAATATTCCTACCGTAAATATTTCAATGTGTAATAATCTTAGTACATCATCTAACATTCAAGCTTTTTTTCACAATGAAACTTTCCTGTGGGGCATAGCTATTGTTTTTAGTTATGCATTTGTAAATTACACCCAAAGATGAAAGATGGCTGTGTTGCATTGATTTAGCTTGTTATTATTAAATTATTTACTTTGGCAAGTCCATATCATAGTTAGGCAAGATACGAAACACTCGTACATGTTCAGTGAAAGAATTAACTATCGTGCAATTAAATAATCATTAATTTTTTTTCAAATGGGTAAAAAAATGTCAGATTGTACTATAGAAGCATGAATCAATTTCCAGATCTTTAGTTGTATCTCTTTCAAAGTCAATTTATATTCATGTTTCTCTCTATTTCTGTATGTGCTATAAGAGTGAGATGCCAATCATTTAAATATATCTAACCTTAATTGCACACATTGGCATGTATAAGTACCTTAAAATTGATACAGTATAAGACAGAATTATATCTATTTGTATAATAAATTATACATAAATATAATTAATTATTATGTATAGTCCTATAGAAATTCATAGATACACAAGTTAGCTTGAAACAGTAAAAGGTTCATTCAAAGTGGTATTTGTAATGTATGACATTTAATTTAACTCTGTGGTTTTCCTGTATGTTAATTTACTTTTAATGTGCTGTACAAATATTGACTTTTGTGTAATTTTGATCAGTGTGTATAACTGTGAAAGATATCTAAAGTAAAAAGAAACAAGACATAACAGTATTGATTTAATTACTGCATATATACTGTGTATACCATTTTTACTATGTTTACCGCATGTACTGTATTAAATACTATTTGTACATTAAATACTGAGAGTACTACTACTGATTACTTGAAATGGCTAATTAATCCAACTCTATGACCCAGTAAATATACGATGAAGGACATACATGTTGAACAGTTGAGTTAAGACCTGTTCAATTACAATAGAAGGTACATATATCTTAACATTTGTATACCTCAACTGGTAACAGAATACAAGTGTCTTCGACCATTTTGATCTCATCTTGTAATACATCCAATATAATTTCAAGGGTTAGTAGGACAAGGTACAATATTCAAATTTTTTCTGATTCTTGTCAGCTCCACAACTAAACGCTTCCTATAAATTTAGAAATTATACATAACATACATCTGATTGGTTGATATGATTATAGTTAATATATGACATACATTTTTAACAGTTGAAATAAGATCAATTGATCAACGGTCAAATTTACAGATATTAATTTTCCAGTTTCGTTGCTACATACAACAATGATTACTTAGTATACCTCTTTACCAGTAGTCTACTCACTCGTATAATGGTTATTAATTATATTAGATTTCAGCTAACTAATTAAACCTACCTTGAATTTTTAGTACCATAACATATGTCAGACGATGAAGTAGACATGTATGTACTCCAAATTGGTTGACTAAAAGTACCGGATCTAAATAATAGACAAATAACTTCTGATAAATTATTAGAGACGGTACTGTGAAAGTAACATTGTAAATACTTGAACATTGTTAAACATGTAAAAATTATCCTTTAGTAGTTTTGAAGATAGTAAAAATGGAGAAACTACAGAATTCTAATTGGCAAGAGTGATAACCAGTAATGACAGGACTGACAGTAGTGGATAAGTGCAATTAATGATTGTTGTATGCATTGGCAATGAAGTGTGTGGTGCTTCATATTGTTATATACAACATTAGAAGAAAATGATACAAGTGGATGTATTAACATAACACACGATCCAATACAATTATAGGATTGACTGGCAAACCAAAGAGACAATTTTATTGAAGTAAATAAACAGTTTTATACACACCTCGTAGATAATTATTTTGATTATTAATACTTACAGGCTTAAGGGATAGTATCTATGGTAATAATTATATCCCAATTGTTTACAAATAGTTTGAGCATCAGTAGAGCTAAATCCATCATCACATATTGTTCCCCACTGTCCATTACAATAGACCTCAACACGTCCTTCATTAGTATAATTTCCTCTCTGAAGACATATCATACCAGGGAATGGACTACTGTTCCATATTCTAGTGGTATCTATAACAAAAGGATAAGTATTAACTAAACATTTATATGCTCACAGTAGTAGACAGTAGCATCATAAGAGTTAGAATTACTACATCCACTATCAATGTATGTAGAGAAATGAACACTGAAAAATAGTGAGGTAGTTGCTACTAGCACAGTTGAGGTCATCCATCTTCATAGATAGTGTGTCAGTGCCATAACTATATAGAGTTATTAAAAACTTGACTTACATCTATGATTACATCTTCTAACCTCACCAATACAGCTCTAGAGTAACTTGATGCTCCAGCATATCTCAATTGGTGACAAATGACATTAGCTTCAGTAAAACTGTAGTAGACATCATCACAGATATTACCCCATCCATTATTGTAATAGACCCTCACAATACCATAGTATAAGATGATGAGGTATACCCATTACAAGAAAAAATTATAGCACCATTTTGAGCAATATCATCTAAATAGTAAATAATTATGATGATCTAATTGCTGACTGAAAGAATTAAATATTTAAGAAACCTAAAAGTGTCCTAATACAACAATGTCCAATTTGCAAATAAATCCAAAACAAGTAGTCTTTGAATTAGAAGGCTTTGAATATGAACTGCTGTAAATTAAAGGATACAATCATAGGGGTAGAAAAGAGGGGGGGCAGAATTTTGGGGGGGAGGGCAAAAGTTGGGGGGGGGGTAGAAGTTAAGGGGGCAGGGGGACTGCAGCATCCCAATTTCAAATAAGGGGGGCTAAGCCCCACCTGATTTGGACTACACAATAACCTCTTGACTGAAGTGGTTATTGTTATGTCTTCTGCTACAGTAGAACGCATTTTTCCAACCTTACGCTGACTAAAAAACGAAGTACTATGACCCAAGAACGACTAAACCATGTCATGTGGTCACATACACATTAGCACTGTATTGATAACATAAAAGTTATTAGAAATAGCTAAAGAATTTGTCTCCTTTAACAACAGACGAATTAATTTTTTTGGTCAGTTTTGATGTTTAATAGTATAGCGCAACTAAATATAAGGTCAGCCCCCAACTTAAACTTCATTCCTACCCCTCTGGATACAATAATTATAAGGAGTAAGCCAAGGTAGCTAGATTATATATCATGTTGTGCAATTAACTTGGTTTGATATAACAATGTAACAAGTCACTATATGTGACAGTAATATCTTCATAGTGGTTACAACTAGTATGATGGACAGGAATTTCTAGTATCATAACATATGTCAGAGATGGTATTTGAAAGTAACATTGTAAACATTGTTAAACATGTAAAAACCATACTTTAGTAGTTTTGAAAACAGTAAAAATGGCAAAACTATAAAATTTTAAATGGCAAGCCAGTCTTGAAGCTCAATTAGTGATAACCAGTAATGGCATGGCTGACAGTAGTGGCTAAGTGCAATTAATGATTGTTGTATGTGTTGATAGTGAAAAAAACAGAAGTAATAAGTAACATTGTATTATGAAATATTGTAAACTAGTAGTGAAGGGAGTCAACTTACACCTCAGATTAGAAAATACTAAGGTGTCTTTTGATCACTGATTGAGAAGTTCAACGGTGCCGGGGAAATAAAAAAGAAGTATTAAGTAATGATCTATTGTGAGATTATATAAACTAGTTGCATATGCTGTTAACTGACACCCACGTTTAAGAGATAGGCAGATGTCTTTTGATCCCTCATCCAGAAGTCCAGTGACGCTATAGAAAGAAAGCATATGTAATAAGTGACATGCGATATTGTACACTAGTAGTGTATGTTGTTAACGTATACCCCCAATTAGGAGATAGGTAAATGTCTTTTGATCCCTCATTCAGAAGTCCAACAATGCTAAAGAAATAAAACATAAGTAATAAGTAATGATGTATTATGAAAGATTGTAAACTAGTAGCGTATGCAGTTAACTTACATCCCAGATTAGGACATAGAGAGATGCCATGAGCTTTTATCCTGATGTCATGTGATGCTATACAAAGAAAACAGATGGAATAAAAAATGATGTATTATGAGATATTGTAAAGTAGTAGAGAATGGTCTTACCTTACAACCCAGATAGGTAGATGTCTTTTGATCCCTGATCCAGAAGTCCAATGACGCTATAGAAATAAAAAGGAAGTAACAAGTAATGATGTATTATGAAATATTGTAAACTAGTAGTGTATGTTGTTAACTAACACCCCATATTACGAGATAGGCATATGTCTTTTGATCCCTAATGCAGAAGTCCAATGTGCTATAGAGATAAAGCACAAGTAGTAAGTGACAATTTATTTTGAGATATTGTACAGAAATAGTGTACATTGTTAACTTATACCTCAGATTAGAAGGCAGGTAGATGTCTTTTGATCCCTAATTCAGAAGTCCAACAATGCTGTAGAAATAAAAAATAAGTAATAGGTAATTATCTATTGTGAGATATTATAAACTAGTAGAGTATGCTGTTAACTCACACTCCAGATTAGGAGATGATGTCTTTGATCCCTAATGCAGAAGTCCAATGACACTATAGAAGTAAAACATAAATCATAAGTAATGACGTATTATGAAAGAGTGTAAACTAGTTGTGTATGCAGTTAACTTACATTCCAGATTAGGATATAGAGAGATGTCTTCAGCCCTTATCCTGATGTTGAGTGATGCTGTACAAAGATAACAGAAGTAATATGTAATGATGTATTATGAGATATTGTAAACCAGTAGTGTATGTTGCTAACTTACACCCCAGATTAGAAGATTGGTAGATGACTTTTGATCCCTGATTCAGAAATCCAATGTTGCTATAGAAATAAAACACAAGTAATAAGTAATTATTGATTGTGAGATAATATAAGCAAGTACCGTATGCTGTTAACTTACACCCTGGATTAGGAGATAGGCAGATGTCTTTTCATCCCTGATTCAGAAGTCCAACAATCTTGTAGACATAAAAAAGAACTACATGTAATAAGTAATTATCTATTGTGAGATATTATAAACTAGTAGAATATGCTGTTAATTTACACCCCATATTTGGAGATAGGTAGATGTTTTATGATCCCTGATGCACAAGTTCAACGACACCATAGAAATAAAACGTAAGTAATAAGTAATGACGTATTATGAAAGAGTGTAAACTAGTAGCATGTGCAGTTAACCTACATTTCAGATTAAGAGATGGAGAGATATCTTGAGCCCTTATCCTGATGTTGAGCAATGCTATACAAAGAAAATAGAAGTAATAAGTAATGATGTATTATGAGATGTTGTAAATTAGTAGAGTATGCTCTTAACTTACACTACAGATTAGGAGATAGGCAAATGTCTTATGATTCCTGATGCAGAAGTCCAAGGACACTATAGAAGTAAAACGTAAGTAATAATTAATGATGTATTATGAAAGATTGTAAACTAGTAGCATATGCAGTTCACTTACATCCCAGATTAGGAGATAGATGTTTTGAGCCCTTGTCCTGATGTCAAGCGATGCTATACAAATGTAGGACAGCTACATTAGAACATAGATAGAACAATAACTTTAGGACACAGTAGATAAGACAGTTACATTAAGTCACAGTAGATGAGCAACTATGTTAGGACACAGTAAAATTATACTATTATACAGAAGATGGTACAATTACATTAAACACAGTAGATAGGATAATTATATAAGACACAGTAGATGAGAAAATTACAGTACACAAGTCAGTTACATTAGGACATAGTAGATGGGACATAATACTTTAGGATATATTAGATGGGACAATTATACTAGGACACAGTAGGTTGCATAGTTACATTATACAGAATAGAAAGGACAATTACATTAGGACAGTGTAAAAGAAACTGGTACATTAAGACATAGTCGATGGGACAGTTACACTAGGACGGACAAGTTAGATCAGCAATTACATTAGAACACAGTGGAAGGGAATTTTATAGTAGAACACGCAAGATGAGACAATTACATTAGGACACAGTAGATGGGACAATTGCATTAGGACACAGTAGTTGGGACAGTTACCTTAGGACACAGTAGTTGCGACAGTTACCTTAGGACACAGTAGATAGGACAGTTAAATTACAACACAGTAAACAGATGGTTACATAGGAAAACAGTAGTTATGAAAATTATGTTAGGACATAGTAAATGGGATAATTATACTAAGACACAGTAGATTGGACAGTTATATTAGGACATAGTAGACAGGGCTGTTACATTTGGACAAGGTAGATTGTCAATTACGTTAGGACAGAGTGGAAGGGAATGTTTCATTAGGACAAAGCAGATTAGACAATTACATTAGGACACAGTAAACGGAACAATTATACTTTGACACAGTAGACCTGATGATTACATTAGGACATAGTAGACGGGACAGTTACATTAGAACACAGTAGATTGGACAGGTATATTATGTCTCAGTAGATGGGACAATTATATTAGTATACATTAGACAGGACAATTATACTAGGATACTGTGTAAACAGGACAGTTACGTTAGACATAAGACAATTACATTTAGATAGGACAATTACATTTACAGTAGATGAGACAGTTACATTCCGAAACAGTAGACAGATCAGTTAATTTAGAACATTGTAGCAGTACGGTTATATTAGGACACAGTAGAGGGGACAATTACATTAGAACACAGTAGACATAATAAAAGTAAAGGAGACAGGGTTACTTACAGGATATAATGATGGTTACATTAAGGGTCAATGTAAAGATTGGTGAAATCCAATTAAGTTTAGACTGTCCTTATGATACAAAGAAGGTATTGAACAATCAAAAGATGTTTAATATTTATGATACGATTATGTTATATATAAGGATATATTAGAACACTGTGAATATAGGATAATAAATAAATTTAATGGGTGGTAATAACTACAAATGTATTGTTCATATAGTAAGTTTATAGGGAATAAAATATACTTTGCAAACAATTTACTATAATGAAAGGATAATAGTCTATCCTCCATACAGAAGTTGTGGTTAAATAACCATTAGTTTAGGACAGGATAAACGAACCTTGATAGGCTTTACAATATATATCTAACCATATTTATAAGAAAACACACCTTTCCAATTAAATGTTTACATAGTGTTTTGTTTCTCAAGATGTTATAAGGATTCTTCTTTGTCATAGTTGTTATATTTTCCATTTATATGCTACTTTGCATTATGTAATTTCCATGTGCTTAAAAGAAACCATTAGCCTACTTTCAAGCTGTCAGTTAGTTTAAATGGTTCATGTTTGTAATCACCTGTAACTCTTTCTATAGGATCATTATTGGTATTATTACAATTACTACAGTATATTAATGTTAGCATGATACTGGGACAAGTGTAATGTGTATTGAAGTGTTTAGTTTAGTAAGATATTACATGACTCAGTTGAATCATTTATTAACACTCCTGTATTAAAGACCCCTCTATATTCAGGACATTTGTTGTAGTCCATTTTTCTAGTTTTTTAATCAATATTAAGAAGTCCATTAGAGAGGTTTATGCTAAAGTACTACATTATATATTAGTATGTAATTTATAATAGTGATATGATACTTGTCCAATTTAGAGAATCCTCATTAATGTAACTATAGATGTACTTTGCATTTATATGTACATATATCTCTGACCATATATTGTACATGTGCAATGTAAACTGTGAATCTTTGTTATCCCCTATTACCCAAATGACTTCCCTAATTGTAATTTAGTTTTCATAAGCAACAGACTACAGTTAAAAACTGAAAGGAACTGCTTTAAAGTTCGACTAGTTTACAGAATCCTACTATTAAATGAGTTTGCTCTCCAAATTGGCCACGGTTAGGGTATCAGATGTTTTTTCTGAACAGTTCACTAGCACTGGTTTGTTTAGCTTTCAATATGTGGCTAATAAAACACACATGACCAAACACCTATAACAATAATATTTTAAGCAATACATAATATAATTTGCTTTTGCCTTATAGCTATTTTGTACCAATGGCAGAGTATAATATCAGACAATTTAAATTGCTCTCTCTTTTAAGAGTTCCTCAAACAGAGGAAACATTTACCCATCAAACCTCAGCCTGCTTTTATCCTTTATATTTACATGTTGAAATCATGTGACTGGGTGTTGGCAAAATGGGATCATCACACAGGGGTAACACTTCACTATTGAGTAGTCAAAATTTTGACTAAAATTTGAGGTAAAGAATGCGTCAATCACATGGGAAAATGACTAAATAGTTTAGGTTTTGTACAAGTGAGTCAGATAATACATATGGCACATATACCTCCACCTGTAATTGGAGTCACACCCCAGTTTATAATTGTCATTAAAATGATCATATTCAGAATAACCACCTATATATCCCTCATTGTGGGCACGGTCTTCTTTCCGTTCCATTGGACTTGCTGGTGTAGACTATCAATAATATCCTTGGAATTGTAAGGATTCTTGAAGTTTTGAGATTTCTGTCTCCTTTTCCTAATCTGTTATAACTGTATACACTGGAGCACTACTATACTGCAGACTTTATCTTAAAATGATCCATTTTTTAGGACAATTTAATAGGATTCTGCATATCCATTATGTTCCTTTGTCTTATTTCTGTAAGCAATTATCGTTTGTTTTAAAAGACTTCTAACAACAGAAACTAAAATACAGACTCAGTTTTGTCTTGGCAAATTTTATGTAGAGAATTTAACAAAAACAACACATTATCAAATAAATTGAATAAATCAAAAGGTGGTCATGATGGGCAGTTTACCAGTTCTTGTAGTATGTACTTGATGGTACATCCTACTATCTTGACAGCACAAACAGTAACATAATGATTGCCACTGAACTGAAAATAGAAATGCAAGCACTATACCATATAGTTTATAATAGACACCACATGTAATATGTCCTTTTTCTGAGAAGTCGTTTGTTAAATTACACACACTGCAGCAAAGTTCCAGAGTAATTAACAGTCTTTGGTAAAATGTCAACAGTCATATAACCTTCTGTACCATATACATCACTACAGGGCTATAGGGAAGTAAAATGGATGGTAAAATTTCTTTAAATCCTAACAACGAAAGATATATATTAACACACGAACTTATAAATTATTGTACCTTTTATGTAGCAAAGCATGCTGATATACTGCACTACTGTAATAGCTAACTTCCACCAGCTTTTAGACATAATCTAATTTGGTAAGATTCTATAGAAAATGTGAGCACTTACATTTATATATATGTAACAAATATACCCCATTCAAGTCGAATTTGATCTGATTCTATATATTTTTTGCTAAACATGTATGTTAGTGAGAAATGGCTTTGATTATTTAACAGCTTTTGAAATAGTGTTTAAAATACACAAAGTGCGGGTAATATGTAAAAGATACTGTTTGCATTCCAGTGTTAACAAGCATTTCGACATGCATTCTCCAACTATAACAGAAACTGTACAAATTGTTATAAAAGTGGAAAAAAGGACAAAGAATAAAGCAAACCAATTAAAAGAGGCTTTAGTATAACTGTGAAAAAAACATTAAAATTATGAGGCTGGCCGCATTTGCTATATTATTGATACAACTTTTTGCCATAACAATTTCAAACTTTACAATCTACTAGCCAAACTACAGAGATACTATATTATATACGCTTCAAAAAAGAATGAGCTGAGGATTGACAGTACTCTCAGTACATCATAGCTAGGATACCTATGATGCTCCAGACGACACCAACGTGGAGGTGGTACTGTATTGCCGTCCACCCACCCTTCCACCTCTCATTCTTTTTTATTGGCCTAATATGCTCAAAAGACATCTGTTAAGGGCTTAATATGCTCAAAATACATCTTTTAATGGCCTAATATGCTCAAAATACATCTGTTGTTGGCCTAATATGCTCAAAATACATCTGTTAAGGGTTTAATATGCTCAAAATGCATCTTTTAATGTCCTAATATGCTCAAAATACATCTTTTAATGACCAAATATGCTCAAAACACATCTGATAATGTCCTAATATGCTCAAACTACAACTTTTAATGGCCTAATATGCTCAAATGCATGTTATGATGGCCTAATATGTTCAAACTACATCTTTCAATGGCCTAACGTGATCATCTTTTAATGGCCATGCTCAAACTACATCTTTCAATGGCCTAACATTGATCATCTTTCAATGGCCTAACATTGATCGTCTTTTAATGGCCTAACATTGATCATGATTTAATGGCCTACCATAATCATCTTTTAATGGCTACATTAGGACCCAGTAGATGGGTCAATTGCATTAGAAAGCAGTAGATGGGACAATTACATTACAACACATTTGATGGGACAATTATGTTAGAACACAGTTGATGGGTCAATTACGTTAGGACACAGTACAAGGACATAGTAGACAGGACAGTTACTTTAGAACAGTAGATAGGGCAGTTACATTAGAACACAATAGACAGGACAATTACGTTAAAGGACACATTAGATGGGACAGTCAAGCTAGGACACAGCTGATGGGACAGTCACAATAGGACACAGTTGATAGGATGTTAGGACACAGTTGATGGGATAGTTACATAAAAACACAGTTGATGGGACAATTACTTGAGGACACAGTACATCAGTCAATTACAATAGGACACAGTAGACAAGACAGTTATTTAAGGACACAGTAGATGGGACAGTCACATTAGGACATAGTAGATGACACAGTATATGGGACAGACAAACTAGGACACAGTTGATGGGACAGTCACAATAGAACACAGTTGATAGGACGTTAGGACACAGTTGATAGGATAGTTACATAAGAACACAGTTGATGGGACAATTATATGAGGACACAGTAGATCAGTCAGTTACAATAGGACACAATAGACAGGACAGTTACTTTAGGACACAGTAGATGGGACTATTACGTTAGAACACAGTTGATGGGACAATTACTTGAGGACACAGTACAAGGACATAGTAGACACGACAGTCACTTTAGAACAGAAGATAGGGCAGTTACATTAGAACACAATAGACAGGACAGTTACAACAGAGGACACATTAGATGGGACAGTCACATTAGGACATAGTAGATGACACAGTATATGGTACAGTCAAACTAAGACACAGTTGATGGGACAGTCACAATAGGACACAGTTGATAGGACATTAGGACACAGTTGATGGGATAGTTACATAAGAACACAGTTGATGGGACAATTACTTGAGGACACAGTACATCAGTCAATTACAATAGGACTCAGTAGACAAGATAGTTATTTAAGGACACAGTAGATGGAACAGTCACATTAGGACATAGTAGATGACACAGTATATGGGACAGACAAACTAGGACACAGTTGATGGGACAGTCACAATAGAGCACAGTTGATAGGATGTTAGGACACAGTTGATGGGATAGTTACATAAGAACACAGTTGATGGGACGATTATATGAGGACACAGTAGATCAGTCAGTTACAATAGGACACAGTAGACATGACAGTTACTTTAGGACACAGTAGATGGGGCAGTTACATTAGAACACAGTTGATGGGACAATTACGTTAGAACACAGTTGATAGGACAATTACTTCAGGACACAGTACAAGGACATAGTAGACACGACAGTTACTTTAGAACAGTAGATAAGGCAGTTACATTAGAACACAATAGACAGGACAGTTACGATAGAGGACACATTAGATGGGACAGTCGCAATAGGACATAGTAGATGACACAGTATATGGGACAGTCAATAGGACGCAGTTGATAGGACGTTAGGACACAGTTGATGGGATAGTTACATAAGAACACAGTTGATGGGACAATTACTTGAGGACACAGTACATCAGTCAGTTACAATAGGACACAGTAGACAAGACAGTTACTTTAGGACACAGTATATGGGGCAGTTACATTAGAACACAGTAGATGGGACTGTTACATTAGGACACAGTACATGGGACAGTTAAATTAGAAGACAGTTCACGGGAAAATTACACAGTTACTTTAGAACACAGTAGATGGGACAGTTATATTAGAACACAGTAGATCGGACAGTTACATAAAGACACAGTAGACAGGAGAGTTACATTAAAAGATAGTAGATGGGACAGTTTCATTAGGACACAGTAGATGGGATATTTTCATTGGAACGAAGTAGATGGGACAGTTACATTAAAAATCAGTTCATTGCACAGTTACATTAGAACACAGTAGATGGGACAAATACTTTGGAACAGTTTAATTAGAATACAGTAGATGGGACAGTTTCATTAGAACACAGTAGATGATACAGTTTCATAAGAACACAGTAGATGGGACAGTTTCATTAGAACACAGTAGATGGGACAGTTTCATTGGAACACAGTAGATGGGACAATTACTTTTGAACAGTTTCATTAGGACACAGTAGATGGGACAGTTTCATTATAACACAGTAGATGGGACAGTTATGATAAAAATCAGTTTATTGGACAGTAGAGTAGACAATTACTTTAGGACACGGTTGATCAGACAAGTTACATTAGGACACAGTAGACAAGAGAGTTATATTAAAAGACAGTAGATATGACAGTTACTGTAGGACACAGTAGATGGGACAGTTTCATTAGAATGCAGTAGATGATACAGTTTCATTAGAACACAGTAGATGGGACAGTTTCATTAGAACACAGTAGATGGGACAGTTAAATTAGACATTAGAAATCAGTTCATTGGACAGTTACATTAGAACACTAGGAATGAGCTCATTGGACAGTTACATTAGAACACAGTAGATGGATTTAGGACACAGTAGATCAGACAAGTTACATTAGGACACAGTAGACAAGAGAGTTACATTAAAACAAAGTAGATGGGACAGTTACTATAGAACACAGTAGATGGGACAGTTTCATTAGAACACAGTAGATGGGACAGTTTCTTTAGAACACAGTAGATGGTACAGTTTTATTAGAACACATTAGATGGGACAGTTACATTAGAAATCAGTTCATTGGACAGATTTATTAGAACACAGTAGATGGAACAATTACTTTAGGACGCTTACTTTAGGACACAGTACATGGGACAGTTATGTTATGACACAGTAGATGGGAAAGTTATGTTAGAACACAATAGACAGGATGATTACATTTGAACAGAGTAGATGCTAGAGTTACATTAGAATGCATTAGATAGGAAAATTACTTTAGAACACACTAGATCGGACAGTTACATTAGGACACAGTAGACAGGACAGTTACATTAGGACACATTAGATGGGACAGTTATGTTAGAACACAGTAGACGGGACAGTTTCATTAGAACACAGTAGATGGGACAGTTACGCTAGAACACGGTAGATGGGACAGCTTTAGAACATGGTAGATGGGACTGTTTTAGAACACTGTAGATGGGACAGTTACATAAGAACACAGTAGAATGTACAGTTATGCTATTAAAAGGAATGCTAAGACATATCATATTATACATGTACTATAAGGCTCATTGCACATTCCAAGCATGCAAAGAAAATTGTTAGTATCGGTGTATGTACCAACTCAATTAAAATTAACATACTCTAGAAAAGCTAAGATAAAAGCTTGCCAGTTAAGACATGCATATACAAGTAAAATTAAAATGCTCTAGAAAAGCAAAGATAAAGGCTTGCCAGTTAAGACATGCGTATACAAGTAAAATTAAAATGCTCTGGAAAAGCTAAGATAAAAGCTTGCCAGTTAAGACATGCATATATAAGTAAAAGAATTATTTTACAGCAGTTATCAGAGAATTATATCATAAGTAAATTATTAATAACATACAATAAGTCGTAGATATAACTTACAAGATGTTGGTGAGACTAAGAGCTTCCAGGAGATAGATAGTCTGTCATATAGAGCAGCAACCATAGAAAGTCCGTGATATAGAACAGCAACCATAGATAAAGGCTTCCCAGTTAAGACATGCATATACAAGTAAAATTAAAATGCTCTAGAAAAGCTAAGATAAAGGCTTGTCAGTTAAGAGATGCATATATATGTAAAATTAATATACTCTAGAAAAGCTAAGATTAAGGCTTCCCAGTTAAGACATGCATATATAAGTAAAATTAAAATGCTCTAGAAAAGCTAAGATAAAGGCTTGTCACATATAATTTGTGATTACAGTTACTCTTGACTAAATAATGTTACTCCTTAGATCACCATCTTTGTTGTAGAAACAAAATACCAACATCACTGTAGAGGTAGTAAAAGAATTATTTCACAGCAGTTATCAGAGAATTATATCATAAGTAAATTATTAATAACATCCAATAAGTGGTAGATATAACTTACAAGATGTTGGTGAGACTGAGAGCCTCCAGGAGATAGATAGTCCGTCATATAGAGCAGCAACCATAGAAAGTCCGTGATATAGAACAGCAACCATAGAAAAGAAACAAATACATTATTTGTCCTAACTCACCATTAAAAGGAACACCATCTTCAATATATGTTCCTAAATGATTATAAATTTATTATATACTATCTGTTATGAGGTATAACTTACCAGTAGCCAGGGTTTCCTTATAGATATATAAATTTTCTTTCTATATATATGTATATATGTAAAAAATAACAGTGATTATTTTGTTAAAAATTTATATATAACTCAGAATTATATTGTACTGGCTGTATATATTAAATTATGTAGCTAAGAGACTACCAGTAATATAATTATAAAAAACAATTATTGCATGTAGAATATATCAAACTTACAAGGTAACAGTTGAGAGAACATCACCAGATCATCTTAGAAGATAAAAATCTAACTACATAATGAAATATATAGTGTTGGATAACATTGATTAGAATGTTATATACACAACTCACAACCAGTTTAGTTTTACTAGATATATAACATTAAATGAAAGCACAGTAACAAACAATGATCATCTACTTAACAAGTAAACAGTTAATAACATCATGCTTAGAACTCTGAGGGACATTATAACAATTCTAGCTGACAATAAGTAACCAGTAAATTTAGAACAATATAACAAGTTTGAATAGACAGGATGGTTACAAAAGGACACAGTAATGACGACAGCTACATTAGAAAACAACATACAGTAGACAATAAAGTTACATTAGGTCACAGTAGATGGGACAATTACATTAGGACACATTAGACAGGACTGATACATTAGGACAAAGTGGATGAGACAATTATTACAACACAGTAAACAAGAAAGACAAATAGCATTATAACATAGCAAACGGAATAATTATATAGGGACACAGTAGATATGAAAATTACACAGTAGACAGGACAAATACAGTAGGACAGAGTAGATGGAAAATTACATTAGGTCACAGTAGATGAGACAAATACATTAGGAGACAGTAGACGAGCAGTTACATTAGGACACAGCAGAGAGGACAATTATATTAAGACATGAGAGAGTTACATTTTGACACAATAGAAGAGACAATTACATTTAGACACAGCATACGAGACAAGTACATTAGAACACAGTAGAAGGGACATTTACATTTGAATATAGTAGGACACATTAGAAGGGACATTTACAATTGAATATAGTAGGACACTGTAGAAGAAACATTTACATTTGAATAGAGTAGACAAGACACATTAAGACACAGTACATTGACAATTATAAAACATTGTAGAAGGGACAGTTACATTAGGACACAATAGAAGAAATGATTACATTTAGACACAGCAGACGAGACAAGTATATTAGAACACAGTAGAAGGGACATTTACAATTGAATAGCAGACGAGACAAGTATATTAGAACACAGTAGAAGGGACATTTACAATTGAATATAGTAGGACACTGTAGAAGAGACATTTACATTTGAATTATAGTAGGCAAGACACATTAAGACACAGTACATTGACAATTATAGCACACTGTAGAAGGGACAGTTACATTTGGACACAGTATATTGACAATAATAGAACACAGTAGAAGTGACAATTACATTAGGACACAGTATATTGACAATTATAGAACACAGTAGAATGGACAATTACAATAGAGCACATTAGACAAGACAAATACATTAGGATACAGTAGACAGGAAAATTACAGTAGGACATAGTCGATGGAACAATTGCATTAGGAAATAGTAGACAAGTAGTTAGAGAGCACGATTACATTAAGAGCAGACAGCACAGTTACATTAAAAGCAGACAGCACAATTACATTAGGACACAAGACAGTCACAATAGGACATAGTAGACAGGACAGTTATACTAAGGACACAGTACATTGGACAGAATATACTGGACAATTACATTATCACAAAGTAGTTGAGACAATTATGCTAGGACACAGTAGAAGGTAAACTTACACATCAGGATACAGCAGATGGGACAATTATGTTAGGACACAGTAGATGGGACAATTACACCACAAAGGATGGTTAGATAAAGACACAGTAAATGGGACAATTACGGAGACAGTAGACAGGACAACTATATAACAACACAGTAGACAGGATGTTACATTAGAACACAGTAAATAGGACAGTTATGTTAGGACACAGTAGATAGGACAATTACATCAGAACACAGTAGACATGATGTTACATTAGGACACACAGTTACTTTAGGACACAGTAGATAGGACAATTAAATCACAATACAGTAGACTGGATATTACATTGGAACACAGTAAATGAAAGAGTTACCACAATAGACGGGGCAATCTTACTATGGACACAACAACAAAGTAGACAGGATGTTACATTAGAACACAGTAAACGTGATGGTACAGATACATTAGGACACAACAGTTACTTATATTATGACAAGGTATACACGATAATTACGTTAGGACACAGTGGTTAGGACAATTATGTTAAGACATAGTAGATGGACAATTACACTAGGACACAGTTAGTTGCATAGTTATATCAGACAGAATTGACAGGGCTATTAAATTAGGAGACAGTAGATGGGACAATTACATTACAACACAGTAGATGGGCACTTATGTTAGGACACAGTAAAAGAAGCAGTTACATTAGGACACAGTCAATGCGACATTTAGTGGAATAGAATGTTATAATAGGACACCTGTCTACATTAGGACGCAATCAATTGGACAGTTAGTGGAATAGAATGTTATAATAGGACACCTGTCTACATTAGGACACAGTAGGCAGGACAGATACAAACACAGTAGATAGGATAATTATATAAGACACAGTAGATTAGAATATTATGTTACAACACAGTACACAAGTCAGTTACATTAAGACTGTAATATATTGTAATTGTATATTACTTAGCACTTACTTATTGTGTATAATTGTATCTTTTGTTATGTTTGATTTACTGTGTATTTGTTAATAGGTGCTTACTATGTTTCTTTTGTTATAGGTGACAATGTTAGTTGTGTTAATACTCTTTCTTTTATGCTATGTGTTACTTTTTAGTTACACCTTTCTTTGTTGAGTTTTCTATATAAACTTGCTTGATGTTGTTATTGAATATAGCGAGATAGAAAGATTTATTTCTAAATCATATTTTGTGAATTCAGTGGTTTAAGTTACCACATATTTGGCGACGAGGGTCTCAATGGCTGCTACACATGGTCACCTGGGAGAGTTCGACAGTACTCAGGAAGAATGGGAGACGTACACTGAGCGTCTAGAGCAATACTTCACAGCAAATGATGTCCAAGATGCGGAAAAGCAAAGGGCAATCCTTCTTATCTGCTGTGGTGCATCAACTTATCGACTCATCAAAAATGTACTGGCCCCTAATAGGCCTACAGACGTCCCTTTTGATGACATTGTCACACAAATGAGGACACATTTTCACCCGACTCCGTCTGAGACGGTACAACGATACCTGTTTTACTCCAGGACCCGAAGAGCAGGCGAATCAGTCTCGATGTATGTAGCTGAGCTGAAAAAGCTGGCTGAGTTCTGTAATTTTGGAGATACGCTCGAACCGATGCTCCGTGATCGTATTGTTTGCGGAATAGGCAACGAACGCTGGCAGCGTCGTCTACTCGGTGAGGAAGATCTCACGTACAAGAGTGCTATGAAAATTGTTCTAGCACTAGAATCAGCAGACAGCCAAGTGAAAAAACTTCAAGGTGCTACAAAGATACACCATGTCCCGAAGCCTTGGCAATCCCAGAGACCCAAGAGACAAGACACACTTCCACAGATTGTACCGTGTTTTCGTTGTGGCGGAAAGCACGAGCCCAAGGAGTGCCGATTTAAGGACTCGGAGTGTCACTTTTGTCACAAGAAAGGACACATATCCAAAGTTTGCCGTAAGAAGACATGGAGTCAACAAGGTAAACGTACGGCGACTCCACATGGTACAAACACTGTTGCTGAACCCGATGAAGTGGAGTATCCCTTGCATGCTCTCACTACAGGCAAAAACCACCCACTTACAGTGAAAGTGAAGATAAATAACGCCGACTTACAGATGGAAGTCGACACAGGAGCTACTCTATCTATAATAAGCAAAAAGACATACGAGAGGCTATGGCCCACACAAAAGCTGGCTCCGTTGTTAAAGTTCTCTCACGCTACGTTAAAAACGTATACTGGTGAACAGATTAAGGTATTAGGGTCTATTGATGTCAATGTGACCTACCAGACTCAAAAGAGACGATTACCGCTGTTAGTAGTACCAGGAGATGGTCCATCACTGTTAGGCCGAGACTGGCTACGGCAGATAAAAGTAGAATGGTCAGATCTCCATGCTCTTAGTACTACAGATCCTCTCGACTCGTGGAAATGGCCAGAACGTCCATGGTCACGGTTACACGCAGACTATGCAGGTCCATTTTTAGGTAAGATGTTTCTCATCGTCGTAGATGCTTACTCGAAATGGCTAGAAGTTATACCTGTGAGTTCTGCTACATCTCTCTCAACAATTGAACAGTTCAGATCTATATTCTCCATACACGGTTTACCTGAAGTGCTAGTTACTGACAATGGCACTGCATTTACAAGTACTGAATTTGCGGAATTCATGAAGAGAAATGGAGTACGTCACGTTAAGTCTGCTCCATATCACCCAGCATCTAATGGGCTGGCAGAGAGAGCTGTTCAGACATTTAAAGAAAGCATGAGGAAACAGTCAAAAGACTCTCTCAATACTCGTATAGCTCGTTTTCTCTTTAGCTACCGTATTACTCCTCATACAACAACTGGCACTAGCCCAGCTGAACTCTTATTCAGTAGACTTCCACGTTCACATTTGGACTTACTGAAGCCAACTTTAGCGGGAAGAGTGCTTAGAAAGCAAGAAAAGCAGAAAGAAAACCATGATGTTCGTTCTAAAGAGAGAACATTTCAGGTTGGTGATTTTGTATTTATTTGTGATTTTCCAGATCGTAAACATTGGCTCTCTGGAAAAATTATATCTACTAAAGGTCCATGTTCCTATTTAGTGGAACTTGAGGATGGACGAATTGTTCGACGACATGTTGACCATATTCGAGCATGTACATCTAATTCATGTTCACCTCCTACTGATGTACCAGCTCCGTTAAATGGTTCTGATGATGACTTAGCTGATATCTCTATCCCGACACCTCCTTTACATGAAGATTCATCACCTGTTTCAGTTGAAGCACCCCAACCTACATTACGTCGTTCAACAAGAATTTCTCGACCTCCTGATCGATATTTTTAATAACTCAATTAGTTCAATTTAAAAAGGGAGGAATGTAATATATTGTAATTGTATATTACTTAGCACTTACTTATTGTGTATAATTGTATCTTTTGTTATGTTTGATTTACTGTGTATTTGTTAATAGGTGCTTACTATGTTTCTTTTGTTATAGGTGACAATGTTAGTTGTGTTAATACTCTTTCTTTTATGCTATGTGTTACTTTTTAGTTACACCTTTCTTTGTTGAGTTTTCTATATAAACTTGCTTGATGTTGTTATTGAATATAGCGAGATAGAAAGATTTATTTCTAAATCATATTTTGTGAATTCAGTGGTTTAAGTTACCACAAAGACATAGTAGATGGGACATTTACTTTAGGACATATTAGATGGGACAATTATACTAGGACACAGTAGGTTGCATAGTTACATTATACAGAATAGAAAGGACAATTACATTAGGACAGAGTAAAAGAAACTGGTACATTAAGACACAGTTGATGGGACTGTTACATTAGGACAGACAAGTTACATCAGCAATTACATTAGGACAAAGTGGAAGGGAATTTTATATTAAGAACACGCAAGATGAGATAATTTCATTAGGACACAGTAGATGGGACAGTTACCTTAGGACACAGTAGATAGGACAGTTAAATTAAAAGACAGTAACAGATGGTTAGATAAAGACACAATAGTTACTAAAATTATGTTAGGAGATAGTAAATGGGATAATTATACTAGGACACAGTAGACAGGGGTGTTACATTAGGACAAGGTAAATTGTCAATTACGTTAAAACACATTGGAATGGAATGTTTACAATAGGACAGAGCAGATTAGACAACTACATTAGGACACAGTACACAGGACAATTATACTAGGATACAGTAGCCCTGATGATTACAATAGGATATAATAGACAGGACAGTTACATTAGAACACAGTAGATTGGACAGCTATATTGGGTCTGAGCTGATAGGACAATTATATTAGTATGCATTAGACAGGACAATTATACTAGGACACTGTTTAGACAGGATGTTTATGTTAGACACTGTAGATGAGACAGTTACATTCAGAAACAGTAGACAGATAATAGGCTATCAATAATATAGAAGTCTTATATGCTGTAATGCACTACACAACAAGTGCAAGAGAAGAGGAATTGTCTGACCATTACAAGCTGATACTGATACAAAAGTAGACACAATAGGGGAAAATAGGCTTGTACAAAATAAGACATTTGACTAATTTTATTCAGACTTGCTACATTGTAATTAATATACTGGTTACTAAAGTCTATATATTACAGAGAAAAGGACTAGTGATATATTATGTTTAAAAATGACTGATGACAGGCTTAGTTCTGATAACAGATCCACTAAAACTAAGGGCTAAAGCTCACTAAATTTAAAAGTTAAGTTGGGCAAGCTAGATATACTAACACACATGGAGTACTGCTACTCTGTCCGTATTTGTTACTACTGTCTTTCTCTTTTGTTGTAGCCAGGGGCATCATCTCAGATTTACTACAGAAAACATTGTCAAATGGCCTGGCTGCATGGAATCCAGTTTCCTCTTGTCTTCCTAAAGAGCCCTGCATAAGTAAAGTCCCGACAGACTGGTTGCTAAAATGAAGTAATGGAATCCAGTTCTTTCATCTGGTCTTGCTAAACAGCCCTGCAGAAGTAAAGTCCTGACACTCTTGTTGCTAAAGTGAAGTAATGGCGTCTAAGTTTATTATTTTCTAGTACAAATTTGGCGCCACAAAAGCGACTAATCGAACTGAGCATGCTCAGTTGATCATGGATATTGCACCATGATAGTAACAACAATATAACTGCCTATATCTTATCTAGTATACAATGAACGTTGTCTGTCTGAATATAGGTTTATTAATCACACGTATATGAAGCCCTGACATTATGTTGCAGTATGTCAAAGTGTAGATTAGAAGAAGATATGCTCATGCCTTGTTTTCAGCTGCTAGTAAAAAAGCATCATTAGAGAAAGTTGAAAAGGAACTAAAAGAGTTTCAGGTAATAGATAGATATTAATATCACTAGCATTTGTAGTATTCTGTGGTATTTTGATCTATCATGTCTGGGATCGATTTTAAAGTCCTATTTACAAAAGAGAATTAAAAAGTTTTTTAAAGCACAATCCAATATTCCAGTTAATGATGATAATGAAATAGAACTAAACATGTCTTCTGTTGATAATATCAAATATTCTGTTATGAAAGAGTTACGTGAACCTCTGCTTGATGAAAATCTTATTATAACTGCTAATGTATAATTTATAATGAAGTACATGTAGAGTGTATATGTACATGTAACGGGTTATACAATTTTTTAAAAATTAATGGATTTCTTAATTTTATAGAAACTGACGCAAGATTCACCAGCTCTCTCTGCTTTTATTAATAACCCTACCATCAGAACAGAAACAAAGTAAATAATTAAGATAAGTGCTATTTTAATACTTACTCGTCTTTAGCTGCTGTTAATGATGTTTTAAAAGAGAAGAAGTATTCTGATCTCACTGTGAACCTCTTTGGTTAGTTGTCCTTAATCCACAGTGACATACTATGTGTTGTCATAATAGTTTTTAAAGGTGCATTAGCTGAAAATATGTATTTAACCAAAGTGTCTGGAGTGATGAAAGGTTTTGATACAATTATGAGTGCTTATAGAGGAGAGGTCAACAGTGCTGTCGCTACTGCTGAGGTATAATAATATTAATTAAAAGTGCATGTTGTCACATTTGAATGCAGCTTAACAAGAAATTATACTATTATGAAATCGCGAATGCCAGAGAACAAGGTTTAAAGAATACTTAATAGAGCAGTGTGCAACACATAATTTTCTAATCAGCCATAGTCCCTTTCTAGTAAAGAACAGCACAACTTCTGTGATGGTGGCTTTTAAAATGCCATTTAGTAGAGCAGAGCAGGAGTAACGCAAGAATTAATTATGCTGCAATCACAGTTAACATTGAGGGTGTCCGTTGTTTTCTGTACAGGAAAGAAATTAAAAGAGCTAAAACAAATTTTAATTTCTCTGATATAAAGTAGATTATATACATTATCTAATATAAAGTGCTGATGATGAGTGATTTGGTATGGTAGTCCTCCTCCCAGTAGGTCAATGCTTTACTATTGTTTGGGTACTTGCTCTTCCTGGCATAGTAAGATATTATATACGACTGTATAATTATCATTTGTTATATATACTGGTTGCAATTGCGAATTTCTTTTTATTGAAAATAAGCATAAACTGTTGCTATTACTAATGTACTCCTATTTGTGTGGCTACATTACCTTCACTTTCGTAATACATTAATAATTAATAATATCATGTTGATATTTTTCATAACTATGCAACCTGTATACACTGTAGTTAAAATTAAATCAATTTGCAATCAATCAACTTTTACAGTTTTGGTACATAATTTATATGTATAGTATATAATAATATGTCATATATGACTGTTTTATAATAATGAACCATTTCTGTCATTTCTGTCCACACTTAGACTAGATATGTACTGACACTGGTAGTCTACAATTGTAGGCTATACAGAGAAGATTCTCAATATTTCAAATATAATGTGAAAGTTTATGTCACAAAGAGTGTGACATAATTTTTATACAACTTACTAAACTGTGTTGTATTGATTGTCACAAAAGATAGGCTTATTTAACTAATCCTTTATAATTTTTAATGCACATGATACATAATATAGTAGTTAACATCACATACTTTTATAATTCAAGTGCAAATAGAATATAGACTATATTGTGTATATATAGTAAGTGGATAGTTCCTATCTTATGAGATATTAGAAGGATTCTTAAAGCTCTGACAATCAACTACATGTCTTATTATTAGTAGCTACCTCACTGACCTATAGATGTGCCAAGTAAAATTAATGAGATGTTAAAAGTAATCACAGTATATCAAATTTCCTGTCATCATAGAAGCCTGCATGTGATCATCATATGACTTGTACACAGCTAATTATTAACAAATGTGATTCAAATACAGCATTCAGCATTTACAAGTCGTATGAATCAATGCAGATCATAGGATTTATGATACATACAAGGAATACAATAGATTTTCAAACTGTGAATTGATCTATTTTATTGGAGGTGATGTTACATAGAATATTCTGTTTCTTGAGAAGTACATTGTATATTTTTAGATGAAATTCAGACTCCTGCAATCTGACATCTAGCATGGCAAAGAAGATGATATGTTAGGACTTTAAGGCTAAAACATTAAGGCTATAGATGTTTCTTTGTCAACTACTATGATTTATATATATATATATATATATATATATATATATATATATATATTATTTATATATTAATTACTTACATTATGAATTGTATATGTTATTTTTTATAGAGTTGTGCCAATAAGTTGAGTTAATTTTTAAAAAGGAGGACAAGACAAGTTTAGTGTTCTGTCACAAGATTATTTTCGGGTTTGTGATTATACAAAGACACTGGTAGTAAAAGCAGATGAATATCAATAGATTTGTCAGTATTATAAACATTCAAAATTAGAGTATATAAACTGAGTATTCAAAGAGATCTAAAGTACATCTGATTGTGCACTTAGTTGACATCATGAGACAATATGGACCAATAAATTGATTCAAGACTGAAGGGTTAGATATTTTGGTAATCCCACATTTATTGGTTTTGTTTATTCTCAGATATTGACAGATATAAAGCCTTAAATTCCATAAATAAGAAGACAGTGTATGTATGAAAATCAACAAGCTCCAACGTAGGATGTTAATACCAGCTTTGCTTTGCAATTGCTGGAGTATCCACTTTTTATAATAAGTTAAGGGGATCTGTGGGTCTTTGTCATCCAAGTTCTCAAAATGTATTAAAAACTTTTTCAATGTTTATTTACAAGGTTCTACATCTGTTAGATTTGTAACTACCTTCGTTGTTTAGGAAACAAAATAATGACCTGGTTCATAAATATAGTTTGTGTTGTAAGACAATAACTGTTCACAGAATTGAATGTCATTACTGTCATATTTATTTAATGCCTAGTGTGACACAAGATGTGGTTGATCAACTGAATGGAGGTTTAAAGAAAGCAAATATTTTTATATACAGTTATTAAAATGATTTAAGAAAGAAAGTCCTTTTTCAATCAAAACAATTATTATCAAAGGTTGATCTTTCTTTACTCATTTTACATTTCAATAATTCATAGGTTGTGAATATTATTATATAAATGAATGAAAATGAAAGAGATAATATTTGCATCTCTTATTTTTTATTGTTTGTATCTTTCTGTGTGTCATCTAACCATTTACATGTCTGTTAATCTATTCTTTTAATCTACACTATATATATCTATCTAGTTATTAAAAGTTATAACCTGTCTCAGTAATACTCCTTTGTCCTCTATGAGTTGCAGTTCCATTACTTCTTACAGTTGTATTAGTAGCTCCTAATGTTACAGTTATATATACAATATTAGTATCTAGTTATTAAAAGTTATAACCTGTCTCAGTAATACTCCTTTGTCCTGTACGAGTTCCAATTCCATTACTTCTTACAGTTGTATTAGTAGCTCCTAATGTTACAGTTATATATACAATATTAGTATCTAGTTATTAAAAGTTATAACCTATCTCAGTAATACTCCTTTGTCCTCTATGAGTTGGAGTTCCATTACTTCTTACAGTAGTATCAGTAGTTCCTAATGTTACAGTTATATATACAATATTAGTATCTAGTTATTAAAAGTTATACCCTGTCTCAGTAATACTCCTTTGTCCTCTATGAGTTGGAGTTCCATTACTTCTTACAGTAGTATCAGTAGCTCCTAATGTTACAGTTATATATACAATATTAGCATCTAGTTATTAAAAGTTATACCCTGTCTCAGTAATACTCCTTTGTCCTCTACGAGTTCCAGTTCCATTACTTCTTACAATAGTATCAGTAGCACCTAATGTTACAGTTATATATACAATATTAGTATCTAGTTATTAAAAGTTATAACCTATCTCAGTAATACTCCTTTGTCCTCTATGAGTTGGAGTTCCATTACTTCTTACAGTAGTATCAGTAACTCCTAATGTTACAGTTATATATACAATATTAGCATCTAGTTATTAAAAGTTATAACCTGTCTCAGTATGACACCTTTGTCCTCTATGAGTTTCAGTTCCATCACTTCTTACAGGAGTATTAGTAGCACCTAATGTTACAGTTATATATACAATATTAGCATCTAGTTATTAAAAGTTATAACCTGTCTCAGTATTACACCTTTGTCCTCTATGAGTTGCAGTTCCATTACTTCTTACAGTAGTATCAGTAGCAGCGCCTAATGTTACAGTTATATATACAATATTATCATCTAGTTATTAAAAGTTATAACCTGTCTCAGTATTACACCTTTGTCCTCTACGAGTTGCAGTTCCATTACTTCTTACTGTAGTATTAGTAGCTCCTAATGTTACAGTTATATATACAATATTAGTATCTAGTTATTAAAAGTTATAACCTATCTCAGTATTACACCTTTGTCCTCTACGAGTTCCAGTTCCATTACTTCTTACAATAGTATCAGTAGCACCTAATGTTACAGTTATATATACAATATTAAGTCCGACTAGTTTAGAGAATTTTACTATTAAATGAGTTTGCTCTCCAAATTTGCCACGGTTAGGGTATCAGATTTTTATTCTGAACAGTTCACTAGCACTGGTTTGTTTAGCTTTCAATATGTGGCTAACAAAACACACTACCACCAAACACCTATAACAATAATATTTTAAACAATACATAATATAATTTGCTTTTGTCTTATAGCTATTTTGTACCAATGGCAGAGTATAATATGAGACAATTTAATTTGCTCTCTCTCTCTCAAGAATTCCTCAAACAGAGGAAACATTTACCCATCAAACCTCAGCCTGCTTTTATCCTTTATATTTACGTGTTGAAATCATGTGACTGGGTGTTAGCAAAATGGGATCATCACACAGGGGTAACACTTCACTATTGAGTAGTCAAAATTTTGACTAAAATTTGAGGTAAAGAATGCGTCGATCACATGGGAAAATGACTAAATAGTTTAGGTTTTGTACAAGTGAGTCAGATAATACATATGGCACATATAGCTCAACCTGTTTTTGGAGCCACACACCAGTTTATAATTGTCATTGAAATGATCATATTCAGAATAACCACCTATATATCCCTCATTGTGGGCACAGTCTTCTTTCCGTTCCAATGGACTTGCTGGTGTAGACTATCAATATATCCTTGGAATTGTAAGGATTCTTGAAGTTTTGAAATTTCTGTCTCTTTTTCCTAATCTGTTATAACTGTATACACTGGAGCACTACTATACTGCAGATTTTATCTTAAAATGATCCATTTTTAGGACAATTTAATAGGATTCTGCATATCCATTATGTTCCTTTGTCTTATTTCTGTAAGCAATTATTGTTTGTTTTAAAAGACTTCTAACAACAGAAACTAAAATACAGACTCAGTTTTGTCTTGGCAAATTTTATGTGGAGAATGTAACAAAAATAACACATTATCAAATAAATTGAATAAATCATAAGGTGGTCATGATGGGCAGTTTACCAGTTCTTGTAGTATGTACTTGATGGTACATCCTACTATCTTGACAGCACAAACAGTAACATAATGATTGCCACTGAACTGAAAATAGAAATGCAAGCACTATACCATATAGTTTATAATAGACACCACATGTAATATGTCCTTTTTCTGAGAAGTCGTTTGTTAAATTACACACACTGCAGCAAAGTTCCAGAGTAATTAACAGTCTTTGGTAAAATGTCAACAGTCATATAACCTTCTGTACCATATACATCACTACAGGGCTATAGGGAAGTAAAATGGATGGTAAAATTTCTTTAAATCCTAACAACGAAAGATATATATTAACACACGAACTTATAAATTATTGTACCTTTTATGTAGCAAAGCATGCTGATATACTGCACTACTGTAATAGCTAACTTCCACCAGCTTTTAGACATAATCTAATTTGGTAAGATTCTATAGAAAATGTGAGCACTTACATTTATATATATATAACAAATATACCCCATTCAAGTCGAATTTGATCTGATTCTATATATTTTTTGCTAAACATGTATGTTAGTGAGAAATGGCTTTGATTATTTAACAGCCTTTGAAATAGTGTTTAAAATACACAAAGTGCGGGTAATATGTAAAAGATACTGTTTGCATTCCAGTGTTAACAAGCATTTCGACATGCATTCTCCAACTATAACAGAAACTGTACAAATTGTTATAAAAGTGGAAAAAAGGACAAAGAATAAAGCAAACCAATTAAATGTGAATCACTGGAGCACTACTATACTGCAGATTTTATCTTAAAATGATCCATTTTTTAGGACAATTTAATAGGATTCTGCATATCCATTATGTTCCTTTGTCTTATTTCTGTAAGCAATTATCGTTTGTTTTAAAAGACTTCTAACAACAGAAACTAAAATACAGACTCAGTTTTGTCTTGGGAAATTTTATGTAGAGAATGTAACACAAATAACACATTATCAAATAAATTGAATAAATCATAAGGTGGTCATGATGGGCAGTTTACCAGTTCTTGTAGTATGTACTTGATGGTACATCCTACTATCTTGACAGCACAAACAGTAACATAATGATTGCCACTGAACTGAAAATAGAAATGCAAGCACTATACCATATAGTTTATAATAGACACCACATGTAATATGTCCTTTTTCTGAGAAGTCGTTTGTTAAATTACACACACTGCAGCAAAGTTCCAGAGTAATTAACAGTCTTTGGTAAAATGTCAACAGTCATATAACCTTCTGTACCATATACATCACTACAGGGCTATAGGGAAGTAAAATGGATGGTAAAATTTCTTTAAATCCTAACAACGAAAGATATATATTAACACACGAACTTATAAATTATTGTACCTTTTATGTAGCAAAGCATGCTGATATACTGCACTACTGTAATAGCTAACTTCCACCAGCTTTTAGACATAATCTAATTTGGTAAGATTCTATAGAAAATGTGAGCACTTACATTTATATATATATAACAAATATACCCCATTCAAGTCGAATTTGATCTGATTCTATATATTTTTTGCTAAACATGTATGTTAGTGAGAAATGGCTTTGATTATTTAACAGCCTTTGAAATAGTGTTTAAAATACACAAAGTGCGGGTAATATGTAAAAGATACTGTTTGCATTCCAGTGTTAACAAGCATTTCGACATGCATTCTCCAACTATAACAGAAACTGTACAAATTGTTATAAAAGTGGAAAAAAGGACAAAGAATAAAGCAAACCAATTAAAAAGAGGCTTTAGTATAACTGTGAAAAAAACATTAAAGTTATGAGGCTGGCCACATTTGCTATATTATTGATACAACTTTTTGCCATAACAATTTCAAACTTTACAATCTACTAGCCAAACTACAGAGCTACTATATTATATACGCTTCAAAAAAGAATGAGCTGAGGATTGACAGTACTCTCAGTACATCATAGCTAGGATACCTATGATGCTCCAGACGACACCAACGTGGAGGTGGTACTGTATTGCCGTCCACCCACCCTTCCACCTCTCATTCTTTTTTATTGGCCTAATATGCTCAAAAGACATCTGTTAAGGGCTTAATATGCTCAAAATATATCTTTTAATGGCCTACCATGCTCAAAATATATCTTTTAATGGCCTAATATGCTCAAAATACATCGATTAATAGCCTATATGCTCAAAAAACATCTTTTAAGGACCAAATATGCTCAAAACACATCTGATAATGGCCTAATATGCTCAAACTACAACTTTTAATGGCGTAATATGCTCGAATGCATCTTATGATGGCCTAATATGTTCGAAATACATCTTTCAATGGCCTAACATGATCATCTTTTAATGGCCATGCTCAAACTACATCTTTTAATGGCCTAACATTGATTGTCTTTTAATGGCCTAACATTGATCATGATTTAATGGCCTAACATAATCACCTTTTAATGGTTACATTAGGACACAGTAGATGGGTCAATTGCATTAGAAAGCAGTAGATGGGACAATTACATTACAACACAGTTGATGGGACAATTACGTTAGAACACAGTTGATGGGACAATTACGTTAGAACACAGTTGATGGGACAATTACTTTAGGACACAGTACAAGGACATAGTAGACAGGACAGTCACTTTAGAACAATAGATAGGGCAGTTACATAGGAACACAATAGACAGGACAGTTACGTTAGAGGACACATTAGATGGGACAGACAATCTAGGACACAGTTGATGGGACAGTCACAATAGGACACAGTTGATAGGATGTTAGGACACAGTTGATGGGATAGTTACATAAGAACACAGTTGATGGGACAATTACTTGAGGACAGAGTACATCAGTCAATTACAATAGGACACAGTAGACAGGACAGTTACTTTAGGACACAGTAGATTGGGCAGTTACATTAGAACACAGTTGATGGGACAATTACGTTAGAACACAGTTGATGGGACAATTACTTTAGGACACAGTACAAGGACATAGTAGACATGACAGTTACTTTAGAACAGTAGATAGGGCAGTTACATTAGAACACAATAGACAGGACAGTTACGTTAGAGGACACATTAAATGGGACAGTCACATTAGGACATAGTAGATGACACAGTATATGAGACAGTCAAACTAAGACACAGTTGATGGGACTGTCACAATAGGACACAGTTGATAGGACATTAGGACACAGTTGATGGGATAGTTACATAAGAACACAGTTGATGGGACAATTACATGAGGACACAATAGATCAGTCAGTTACAATAGGACACAGTAGACAGGACAGTTACTTTAGGACACAGTAGATTGGGGAGTTACATTAGAACACAGTTGATGGGACAATTACGTTAGAACACAGTTGATGGGACAATTACTTGAGGACACAGTACATCAGTCAATTACAATAGGACACTGTGGACAGGACAGTTATTTTAGGACACAGTAGATGGGACAGTCACATTAGGACATAGTAGATGACACAGTATATGGGACAGACAAACTAGGACACAGTTGATGGGACAGTCACAATAGAACACAGTTAATAGGACGTTAGGACACAGTTGATGGGATAGTTACATAAGAACACAGTTGATGGGACAATTACATGAGGACACAATAGATCAGTCAGTTACAATAGGACACAGTAGACAGGACAGTTACTTTAGGACACAGTAGATTGGGGAGTTACATTAGAACACAGTTGATGGGACAATTACGTTAGAACACAGTTGATGGGACAATTACTTTAGGACACAGTACAAGGACATAGTAGACACGACAGTCACTTTAGAACAGTAGATAGGGCAGTTACATTAGAACACAATAGACAGGACAGTTACGTTAGAGGACACATTAGATGGGACAGTCACATTAGGACATAGTAGATGACACAGTATATGGGACAGACAAACTAGGACACAGTTGATGGGACAGTGACAATAGGACACAGTTGATAGGACATTAGGACACAGTTGATGGGATAGTTACATAAGAACACAGTTGATGGGACAATTACTTGAGGACACAGTACATCAGTCAGTTACAATAGGACACAGTAGACAGGACAGTCACTTTAGGACACAGTAGATGGGGCAGTTACATTAGAACACAATAGACATGACAGTTACGTTAGAGGACACATTAGATGGGACAGTCACATTAGGACATAGTAGATGACACAGTATATGGGACAGACAAACTAAGACACAGTTGATGGGACAGTCACAATAGGACACAGTTGATAGGACATTAGGACACAGTTGATGGGATAGTTACATAAGAACACAGTTGATGGGACAATTACTTGAGGACACAGTACATCAGTCAGTTACAATAGGAAACAGTAGACAGGACAGTTACTTTAGGACACAGTAGATGGGGCAATTACATTAGAACACAGTAGATGGGACTGTTACATTAGGACACAGTACATGGGACACTTAAATTAGAAGACACTTGATGGGACAATTACACAGTTACTTTAGAACACAGTAGATTGGAAAGTTATATTAGAACACAGTAGATCGGACAGTTACATTAAGACACTGTAGACAGGAGAGTTACATTAAAAGATACTAGATGGGACATTTTCATCAGGACACAGTAGATGGGACATTTTCACTAGAACAAAGTAGATGGGACAGTTACATTAAAAATTAGTTCATTGCACAGTTACATTAGAACACAGTAGATGGGACAATTACTTTGGAACAGTTTCATTAGGACACAGTAGATGGGTCAGTTTTATTAGAACACAGTAGATGATACAGTTTCATTAGAACATAGTAGATGGGACAGTTTCATTAGAACACAGTAGATGAGACAGTTTCATTGGAACACAGTAGATGGGACAATTACTTTTGAACAATTTCATTAGGACACAGTAGATGGGACAGTTTCATTATAACACAGTAGATGGGACGGTTACGATAAAAATCACTTTATTGAACAGTAGAGTGGACAATTACTTTAGAACATGGTTGATCAGACAAGTTACATTAGGACACAGTAGACAAGAGAGTTATATTAAAAGACAGTAGATATGACAGTTACTATAGGACACAGTAGATTGGACGGTTTCGTTAGAACGCAGTAGATGATACAGTTTCATTAGAACACAGTAGATGGGACAGTTTCATTAGAACACAGTAGATGGGACAGTTAAATTAGACATTAGAAATCAGTTCATTGGACAGTTACATTAGAACACTAGAAATGAGCTCATTGGACAGTTACATTAGAACACAGTAGATGGATTTAGGACACAGTAGATCAGACAAGTTACATTAGGACACAGTAGACAAGAGAGTTACATTAAAACACAGTAGATGGGACAGTTACTATAGGACACGGTAGATGAGACAGTTTCATTAGAACACAGTAGATGGGACAGTTTCATTAGAACACAGTAGATGGTAGAGTTTTATTAGAACACATTAGATGGGACAGATACATTAGAACACAGTAGATGGAACAATTACTTTAGGACGCTTACTTTAGGACACAGTAAATGGGACAGTTACGTTATGACACAGTAGATGGGACAGTTATGTTAGAACACAATAGACAGGATGATTACATTCGAACAGAGTAGATGCGAGAGTTACATTAAAATGCATTAGATAGGAAAATTATTTTAGAACACACTAGATCGCACAGTTACATTAAGACACAATACAAGTAGATGGGACAGTTTCATTAGAACACAGTAGATTGGACAGTTACGCTAGAACACGGTAGATGGGACAGATTTAGAACATGGTAGATGGGACTGTTTTAGAACACAATAGATGGGACAGTTACATAAAAACACAGTAGATTGGACAGTTATGCTATTAAAGGGAATGCTAAGACATATCATATTATACGTGTACTTTAGGGCTCATTACGCATTCCAAGCATGCAAAGAAAATTGTTAGTATCGGTGTATGTACCAACTCAAGTAAAATTAATATGCTCTAGAAAAGCTAAGATAAAAGCTTGCCAGTTAAGACATGCATATACAAGTAAAATTAAAATGCTCTAGAAAAGCTAAGATAAAGGCTTGTCACATTGCACAGTTACATTAGAATACAGTAGATGGGACAATTACTTTGGAACAGTTTCATTAGGACACAGTAGATGGGACAGTTTTATTAGAACACAGTAGATGATACAGTTTCATTAGAACACAGTAGATAGGACAGTTTCATTAGAACACAGTAGATGGGACAGTTTCATTGTAACACAGTAGATGGGACAATTACTTTGGAACAGTTTCATTAGGACACAGTAGATGGGTCAGTTTTATTAGAACACAGTAGATGATACAGTTTCATTAGAACACAGTAGATGGGACAATTTCATTAGAACACAGTAGATGGGACAGTTTCATTGGAACACAGTAGAGGGGACAATTACTTTGGAACAGTTTCATTAGGACACTGTAGATGGGACAGTTTCATTATAACACAGTAGATGGGACAGTTATGGTAAAAATCAGTTTATTGGACAGTTACATTAGAAGACAGTAGAGTGGACAATTACTTTAGGACACAGTAGATCAGACAAGTTACATTAGGACACAGTAGACAAGAGAGTTACATTAAAAGGCAGTAGATATGACAGTTACTATAGGACAGAGTAGATGGGACAGTTTCATTAGAATGCAGTAGATGATACAGTTTCATTAGAACACAGTAGATGGGACAGTTTCATTAGAACACAGTAGATGGGACAGTTAAATTAGACATTAGAAATAAGTTCATTGGACAGTTACATTAGAACACTAGAAATGAGCTCATTGGACAGTTACATTAGAACATAGTAGATGGATTTAGGACACGGTACATCAGACAAGTTACATTAGGACACAGTAGACAAGGGAGTTACATTAAAGGACAGTAAATATGACAGTTACTATAGGACACAGTAGATGAGACAGTTTCATTAGAACACAGTAGATGGGACAGTTTTATTAGAACACACTAGATGGGACAGTTAAATTAGACATTAGAAATGAGTTCATTGGACAGTTACATTAGAACACTAAAAATGAGCTCATTGGACAGTTACATGAGAACACAATAGATGGATTTTAGGAAACAGTAGATCAGACAAGTTACATTAGGACACAGTAGACAAGAGAGTTACATTAAAACGCAGTAGATGAAACAGTTACTATAGGACACGGTAGATGAGACAGTTTCATTAGAACACAGTAGATGGGACAGTTTCATTAGAACACAGTAGATGGTACAGTTTTATTAGAACACAGTAGATGGGACAGATGCATTAGAAATCAGTTCATTGGACAGATTCATTAGAACGCAGTAGATGGAACAATTACTTTAGGACACTTACATTAGGACACAGTACATGGGACAGTTACGTTATGACACAGTAGATGGGACAGTTATGTTAGAACACAATAGACAGGATGATTACATTCGAACAGAGTAGATGCGAGAGTTACATTAGGACGCATTAGATAGGAAAATCAATTTAGAACACACTAGATCGCACAGTTACATTAAGACACAGTAGACAAGACAGTTACATTAGGACACATTAGATGGGACAGTTATCTTAGAACACAGTAGATGGGACAGTTTTATTAGAACACAGTAGATGGGACAGTTACGCTAGAACACGGTAGATGGGACAGATTTAGAACATGGTAAATGAGACTGTTTTAGAACACAGTAGATGGGACAGTTACATAAAAACACAGTAGATTGGACAGTTATGCTATTAAAGGGAATGCTAAGACATATCATATTATACATGTACGTTAAGGTTCATTGCACATTCCAAGCATGCAAAGAAAATTGTTAGTATCGGTGTATGTACCAACTCAAGTAAAATCAATAAGCTCTAGAAAAACTAAGACCAAGTCTTGTCAGTTAAGACATGCATATACAAATAAAATTAATATACTCTAGAAAAGCCAAGATAAAGGCTTCCCAGTTAAGACATGCATATACAAGTAAAATTAAAATGCTCTAGAAAAGCTAAGATAAAGGCTTGTCAGTTAAGAGATGCATATACATGTAAAATTAATATACTCTAGAAAAACTAAGACCAAGTCTTGTCAGTTAAGACATGCATATACAAATAAAATTAATATACTCTAGAAAAGCCAAGATAAAGGCTTCCCAGTTAAGACATGCATATACAAGTAAAATTAAAATGCTCTAGAAAAGCTAAGATAAAGGCTTGTCAGTTAAGAGATGCATATACATGTAAAATTAATATACTCTAGAAAAGCTAAGATTAAGGCTTCCCAGTTAAGACATGCATATATAAGTAAAATTAAAATGCTCTAGAAAAGCTAAGATAAAAGCTTGTCAGTTAAGACATGAATATACAAGTAAAATTAAAATGCTCTAGGAAAGTTAAGATAAAGGCTTGTCAGTTAAGACATGCATATACAAGTAAATTATTAATATACTCTAGAAAAGCTAAGATAAAAGCTTGTCAGTTAAGACATGAATATACAAGTAAAATTAAAATGCTCTAGAAAAGCTAAGATAAAAGCTTGCCAGTTAAGACATGCATATATAAGTAAAATTAAAATGCTCTAGAAAAGCTGAGATAAAGGCTTGTCACATATAATTTGTGATTACAGTTACTCTTGACTAAATATTGTTACTCCTTAGATCACCATCTTTGTTGTAGAAACAAAATACCAACATCACTGTAGAGGTAGTAAAAGAATTATTTCACAGCTGTTATCAGAGAATTATATCATAAGTAAATTATTAATAACATCCAATAAGTGGTAGATATAACTTACAAGATGTTGGTGAGACTGAGAGCCTCCAGGAGATAGATAGTCCGTCATATAGAGCAGCAACCATAGAAAGTCCGTGATATAGAACAGCAACCATAGAAAAGAAACAAATACATTATTTGTCCTAACTCACCATTAAAAGGAACACCATCTTCAATATATGTTCCTAAATGATTATAAATTTATTATATACTATCTGTTATGAGGTATAACTTACCAGTAGCCAGGGTTTCCTTATAGATATATAAATTTTCTTTCTATATATATGTATATATGTAAAAAATAACAGTGATTATTTTGTTAAAAATTTATGTATAACTCAGAATTATATTGTAGTGGCTGTATATATTAAATTATGTAGCTAAGAGACTACCAGTAATATAATTATAAAAAACAATTATTGCATGTAGAATATATCAAACTTACAAGGTAACAGTTGAGAGAACATCATCAGATCATCTTAGAAGATAAAAATCTAACTACATAATGAAATATATAGTGTTGGATAACATTGGTTAGAATGTTATACACACAACTCACAACCAGTTTAGTTTTACTAGATCTATAACATTAAATGAAAGCACGGTAACAAACAATGATCATCTACTTAACAAGTAAACAGTTAATAACATCATGCTTAGAACTCTGAGGGACATTATTACAATTCTAGCTGACAATAAGTAACCAGTAAATTTAGAACAATATAACAAGTTTGAATAGACAGGATGGTTACAAAAGGACACAGTAATGACGACAGCTACATTAGAAAACAACATACAGTAGACAATAAAGTTACATTAGGTCACAGTAGATGGGACAATTACAGTAGGACACATTAGACAGGACTGATACATTAGTACAAAGTGGATGAGACAATTATTACAACACAGTAAACAAGAAAGACAAATAGCATTATAACATAGCAAACGGAATAATTATATAGGGACACAGTAGATATGAAAATTACACAGTAGAAAGGACAAATACAGTAGGACAGAGTAAATGCAAAATTACATTAGGTCACAGTAGATGAGACAAATACATTAGGAGACAGTAGACGAGCAGTTACATTAGGACACAGCAGAGAGGACAATTATATTAAGACATGAGAGAGTTACATTATGACACAATAGAAGAGACAATTACATTTAGACACAGCATACGAGACAAGTACATCAGAACACAGTAGAAGGGACATTTACATTTGAATATAGTAGGACACATTAGAAGGGACATTTACAATTGAATATAGTAGGACACTGTAGAAGAAACATTTACATTTGAATAGAGTAGACAAGACACATTAAGACACAGTACATTGACAATTATAAAACATTGTAGAAGGGACAGCTACATTAGGACACGATAGAAGAAACGATTACATTTAGACACAGCAGACGAGACAAGTATATTAGAACACAGTAGAAGGGACATTTACAATTGAATAGCAGACGAGACAAGTATATTAGAACACAGTAGAAGGGACATTTACAATTGAATATAGTAGGACACTGTAGAAGAGACATTTACATTTGAATTATAGTAGACAAGACACATTAAGACACAGTACATTGACAATTATAGCACACTGTAGAAGGGACAGTTACATTTGGACACAGTATATTGACAATTATAGAACACAGTAGAAGTGACAATTACATTAGGACACAGTATATTGACAATTATAGAACACAGTAGAATGGACAATTACAATAGAGCACATTAGACAAGACAAATACATTAGGATACAGTAGACAGGAAAATTACAGTAGGACATAGTCGATGGGACAATTGCATTAGGAGATAGTAGACAAGTAGTTAGAAGAGGACACAGCAGACAGCACGATTACATTAAGAGCAGACAGCACAATTACATTAAAAGCAGACAGCACAGTTACATTAGGACACAAGACAGTCACAATAGGACATAGCAGACAGGACAGTTATACTAAGGACACAGTACATTGGACAGAATAACTGGACAATTACATTATCACAAAGTAGTTGAGACAATTATGCTAGGACACAGTAGAAGGTAAACTTACACATCAGGATACAGCAGATGGGACAATTATGTTAGGACACAGTAGAGAGGACAATTACACCACAAAGGATGGTTAGATAAAGACACAGTAAATGGGACAATTACGGAGACAGTAGACAGGACAACTATATAACAACACAGTAGACAGGATGTTACATTAGAACACAGTAAATAGGACAGTTATGTTAGGACACAGTAGATAGGACAATTACATCAGAACACAGTAGACATGATGTTACATTAGGACACACAGTTACTTTAGGACACAGTAGATAGGACAATTAAATCACAATACAGTAGACTGGATATTACATTGGAACACAGTAAATGAAAGAGTTACCACAATAGACGGGGCAATCTTACTAAGGACACAACAACACAGTAGACAGGATGTTACATTAGAACACAGTAAATGTGATGGTACAGATACATTAGGACACAACAGTTACTTATATTATGACAAGGTATACACGATAATTACGTTAGGACACAGTGGTTAGGACAATTATGTTAAGACATAGTAGATGGACAATTACACTAGGACACAGTTAGTTGCATAGTTATATCAGACAGAATTGACAGGGCTATTAAATTAGGAGACAGTAAATGGGACAATTACATTACAACACAGTAGATGGGCACTTATGTTAGGACACAGTAAAAGAAGCAGTTACATTAGGACACAGTCAATGCGACATTTAGTGGAATAAAATGTTATAATAGGACACCTGTCTACATTAGGACGCAATCAATTGGACAGTTAGTGGAATAGAATGTTATAATAGGACACCTGTATACATTAGGACACAGTAGGCAGGACAGATACAAACACAGTAGATAGGATAATTATATAAGACACAGTAGATTAGAATATTATGTTACAACACAGTACACAAGTCAGTTACATTAAGACATAGTAGATGGGACATTTACTTTAGGACATATTAGATGGGACAATTATACTAGGACACAGTAGGTTGCATAGTTACATTATACAGAATAGAAAGGACAATTACATTAGGACAGAGTAAAAGAAACTGGTACATTAAGACACAGTTGATGGGACTGTTACATTAGGACAGACAAGTTACATCAGCAATTACATTAGGACAAAGTGGAAGGGAATTTTATATTAAGAACACGCAAGATGAGATAATTTCATTAGGACACAGTAGATGGGACAGTTACCTTAGGACACAGTAGATAGGACAGTTAAATTAAAAGACAGTAACAGATGGTTAGATAAAGACACAATAGTTACTAAAATTATGTTAGGAGATAGTAAATGGGATAATTATACTAGGACACAGTAGACAGGGGTGTTACATTAGGACAAGGTAAATTGTCAATTACGTTAAAACACATTGGAATGGAATGTTTACAATAGGACAGAGCAGATTAGACAACTACATTAGGACACAGTACACAGGACAATTATACTAGGATACAGTAGCCCTGATGATTACAATAGGATATAATAGACAGGACAGTTACATTAGAACACAGTAGATTGGACAGCTATATTGGGTCTGAGCTGATAGGACAATTATATTAGTATGCATTAGACAGGACAATTATACTAGGACACTGTTTAGACAGGATGTTTATGTTAGACACTGTAGATGAGACAGTTACATTCAGAAACAGTAGACAGATAATAGGCTATCAATAATATAGAAGTCTTATATGCTGTAATGCACTACACAACAAGTGCAAGAGAAGAGGAATTGTCTGACCATTACAAGCTGATACTGATACAAAAGTAGACACAATAGGGGAAAATAGGCTTGTACAAAATAAGACATTTGACTATTTTTATTCAGACTTGCTACATTGTAATTAATATACTGGTTACTAAAGTCTATATATTACAGAGAAAAAGACTAGTGATATATTATGTTTAAAAATGACTGATGACAGGCTTAGTTCTGATAACAGATCCACTAAAACTAAGGGCTAAAGCTCACTAAATTTAAAAGTTAAGTTGGGCAAGCTAGATATACTAACACACATGGAGTACTGCTACTCTGACCGTATTTGTTACTACTGTCTTTCTCTTTTGTTGTAGCCAGGGGCATCATCTCAGATTTACTACAGAAAACATTGTCAAATGGCCTGGCTGCATGGAATCCAGTTTCCTCTTGTCTTCCTAAAGAGCCCTGCATAAGTAAAGTCCCGACAGACTGGTTGCTAAAATGAAGTAATGGAATCCAGTTCTTTCATCTGGTCTTGCTAAACAGCCCTGCAGAAGTAAAGTCCTGACACTCTGGTTGCTAAAATGAAGTAATGGCGTCTAAGTTTATTATTTTCTAGTACAAATTTGGCGCCACAAAAGCGACTAATCGAACTGAGCATGCTCAGTTGATCATGGATATTGCACCATGATAGTAACAACAATATAACTGCCTATATCTTATCTAGTATAGAATGAACATTGTCTGTCTGAATATAGGTTTATTAATCACACGTATATGAAGCCCTGACATTATGTTGCAGTATGTCAAAGTGTAGATTAGAAGAAGATATGCTCATGCCTTGTTTTCAGCTGCTAGTAAAAAAGCATCATTAGAGAAAGTTGAAAAGGAACTAAAAGAGTTTCAGGTAATAGATAGATATTAATATCACTAGCATTTGTAGTATTCTGTGGTATTTTGATCTATCATGTCTGGGATCGATTTTAAAGTCCTATTTACAAAAGAGAATTAAAAAGTTTTTTAAAGCACAATCCAATATTCCAGTTAATGATGATAATGAAATAGAACTAAACATGTCTTCTGTTGATAATATCAAATATTCTGTTATGAAAGAGTTACGTGAACCTCTGCTTGATGAAAATCTTATTATAACTGCTAATGTATAATTTATAATGAAGTACATGTAGAGTGTATATGTACATGTAACGGGTTATACAATTTTTTAAAAATTAATGGATTTCTTAATTTTATAGAAACTGATACAAGATTCACCAGCTCTCTCTGGTTTTATTAATAACCCTACCATCAGAACAGAAACAAAGTAAATAATTAAGATAAGTGCTATTTTAATACTTACTCGTCTTTAGCTGCTGTTAATGATGTTTTAAAAGAGAAGAAGTATTCTGATCTCACTGTGAACCTCTTTGGTTAGTTGTCCTTAATCCACAGTGACATACTATGTGTTGTCATAATAGTTTTTAAAGGTGCATTAGCTGAAAATATTCATTTAACCAAAGTGTCTGGAGTGATGAAAGGTTTTGATACAATTATGAGTGCTTATAGAGGAGAGGTCAACTGTGCTGTCACTACTGCTGAGGTATAATAATATTAATTAAAGGTGCATGTTGTCACATTTGAATGCAGCTTAACAAGAAATTATACTATTATGAAATCGCAAATGCCAGAGAACAAGGTTTAGTTGGAGTCCATAAAAATGGAGACAAAGATTTAACTGACGTATTAGACAAGATGAGAAAAAAAGAGAGTGAGAGTAAGTGCATGAGAGAGGAGGAAAGAGCTTTAGTATGAAAGATACTGTCTTATAAAGTCTCAGTTTATTGATTTAAAGAATACTTAATAGAGCAGTGTGCAACACATATTTTCTAATCAGCCACAGTCCCTTTCTAGTAAAGAACAGCACAACTTCTGTGATGGTGGCTTTTAAAATGCCATTTAGTAGAGCAGAGCAGGAGTAACGCAAGAATTAATTATGCTGCAATCACAGTTAACATTGAGGGTGTCCGTTGTTTTCTGTACAGGAAAGAAATTAAAAGAGCTAAAACAAATTTTAATTTCTCTGATATAAAGTAGATTATATACATTATCTAATATAAAGTGCTGATGATGAGTGATTTGGTATGGTAGTCCTCCTCCCAGTAGGTCAATGCTTTACTATTGTTTGGGTACTTGCTCTTCCTGGCATAGTAAGATATTATATACAACTGTATAATTATCATTTGTTATATATACTGGTTGCAATTGCGAATTTCTTTTTATTGAAAATAAGCATAAATTGTTGCTATTACTAATGTACTCCTATTTGTGTGGCTACATTACCTTCACTTTCGTAATACATTAATAATTAATAATATCATGTTGATATTTTTCATAACTATGCAACCTGTATACACTGTAGTTAAAATTAAATCAATTTGCAATCAATCAACTTTTACAGTTTTGGTACATAATTTATATGTATAGTATATAATAATATGTCATATATGACTGTTTTATAATAATGAACCATTTCTGTCAAACTGTTGACACTTAGACTAGATATGTACTGACACTGGTAGTCTACAATTGTAGGCTATACAGAGAAGATTCTCAATATTTCAAATATAATGTGAAAGTTCATGTCACAAAGAGTGTGACATAATTTTTATACAACTTACTAAACTGTGTTGTATTGATTGTCACAAAAGATAGGCTTATTTAACTAATCCTTTATAATTTTTAATGCACATGATACATAATATAGTAGTTAACATCACATACTTTTATAATTCAAGTGCAAATAGAATATAGACTATATTGTGTATATATAGTAAGTGGATAGTTCCTATCTTATGAGATATTAGAAGGATTCTTAAAGCTCTGACAATCAACTACATGTCTTATTATTAGTAGCTACCTCACTGACCTATAGATGTGCCAAGTAAAATTAATGAGATGTTAAAAGTAATCACAGTATATCAAATTTCCTGTCATCATAGAAGCCTGCATGTGATCATCATATGACTTGTACACAGCTAATTATTAACAAATGTGATTCAAATACAGCATTCAGCATTTACAAATCGTATGAATCAATGCAGATCATAGGATTTATGATACATACAAGGAATACAATAGATTTTCAAACTGTGAATTGATCTATTTTATTGGAGGTGATGTTACATAGAATACTCTGTTTCTTGAGAAGTACATTGTATATTTTTAGATAAAATTCAGACTCCTGCAATCTGACATCTAGCATGGCAAAGAAGATGATATGTTAGGACTTTAAGGCTAAAACATTAAGGCTATAGATGTTTCTTTGTCAACTATTATGATCTATATATATATATACATATATATATACATATATATATATATATATATATATATATATATATATATATATATATATATATATATTATTTATATATTAATTACTTACATTATGAATTGTATATGTTATTTTTTATAGAGTTGTGCCAATAAGTTTGAGTTAATTTTTAAAAAGGAGGACAAGACAAGTTTAGTCTTCTGTCACAAGATTATTTTCGGGTTTGTGATTATACAAAGACACTGGTAGTAAAAGCAGATGAATATCAATAGATTTGTCAGTATTATAAACATTCAAAATTAGAGTATATAAACTGAGTATTCAAAGAGATCTAAAGTACATCTGATTGTGCACTTAGTTGACATCATGAGACAATATGGACCAATAAATTGATTCAAGACTGAAGGGTTAGATATTTTGGTAATCCCACATTTATTGGTTTTGTTTATTCTCAGATATTGACAGATATAAAGCCTTAAATTCCATAAATAAGAAGACAGTGTATGTATGAAAATCAACAAGCTCCAACGTAGGATGTTAATACCAGCTTTGCTTTGCAATTGCTGGAGTATCCACTTTTTATAATAAGTTAAGGGGATCTGTGGATCTTTGTCATCCAATTGCAAGTTCTCAAAATGTATTAAAAACTTTTTCAATGTTTATTTACAAGGTTCTACATCTGTTAGATTTGTAACTACCTTCGTTGTTTAGGAAACAAAATAATGACCTGGTTCATAAATATAGTTTGTGTTGTAAGACAATAACTGTTCACAGAATTGAATGTCATTACTGTCATATTTATTTAATGCCTAGTGTGACACAAGATGTGGTTGATCAACTGAATGGAGGTTTAAAGAAAGCAAATATTTTTATATACAGTTATTAAAATGATTTAAGAAAGAAAGTCCTTTTTCAATCAAAACAATTATTATCAAAGGTTGATCTTTCTTTACTCATTTTACATTTCAATAATTCATAGGTTGTGAATATTATTATATAAATGAATGAAAATGAAAGAGATAATATTTGCATCTCTTATTTTTTATTGTTTGTATCTTTCTGTGTGTCATCTAACCATTTACATGTCTGTTAATCTATTCTTTTAATCTACACTATATATATCTATCTAGTTATTAAAAGTTATAACCTGTCTCAGTAATACTCCTTTGTCCTCTATGAGTTGCAGTTCCATTACTTCTTACAGTAGTATTAGTAGCTCCTAATGTTACAGTGATATATACAATATTAGCATCTAGTTATTAAAAGTTATAACCTGTCTCAGTAATACTTCTTTGTCCTCTATGAGTTGGAGTTCCATTACTTCTTACAGTAGTATCAGTAGTTCCTAATGTTACAGTTATATATACAATATTAGTATCTAGTTATTAAAAGTTATACCCTGTCTCAGTAATACTCCTTTGTCCTCTATGAGTTGGAGTTCCATTACTTCTTACAGTAGTATCAGTAGCTCCTAATGTTACAGTTATATATACAATATTAGTATCTAGTTATTAAAAGTTATAACCTGTCTCAGTAATACTCCTTTGTCCTCTACGAGTTGGAGTTCCATTACTTCTTACAGTAGTATCAGTAGTTCCTAATGTTACAGTTATATATACAATATTAGTATCTAGTTATTAAAAGTTATACCCTGTCTCAGTAATACTCCTTTGTCCTCTATGAGTTGGAGTTCCATTACTTCTTACAGTAGTATCAGTAGCTCCTAATGTTACAGTTATATATACAATATTAGCATCTAGTTATTAAAAGTTATACCCTGTCTCAGTAATACTCCTTTGTCCTCTACGAGTTCCAGTTCCATTACTTCTTACAGTAGTATCAGTAGCTCCTAATGTTACAGTTATATATACAATATTAGTATCTAGTTATTAAAAGTTATAACCTGTCTCAGTATTACACCTTTGTCCTCTACGAGTTCCAGTTCCATTACTTCTTACAATAGTATCAGTAGCACCTAATGTTACAGTTATATATACAATATTAGTATCTAGTTATTAAAAGTTATAACCTGTCTCAGTAATACTTCTTTGTCCTCTACGAGTTCCAGTTCCATTACTTCTTACAGTAGTATCAGTAGCTCCTAATGTTACAGTTATATATACAATATTAGTATCTAGTTATTAAAAGTTATAACCTATCTCAGTAATACTCCTTTGTCCTCTATGAGTTGGAGTTCCATTACTTCTTACAGTAGTATCAGTAGCTCCTAATGTTACAGTTATATATACTTTATTAGTATCTAGTTATTAAAAGTTATAACCTATCTCAGTATTACACCTTTGTCCTCTACGAGTTCCAGTTCCATTACTTCTTACAATAGTATCAGTAGCACCTAATGTTACAGTTATATATACAATATTAGTATCTAGTTATTAAAAGATATACCCTGTCTCAGTAATACTCCTTTGTCCTCTATGAGTTGGAGTTCCATTACTTCTTACAGTAGTATCAATAGCTCCTAATGTTACAGTTATATATACAATATTAGTATCTAGTTATTAAAAGTTATAACCTATCTCAGTAATACTCCTTTGTCCTCTATGAGTTGGACTTCCATTACTTCTTACAGTAGTATCAGTAGTTCCTAATGTTACAGTTATATATACAATATTAGTATCTAGTTATTAAAAGATATACCCTGTCTCAGTAATACTCCTTTGTCCTCTATGAGTTTGACTTCCATTACTTCTTACAGTAGTATCAGTAGCTCCTAATGTTACAGTTATATATACAATATTAGTATCTAGTTATTAAAAGTTATAACCTGTCGCAGTAATACTCCTTTGTCCTCTACGAGTTCCAATTCCATTACTTCTTACAGTTGTATTAGTAGCTCCTAATGTTACAGTTATATATACAATATTAGTATCTAGTTATTAAAAGTTATAACCTGTCTCAGTAATACTCCTTTGTCCTCTACGAGTTCCAGTTCCATTACTTCTTACAGTAGTATCAGTAGCTCCTAATGTTACAGTTATATATACAATATTAGTATCTAGTTATTAAAAGTTATAACCTGTCTCAGCATTACACCTTTGTCCTCTACGAGTTCCAGTTCCATTACTTCTTACAATAGTATCAGTAGCACCTAATGTTACAGTTATATATACAATATTAGTATCTAGTTATTAAAAGTTATAACCTGTCTCAGTAATACTTCTTTGTCCTCTACGAGTTCCAGTTCCATTACTTCTTACAGTAGTATCAGTAGCTCCTAATGTTACAGTTATATATACAATATTAGTATCTAGTTATTAAAAGTTATAACCTATCTCAGTAATACTCCTTTGTCCTCAATGAGTTGGAGTTCCATTACTTCTTACAGTAGTATCAGTAGCTCCTAATGTTACAGTTATATATACTTTATTAGTGTCTAGTTATTAAAAGTTATAGCCTGTCTCAGTAATACTTCTTTGTCCTCTACGAGTTCCAGTTCCATTACTTCTTACAGTAGTATCAGTAGCTCCTAATGTTACAGTTATATATACAATATTAGTATCTAGTTATTAAAAGTTATAACCTATCTCAGTAATACTCCTTTGTCCTCAATGAGTTGGAGTTCCATTACTTCTTACAGTAGTATCAGTAGCTCCTAATGTTACAGTTATATATACAATATTAGTATCTAGTTATTAAAAGTTATAACCTATCTCAGTATTACACCTTTGTCCTCTACGAGTTCCAGTTCCATTACTTCTTACAATAGTATCAGTAGCACCTAATGTTACAGTTATATATACAATATTAGTATCTAGTTATTAAAAGTTATAACCTGTCTCAGTAATACTTCTTTTTCCTCTACGAGTTCTAGTTCCATTACTTCTTACAATAGTATCAGTAGCTCCTAATGTTACAGTTATATATACAATATTAGTATCTAGTTATTAAAAGTTATAACCTATCTCAGTAATACTCCTTTGTCCTCAATGAGTTGGAGTTCCATTACTTCTTACAGTAGTATCAGTAGCTCCTAATGTTACAGTTATATATACAATATTAGTATCTAGTTATTAAAAGTTATAACCTATCTCAGTAATACTCCTTTGTCCTCTATGAGTTGGACTTCCATTACTTCTTACAGTAGTATCAGTAGTTCCTAATGTTACAGTTATACATACAATATTATTAAAAGATATACCCTGTCTCAGTAATACTCCTTTGTCCTCTATGAGTTGGAGTTCCATTACTTCTTACAGTAGTATCAGTAGCTCCTAATGTTACAGTTATATATTAGTATCTAGTTATTAAAAGTTATAACCTGTCTCAGTATTACTTCTCTGTCCTCTACGAGTTGCAGTTCCATTACTTCTTACAGTAGTATTTGTAGCTCCTAATGTTACAGTTATATATACAATATTAGTATCTAGTTATTAAAATTTATAACCTATCTCAGTAATACGTCTTTGTCCTCAATGAGTTGGAGTTCCATTACTTCTTACAGTAGTATCAGTAGCACCTAATGTTACAGTTATATATACAATATTAGTATCTAGTTATTAAAAGTTATAACCTATCTCAGTATTACACCTTAGTCCTCTACGAGTTCCAGTTCCATTACTTCTTACAATAGTATCAGTAGCACCTAATGTTACAGTTATATATACAATATTAGTATCTAGTTATTAAAAGTTATAACCTATCTCAGTAATATACTTTGTCCTCTATGAGTTTGACCTCCATTACTTCTTACAGTAGTATTAGTAGCTGCTAATGATACAGTTATATATACAATATTAGTATCTAGTTATTAAAAGTTATAAGCTGTCTCAGTATTACACCTTTGTCCTCTACGAGTTCCAGTTCCATTACTGCTTACAACAGTATCAGTAGCACCTAATGTACAGTTATATATACAATATTAGTATCTAGTTATTAAATGTTATAACCTGTCTCAGTAATACTTCTTTGTCCTCTATGAGTTGCAGTTCCATTACTTCTTACAGTAGTATCAGTAGCTCCTAATGTTACAGTTATATATACAATATTAGTATCTAGTTATTAAAAGTTATAACCTGTCTCAGTAATACTTCTTTGTCCTCTGCGAGTTCTAGTTCCATTACTTCTTACAATAGTATCAGTAGCTCCTAATGTTACAGTTATATATACAATATTAGTATCTAGTTATTAAAAGTTACAACCTATCTCAGTAATACTCTTTTGTCCTCTATGAGTTGGACTTCCATTACTTCTTACAGTAGTATCAGTAGTTCCTAATGTTACAGTTATATATACAATATTAGTATCTAGTTATTAAAAGATATACCCTGTCTCAGTAATACTCCTTTGTCCTCTACGAGTTGCAGTTCCATTACTTCTTACAGTAGTATTTGTAGCTCCTAATCTTACAGTTATATATACAATATTAGTATCTAGTTATTAAAATTTATAACCTATCTCAGTAATACTTCTTTGTCCTCAATGAGTTGGAGTTCCATTACTTCTTACAGTAGTATCAGTAGCTCCTAATGTTACAGTTATATATACTTTATTAGTATCTAGTTATTAAAAGTTATAGCCTGTCTCAGTATTACACCTTTTTCCTCTATGAGTTGCAGTTCCATTACTTCTTACAATAGTATCAGTAGCACCTAATGTTACAGTTATATATACAATATTAGTATCTAGTTATTAAAAGTTATAACCTATCTCAGTATTACACCTTTGTACTCTACGAGTTCCAGTTCCATTACTTCTTACAGTAGTATCAGTAGCTCCTAATGTTACAGTTATATATACAATATTAGTATCTAGTTATTAAAAGTTATAACCTATCTCAGTAATATACTTTGTCCTCTATGAGTTTGACTTCCATTACTTCTTACAGTAGTATTACTAGCTGCTAATGTTACAGTTATATATACAATATTAGTATCTAGTTATTAAAAGTTATAAGCTGTCTCAGTATTACACCTTTGTCCTCTACGAGTTCCAGTTCCATTACTGCTTACAACAGTATCAGTAGCACTTAATGTACAGTTATATATACAATATTAGTATCTAGTTATTAAATGTTATAACCTGTCTCAGTAATACTTCTTTGTCCTCTATGAGTTGCAGTTCCATTACTTCTTACAGTAGTATCAGTAGCTCCTAATGTTACAGTTATATATACAATATTAGTATCTAGTTATTAAAAGTTATAACCTGTCTGAGTAATACTTCTTTGTCCTCTGCGAGTTCTAGTTCCATTACTTCTTACAATAGTATCAGTAGCTCCTAATGTTACAGTTATATATACAATATTAGTATCTAGTTATTAAAAGTTACAACCTATCTCAGTAATACTCTTTTGTCCTCTATGAGTTGGACTTCCATTACTTCTTACAGTAGTATCAGTAGTTCCTAATGTTACAGTTATATATACAATATTAGTATCTAGTTATTAAAAGATATACCCTGTCTCAGTAATACTCCTTTGTCCTCTACGAGTTGCAGTTCCATTACTTCTTACAGTAGTATTTTTAGCTCCTAATGTTACAGTTATATATACAATATTAGTATCTAGTTATTAAAATTTATAACCTATCTCAGTAATACTTCTTTGTCCTCAATGAGTTGGAGTTCCATTACTTCTTACAGTAGTATCAGTAGCTCCTAATGTTACAGTTATATATACTTTATTAGTATCTAGTTATTAAAAGTTATAGCCTGTCTCAGTATTACACCTTTGTACTCTACGAGTTCCAGTTCCATTACTTCTTACAGTAGTATCAGTAGCTCCTAATGTTACAGTTATATATATAATATTAGTATCTAGTTATTAAAAGTTATAACCTATCTCAGTATTACACCTTTGTACTCTACGAGTTCCAGTTCCATTACTTCTTACAGTAGTATCAGTAGCTCCTAATGTTACAGTTATATATACAATATTAGTATCTAGTTATTAAAAGTTATAACCTATCTCAGTAATATACTTTGTCCTCTATGAGTTTGACTTCCATTACTTCTTACAGTAGTATTACTAGCTGCTAATGTTACAGTTATATATACAATATTAGTATCTAGTTATTAAAAGTTATAAGCTGTCTCAGTATTACACCTTTGTCCTCTACGAGTTCCAGTTCCATTACTTCTTACAGTAGTATCAGTAGCTCCTAATGTTACAGTTATATATACAATATTAGTATCTAGTTATTAAAAGTTATAACCTGTCTCAGTAATACTTCTTTGTCCTCTGCGAGTTCTAGTTCCATTACTTCTTACAATAGTATCAGTAGCTCCTAATGTTACAGTTATATATACAATATTAGTATCTAGTTATTAAAAGTTACAACCTATCTCAGTAATACTCTTTTGTCCTCTATGAGTTGGACTTCCATTACTTCTTACAGTAGTATCAGTAGTTCCTAATGTTACAGTTATATATACAATATTAGTATCTAGTTATTAAAAGATATACCCTGTCTCAGTAATACTCCTTTGTCCTCTACGAGTTGCAGTTCCATTACTTCTTACAGTAGTATCAGTAGCTCCTAATGTTACAGTTATATATACAATATTAGCAGCTAGTTATTAAAAGTTATAACCTGTCTCAGTATTACACCTTTGTCCTCTACGAGTTCTAGTTCCTTTACTTCTTACAATAGTATCAGTAGTACCTAATGTTACAGTTATATATACAATATTAGTATCTATTTATTAAAAGTTATAACCTGTCTCAGTATTACTTCTCTGTCCTCTACGAGTTGCAGTTCCATTACTTCTTACAGTAGTATCAGTAGCTCCTAACGTTACAGTTGTATATACAATATTAGTATCTAGTTATTAAAAGTTATAACCTCTCTCAGTAATACTTCGTTTTCCTCTACGAGTTCCAGTTCCGTTACTTCTTACAGTAGTATCAGTATCTCCTAATGTTACAGTTATATATACGATATTAGTATCTAGTTATTAAAAGTTATAACCTATCTCAGTAGTACTCCTTTGTCCTCTATGAGTTGGACTTCCATTACTTCTTACAGTAGTATCAGTAGTTCCTAATGTTACAGTTATATATACAATATTAGTATCTAGTTATTAAAAGTTATACCCTGTCTCAGTAATACTCCTTTGTCCTCTACGAGTTGCAGTTCCATTACTTCTTACAGTAGTATCAGTAGCTCCTAATGTTACAGTTATTTATACTATATTAGCATCTAGTTATTAAAAGTTATAACCTATCTCAGTATTACACCTTTGTCCTCTATGAGTTGCAGTTCCATTACTTCTTATAGTAGTATCAGTAGTTCCTAATGTTACAGTTATATATACAATATTAGTATCTAGTTATTAAAAGTTATAACCTGTCTCAGTATTACACCTTTGTCCTCTACGAGTTGCAGTTCCATTACTTCTTACAGTAGTATTAGTAGCTCCTAATGTTACAGTGATATATACAATATTATCATCTAGTTATTAAAAGTTATAACCTGTCTCAGTATTACACCTTTGTCCTCTATGAGTTCCAGTTCCATTACTTCTTACAATAGTATCAGAAGCACCTTATGTTACAGTTATATATACAATATTAAGTCCGACTAGTTTAGAGAATCTTACTATTAAATGAGTTTGCTCTCCAAATTGGCCACAGTTAGGTTATCAGATTTTTATTCTGAACAGTTCACTGGCACTGGTTTGTTTAGCTTTTAGTATGTGGCTAATAAAACACACTACCACCAAACACCTATAACAATAATATTTTAAACATTACATAATATAATTTGCTTTTGTCTTATAGCTATTTTGTACCAATGGCAGAGTATAATATGAGACAATTTAAATTGCTCTCTCTCTCAAGAATTCCTCAAACAGAGGAAACATTTACCCATCAAACCTCAGCCTGCTTTTATCCTTTATATTTACGTGTTGAAATCATGTGACTGGGTGTTGGCAAAATGGGATCATCAGACAGGGGTAACACTTCACTATTGAGTAGTCAAAATTTTGACTAAAATTTGAGGTAAAAAATGCGTCGATCACATGGGAAAATGACTAAATAGTTTAGGTTTTGTACAAGTGAGTCAGATAATACATATGGCACATATAGCTCAACCTGTTTTTGGAGCCACACACCAGTTTATAATTGTCATTGAAATGATCATATTCAGAATAACCACCTATATATCCCTCATTGTGGGCACGGTCTTCTTTCCGTTCCAATGGACTTGCTGGTGTAGACTATCAATAATATCCTTGGAATTGTAAGGATTCTTGAAGTTTTGAGATTTCTGTCTCCTTTTCCTAATCACTGGAGCACTACTATACTGCAGATTTTATCTTAAAATGATCCATTTTTTAGGACAATTTAATAGGATTCTGCATATCCATTATGTTCCTTTGTCTTATTTCTGTAAGCAATTATCGTTTGTTTTAAAAGACTTCTAACAACAGAAACTAAAATACAGACTCAGTTTTGTCTTGGGAAATTTTATGTAGAGAATGTAACACAAATAACACATTATCAAATAAATTGAATAAATCATAAGGTGGTCATGATGGGCAGTTTACCAGTTCTTGTAGTATGTACTTGATGGTACATCCTACTATCTTGACAGCACAAACAGTAACATAATGATTGCCACTGAACTGAAAATAGAAATGCAAGCACTATACCATATAGTTTATAATAGACACCACATGTAATATGTCCTTTTTCTGAGAAGTCGTTTGTTAAATTACACACACTGCAGCAAAGTTCCAGAGTAATTAACAGTCTTTGGTAAAATGTCAACAGTCATATAACCTTCTGTACCATATACATCACTACAGGGCTATAGGGAAGTAAAATGGATGGTAAAATTTCTTTAAATCCTAACAACGAAAGATATATATTAACACACGAACTTATAAATTATTGTACCTTTTATGTAGCAAAGCATGCTGATATACTGCACTACTGTAATAGCTAACTTCCACCAGCTTTTAGACATAATCTAATTTGGTAAGATTCTATAGAAAATGTGAGCACTTACATTTATATATATATAACAAATATACCCCATTCAAGTCGAATTTGATCTGATTCTATATATTTTTTGCTAAACATGTATGTTAGTGAGAAATGGCTTTGATTATTTAACAGCCTTTGAAATAGTGTTTAAAATACACAAAGTGCGGGTAATATGTGAAAGATACTGTTTGCATTCCAGCATTTCGACATGCATTCTCTAACTATAACAGAAACTGTACAAATTGTTAAAAAAGTGGAAAAAAGGACAAAGAATAAAGCAAACCAATTAAAAAGAGGCTTTAGTATAACTGTGAAAAAAACATTAAAGTTATGAGGCTGGCCACATTTGCTATATTATTGATACAACTTTTTGCCATAACAATTTCAAACTTTACAATCTACTAGCCAAACTACAGAGCTACTATATTATATACGCTTCAAAAAAGAATGAGCTGAGGATTGACAGTACTCTCAGTACATCATAGCTAGGATACCTATGATGCTCCAGACGACACCAACGTGGAGGTGGTACTGTATCGCCGTCCACCCACCCTTCCACCTCTCATTCTTTTTTATTGGCCTAATATGCTCAAAAGACATCTGTTAAGGGCTTAATATGCTCAAAATACATCTTTTAATGGCCTACTATGCTCAAAATATATCTTTTAATGGCCTAATATGCTCAAAATACATCTTTTAATGGCCAAATATGCTCAAAACACATCTGATAATGGCTTAACATGCTCAAACTACAACTTTTAATGGCGTAATATGCTCGAATGCATCTTATGATGGCCTAATATGTTCGAAATACATCTTTTAATGGCCTAACATTGATTGTCTTTTAATGGCCTAACATTGATCATGATTTAATGGCCTAACATAATCACCTTTTAATGGTTACATTAGGACACAGTAGATGGGTCAATTGCATTAGAAAGCAGTAGAAGGGACAATTACATTACAACACAGTTGATGGGACAATTATGTTAGAACACAGTTGATGGGACAATTACGTTAGAACACAGATGATGGGACAATTACGTTAGAACAGGGTTGATGGGACAATTACTTTAGGACACAGTACAAGGACATAGTAGACAGGACAGTCACTTTAGAACAGTAGATAGGGCAGTTACATAGGAACGCAATAGACAGGACAGTTATGTTAGAGGACACATTAGATGGGACAGACAATCTAGGACACAGTTGATGGGACAGTCACAATAGGACACAGTTGATAGGATGTTAGGACACAGTTGATGGGATAGTTACATAAGAACACAGTTGATGGGACAATTACTTGAGGACAGAGTACATCAGTCAATTACAATAAGACACAGTAGACAGGACAGTTATTTTAGGACACAGTAGATGGGACAGTCACATTAGGACATAGTAGATGACACAGTATATGGGACAGACAAACAAGGACACAGTAGATGGGACAGTCACAATAGAACACAATTAATAGGACGTTAGGACACAGTTAATGGGATAGTTACATAAGAACACAGTTGATGGGACAATTACATGAGGACACAATAGATCAGTCAGTTACAATAGGACACAGTAGACAGGACAGTTACTTTAGGACACAGTAGATTGGGCAGTTACATTAGAACACAGTTGATGGGACAATTACGTTAGAACACAGTTGATGGGACAATTACTTTAGGACACAGTACAAGGACATAGTAGACATGACAGTCACTTTAGAACAGTAGATAGGGCAGTTACATTACAACACAATAAACAGGACAGTTACGAAAGAGGACACATTAGATGGGACAGTCACATTAGGACATAGTAGATGACACAGTATATGAGACAGTCAAACTAAGACACAGTTGATGGGACAGTCACAATAGGACACAGTTGATGGGACATTAGGACACAGTTGATGGGATACTTACATAAGAACACAGTTGATGGGACAATTACTTGAGGACACAGTACATCAGTCAATTACAATAAGGCACAGTAGACAGGACAGTTATTTTAGGACATAGTAGATGGGACAGTCACATTAGGACATAGTAGATGACACAGTATATGGGACAGACAAACTAGGACACAGTTGATGGGACAGTCACAATAGGACACAGTTGATAGGACATTAGGACACAGTTGATGGGATAGTTACATAAGAACACAGTTGATGGGACAATTACTTGAGGACACAGTACATCAGTCAGTTGCAATAGGAAACAGTAGACAGGACAGTTACTTTAGGACACAGTAGATGGGGCAATTACATTAGAACACAGTAGATGGGACTGTTACATTAGGACACAGTACATGGGACACTTAAATTAGAAGACACTTGATGGGACAATTAAACAGTTACTTTAGAACACAGTAGATTGGAAAGTTATATTAGAACACAGTAGATCGGACAGTTACATTAAGACACTGTAGACAGGAGAGTTACATTAAAAGATACTAGATGGGACATTTTCATCAGGACACAGTAGATGGGACATTTTCACTAGAACAAAGTAGATGGGACAGTTACATTAAAAATTAGTTCATTGCACAGTTACATTAGAACACAGTAGATGGGACAATTACTTTGGAACAGTTTCATTAGGACACAGTAGATGGGTCAGTTTTATTAGAACACAGTAGATGATACAGTTTCATTAGAACATAGTAGATGGGACAGTTTCATTAGAACACAGTAGATGAGACAGTTTCATTGGAACACAGTAGATGGGACAATTACTTTTGAACAATTTCATTAGGACACATTAGATGGGACAGTTTCATTATAACACAGTAGATGGGACAGTTACGATAAAAATCAGATTATTGGACAGTTACATTAGAAGACAGTAGAGTGGACAATTACTTTAGGACACAGTGGATCAAACAAGTTACATTAGGACACAGTAGACAAGAGAGTTACATTAAAAGGCAGTAGATATGACAGTTACTATAGGACACAGTAGATTGGACAGTTTCGTTAGAACGCAGTAGATGATACAGTTTCATTAGAACACAGTAGATGGGACAGTTTCATTAGAACACAGTAGATGGGACAGTTTCATTGTAACACAGTAGATGGGACAATTACTTTGGAACAGTTTCATTAGGACACAGTAGATGGGTCAGTTTTATTAGAACACAGTAGATGATACAGTTTCATTAGAACACAGTAGATGGGACAAATTCATTAGAACACAGTAGATGGGACAGTTTCATTGGAACACAGTAGAGGGGACAATTATTTTGGAACAGTTCCATTAGGACACTGTAGATGGGACAGTTTCATTATAACACAGTAGATGGGACAGTTATGGTAAAAATCAGTTTATTGGACAGTTACATTAGAAGACAGTAGAGTGGACAATTACTTTAGGACACAGTAGATCAGACAAGTTACATTAGGACACAGTAGACAAGGGAGTTACATTAAAGGACAGTAAATATGACAGTTACTATAGGACACAGTAGATGAGACAGTTTCATTAGAACACAGTAGATGGGACAGTTTTATTAGAACACACTAGATGGGACAGTTAAATTAGACATTAGAAATCAGTTCATTGGACAGTTACATTAGAACACTAAAAATGAGCTCATTGGACAGTTACATGAGAACACAATAGATGGATTTTAGGAAACAGTAGATCAGACAAGTTACATTAGGACACAGTAGACAAGAGAGTTACATTAAAACACAGTAGATGAAACAGTTACTATAGGACAAGGTAGATGAGACAGTTTCATTAGAACACAGTAGATGGGACAGTTTCATTAGAACACAGTAGATGGTACAGTTTTATTAGAACACAGTAGATGGGACAGTTACATTAAAAATCAGTTCATTGGACAGATTCATTAGAACGCAGTAGATGGAACAATTACTTTAGGACACAGTACATGGGACAGTTACGTTATGACACAGTAGATGGGACAGTTATGTTAGAACACAATAGACAGGATGATTACATTCGTACAGAGTAGATGCGAGAGTTACATTAGAACGCATTAGATAGGAAAATCAATTTAGAACACACTAGATCGCACAGTAACATTAAGACACAGTAGACAAGACAGTTACATTAGGACACATTAGATGGGACAGTTATGTTAGAACACAGTAGATGGGACAGTTTTATTAGAACACAGTAGATGGGACAGTTACGCTAGAACACGGTAGATGGGACAGATTTAGAACATGGTAAATGAGACTGTTTTAGAACACAGTAGATGGGACAGTTACATAAAAACACAGTAGATTGGACAGTTATGCTATTAAAGGGAATGCTAAGACATATCATATTATACATGTACGTTAAGGTTCATTGCACATTCCAAGCATGCAAAGAAAATTGTTAGTATCGGTGTATGTACCAACTCAAGTAAAATTAATATGCTCTAGAAAAAATAAGACCAAGTCTTGTCAGTTAAGACATGCATATACAAATAAAATTAATATACTCTGGAAAAGCTAAGATAAAGGCTTCCCAGTTAAGACATGCATATACAAGTAAATTATTAATATACTCTAGAAAAGCTAAGATAAAAGCTTGTCAGTTAAGACATGCATATATAAGTAAAATTAAAATGCTCTAGAAAAGCTAAGATAAAGGCTTGTCACATATAATTTGTGATTACAGTTACTCTTGACTAAATATTGTTACTCCTTAGATCACCATCTTTGTTGTAGAAACAAAATACCAACATCACTGTAGAGGTAGTAAAAGAATTATTTCACAGCAGTTATCAGAGAATTATATCATAAGTAAATTATTAATAACATCCAATAAGTGGTAGATATAACTTACAAGATGTTGGTGAGACTGAGAGCCTCCAGGAGATAGATAGTCCGTCATATAGAGCAGCAACCATAGAAAGTCCGTGATATAGAACAGCAACCATAGAAAAGAAACAAATACATTATTTGTCCTAACTCACCATTAAAAGGAACACCATCTTCAATATATGTTCCTAAATGATTATAAATTTATTATATACTATCTGTTATGAGGTATAACTTACCAGTAGCCAGGGTTGCCTTATAGATATATAAATTTTCTTTCTATATATATGTATATATGTAAAAAATAACAGTGATTATTTTGTTAAAAATTTATGTATAGCTCAGAATTATATTGTAGTGGCTGTATATATTAAATTATGTAGCTAAGAGACTACCAGTAATATAATTATAAAAAACAATTATTGCATGTAGAATATATCAAACTTACAAGGTAACAGTTGAGAGAACATCACCAGATCATCTTGGAAGATAAAAATCTAACTACATAATGAAATATATAGTGTTGGATAACATTGGTTAGAATGTTATATACACAACTCACAACCAGTTTAGTTTTACTAGATCTATAACATTAAATGAAAGCACAGTAACAAACAATGATCATCTACTTAACAAGTAAACAGTTAATAACATCATGCTTAGAACTCTGAGGGACATTATTACAATTCTAGCTGACAATAAGTAACCAGTAAATTTAGAACAATATAACAAGTTTGAATAGACAGGATGGTTACATAAGGACACAGTAATGACGACAGCTACATTAGAAAACAACATACAGTAGACGATAAAGTTACATTAGGTCACAGTAGATGGGACAATTACAGTAGGACACATTAGACAGGACTGATACATTAGGACAAAGTGGATGAGACAATTATTACAACACAGTAAACAAGAAAGACAAATAGCATTATAACATAGCAAACGGAATAATTATATAGGGACACAGTAGATAGGAATATTACACAGTAGACAGGACAAATACAGTAGGACAGAGTAGATGGAAAATTACATTAGGTCACAGTAGATGAGACAAATACATTAGGAGACAGTAGACGAGCAGTTACATTAGGACACAGCAGAGAGGACAATTATATTAAGACATGAGAGAGTTACATTATGACACAATAGAAGAGACAATTACATTTAAACACAGCATACGAGACAAGTACATTAGAACACAGTAGAAGGGACATTTACATTTGAATATAGTAGGACACATTAGAAGGGACATTTACAATTGAATATAGTAGGACACTGTAGAAGAAACATTTACATTTGAATAGAGTAGACAAGACACATTAAGACACAGTACATTGACAATTATAAAACATTGTAGAAGGGACAGTTACATTAGTACACGATAGAAGAAACGATTACATTTAGACACAGCAGACGAGACAAGTATATTAGAACACAGTAGAAGGGACATTTACAATTGAATAGCAGACGAGACAAGTATATTAGAACACAGTAGAAGGGACATTTACAATTGAATATAGTAGGACACTGTAGAAGAGACATTTATATTTGAATTATAGTAGACAAGACACATTAAGACACAGTACATTGACAATTATAGCACACTGTAGAAGGGACAGTTACATTTGGACACAGTATATTGACAATTATAGAACACAGTAGAAGTGACAATTACATTAGGACACAGTATATTGACAATTATAGAACACAGTAGAATGGACAATTACAATAGAGCACATTAGACAAGACAAATACATTAGGATACAGTAGATAGGAAAATTACAGTAGGACATAGTCGATGGGACAATTGCATTAGGAGATAGTAGACAAGTAGTTAGAATAGGACACAGCAGACAGCACGATTACATTAAGAGCAGACAGCACAATTACATTAAAAGCAGACAGCACAGTTACATTAGGACACAAGACAGTCACAATAGAACATAGTAGACAGGACAGTTATACTAAGGACACAGTACATTGGACAGAATATACTGGACAATTACATTATCACAAAGTAGTTGAGACAATTATGCTAGGACACAGTAGAAGGTAAACTTACACATCAGGATACAGCAGATGGGACAATTATGTTAGGACACAGTAGATGGGACAGTTATCTTGGCACACAGTAGAGAGGACAATTACACCACAAAGGATGGTTAGATAAAGACACAGTAAATGGGACAATTACGGAGACAGTAGACAGGACAACTATATAACAACACAGTAGACAGGATGTTACATTAGAACACAGTAAATAGGACAGTTACGTTAGGACACAGTAGATAGGACAATTACATCAGAACACAGTAGACATGATGTTACATTAGGACACACAGTTACTTTAGGACACAGTAGATAGGACAATTACATCACAATACAGTAGACTGGATATTACATTGGAACACAGTAAATGAAAGAGTTACCACAATAGACGGGGCAATCTTACTAAGGACACAACAACACAGTAGACAGGATGTTACATTAGAACACAGTAAATGTGATGGTACAGATACATTAGGACACAACAGTTACTTATATTATGACAAGGTATACACGATAATTACGTTAGGACACAGTGGTTAGGACAATTATGTTAAGACATTGTAGATGGACAATTACACTAGGACACAGTTAGTTGCATAGTTATATCAGACAGAATTGACAGGGCTATTAAATTAGGAGACAGTAGATGGGACAATTACATTACAACACAGTAGATGGGCACTTATGTTAGGACACAGTAAAAGAAGCAGTTACATTAGGACACAGTCAATGCGACATTTAGTGGAATAAAATGTTATAATAGGACACCTGTCTACATTAGGACGCAATCAATTGGACAGTTAGTGGAATAGAATGTTATAATAGGACACCTGTATACATTAGGACACAGTAGGCAGGACAGATACAAACACAGTAGATAGGATAATTATATAAGACACAGTAGATTAGAATATTATGTTACAACACAGTACACAAGTCAGTTACATTAAGACATAGTAGATGGGACATTTACTTTAGGACATATTAGATGGGACAATTATACTAGGACACAGTAGGTTGCATAGTTACATTATACAGAATAGAAAGGACAATTACATTAGGACAGAGTAAAAGAAACTGGTACATTAAGACACAGTTGATGGGACTGTTACATTAGGACAGACAAGTTACATCAGCAATTACATTAGGACAAAGTGGAAGGGAATTTTATATTAACAACACGCAAGATGAGACAATTTCATTAGGACACAGTAGATGGGACAGTTACCTTAGGACACAGTAGATAGGACAGTTAAATTAAAAGACAGTAACAGATGGTTAGATAAAGACACAATAGTTACTAAAATTATGTTAGGAGATAGTAAATGGGATAATTATACTAGGACACTGTTTAGACAGGATATTTATGTTAGACACTGTAGATGAGACATTTACATTCAGAAACAGTAGACAGATAATAGGCTATCAATAATATAGAAGTCTTATATGCTGTAATGCACTACACAACAAGTGCAAGAGAAGAGGAATTGTCTGACCATTACAAGCTGATACTGATACAAAAGTAGACACAATAGGGGAAAATAGGCTTGTACAAAATAAGACATTTGACTAATTTTATTCAGACTTGCTACATTGTAATTAATATACTGGTTACTAAAGTCTATATATTACAGAGAAAAGGACTAGTGATATATTATGTTTAAAAATGACTGATGACAGGCTTAGTTCAGATAACAGATCCACTAAAACTAAAGGCTAAAGCTCACTAAATTTAAAAGTTAAGTTGGGCAAGCTAGATATACTAACACACATGGAGTACTGCTACTCTGACCGTATTTGTTACTACTGTCTTTCTCTTTTGTTGTAGCCAGGGGCATCATCTCAGATTTACTACAGAAAACATTGTCAAATGGCCTGGCTGCATGGAATCCAGTTTCCTCTTGTCTTCCTAAAGAGCCCTGCATAAGTAAAGTCCCGACAGACTGGTTGCTAAAATGAAGTAATGGAATCCAGTTCTTTCATCTGGTCTTGCTAAACAGCCCTGCAGAAGTAAAGTCCTGACACTCTGGTTGCTAAAATGAAGTAATGGCGTCTAAGTTTATTATTTTCTAGTACAAATTTGGCGCCACAAAAGCGGCTAATCGAACTGAGCATGCTCAGTTGATCATGGATATTGCACCATTATAGTAACAACAATATAACTGCCTATATCTTATCTAGTATACAATGAACATTGTCTGTCTGAATATAGGTTTATTAATCACACGTATATGAAGCCCTGACATTATGTTGCAGTATATCAAAGTGTAGATTAGAAGAAGATATGCTCATGCCTTGTTTTCAGCTGCTAGTAAAAAAGCATCATTAGAGAAAGTTGAAAAGGAACTAAAAGAGTTTCAGGTAATAGATAGATATTAATATCACTAGCATTTGTAGTATTCTGTGGTATTTTGATCTATCATGTCTGGGATCGATTTTAAAGTCCTATTTACAAAAGAGAATTAAAAAGTTTTTTAAAGCACAATCCAATATTCCAGTTAATGATGATAATGAAATAGAACTAAACATGTCTTCTGTTGATAATATCAAATATTCTGTTATGAAAGAGTTACGTGAACCTCTGCTTGATGAAAATCTTATTATAACTGCTAATGTATAATTTATAATGAAGTACATGTAGAGTGTATATGTACATGTAACGGGTTATACAATTTTTTAAAAATTAATGGATTTCTTAATTTTATAGAAACTGATACAAGATTCACCAGCTCTCTCTGGTTTTATTAATAACCCTACCATCAGAACAGAAACAAAGTAAATAATTAAGATAAGTGCTATTTTAATACTTACTCGTCTTTAGCTGCTGTTAATGATGTTTTAAAAGAGAAGAAGTATTCTGATCTCACTGTGAACCTCTTTGGTTAGTTGTCCTTAATCCACAGTGACATATTATGTGTTGTCATAATAATTTTACAGGTGCATTAGCTGAAAATATTTGTGACCATAAATACGAAAATGGTACCTAACACGCAAGTGAATTTTGAACAAATGCTTGTGTAGAAACGGTTGCTACGCATCCATCTTGAGCAGGAAGTCAATGTTATTTGGTATTCATGAAGGTCAATCATTGATCTCGATACATAATGAATTTTAATAGCTTCCTGTTAAAGATGGCTGCATAGCAACAATTTATACGCAAGTGTTCACTCGAAATTTGTTTGCGCGTTAGGTACCATTTTCGTATTTATGGTCACATTTATTTAACTAAAGTGTCTGGAGTGATGAAAGGTTTTGATACAATTATGAGTGCTTATGGAGGAGAGGTCAACTGTGCTGTCACTACTGCTGAGGTATAATAATATTAATTAAAGGTGCATGTTGTCACATTTGAATGCAGCTTAACAAGAAATTATACTATTATGAAATCGCGAATGCCAGAGAACAAGGTTTAGTTGGAGTCCATATAAATGGAGGCTAAGATTTAACTGACATATTAGACAAGATGAGAAAAAAAGAGAGTGAGTCAGTGAGAGGAAGTGCAGGAGAGAGGAGGAAAGAGCTTTAGTATGAAAGATACTGTCTTATAAAGTCTCAGTATATTGAATTAAAGAATACTTAATAGAGCAGTTTGCAACACATATTTTCAAATCAGCCACAGTCCCTTTCTAGTAAACAACAGCACAACCTCTGTAATAGTGGCTTTCAAAATGCCATTTAGTAGAGCAGAGCAGAAGTAACACAAGAATTAATTATGCTGCAATCACAGTTAACATTAAGTTTGTCCATTGTTTCCTGTACAGGAAAGACATTAAAAGAGCTAAAACAAATTTTAATTTCCCCGATATAAGGTACATTATGTACATTTATCTAATATAAAGTGCTGATGATGAGTAATTTGGTATGGTAGTCCTCCTCCCAGTAGGTCAAGACCTTACTACTCTTTGGGTACTTGTTCTTCCTGGCATAGTTGAGTACTTTAGCAATCAACTTCATAAAATTCATGAGAGGAGTAATTTTCTAGCAATGTTTAAAAGGAATGAGTTATTATTACAACAGAGACTGTTACTTCTATCATTACAAAGGATAATAGAAGAAAACGGTGGAAAGAACACTCTCTAAGTTCAGATATAGTAAAATATATCTGGCCATTAATACTATGCCAGTATATGATAGCACTTAGTTCGTCTGCTGAAGCTCCTACGAGTTGATCAATATTGAACTGAACAATATTATTATGAACGTCAGCCTATCTAATTACAATACAAAGATACATAAGTGCATATATTACAAAAAATTGGATTATTAGGGCAATATGCTGCTATAATAAAACACACACCAGAACGTGTCCAAGCAAAAAAGCAGAAGATGCCAATGACAATGATCTTATAACATCCTGTCCACCTAGTTAGCTATCAATCCAAGTAATGAGAACAAAGAAAACCCATTAAATATCCATTATTAAAATAATATTACTGGCACTATTTGATGACTTTGCTGTACATAGTAGCTCCAAAATATCTTATATATAAATATAATGTAGTTGTACATTAGAGCATCCCAGAAAATTACCAAAATAGTTGATTGTGAAGACAAATGACAGAAGTGACTAAACAATCTTGACTAATGACTTGTCATTTCTCTGATGTCATACTTGAAAAAATAGAACCTAAAAAAATACATAAGGCTATTCATCAACTCTTATAATTTCCCATTGTAACAATAATCAGATATGAACTTAACAGACTACACTTAAAATATATGAACTACTTCACACCTATATTGGTGATAAATCAATTGATTAAAATTTTATATACAACTGTATAATTATCATTTGTTATATGTACAGGTTGCAATTGCAAATTTCTTTTTGTTGAAAATAAGTATAAACTGTTGCTATTACTAATGTACTGCTGTTTGTGTGGCTACATTACCTTTACTTTCGTAATACATTAATAGTTAGTAATATCATGTTGATATTTTTCATAACTATGCAACCTGTATACACTGTATTTAAAATTAAATCAATTTGCAAACAAACACTTTTACAGTTTTGGTACATAATTTATATTTATAGTATATAGAGTCTAAATCAATTTGCAAACAAACAACTTTTACAGTTTTGGTACATAATTTATATTTATAGTATATAGAGTCTATAGAAGCATTTAAAAACAATGACACTGGAAGTAAGAATGAAAAATGTATAACTGATATAGCTATGTAATAAGATTTCACATAACATATTGCCTACAATTCTCATCTGAAAATGTGGAGGAACATCAACAGATTTGTCAGCAGTATATACAGCTATGATTGTATATATGTCCTTGTTGTAATGTATTTGCTTTGAAGAGATAGAATTAACAAACATCTAAATCCCAATGAATAGTATAATTGTGTAAGGCCTTCTCCACATCTAGCAGATATATACAAGATTGTAAATGAACATTGAAAGAGTTTGTCATATGTGGGTTGAGAAGTTAGATGATGAGGATCCACACATTCCCCTAAACATATAAAATGTAGAAACTCCTGCAAAGCAAAGTTGGTGGCAATGTCCAGACTGGGAGCTTGTCAGTATTCATAATATATTCTGAGTTCTTATTAGGTAATTGAAGACTTTATCTCTGTGAATGTCTGTGGATAAACACAAGAAATAGATGTGGGATCACTAAATAACTAACCCCTAATTCAATGTTGAATCATTTTGTTGGTCCAAATTGTCTCATGATATCAACTGTATGCAAAATCAGATGCACTTTAGATCTCTTTGAATTCTCAGTCATATACTCTAATGTTGAATGTAGATAATACTGACAAATCTATTAGTATTCATCTGTTTTTACTATCAGTGTTTCTGTTTTTAATAGTTTTAATAAAACTACAATTGTATAGTCACAGTCACATTAATACAATTTTGTGACAGAACACTAAACTTGTCCACCTTTGTGCAGGAGTCTGAATTTTATCTAAAATATATAATGTATTTGACATTAAACAGCATTGTCTATGTAACATTACAAATAAAGGACATCTATTCACAGTGTGAAAATCTATCGTATTCCTTGTATGTGTCATAACCCTCTGATCTGCATTCGCGTCAACATTTGAATTGACTTTTAAATGTTGATTGTTGTATGTTAATGACATATATTAATAATTAGCTGTGTATGAGTCATATGATTATCACATGCAGGCTCCTATCATGACAGAAAATTTGATATACTGTGATTACTTTTAACATCTCACTAATTTTAACTTAGCATATCTATGTCAGTGAGGAAGCTACTAATGACCAGTCATGTAGTTTATTGTCAGAGCTTTGTGAGTTTTTGTAATGTATAATTAGTTAGGTAATATATACAACACATAGTCTAGTTTCTATTTTTGGACTTCAATTATAAAAGGTGTGATGTTTATTACTATTACTGTATTATGTGTACTAAAATGACCATGGATTAATTTAATCAACCTATTTTTTGTGATATATTAACAACGCTATTTTATATTTCAAGGTTTCTGTATTTTCAAGTATACTATTTGAGAAATGACAAGTCATCAGTCAAGGTTCTTTCTTTATTTCTGTCATTTGTCTTCACAATCAATTATTTTGATACTTGTCTGGGATGTGGTAATGTTCAGCTACATTGTTCTTATGAGTACTTTGGGTGTGCCATATACAGCAATGCTCAGCAAAGATAAAGACCATATAGTACCACTAATGTTGTCTTTAATAATGGATATTGTATGGTCTTTTTAATCATTTTTTGCTTGGGCTGATAGTTGATTTGTGGTAAAGACGATATAAGATCATTGTTTCTGGCATCTTTTTATTTTTTTTTTGCTTAGATACTTTCTTGTGTAGATTTTATTATAGAAACATATTGGCAAATTGATTTATCATTTTATGGAATATATGTAATTGGATATCTTTGTGCTGTAGTTGGATATATATACTGGACTTAGAGGAAACATTGTATAGTTCAATATTGATCAACTTGTAGGAAAGAGCTTTAGCAGAGGAATTAAGTGCTATCATATACTGGCATAGTATTAATTTACCAAATGTATTCACTGTATTTGAACTTGGACGATGTTCTTTTAATTTTTTTCTTATACTATCATTCATAACATCAGGAGTAACAGTGTCTGTGGTATTAATAACCCATTTAGTTTTCAAGCACTGGCTGGAAACTACCCTTCTCATTAGCAATCCATTCACTTACCATCAATCTATTCCTCTCTGATCAGTAATTAAGTGGCTAATAATTATTGGAATCAATTTACAAGCAGCTTCTATTCAATCCAAAATACATGAACTGAAGAATGTAGTAGTATTTGATTTTAAAGTTGTAGCCAAAATTGCTTCCTTTATTTGAAAGTTTATCTACTTATGTAGTAATTTTGAACAGACTTATATATTGTTTATTTTACTCTTGACGTTGTCATCTTTACATTTTTTCTTATTTTAAAAAAAGTGTTTTTCATTACTAGTCATCTTTTACCTGAGACTAAATAAGAACAGTTTCCAATATTCTCTATGTGTATTTATTACTAATAAATACAATATATCCATTGGTAATATAATTTTTATCCATTTGTCTATATATTATTTGCAATAATTCCATGATAACAATTATGTGGTATATCTAGACTGTACATTTTATATCAGTTAACATTTAATTGTCAGTCAATTAAGACTCAGATTTATAAGCTATGAAATGTGAGTAACTATATTAAACGTATGTACACCTTTATGCACATAGAATAACTATATTAATGTGTAATATTAATCACCAATGAAAATTAGTTATTTAAATGATATTGATGTTTTCAATCTAACTTTGTCACACCTTTTTAAATCTCTTAAAATCTTACAAAAAATGGAACAACAGTACATTTATAAGATATAATGGGACATAAACTAACTTGAACCCTATTTGTTGTTTATGTGTGTGGTCTACTTTAGTCCCACCAATTAAGATTTATTTGTAAAAGGAAAAAGATTTCTGTTAACTTAAATTTAACAAACTTAATGACTCCATCAATAATTTAAATGTGTCATCAAAATTATATATATAATGTGTTAAAATTAGAACAATCTATTTATCACAACAAACTAACACAATTATGATAATTTTAAAAACAATGTATCAGTCAGTAGAAAGTCCTATTTGTCTTTCATATTCTTCTTCCTGGTCTATATATCTTTCATAGTGTTCATCAACAATTTGAACTGTGTTAATTTCATTCTCTCTCACATTAAACTTGTACCATTTAGCTAGTACTATGAATAATAATAGTATAATAAAGATAACAACACTCCTTGTAATGTAGTAATAGAAACTTGGACAGATAGAATTGTTATCACAACCAAAAGGATATTTTGTATTAATATTAATGAGATAACCAACTCCAAGACAAGCTAACCACATTCCAACCATTATCCCTCTCATTTGTATGGGAGACTGTGCTATTGTGAACTCCAAAGATGCTGAAAAAATCAGTACAAATGCAACATCGTACAATATCTGAGGTATTAGTAATAAATCATTGAAATATGACAGGGTATTCTTCCAGTATATGAATATAACCACATAGGATAATGTGGTTGCCAAAGCAAAGGCTAATCCCAGACCTATTCTCTTTAACATACTAGGAATGAAGTTATTGAAACAAGGATAAATGAAGAACTGATGGAGAAGCAGTAAGAAGGCTGAAGTTACAAACATCATTGTGTTATTTGAAATGATTCAATATTTAAAAGATGAATTATTAGGATTAGGACCCTTCATTATACTCCAGTATACTTCATCAGCACAACTGAGTCCAACAATACACATCATCAGAGGAATAATACAAAACCCTGTTTTGACATTTTCTACTTCCTCTTCTGTAAAAGGTCCACCATATTTTCTTTGCCTAGGTCTAGTCAGGAAGGATAGTCCTTCTCCCAGTAGGTCAAGGCACTACAATTCCTTGGGTACTTCCTGGCATAGTTGAGTACTTTAGCAATCAACTTGGTAGGATTGGTAATCACAGGAGTAATTTCTAACCAGTGTTTAAAAATGAATGAGTTATTAATACTACAGACACAATTACTCCTGATGTTATGAATGATAGTATAAGAAAAAAATTAAAAGAACATCGTCCAACTTCAAATATAGTGAATGGAAATGGCACATTAACACTATGCCAGTATATGATAGCACTTAATTTATCTGCTGAAGCTCCCACAAGTTGATCAATACTGAACTGTACAATGTTTGCTCGAAACCCAGTATATCTAATTGCAGCACAAAGATATCCAAATACAGATATTACATAAAATAATGAATTGTTTTGCCAATATGCTGTTATAATAAAGTTCAAACCAAAAAGTATCCAAGTGAAAAAACAAAAATATATGCTAGTAACAATGATCTTATAATGTCCTGTCCACACATCAGCTACCAATCCAACCAATGAGAACATAAAGAAGAGCATACAATATCCATTATTAAAGACAATATTACTGGCACTATTTGGTGTCTCATTTTGCTGAACATTGCTGTACATGGTACCCTCAAGTATCTCATAAAGACAATGTAGCTGTACATTAAAGCATCCCAGACAATTACCAAGATTGTGAAGACAAATGACAGATATGAAGAAAGAATCTTGACTGATGACTTGTCATTTCTCAAATGTTATACTTGAAAATACAGAAACCTAAAAAATATAAAATGCTACTCATCAACTCTTATAACTCCCAATTGTAACAATAATCTTATATGAACTTATACATTACGCATAAAATAAATGAACTACTTCACAGCTATATATATATAAATGAGGGAGACAACTATTCATTATACCGACTAAGATATATTATATACTACTGTATAATCATCATTAATTATATGTACAGATTGCAATTGCAAACTTCTTTTTGTTGAAGAATAAGCATAAACTGTTGTTATTATTAATGTATTACTGCTTGTGTAACTACAAAACCTTCAGTTACATAATACAATAGTAATTAATAGTATTATGTTTATATTTTAATAATTATCCAACCTGTATACACTGTATTAGTTAAATAAATTTGCAACCAATTAATTTATACTATTTTGGCATATAATTTATACATAATATATAATGATTCATAATAATTAATTATATGACCTGTTTTAAAATAATAAACCACTTCTGTCAAACTGTTGATGTATGTAGCTACATATATTTGAGACTAGACATGTAGTGACACTGGTAGTCAACAACTATAAGCTGTGTTTACCAGGTAACATTATATATATATCTATAATTCAGCAACAGCCTAATCTTAACTTGTAAACACAGCCTATAGTTGTAGCCTACCAGTGTCTAAAATCTCAAATACATGTAACTTTATACAGCAATACTATCAGTATGACAATATATAGTATTTTGTATGTGACCTGATTTGTGAAAAGGGACCATTTCTGTTAAAACATCTCAAAAACAGTTTTGTATACATGCAGTGCTGCTATATATACATGACCATCCATTTTCGATGGATGTTTGCTATGTTATATTTCAGTTGAAAAACAATTATTATTATTATATTGCTGCCAATGAATAAAAACTTAGTATAGTAAACGCTATCATAAAAAATTATGTTAAGTGTTTTTTGATAAACGTTTGATAGAAGTGATTTGTTATTGCAAAACAGATCACATGTATGCATTTTATACATTGTATATATATAAATTATATACATAATTGTGTAGATGTATACAATAATGTATATATATATATTCAGTGAAGTGAATTGTTTTGCATTTAGCTTCAAAGTAGTTTATTTATTTTGTGTGTAATGTGTTAAGTTCATATCAGATTATTTTTACAATTTGGAATATTAAGAGTTGGTAAGTAGTATTTTGAGTTTTTTTGGTTACTGTGTTTTCAAGTAAAACATTTGAGAAATGACAAGTCATCAGTCAACATTCTCTATTCACTTCTGTCGTTTGTCTTCACACTCAGCTATTTTGGTACTTCTCTGGGATGCTCTAATGTACAACTTCATTATATTTATGAGGTATTTTGAGGCTACTATCTACAGCAATGCTCAGCAAAGTCAGACACCAAGTAGTGCCAGTAATATTGTCTTTAATAATGGATATTGTATACTCTTCTTTTTGTTCTCATTACTTGGACTGATAGGTGATGTGTGGACAGGACATTATAAGATCATTGTAACTAGCATCTATTTGTGCTTTTTTGCATGGATTCTTTCTGGTGTTGGGTTTATTATAATTACATATTGGTCCAATAATCCATTATTTTATGTAATATTTGTACTTGGATGTTTGTGTGCTACCATTGGATATGCAGGGTTTCGAGCAAACATTGTTCAGTTCAATCTTGATCAGGTTGTGGGAGCTTCAGCAGATGAACTAAGTGCTATCATATACTGGCATAGTATTAATGTACCAGTTGTATTCACTATATTTCAACTTGGGCGATGCTCTTTCAATTTTATTCTACTACTATTGTTTGTAGTGATAGGAATAACAACGTCTGTGGTATTAATAACTCATTCATTTTTCAAACATTGGCTGGAAACTACTCCTCTCATCATCAATCCTATCAAGTTGATTGGTAAAGTACTCAACTACGCCAGAAAGAACAAGTACCCAAGGAATCGTAGTGCTTTGACCTACTGGGAGGAGGACTACCCTTCACGACTAGATCTAGGTAAGGAGAAATATGGTGGACCTTTTACAGAAGAGGAAGTAGAAAATGTGAAGACAGTGTTACGTATGATTCCTCTGATGATTTGTATTGTTGGATTTGGCTGTGCTGATGAAGTATACTGGAGTATATTAAAAGATGCTAATCCTATTAATTCAACTTTCAAAACTTGCTTCATTTCAAATAATATAATAAAGTTTATGACTCCAGTTTTCTTACTGCTTCTCCATCAGTTCTTGATTTATCCTTGTTTCAATAAATACATTCCAAGTATGCTAAAGAGAATAGGCGTGGGATTAGTCTTTGCTTTGGCAACCACATTGTCCTATGCAGTTATATTCAAGTACCAGAGAAATATCATGTCATATTTCAATAACCTATTACTAATTCCTCAGGCATTGTTTGGTGTTGCTTTTACACTGATTTTTCCAACATATTTGGAATTCACAATAGCACAGTCTCCCATACAAATGAGAGGGATGATGGTTGGAATGTGGTTTGCCTCTCTTGGAGTTGGTTATCTAATTAATATCAATACAAAATATCCTTTTGGGTGCGATGATAATTCTATCTGTTCAAGTTTTTATTACAACATTACTAGGAGTATTGTTATCTTTGTTATATTGTTAATATTCATAGTACTAGCTAAATGGTACAAGTTACGTGTGAGAGAGAATGAAGTCAATATAGTTCAAATTGTTGATGAACACTATGAAAGATATATGGACCAGGAAGAAGAATACGAAAGAGAAATGGGACTTTCTACTGACTGATACATTGTTCTAAGATCCTCAATATTCCATTAGTTTTGCTGTGATAAATAGAGTGGTTGTGATTTGAACACATTATATATAGTATATATTATACATACATACATACATACATACATACATATATATATATATATATATATATATATATATATGTATGTATGTATGTATGTATTTGATGACACATTAAATTATTGATGTCCATCATGCATTAAGTTTATTATATTTAAGCTGACTGAAATATTTTTCCTTTTACAATAAACCTTATATAATGAAATAAATATATCTCTCTCTATAAATTATAACAGATAACAGGTTTAAATACAAGACAGAACAAGGAAAAGTGTAAACTAAAAAATAACACATTAAAGTCTAGTGCAAAGAAATGAGCATTAAAATCTTTTGTTCAAATTTCATGCGTATTCGTTAATAGTTGCTTATTATATCTTTGTTATAGGTGACATTATTAAGTAGTTGTATGGTAACTGATATAAAATGTACAGCTGATAACCACATAATCGTTATCATGAAATTATATCAAGATATTCTTATTTCTAGTTGGATCATTCAAACAATGGACATGTTTATAAACATAGGTGTGATGTCAAATACATGACAGTGCATGTCTCTGTAAAATCACGCACCCCATATGTCATGGGATGTTCCTCTGCATCAATTTAAAGACAAGGTTATTTTGTATTGATTCATTATCACTACATAACCAGTACCACAGATGATCACTAGTATTAATTTGAACAATATGTGAAGAAAGTAGTCCAATAGCAGCAAGTGCTGAAATAACAATAACAATAACAAGCAATACTGGACTATATGATATCATTTTCACTTTTATGTACCCTGCAAGGATTAATTTCCTAAATAAATTTATAAAATATAAATATTTGTCGAACAATAACATGTAGCAATCAGATACAGTGTCCCTCACTTGCAAATGTTATTATTGTCAATTAATATCAATTACAACAAAATGTATCATATACTAATTATTCAAAAAATCTTAATTATATAGATTATATATGTTATGTGAACATGCACTATGCACGTATGTGCGAGATACTCATAAAACTAATATACTCTACACTTTGTAATTAGATAAAATAATCTCATTTGTGTGTTCTACTAATTAATTAATTAATATTCCTCAAAGATTATACTTCCATTTAATTTCAAGTTCTTTAATAACATATCTGCTAGAAAACACTAAACACATGATGGAACATTATAAATACAAGCAGTAGTTTTGTAGTGGAACAAGATAAATTTTTCACATTCAAACTGTTAGTGATATATTATGATATATTCATATTTTATATAAAAAAAGATCAGAACAAAACTGATAACTGCATCTTTTCCCAAAGTTTAAGTAACTGAGCATGTTCTATAACATTCAGTCTATGCAAGTGTGCCTGAAAGCTTTTTTTTGAAGGAAAAAAGTGTCTATCGTTATGTCATTTTCTCCTTCAATATACAAATTCTTTTATTGATCCTTTATTCAGACAATGCATCAGATCATAATCCATGATTAGAAACAACATGATACCCAAGCAAAAGCCTAGAATTTAATAACTACTTACATTTGGTTCTTTTATGGCCACATCTTGTATTTTTGAACATGAAAGTAAACTGTTGACCATGAACATGAAATATAACTTGAGTACAAGCATGATGTGAATGTTGTCAAGGGCTTCCTTAATAAATCAAGTAAATGGGAGGGGTAATGCATATCCCACAAAATAGGTTACATTTAATATCCATAGTTATAAGTGAAATGACTCATAAGAGTTTGTAATAACAGTCATTACATCTCTCCCCTTAAAACTAGGGTTTGATGTGTTTGTACAATTTCTTCTTAGATCATTTCTCTAAGTCAGGAACACTGGAACTATAGTTGCTAGTGCTTCATAATTAACTTGGTTCCTATTGAACTTTGAGGATGCAACAGTGATGTCATTTTTAATTAAAAAGATGTTTGTAGATTTCAGGTCGTATATATGACCAATAAGTTTATAGGTTTCCTTACCTTGCTAAGATAAATTTCAACCACAACATAGGTGGTATGCATCTGCATTAGAGCTTAAGTTTAATTATTTTAGAAATATTTCTGAATTTGTTTTTCTATGCTGATTTTCATAAAAATGGTGTTATCATCATAATAGTGCCTTGATATGCTGGCTGGAAGAAAGATTCACTCGTAAATAGAAACAATTAGATAATGCTTTAGAGTGACATTGGTTTGGCTTTAATTAAAATAATATGTGATACACATGATGAATTTGTAATGTTAAAAATACAAGCACAAATGATGCATAATCTACAATTAATTTTCATATATTTAGAAATTACTAAGGAGAGTTTGTTATGAGGACTTTTAACAAGCAAAATTTGCCAGAGCCTAAAGAGATGAGATAGCAATCAAATGAGATATGTTAGAACAAACATCATTAAGCCTAGAACACAAAACATTAGTAAAATACAGGGCATATTTTATTATTACTATTATTATTATTATTATGATTGTTATTATTATTATTTCACTTGGTATTGTATAAGATTGGTTCACTCTATAATCTACACTTGTTGTGACATTTTTAATCAAGACTATCAACTTCCAAAAATTAATGTTTCATGTAAGTATACAAGAACTAAAGACAGTTGACTTCAAAGAGATAAAAAGTGAAAAGTGTATATGTATTGCTAGTGGCAAAATTAATTTTTATCTTCTTATCAGTTATGTGGTAGCTAAACTGAGAAACTATTACATTATTTGTCTATTCAAATTTTGACATGAGTTGACATGAACAATACAAAAAACAAGTATCATTAGTCCAAGTATCAAAAAGTACCTTATATCAAAAATGAAATATTCACTTTACTGTCAAAATAGCTAGAATCTTGCTGCATCAAAAATATATATAAAAATTAAATTAGCATTTGTCAAGCCATTCAACAGAATGATGACTACTATGTAGTGATAGAGAACTGACACATGCACTAGATTCCTTGCTTGTGTGTATTTACCTAGTTTAAATAAATATACTTTCCCTTATAAATATGAACAAGCACATACAATGTACATGTCAAGTAAGTAGTATTTCCATTTGAATTGTTTGCAATTTCTTCCTTTCTGAAAACAAAACATTTGAATAAAATGATGTCAACTAAGATATGAACCCTCCAATGATTACTTAATTTCTCTCCTATGGTCTTGATCCTGTTCAATATATTTCTCATAGTGTTCCTCAGCTATGATGTGTAAGTTAACTTCATTCTCTCTCACTCGTAATTGGTAACACTTAGCCAGGACTAAAAGCACATTTATTATGAAGATAATAGTTATGCTTTTAAAGATGAAATAGTAAAGGCTTTGACAGATAATATCATTTTCACATTTAAATAGATATTTGCCATTAATGGCAATAATGTACCCAAATTGAATTCTAAATGCTGCATACCACAGACCAACATTAACCTCCTCATTTCATGTGGTGACTGAGCTATTGTGAACTCTAAAGATGTTGGAAAAAATAAAAAAAAATTTTTCCATACAAAATTTGAGGAACAACAATTGCTTGATATGAACTTGTGTTGAAATAAAAATATTCTTTGCAAGCAAATTTCATAACATAGTAAAGTGAAGTTGATAAAGCAAACAGACCAACTCTTTTAAGCATACTTGGAATATATTTGTAGAAAAGTGGATACAACACCAGTAAATAAAGTATAAAAAGAATTAAAGCAACAAAGAAGTGTATTATGTTATTAAATATAACACAAGGTAAGAATTGTGGTTCTTGGTTAAAATCAGACATGCTATTCCATCTTATTTCATCTGCACAACATAAACCAACTACACAAATAAGTAATAGTGCCAGTCGTAGTACTGTTTTAACGTTCTCTATACATGCTTTTCTGTAAATGGCCCACCATATTTCTCTTTACCTAAGTCAATTCGTGTGGGGTAGTTAGCCTCTCAGTAGGTACTGCGATTCTGGGGAACTTTGTTTTTTCTGGCATAGTTAAGTACTTTAGTAATTAATTTGACAGGGTTTGTTGTATGAGTTGTAGTATCTAGACATTTTTTAAAGAGTATATTGCTTATTATGACAGTGGACACAGCCAAGCCTGATACAACATGGCACACTATCATTAATTGTTTTATTAGACATTGTGCAATTTCAATAAGTAGGTAAGTTAATGTTATAGTTATTGACTCCCAATATTACACTAAGTTCATTAGCTGAAGCACCGGCACCCACCAATTGATTCATATTATATTGGACAATATTTGAAGTAAACTACTGTATCCAATTACTTGCAAAATGTAACCAAAACCTAATAGTATCAAATACAGCATGTTTAAATCAGAATATGATTTAATAATGACAGACAAGCCACCAAATATCTAAGAGATAAAGGAAAAATGAACACCAGTAATGATAACCTTATATCTTCCAGGTTTTACATCAGAAAGCAAACCAAAAGAGAGTAAAAGAAAAATGATAAACAGTATCCATCATTAAAGAAAATGGAGTGACCTTTTCATGGTCAACATGACTGTCAATGTATACAGTTGCAGCAAAATAGCGCATTAAATTCAAATCTGCATACATTAAAGTATCCCAAACAATGATGAGCAAAACTGATTGAGAATTTACACAAGGTTTTCTTTGTTTGTAATTAAGAAGTAGTTGCTTCATCTTGGATTGTATAAATTATTAATTGTCTTCAAACACTTGAAATAGAATATGTAGGAATAGTATTTATAACGTGAGCAACTGTAAAAAGATGCATGAGTTGAATTGTTTGTGTCTCCACTTTTATGATATCACATACTGTTTATGTGAACCTAAAAATTAACATGAGAGAGTTATATAGATTTATCTTTAATCACAACATGTTGTCAATCATTTAAAATATTCTAAACTTAATTGCACACATCAGCATGTTTAAACTATCTTAAACAATGATACGATATAAGACAGATTTATGTATACATGTATTTATAGTCAGACTCATGTATGCACATGGGTAAGTAAATTCATGTTATATCTTATTGTTATATTCTATTAGTTTGCTATCTGTATTATAGATTATACATAAATATAATTAATTATTATGTATAGTCATATAGGAATTCATAGATACACAAGTTTGCTTGAAACAGTAAAAGGTTCACTCAAAGTGATTTAATTACTGCATATATACTGTATATACCATTTTTACTATGTTTACCGCATGTACTGTATTAAATACTATTTGTATATTAAATACTGAGAGTACTACTACTGTTTACTTAAATTGTGTACATCATGTCAAATAAATTTAAAGAATACTGCAAAGTATTGTTTGAACAATCCATTATTTATTCTTGTGGTAGTGTTCCAGTTGAGTTTGTATGTACATGAGAGTATGGATACTGTATCTGTCATGTTAACACAATAAACACATATATGATGCTTCTTAATTACTATAATATCACACATTTATAAGTATTAGAATAGTGAAATTTGTGCCTAACTATCTCATTACTATTTTTTATTTTTTTTTCTATTAAGATAGGCAGATATATATTACTATTATGACTAGTGTACATTTATTATTACTGTATTGGATATTTAGTAGATTTACTCTAGTCTCAAATGTTTTTTTTTAAAATTAACCTATTTTCTTGTATCTTAAACCTCGCCACTCATTTCATATGTGAGGGTTATAATACTTGCTTTGTGTGTTTGTCTGTCTGTTAGCTCCCAATGCAATGCAATTTGAATTGCTCTAAATCACTAGAGAAAGTGTTTACAGCTACAAAACTTTCCAGACAAACTACCACAATCATTTCATTCACTGGAGAGCTAGCTCTCGTTGAGGGTGGAATAATGATGCCTCTAGACAATGTCTGTAACAAAAACACTGTAACTGGCAATATAGATAATTCGTATGTGTACAGTTTGTTAGTAGTCTTTGTGTTACTCAATATACTCTCTGTCGTCATATGTTTATCCTTTATTGATCATTTTGGTACTGATACAAGAATCGTAGCTATGAAGCATTATATTAAGAAACCAATTAAATCTATCTTTGAGATTTTCACTCATTGGAAAATATATATGCTAATACCAATGATGGTTTTAGATGGTTTTTTAACATCATTTGTTATTGGACATTTTATCAAGGTTAGTTAAAATAGCATTCATATCAACAATGTTTATATTCACAATAGAAATATTTTTCTGATTGTATTAGTGTGCACTGGATCGGATTGGTTGCTATGACTTATGGTATATGTAGTTGTCTCTCAGCTGTGGTTGGTGGCCGATTAACTAAATGCATTCCCCAATTTATTATAGTTTATACTTTCTCTCTTGTTATGTTGGCTATGGTGCTGTTTTTAATATACTGGGAGAAAGAACCAAGCTACGTTATAGCTTTTGTACCAACAGCTATATTTGGTCTATGTGAAGGCATATGGCATTCTGTGCCTCCAAGTAAGTCATCAGATATTTGTACTGTATTTGGTAAATAGTCATAAGATTATAACTACATTATAATTATATGCATACTTCTTATTGGCAGTGCTAGTACATCCATGTGACAATGTTATCACATTTCCATGGCCATGTATAGCTATCCGTTATTATTAAGAGTATATGTAAGTCATATCAACTGCTTATTAGTATAAAATTTGAATTACGTATACTGTACAAAATATGCAGCAAGAACATATTAAAATTAGTCTTCTTTGTATTTCTTTCCATTGGCCAATTTGTCTTTAGAAGTTACAACAATCTGAGTCATTGCAAACTCATCGAGTTTTGTGTCACCTTTCCTAATGTCACCATTTTCTTTTGGCTCATCTGATTCTTTTTCTATAAAGCAACAAGGAAGTATTTGCTCTTTAGTTTCAGTTTTAAAGACCAGTATGGAATATGCTGAATCCTACCCACAAGAGAACCTAGGTCTTGAAAAAGAGAGCTAATAAGAAACCAAGTAAGTAACCACCAGGTAGACCCATTCGAATAATACTATAAGCTGCTTCCTGATTATCTTGGAAAATGATCCCAACTAAACCTAAAGTCCAGAAAGGAGACAAATATTACAAATTTTATACTAATAAGCACTATTAAAGCAAGTAGGAAAAACAAATGGAATCCCTACAAGTGGTTTTACAAATAATCTAGCTAAGGAAATGACATTATAAGTATGTGTATCATATGACATTGTAAGCAATTCTGTTATTATTCTTTGTACATGAACATCACATGACATATTTACAACTTACAGTTGATATGACTTACACATACATACTCTTAATAATAACTGATAAACCCGAGGAGTTTGCAATGACTCAAATTGTTGTAACTTCTGAAGACAAATTGGACTGTGGAAAGGAATACAAAGAAGACTAGTTTTTGTGTGTTCTTGCTGCATATTTTGTATAGTATACTTAATTCAACCTCATTGACTTTTATACTATTTATTGCCTTAGTATTGCAGTTATTAGTTATAATGACTTGTATTTTTAATATGCTCAATGAAACTTTGACATGTTTGTAAATTATTTTATAATTTTATTTTAACTGTTATGTACTTGCTGAGTATTGAGTGAGAAGTACTAACAAATTGTTAACACATCACATATTACATGATTAATACATTATCAATATATCATTAATACATAACTTAGCATTATTGTATTGTTTGGTAGCATAATTCACACCTAGGAGTATGTATATGCAACATTTAAAGTCCTAATAGACTCAAAATCACCATCTGAATATGTTAAGATCAGCATGATAATATGTAAAAGTATGGATGATCATAATAAATTGATATTAATTTAAAAGAGTTCATTCAGGCTTAAAGGTAAGGGCTAGATAGTGGTGGGAGTACATTACAAGGTGTTCTTATTTCTAATTGGATCATTCAAACAATGGACATGTTTATAAACATAAGTGTGATGTCAAATACATGACAGTGCATGTCTCTGTAAAATCACGCACCCCATATGTCATGGGATGTTCCACTCCTTTCCCTGACCTCATTGTTCTGTATTTATTAAAATTATAAAGATGTTTTTGTTCACAGACTTGGTTTCAGTTCGTCATAAGACAACAATAGTTGATGTATACACAATGCCTCAAGACAATAACAACAAGCCAAACAAAAAAAATATATAAAGCTACAATTCTAGACTAGTCAATGCATAGACAGTTACCTGCAGTTATACGTTAAGAGTCTTGGATTTGACGGCACGTAATTAACAAAATTAACTATCGTTTATTTGTATCTTTAGTTCGATTTAAAATGTCTGTTATATTAACAACATTGATTATTTTATTGGCACTACTAAACTATCCTTTCTACTCAGTAGCAGTTTTCGTTAATTCCTCTCAGCAATTGGAATGGTACCTTTGCAATAGCAGGCATGGTGATCTTCTCTTAGAACTAAAGAGTGAAAGTAATTATAGCCTCAATCGTACTGGTGCAGCCTGTTTGGTTAGCTCGGGGAATAGTATTACTCTAAAAAGTAACAGCAACAGTTCTGCTGTTATTAAATGTGGTGAGGAAGCTATGACTAGCCAGATTCTTGCTTTCTTTAATTCTACAGTGAGAATTGAACGAATAGTGTTTAAAAATTGTGGTACAAATATAAGTAACACACCAGATAATGTCATTGAGTATATTAATAGTTCATCTCTGTATTACACTTCTTTTCATGCTGCTGCCTTAGTCTTTGTTCATTGTGAGGTCAGTATGACTCTAGTTGAGATCTACTACTCTAAAGGATTTGGTATTGTTGGTATAAATCTATACAACTCTGTTCTATTGAATGTGAGTACCTCTAATAGCAGTATAACTGTTGGGAGTGGACTTATGCTACATTTTATGGATAATTATATGATGGATTATGACTATATTTCTAATGTTTCTCTTATCAATTGCAGCTTTGAATATAACCTTCATTTAAAGCTTATTGATGAATGCCCTCTCAACAACTACATGTACCCTCACAATGATTCTCTGCCTATTACAAATTCTGCAGGATTGACTATATTGTATACACAGACAAATTATACTGCTCAAGTACAAATTAACAATGCTACATTCAAACGTAATATTGGAGATGTCGCTGGAGCTATGTTGATTTTACATTATGTCAAAGAAAGACCTGCTATGAATAATGGAACAACAATCATAGAGAACACTATGTTTGAACGTAATACCAATGTTGCACCTTGTCATGGAGCAGGAATAGCATTCTACTGGTTTGTCCCTCATCTAACCCCACTACATAATAAAGTACAACCACTACTTGTTAGAGATTCTGTATTTAATAAACATTATCCTCTATTTGAAGACCACAATATAATGAACACAAAGTTTTCAACAGGTACTGTATATATTGGACTTGTGACCTCATCCACTATGACAATTCTTTTTGAGAGGTCAAATTTCACAAAGAATGTGGCTCCATATACTGGACATGGAACAGGAGCATGTATATTTGCAGAGAAATATAAATCGAATAGTCCTGGTGGTAAAGTGTTTATAATATTAGAAGACACAACTGCATCTAATAACAGAGAAGATATCAAATATAAAATCATTTCAATGGTTGGCATGTTTTCATTTTATGCCATAGAGAATGTTACAATAAGAGGAAATCAATCTTGGTTCAGTAATAATAGTGGGTCAGTTATTCATGCAGTAGATTCTGACATTCATCTATATGGTCAGGTTTTCTTTCAAAGAAACCAAGCAATGAATGGTGCTGCTATCAGATCTACAGGTCAGGGTAGGGTATATTTTGAGAAAGGAGTTGTAGCAAAGTTTGAAAACAACATTGCACAGCAATCTGGAGGAGCATTACATCTATATAAAGAGACATTACCTTCTGAGAAAGAGTGCGTTTTGCAAATTAGTGATGGTATTAATGTTACATTTTCAGGAAATATAGCAAGTAGTTCTGGGAACTCAATATATGCATATCCAATATATTCCTGTTCTGTTAGTAGTAATAAGAGAGTAGTGCAGTCAATCAATTGGACTGAATATTTAGACTTAAATAACTCATGCAATAATTCCCTCTTACAAGTTTCAACCAGAGCAAGCCAGTTATATGCATGCAACAATAGTGAGAAACACCGGAATCATCTTCACCTCACTTCTTATCCTGGTCAATCATATCGAAGCTATTTTGCAGCAGTTGATGAAGGCAATTATACTGTTTGGTCAACTCTGGATACAAGAATTATTATCAATAACACAAAACATTACAATCCAGTTCCAAAACTTTGGCTTCAACACAAAGTAGATTTTGCTTTAAATGAGAACAAATTATCAAGATGCACTCCTGTTGACCTTTCTATTTTGAGTGATTCTGATACAAGTGTCTATGATGCATTAATAGTGCTATCTTTACCACATCATCCAGGAATACTACCAATTACCATCACTATACACCCATGTCCCATAGGGTTTCAACTAAACAAGAAGAAAGGAGCATGTGAGTGCAGCCAAGTGCTATCAAGAATAGTTCCTCACTCTCACTTTAAATGCGACATACAAAACAGTACCAAGGACATTATTAATTCTCAGAACAATACAATTACCAGACCTAATAAAGGCAACCCATGGATAGGAAATGTGAATGTTGACAATGTAACAACATTTGGAGGTTCATTACAATGTCCTCTGGGGTATTGCTCTTTTAATTCCAAACCTAATGTGTTTCATATCAACCACAAAAAGGGCATTGATTTAATTGATAGTAGTGGACATAGCACTCCTCTTTGCCTCTTTAATCGTGAAAAAACTTTGTGTGGTAGATGCCCACCAAATCTTAGTGTGGTACTAGGTTCAACTGAATGCAGACATTGTCATTCAGGATATACAATATTGACCTCATTTCTCTACATAGTAGCAGGACCCCTTTTGGTATATTTATTATATGCTTTAAGATTCACTCTTACAAGTGGTACACTGAATGGCATTATATTCTATGCCCAAGCAGCTAATGCTGGATATATTGACCTCCTATCACTTTATTTACAAAATAAGGTTATTGAATGGAGAGTGGCAAGATTTTCAATCATTACATTGTCATTTTTCAATCTTGATATTGGCTTCCCTCTATGTTTTTACAATGGCATGACAGAGTTATGGAAAGCTGGTCTCAGTTTACTATTTCCACTCTATCTCTTGATGATAGTTATTGTCCTCATTATCCTTAGTCGTTTCTCTCATAGGCTGTCCAACAGAATAGCTCACTCCTCAGTCCAAGTACTTGTTACTGTTGTACATCTCTCATTCTCAAAGCTAGTGCTTAAAACAGTAGCTGTATTTCAGCATGCTACAATATACACTGAAAATTCTGCAGGGCCTTTCTTAGTGTGGTATTATGATGGCACCATCAAATACAGTAGCCAACCTCACTTAATTTTAATGATCATTACCTCTCTGATTACCATTGCTTTTGTGTTGCCATATATCTTGCTACTAATCTTAGCCAAACCACTTCGTCGTTCTGTTTTAGCAAGCAAGTATTTGCGACCAGTAATTGAAGCTATCCATGCTCCATACAAGGAGGGTAAACAGCATTGGTTTGTAGGTCGACTACTACTACTAATTATAATGTATGTTGTCTACTTGAGTTACTGGCCAACACATACTACAAAAATCTGCCTCATTTTGTCTCCCTTGCTAGCAACATTTCTTATTCTACAAGCTTATGTCAAGCCTTTTAAATCAAAATGGCTCAATATCTTAGACTGCTGGGTCATGTTTATACTGCTCTTTCTATTCCTAACCACTTGGTACTACGAAGGACAGGGAAAATTTAGTATTTCATCAGTGATCATTGAAGTATCAGTCATTCTTTTTCTCATAACATTCCTTGTTATTTTAATGTACCATATTTGCTGGGTATCTCATCTAGTTTCCTGTATAGAACAAAAGCTATTAAAGAGTAAGAGACAAAGGTGTAGTGATCAAATCATCTCATATCATAACAAATCTCATCACACGCTATTAAGTGAGACCAGTAGCTCTTTCTATGGATCATGTAACTATCGAGAGTCTTTGTTGAGTTCTACAAGCAGTGCATAAACATTCTTCATACTAATTATAGTAATATATGCAAATTAAGTGTTCCATAAGAGTATTCAACACCCATTTTATTAACTGTTCTTAAATAATGATCTTTCAACTTTTAAATACTTTTATATTATTATTTATTCTATAACATGATTTAAACACATATACTTAAAGACAATTTACTGAAATGTTTACAACACTTTAGTAATAATGACAGGACCCTGATTACTCATTTGTACTTCATTTAAAAAGAGGCTACAGTGAAAAATGGATGTATATGTTTTTCATTTTTTTCTAAGCTAACACCTTTAACATGAATAGTTCACATCTCATCGACGAAAATTGTGCAATACTTTATTTTATAAAAATTATTGAAAATGAGATTACTAACAGTTAAAGATTTACTTCCTGTAGTGGGTGTAACCACATGAAGACGTAAAAAGGGCTTCGCAGACTAGACATGCATTGGTGAGAGTGCTAAAATGACCGAAATTGTCGAGCAAGAAACTGGTTTTGACTCTGAAACTTCCTGCTTGGACTTGTCATATTCTTCTTTATAATTCAAAGATGAGTAATTATTATGATAGGCTGGATGGTGGAATACAACCATAATTATCTTTATGAACTAATGAAGATACTATATTATTATTATTATTATTATCATCATTTTACAGAACAATAATAGAATTATAAAAATGAGATGAATGGTAAGTGATAGAAGTAAGAGGGGTATCGAACTGAGGGCCTATTATTAAGTCCTACTAATAGCCTAAAGTTGATTAAAGTTATTATAATATGTGTACATAGTTGTAGTTATTATAATATGTGTTCATAAATTAAAATTAGCTAATAACTATTACAGCTTAAATCCACTAGTATGCTGTCTGATTGCTTCTGTTTTCTCAGAAGTTTCAAATGCTTTAGATAATGGAGGCAGTGGGAGTAGAACTACACTGCTCTCTTCACTTCTACATAGTTGTACAACTAAAATTACATGTATCGTTACCTCAATCAATTCAGCTACATTATCTGTTAATAAAAATGGGATAAAAGGGCCAGTCCTATAGGTAGTTTACACAGGGAAAATTTTCACTTTACAACGTTTGGAAAATAGCTTACTGAAAGTTTATTCTTCTAAAACATTTTAAACAATATGTCCACCTAATTATCATACAAGTCATGTGTATATACCTACCTCTAGAACACTGCATTCTTCAACAACTTCAAATTCTGACTTGCTTCCTGTAGCTTTATCATCATCTCCAGTTAATTCTCATCAAACATCTAGTTAATACAAACAATGTTATAGGATATAGAAATCATTGATGTTTAGAACACATGTAGTACAATCACACAGCATGACTGTTTAAAAGAAAATACACAAGTTATTCTATCAATCCTACAATCAAGAAAAAGCAATGGTTCAAGCTGTATGCTTGTTGTTATTGGTATCCAATTTACTAGTACATGTATAAATTTATTATGTCTTTCATTAACAGAACCTAGCGATCCCAAAAATTCCCTATGTGGTTCAAATGATCATTCTCTTGTACCATCAGGAACTTAATTGCTCCTCTCCACTGATGTACATCACATTCTCTCTTCAACTTCATTTTGTCTGGTTGGTAACACATCAAATATCACTTTATGTAGTGTATCATCAATTATTCCTGCTACTATCACATGAAAACCAAACAAATATAACTGTTTTGCATCTGTTGGGTTTGGTTTCTATAATGTTAGTGGACTATCAAATGAAAATGTACACATAACAAAATGTGGGGGACTTATGCCATCAACCAGCACTCTATATCCTAATGATACAACTTTCTCCTTTCATGACAGTCAGTCGGTCACATTATTTATCAGTTATTTCTCTGACATCATGTTGTCAAAAGTTAACATAAACAATTGCTCTGGTTTTGCTGTTCTACCAATTAATCGTAATAACAATTTAATTATAAATATTGTGAACATCAGTGACTCCTCTAGGAGTGCTCATTGCTCAAAAATTTAACTCTGTCTTGTGGAGGCACAGGAGTAATATTGTATTTTAGTAATTTAGATAATAGAACTAAAGTGTTGAGAGCTGACATACTCCTAAGTGCTGCCTATATAAGAGGACTAGTTAACATTGTATCATATGGTGATATATCAAATGCAGGTAAACTCCACACAGAAGAGCGTAAAGCAATCAGTGCTTTTTATGTTGATAAAGACAAAACAAAGCTAGTAATTTTATATGTATATACTCTGACCTATACTACATATATTACATCATCAAAATATATACGTAACTACTACTTTACAATCAGGTCATCATAATGTATTTTAAACTATGTATGACTATTTGTCTTTCACCAGACAATAATGATAATCAGGTCTGTACTATATGTGTATATTTTATTATTGGTAATGGAAATAAACAAAGAACAACAGCAAGACCAACCATTATCTAACACTTTATCAGGTACATCCATGTATACTGACTTAACTATGTTCCTTAACAGAGAAACTGAAATTACTGGATGGAATGAATAAGGCAAAGACATTCGAGATTGAACAGTTGATCAAGCATAAAGAAAATCAGTTGTAGTATTGTTAGTAGAACATACCAATACCATAATATGATTATGTTCTATACTAACTTTGTTTTGTCTTTTCTCTCTGTAAAGTTCATTAAGAGCATCCTCTTTTTCTAGCAGCAACTTAAATGAACCCTAGACAGTAGTGGAAGACCAACCAAAATCCTAGATATCAGTGATAAATCACTGAAAACTCTAGATGCCAGTAAAGCAATGAAAGCCATTGAATCCAGAGAAACCCAGATGAGAAAAATTTAAAACCAGTATAGTATAAAACAAAACAAAACCCTAAATGTCAGTAAAAAGCCACCAAACTCCTAAACATCAGTGATAAACTGACTATAGTCATAGACAACACTATAACAATGAAAGGTCTTGATACCAGAAATAAGCAGATGCCACTAAAATTTTAGTCTTTAATGTTAATGTTGACATACCTAAAACCCTTGACAATAATACATATGAAATTAGAAGTTGGTAAATGTTAGATGGCAGTATTGTAATTAAAATTTGAGACAAACTCCAGGGGTTAACTTTAACACATCAGAATAATGCTATACATCAGAATTAATAATACAATAGATATGACGGAGTGTTGACATATCATGATTGGTACAAAAGGGTTAACATATTATAATTAATACAACAGACACTAGGGGTTTAACACAAACAGAATTATACAACAGATACAATACAACACATCAGACTCGAGATTGATGCACATCAGTATTAATACACTGACATGAGAGGGTTGAAAACACATCAGGACAACTTGTACAACAGACATATGAGGAATCAATGCACATCAGTATTATATGACAGATTAACATGACATATCAGACTTTAAAGGGTAAATACATACTAAAACTGACATAACAGGATTAATGCATATACATCAGACAAAAGGGGCTAGGGTTAATACACATACAAAAGAAGTCGGATTAACATGACACACATTAAACTCAAGGGGATTAACACACAGACTGGTACAATAGGCATAGTGCGTTGATAATACACATCAGTATTATACAATAGATATAAAATGGTTGCAACGACTTCAGAAAGAAATGGCCAAAAAAATTTTGAAAATGAAAGATGAATTCAATTCCCACAATTTTACAGCTGGATTTCTTTCTACACTAATATTTGACATATTTACAAAGCTATAAATCATGCTTACTTGAATCACTACTATTAATATATGTTGTACAAATGTTACAAGGAAATGCATTTGTAAAAGTACTAACAATTGCTATTTTTCATTCCTGAACTTGTCAGCAGGTTGCTATCATTACCCATAGATTACAAAATCCCAACAATAGCATACCAACAATAGCTTATAAAAGTGAAAAGGTCACCATCTTGATAATGAAAATTTATTGTCAAGATGGTAACTGACTTTTCTAGTAAGCAAGATTTTAGTAAGCAACATTAATAATTTCAGAAATTAGATAGATAAATGGATGGATGGATGGATGAATAGATAGATAGATAGATAGAGAGAGAGAGAGAGAGAGAGAGAGAGAGAGAGAAAGAGAGAGAGAGAGAGATAATGGATACGTAGATTGATGTATAGATTTATAGATAGATCAATAAATTAATAGATAGATACCAACAGACATACATAGATTGGTAATTTAGAGAAATACACTAATGGAATACGATGGATTAACAGCTAGTTGACTGAGATAGAATGATGAATATATTCAATGATGAGGGATTAACAGTTTAATGGATGGAAAATTTAATTAAGTTAACACGAATGCTAAACCTGTATGTAAAATGTATTACACAAAGACACAAATATATTTGTTAATGCTTTACTAATAAATTTTAATTATTATAGCTAAACGTTTTAGCAATTTTTGGTGTTAAATGAAAAAACAAATCAGTAGTGGATCTCTGACATGTCTGCCATGACATGGCATGACAGAGATCATCATATACATAATATGTATGCATGAAGCAGTGTGATCTATAAGTCATCAACATACCTTTGATTTTGAGCATAATATATATATATATATATATATATATATATAGTGTGTGTGGAAAGTAAGACTTTAAATTCCATTGTAAACTACTTTGTTGTGTTAGTTTATTTTAAAAATCAGTTCATACAATGCAACATGCATTTGTCTACCTTCAAATTTGTATGCTACATATAAATTGTTTTCTCTAAAAATACATTTATTTAAGATTAAATAAGTCAATTGTTAGTTTAAAAAATTAGTTTCAGTTATTTTTCTTGTAACAAAGTCAATAAATTTTTAAATTCACTTCTCTATACAAACTGATGTTTGCAAAAACAACTGACCATGCCTGCATTAATTAATAGTAAAAGTTTGAAAGTATTATTTACAAATAGAAATACATCAAACAAAGTAGCTAATTTGTATACTAATAGTCCTCTATTTATTGGCTGTACAATATTGAATATTGTACCATCTCCCATAGCTTCGACACTACATAAATACCTGCCATTAAATTAATATAACATGTAAAATTAGACCAATTCTTAGCTTTTCAGCATCTGCAAACTAAGAATGCTCTTATAAAGAGATGGATAAATTACAATAAGGTAGAAAAATATATAAACAAAAGATGTTATAAAATATACCACATTGTCATGTTCAAAACAAGAAGCATAGTTTTAACTTGTTTATACCAATAGTAACTACTCCATTACAAATCTTCACATAAGCAAAGAATTACTTTACATGTGAATAAGTATATATCATAACACTGTTTTCTCATCCCCTACCTGCTCCTTTACCCACATCCAATCATACATAGCTAATCTTCCATAACATGAATGGATGGGTACAGTATCATCATGAACTACAGGCTAACTATTGGTGGGATGATAGGTTTACAATGTTGTAAACACTTCCTGATACATTGAAAATGACTCATTAATATATACATGCATACATTAAGTGATAAGGTAAGTGATGGAACAGAGAATTATCTCAACATTTCTTATAATATTATTAGCTCTGGTATTCCCTGATAAACTGTAGGAATGAGATGTGGTGAAATTCAATAAGAGAGTACCATAAACCACAAGTCTAGTCCATTCAATATTTTGTTCTTGCATGGTAGAACAACAGTTTCAGCAATAATAAACAAATTTTTAAAAAGTAAATATAAACAGTAACAGTTTTTGTAGATTCATATTGTTTTCTTCAAGAATGACTATGACAACCAATCTCATACCAAACCAATACCTTAGTTTTTCTTTTTTACTCTTGTTATTAACAAATTCTGGAGGGTATATTTGTTGAACCAGTTTGACTGGGGCTGTAGGTGTGTATCCTACTGCATCAAAATAAAAATACATACTCTTATCATTTGTACTCTCTGGAAATACTGTAAAATTTAATAGTGTACAAATGTTGCTGTAGACATTTGAATTTGTTGTTTAACAGGTAAATGATTTTTTATGTCAACTGAGGACAATGTTTGATAGTTGTCAATTTTAAAGATTTTTTTAGTTAACCTGGTGAGAATTTCAGCATAAGGATTACCATTAAGATCATGTGCTCGTAAACCAACAATAATTGTTTATCCCGGGTACACTTTGATATTATGGTTATCACTTGTATTACTGTTAATACTGCAATAATCAGCACTCACAGCTATTGAGGATATCTGAAGAACTTCATGTATAAGTCATTTAAATTGACTTTTTTCAAATATAACTGCTGACAGTCATAAAGTGGTGAAATGTAAACAGAGGTATCAACAAGTTTTGACATTGTTTTCTTTAAAACTCATTTTGGTCTTTAATTGGGATATGTTCTGACTCACTACTTGAATAGTACACAGTGGATTTGCCATAAGGAGAATTATGTTCATTTGTGAATAAATTTTACCACCAAAAAAGAAAGCACATTTATTAATGAATGTAGCATTGGTTGATTCATGAATAAAGATATCGGATAATGAATCAAGCATCTCCATGACTAGCTTTGTCGTTATAGAAAATTAAAATACCATTCAAACTGCTTGTATTATTAACCTTGATAAATTTATGAATACTTCCTTTCTCCATTGATATAGACAGACTTTACATTGACAAAAACTAATTTACCAGAATTCACAGCTGTTTTGTATCCTTTAGTTGTTTCTGAGAGAATAAATGGATTACATATTACAATATATATTTGATAGCAAGACAAAGGAGAAAAGTGAGCTTTGAGTTTGTCTGATACATCAGAAGATGTAATTATATGAAAAATAGAATGATTGTATATACTTAATAGAGATCGATAACGATAATGAAAGTCACTGCTCCTTTGAGACAAACTGTGGTCCATTGTCTGTGACAATACCCTAGCAAAACTGAACAATTTTGTGCAAAAATTGCAATTAAATTGCTATTTTGAATTAATCACCAAAAGATATTATAATGGCATAAATTGCCAAAAAATAACTAACTGCCATTAATTACACTTTTTTGCAAGTTTTGCTAAAGTAGTTTGTACATACTTTAGTAAATTTATGTTAGACATTTTTATTTATATTATATTTCATATTATAGAAAAACTTTATAACATGAACATCTAGTCATGAGTGAGATTATTTAGAAATCTTGCAATGTACATTTTAGTGCCAAAATTCATAAAAAAATTTTTTTAGTAATATCTTTAACAGGTACAAAACAAATACCTTTTTCAGATCGTACAGGTAATAACTTACATACAGTAGTCATCAGTTAATGTAGATTAGATCATAAATCTATTAGAGTGACAAAAGGGTCAGTAGTATCATACTTATAGCATAATATAAGTATTATGATACAATTGTCATCATTCCCAACACTCAACTAGAACATTACCTAGAGAACAAAAACAACTAGAGAATAAAAGTGGGCAGTTAGAATTAATGATATATAAAAAATCAATCTTACATAGAGTAGTTATTAGAGAACTTCACTACATCATCTCCAGTCTAGTCATCAAAGTATCACTATAGAATACAAGGGGTTTAGTACAAGATTGTCAAAATTAATGAGAGATCAAACTTACAGTCTAAAATGTTATTGAGGAACCTTTACATCATGTACTCCTACACAGCATAGATCAAAATTCAGCTAAAAATTAAAACATGTTTAATATAGAACTGTCCACATTATTATAACTTTCAGTAGTTATCAGTTAATGTACATCAGATCATCACTACAATGACCATTAACCTGTACATCCTATTATTTTATAACAAAGCTCATTCAGTAGACAATTATATTATTTAATAATTCAACTTACAGGAAGTGTCTACTAAATGTAACAGAATGTTTTGTTCTCTAACATTACAGTTACTACACAACTCACAACCACTAGAACATTATATCATTACACTACAGAACAAATAGTTAGTAAATTAGTAATTTAATAATAGATATGACTTACATATATAGTATATCATAGGACTATACTAGATCTAGATCATCACATGTTGATGTAGAATAAATTACTATTATAATAGAAGAAAACAAACAGTAAAAACATTTATTTAATAAGTGTTTCTATTAACTTACTAAAAGTAGGACTATCATCTCCAATAGATCAGTAAACGGACCTATCTACTCTATCCTAAAAGAAGGTATTATTTAAATTGTTGAGTTTATAACTCTAAATTAGTTGATGATCATCTCCAATAGAAAACAGTCCTACTATAAAATGAAAAATAGTTATTATAACAGAGAAGCAATAATAATTATCATAAATTGACAAGAGTCTGTTCTATATTAAAATTACTTAATAATTCTAGTGTACAACAGTCCATATCACTTATTAGGGATAAAGAGAAGAGCCTACACTTCACACACACCAGCTAATAAAATGTAACGATCAAATCCTCTAGGCCAGCACAAATCTAACCTTCAAAACCTATCCAGATACCAGTAATACAATGACAATAAGATGTCAGTATAAGAGATGTCAGCATTAATCTACAAAAAATTACAAAGGGAGTTAAATAATTCAGGTTTATACAGCACACATAAGGGGTAAATATGCTACACACTTAATGGTTAACAATTATGAAACAGAAGGGGTTAAATTATTCAGGATTATACAGCACACATAAAGGGATAAATATACAACACAATGGTAACAATTATGAAATGGAGGGTTAAATACTTCAATATTATATGACACACACACAAGGGGTTATAGTATATTGACAATAAATGTAAACTAACTCTATCATTAGAACACACAAACCAGAGAGAGAGAAACACCCGAACACAACTGAATAACTAACTCTACTAAAATTACAGAAAAACCACATTTATATATAGTCACTATTCCACATGGGCTTGAGGTTAAGTGAGGTGTTGCTGAATGCGTGGGATGTAAACACTACAGGACACTACAGGGTTAATACACAACACACTCAATGATTAACAATTACAAAAACAGAAGGTGTTAAATTATTCAGGATTATACAGCACACATAAGAGGTATATATGCAACACAATGGTAACAATTATGAAATGGAGGGTTAAATAATTCAAGATTATACATCACACACACAAGGGGTTAATACACAACACACTCAATGGTTAACAATTACAAAACAGAAGGGGTTAAATTATTCAGGATTATATGACACACACAAGGGGTTAAAATAATTCAGGAATACAAAACACAAAGGGAGTTAATATGACAGACAAGATATAGAACATTATGACACAGTAATAGACACACACAAAGGGATTAAAATAAATATAGAAGGGTCTGACATCAGGTTTAATATCAAGAGAAAGGGTCACCATTATACATCAATAAGACCTAGAAGGTTATGCAGGAATAGTTTATATATAGATACACAAAAGACAAAGATGAACGAGATGTGAGGTACCACAAGACAAGGAGGAGGATACAATATTAGAAAGTAATGACAAAATAACATCCAAACTGTTGTTCCATGTCCAAATCCACTTATTAATACCCCAGACTCATCAAACACCTATAATCACATTATGATGTCCATATGCACAACCCACAAACTGATCCCTGACCATAATCAACATACAAAGACTGTCAACCTCAAGAACCAATATAAAGAGCCACAACCAGCAATGTTGAATATTTTTCCAGGTCCATAAACAATTATTGATGTCCACACAGTGTTAGTAGTAGATAAACCAATTAAAGGAGACCAAAGCAGTTTATAATTGTACTATATATAGTGTAACTATTAATATACAGCCATTATCTACATCACTATCTCAATCATCATCATCATCACCATCTCCATCTCCATCATCATCTCCATCATCATCTCCATCACCATCTCATTCATCATCTCCACCATCTCCAGCAGTTGAAGTACACTCAACTTGAACATCACTACAGAATGAAAACTTAAATAGAATTAACAAAAGGTATATAAATATAAAGATCAATCTTACATAGAGTGGTTATTATAGAGCATCACTGCATCATCTCCAGTCTAGTTATCAAAGTATCGCTATAGAATTAAAGGAAATAGTTTAGTACATGATTGTTAAGTTAATGATACATTGATTGTTAAGTTAATGATACATTGATTGTTAAGTTAATGATACATTAAACGTACAGTCTAAGTTATCAGAGAACCATAAACCTATATAATAGACCAAAGTCCATCTAAAAATCATAAAAATACATGTTTAGTAAAGAAATGTCCATATTATTATAACAAATAACTTACATTAGTCATCAGTTAATGTAAATAAAATCATCATTACCAGTGACATTAACCTTTCTATCCTATTATAGAACATTGAGGTTCATTTAGTAGACATTGTGCTTATTAATACTTCAACTTACAGTAGGCATATTAACAAAGGTTATCAGATCATCTCTTATTAGTTTATTGATAGACCTACTAAATGTAACAGAATTTATTTTGTTCTCTAACATTATAGTTGCTATACAACTCACAACCATTAGAACATTATATCATTACACTACAGAGTATAGAATAGATCTAGATCATCACATGTTGATGTAGAATAAATTACTATTATAATAGAAGAGAATAAATAGTAAAAACAATTATTTAATAAGTGTTTGTATTAACATACCAGAAGAAAAACACTCATCTCTAATAGATCAGCAAACAGACCTATTCTTTCCTAAAAGAAGGTATTATTTAAATTAAGTTTATAACTCTCAATTAGTTGATGATCTCCAGTAGAAAACAGTCCTACTATAAAATGAAAAGTAGTTATTATAACAGAGCATCAATAATAATAATTATTATAAATTGACAAGATTCTGTTGTATATTAAAATTACTTAATAATTCTAGTGTACATCAGTCCATGTCAGTTATTAGGGATGAAAAGAAGAGTTTAGATTTCATAGACATCTGCTATAAAATCTAACCTCCAAACCTTCCAGGCCGATACATACCATGAATGAAAACTTACCAAAAGCCCTGATGCCAATGAATAGGACACGAAAAATTCTAGATCCAATACTGAAGTAAATTTTTAGATGCCGGTAAAAAATACTGAAGTAAAATTCTATATGCCAGTAAAAAATGTTGTAGTAAATGTTTAGATGTCAGTAAAAAATACTGTAGTAAATTTTTAGATGCTAGTAAAAAATACTGAAATAAAAATTTTAGTTGCCACTAAAAAATACTGAAGTAAAATTCTAGATGCCAGTAAAAAATATTGTAGTAAAATTTTAGATGCCAGTAAAAAATATTGAAGTAAAATTTTAGATGCCAATAAGAGAACTGGAGTCTGTAAATAACTGGAGTAAAATTATAGATCTCAGTAAAAGAACTAAAGTAAAATTTAGATGCCAGTAAGAGAACTGGAGTATAAAGATGTCAGTAAAAGAAGTGGAGTAAAATTATAGATGTCAGTAAAAGAACTAAAGTAAAATTATAGATGTCAGTAAAAGAGCTGAAGTAAAATTTTAGATGCCAGTAAGAGAACTGAAGTAAAATTATAGAGGCCAGTAAAAGAACTGAAGTAAAATTTTAGAAGCCAGTAAGAGAATTGGAGTATAGAGATGTCAGTAAGAGACCTAAAGTAAAATTATAAATGTCAGTAAGAGAACTAGAACAATATTACAGATGTCAGTAAAAGAAGTAAAATTTTAGATGCCAGTAAGAGAACTGAAGTAAAATTATAGACGCCAGTAAAAATGCTGATGCAAGCAATATCTAGTAGAAGACCTCTTTGACAATGTTGGAATATGTAGGATTAATATACAAGAAACAAAACAATACAACAAGAACAAGAATAGCAAGAGGAAGTGGAAGTGTTACAGAACATGAACTCTGTGGGTCATACAATACAAAACAGAATTTATGTAAGATACTACAGAATTTATGTCATACACCACTACAAGACAGAATTTATGCAAGAAACTACAGAATTTATGTAAGACACTACAGAATTTAGGTATGATAGATCAAGAAAACAATAGAACATGTTTAGTCTACAAAAGTACTGAAAAACTAATGAATGTAGGCTACAGACAATAATATAACATAATACAAAGTGTTATAGAACAGCTGCAGGAGATGGATGTTAAAGATAACATAGAGGACTAAACAAAATGTCAGATCAAGTATAAGAGTGTTAACAGTCACAGGAGATATTAACACAAGATTGAACTTGTATAATAATAACTCAATAGTTACAACAGTCACAGTGGATGCATGCAACAAAAGATCAAGACAGGAAGTACATTGAACAGTAAGTAAAAAGAACCAAATTAGATTTTACCAGTAAAATTGTAGACACTAGTGGATTTAGTGTGAACAGGAAAGTTACAAAAGTATTATAGTTTTAGTGTATGAGATCACAAAAGGTTTGTTAGAAAACAGAATTTATACAAAATACAGATAACAAATATTAATGAATTCACAATGTTGGTGAAGAGAAATTTTTCTACTGTATTATAATAATATTACACAAGGAATGTGTTGTGTGCTATTAGGTATAATAGGTTTATATGTACATGTCACAAGAATGAGTTGTATCATAGGACATAATGTGGTTTGAGTAACAAGACATTGTATGTCAAAATGTTAGCAGTGTATGTATATGATACAGGGCTAGGTTACAGGAGGTTGTTGATGTTGAGACATTTGTATATATTAGATTAAAATAATACGATATTATATGGTTGTACAACAAGACGTTCATACATGTACATGTCAGGGATGAGTTTATACCATATTGTACGACATTACGAGATAAGAATATGTCACAGGACTAAATTGCATCATAAGGGTCACAAAAGGTTTTTGTATGAGGTTTGTATACATGTATGTCACAGGGCTAAGTTGTATTGTACTTCAAAGGTTGGGTATTAAAACATTTGTATGTATTGGGTTGTATAATAGGACTTTATGTGGTATGGGTAATTAGACATTCCAACATGTACATGTCAGAGACAAGGTTGTATCATATTGTAAGAGAATGTGCCACAGAACTAGTAACAAGACATTTGTGTATGAATATGTCAAAAGGTTTGTATATGTACATGTCACAGAATTAGGTTGTATCATAGGACATAATGTGGTACGAGTAACAAAACATTTGCATATGAATATGTAGAAAGGTTTATATATGTACATGTCATAGAACTAGGTTGTATCATAGGACATAATGTGGTACGGGTAACAAAACATTTGTGTATGAATATGTCAAAAGGTTTATATAGGTGCATATCACAGGGCTAGTTTGTGTCACAGGACATAATGTGGTATGAATAACAAAACATTTGTGTATTGATTATGTCAAAAGGTTTGTATATGAACATGTCACAGGACTAGGTTTATTACCATAAATTAAAAGAAAGGAAGTTACAAGTGTTTCGGAACATACATTCTATAGGATTTACAAGAGGTTGAGATATGTAGATGTCTACTGTGATAGGATTACCAAAAGGTGTGTGTATGTAAATGGATTAACAAAGGATAAGCCACATACATGCTATGTTGATCACAAAAGTTATAACACTTGCTTTATATAACACAACAATAGATATTATAATGGTCACTGAACACAACAAGACTTGGATCATTAGACTTTGCAATGATTTACTTTCTATATGATATGATGGTACAGTATAAGACTAAAGTTACAAGACATCTAAAACTATCTGAAGTGTCTATCATAAAAATGTATGATAGAAATTATTAATATGTTAATTTATAAGGTTACTTTTAAAAGTTGGTCTCAAAAGCTACAATTATTAATACATACAGGACTTGTAGTACTCTAGTTATTCAGTCGACATGTATTACACCAAAACATTACAATAGGGTTGTGAAATTAGACTATTGGTCCCACAGAGTTCATGTACTTAGAAGGGAGGCCCCACTAATAGTTATAGTTAACAAGATGACTTTTCATTAGCTAGGCTGTGGTTATAAGCTACAATCAAGAAGAAAGGTAGCCTGCTATATCGAAACTGCTGGTATGAGTAAGGTTCATATTCTATCGAATGGCTTATATATTCCAGGCTTCAAATCTGGTTCTTAATGTGAAATACAGCTACTCGGCTTGTCAGCTAGCTGCCAGGACCTTCTAACTTAAAAGCTCCATGCTTATTGTCAGCTATAGCATTCATGAAATGTTACTCAGTACTCACAACCTATCTGGGAGAGATTGCATCAGCCATTTTAGTTGTCTTTAGGACAGCAAAATCCTCTCTACTTGAATATATCTAATCAATATACAGCTTTCTGTACACACTACCTCGGATCCGTGCTACACTAGATAGGCCAACTGAATATTGACTACACTGAGGTAGAGCTAAACTTTGATAATATACTACAGAATTAGGCAGTCTCAACAGATCAAAGGATCTCAAGTCATAAGAAAGTAGCTAGAAGAGGCTATAAGTATGTGAAACAAAAGCAATTGTCTGGGCCAAACAAGCTAGAATATCTGAATTAGGCTTTCCACATATACACATGGTGTACATTTACTCTGACCTGAATACTTTGTCTGCTTGTGTACGTGCTGGGACAAAGCGTATTTTTGTCGTTGCCCTCGAGTTGACCGTAACGTTTCAGAGGTGAACGAGAATTGAAGGAGGGTACGTATTACCTTGTCTGTAGACAGTAGCACGTTTGTGCTCTTCTTCTTTAAAACATATCGGTCCTGGAGTAGCACCGGTCCAACAGGCATAGTCATCTTGCAGAAATGAGTCGGTCTACCCAGTGCATAGGACTAAAAATTGGCGTCACTTTAGCAGTTTGTTGAACTGAGCATGCTCAGTTTACTAAAACTGGCGCTATTAAAGCAGCGTGTTAAACTGAGCATGCTCAGTTCATAGGGTACAGATAAGAATGCGTGATAAAATCATAGTAAAAATAAACTGACAATAAGACACATATTCTATCTGTCAGCACATTGTCTATTTAATTTGTTTGTAACAATGCGAAGTGATGCTAATCCATTAAGAACTAGGTATAATTTCATCAGTACAATCTTAAACACTAATGCATTATCAGATTTGTACATTCAAAATACTTATAAACTATATAATGTAGGTTCTGTTTGTGTTTGAATAGGCAGAGCAGGATGATGAGGTGATGACAGAAGGGAAACTTCACTTGGATTAGTAGATAGTTTTCATTTCTTTGTTACAATTTAATGTTAATTACCATGATTATAATATAATTGCAATAAGATGCATTGTGTACCTATTTTTTTATATACTAAAAGTATTATTCAATTTAGCATATGTATCTGTTGAATTACAGGTGCTATAGAAAGAAAGAATTGTAAGACAACCTTATTATAATCCTCAATTCATGCACGCAATCAATATCTACCCATTCATATGGTATACAATGAGTAATCATATCGGAAGCCAATAAAAAACATGAGGTACCTTGAGTTTTCTGCTGTATGGGCTCATGTTCACATTTATCATTGTAGTTTGGGTCAAACAACTGGTATGTGTCACACATATCAGTTGGTGATACAAGGATCATTACAGATCCAACGTTATCATATCCTCTGTTACTATATTCATTACTCATTATTCTGGTTGAGAGGCATCAGCTTAAACGCCAATTAATTCCACCATCTCTCACCACTCATATCATATATTTTATGTTATTTTTATTGGCATTAATATAACAATCATAATTATATTAATTATATAATCAACTCAAAAGATCAATTCTGTTATTTATGCTTACATTAGCTACTCATGAAGTGGGAATTTTCACCTTATTTATATACTTTCATTTTCAATTTTTTTGATATGCAGCATATCCAGCTGGACAAATGCCCACTTTTTTAAGTGCATGGATTAATAGATTCTCTATCACCCAACTACCACAAATTTATAATAATAATTATTAATTATTAATACATTAAAAATAAAGCTCTTTTCCCGCTAACTGTCAATACAACATTTTTTATTAGTTCATTAAATGTCAACTCTGCAGCTCCTGATAAACTTAGTTTAGTTTCCATAGCAAACAGAGGTCTGCAGAATTTATCAATTCTGGGTCTGGAGCAGAACTATCCATATCAGCAGTTGTCTGCTCTGGGGGGATAGCAGTCTTTTGCCAGAGAGGACTTAATTTGATTGGCAAGCTATTTTTTTGTGAGGCTGTCTTAGTGACTAAGACATATCTTGCATAAGTAAAGAAAGTCAGTTGCTTCCACACTCAATGGACGAAATGTTTCACAGAAGAGGACGACAAAGGGTAAAAGAGGTATGAAAACTTCATGATATTTCTCAGATGGAATCTCTTTTGTAAATCGATGGAGACGTTTCAAGATATCTCTGATCATACCCAGAGATTCAGGAAGTGGGTATTGGTTTGTGACATAGGCAGCTAATTGAACTGAAAACACCTGAGAGAGGAGATAAACTATTTTAGACTAATTCACTTATCTAACCTGTTTTTCTAGCTGAGGTTGAGCCAGGAGTTCAGACATAAAGTCCATCACAATATGCATTGATGGAACGCCAGACACCATTAATGATAATAACTGTGGAGGATAGCCTTGAAAATGGATTAATTTGACATACTGGGTTCAGAAAAGAAAACCTGTGATCATAATGACAACATTATCACTCTCTCTCTCTCTCTCCAAACCTGATGAAGATATGAACAAAGTAAACACTGAATTTCTCAAAGTGATGTTAACAGAGGACCAAAAACAGCTGCATCCTATGCGACAGACAAACTCATCATTAACATTTCAATTTATTGATCTCTTACTTTTTTATCTTGTTCATTAGTTAGACATACTTCTAATAATAACTGTATCATGCTACTCTCTTCAGCAGCTTTTAGTGCAATTCTGAGCTCCTCCCTCTCTTGCCCATTTAATTGTTGACCTAGAGTAACATGAGATAAATTATTGGGGATTAGAATGAATATACTGAAAAGTAATAGTAGTATAGGAATGAATAAGACTGGATTGTTTTGGAATAAGGAAATGGTATGGGATTGGAATGAACGTTATGGGATGGATGGTATGGGAGTGAGGCTAACATAGTATGAAAATTAAGAACAAATGGTATAGGAATAAGATGTGATTCAGACTAAACAATATTGTATTGAGAATGTACAGTATGGGAGTGAGACTGCATGATATGAGATTAGAACATACAGTATGGGAATAAGACTGGACAGTATGGGAGTGAGACTAGGAATTTAATACCTGAAGATGTTTCTGGCATTGTTATGGTTGTACAATTAAGAATGTGGGTGTATTCTAATCGCCACATGCGAGAAGCTGATCAGTAAGCTGCTAAAATTCTTAAAAGGATTTCAAGACTGCAGAACATTTGTGATAAAATAACAAACTTCAATTTATGAGAATCAGTCTCGCCCATATACCTGAAAACACGAGTATCACATCTTAACATAATTAATGGATCTTTGACAATATTTTGATGAGTATAGGGTGGGTGTGTCTTTTGATTGTCAGGCCAAAGGGTATTAACTGTCTCCACCCACAACCTAAACATTATAAGAATAATTTAACATAAAAATACTGTACATGTAATTAGCAAGTTTTATACGGGGTTAAAATTATAGTAGCTGGCACTCTGAAATGTATAAAAGTCTGAAATTTGCCGTAAAAGACATCAAAATCAACCAGATATTTATTTTTATTTCATACTAAAACAACACTTTTAACATTCTTACCTTTGTGATATAATTGAGTTAAGTCTCGTCCACAATGACAAGTACAGCAGCTATAATCTTTTGCTGCCATTATCATGTAGAAGATGACACAACGTACATGTAAGCACAGTGGTAAATGAGATAAGTGAGGACATTGGAAGACATGAAAGGTGAAATAATATTAAAAATGCTTTGGAAGGATTAGAACCCAGTTCATTAAGAGCTATGAGAGAAAATACAATGTTATACAAACTTTTACTGAATAGTATACAGACTTACACAAAGGTAATATAATATACTTACTAGACTGAGCTGCTTCTACAGTAACTTGATCTGGTGAGAGTTTCAAAATTGTCTTAGGATTAAGACTGTAAGCCTTGGGAGAGAGTGTACCACCAGCTGTAACATTAACAGTTGAGAACATGCATCACTAGAACAAAAATACAAATTGTAAGGATTTTTATGCATGTGTTTTGTCACTTCTATTAATTCATCTTTCTGTCTACATGTCCATCATCCATTCACCCACCCATCTACTTGCATAGTTGTTTCAAATTTCCGAGATATGTGTCCAGGACTCCTGATAGAATAATACATAATATAAAATTAATATTTGAGATGACAAGTTTTGTCCAGTGGGTGTGGCTTCATGATCAAATACCTCTTCAGTTGTAAAAGGAGTCTGGATATGAAAAATATTACATTATTTTCCACTTACTTTAAAACAAGTTACATTCATACCTGGTCAACAGTCATGGTGGCAGTGTCTTTTAGAGTACGAGATGAGAAGAGAGCCAAGAAGAACAGCCTGAACATACTCTTCAATAAATGGTGATAAGATGGGATGGAGTGGCTCAGTAACACAACATAATTGTTTGTATACACAGTCCTATAGTCTCTGGCAGGACAAAACGAGCAAAAATTAATCTCAGCTCTTGTATGGTATGTTTAGCTGTTGTGGTTGATATGGGTGTGACTTCAGGCCATTTCGAAAACGCATCAACCACAATTAACCACATCTGACCTAAGAAAGGTCCAACAAAGTCTAAGTTTACTCTTTGTCATGGTTTGCTGGGTTGCTCTAGTGGGTGAAGGGGGGTTCTTTGATCCTCCTTGTAGTTTGCTGGCACTTCTTACATTCATGAGCGACCTCCTCTAAGTCTTTGTTTATGCCAGGCCACCACATATAAGACCTGGCCGGTGCTTTCATCCTTACTATTCCTGGATGTGTTTCATGCAGCAAGTTCAACACTTTCTCTTGTAAATCTGGTAGTATAACTACTTGCATTCCTTTAAGCAAACAATTTTCTTAAATGGTTAATTCTCCTCTGTGCTGGTAACATGGTTGTTGTTCAGTGTTTATTTCTTCTGTCCACCCTTTTTTTACACAGCTGAGTATTTTTGCTAGCAATGTGTTCTTGCGGATGCTCTCTGCAATTTGTTTTGTTAGACTTGTATCTCCTCAAATTGTTGCTGCTGTACTGATGTCACGATATCTGTTGATTTCTATGTTGTATCTCCTAACAGGAACCTCGACAATGTACCAGCATTTCCATGTTTGGTGGTTGAACAAAATTGAATGTGGTATCTATATTCCATTAAGAAGAGTGCCCATCTCTGGATTCTTTCAGGTGCTAATATTTGTCTGGATTGAACAGTATGGTCAAAGTTTTGTGGTCTGTGACCAATGTAAACTTGTTTAGATACAAATAGGTGTGAAACTTATTAATTCTCCAAACTATACTTAAATCTTCTCTCTCTTTTTGAGAATAATTCCTTTCTGCTTAGGATAAAGACCTTGATGCATACGCTATTGGCCTTTTGGTGTCATCTTTCATAACATGTGATAACACTGCTCCAATTCGTACTGATGAAGCATCACAATCCAACTTCAATGGTAGCTTTGGGTCATAATGTAACAGTACCTTGGCTGATGCTAGTTGTTGCTTGAGCTGTTCAAATACTTTCTCCTCTCTCTTTGTCCACATCCACTTCACTTCTTTCTTTCTTAATTCGATAAAGGGGCAGCAACTGTTGACAAATTAGGTATAAATTTTCAGTAATAATTTACCATCACCATAAATGATTGTAGTTTCTCTATATTCTTTGGAGGTTTGGTTGCTAAATTTGCTTCTACTTTCTTTTCTACTTGGTGAATTCCCTTTTTATCGATGACATGGCCTGAATATTCTACCGAATCTTGAAAAAATTGACATTTGCTATGACGAGCTCAAAGACGATACTTTTCTAGTTGGCTGAAAGCTTCTTCCACATTTGCTAAGTGTTGTTCCTCTTTTTCTCCTGTGATGAGCAGGTATCACACTACTTGGTGAAGTCCTTGTAAAATTTTGTCCATTATCCCTTGGAAGATTGTGGGACTGGATGCTACTCCATATGGCAATTGTGTCCCTATGTGTATTTATGGTGGTTAAATGTTTAGGCTCATCATCCAACATGACTTGGTTATAAGCTTGAGCTATATCGATTTTGTTAATTTTGTTTCCACCATTCATTGCTTAAAAACACTCTTCCACCCTAGGTAACAGGTACTCCTGTACTTCTTGACATGGGTTGAGGGTAACCTTGTAGTTGCTGCTACTGTTTTCGCTACTTACAGTGTAAGTGATTTGGTGCTTTTGCCAATTTGGACATTCATGGTTCTTTGTCCAGCAAGCTTCATCAACTGCTCAGTTGCTGATCTAAATTTTCTTGTTGATGTATCCAATTTGACACTACAAATACTTCTTGGCTCGATTGTGACTGTAGCTCCAGTGTCAATTTCCATTGGCAACTCCATCTTATTTATTTGTTTTTTAATAATTCTTTTTGTTGTGAACTCTTTTCTTGCAGTCCATTTAATAAACTCTTGGTGTCACTCTCTTCAGATTCTTCTTGTATCTGCTATATTTTTGACTTTGGCTGTTGTCGTTTCATCTTAATTTTACATTCGTCGGCAATGTGCCCTTCTTTTCCACAGAGAAAACATTTGACTGTCTTAAATTTGCATTCTGCTGGGTGATGTCCACTTTTTTTACAATGGTAGGATTGTTCTATTAGTTTGTCTTTTGTGGCTTGTTCCATTCTCATGCTTATTTTCTTTCCTCCAAATTGGTGCACTTCTTCCTTGTTATTGTGCATTATTCAAGTGTCCTTTTCTGCTGCTTCCATTGCATTTGCAATTTCATAGGCCTTAGCTAATGTCAGATCTTTTTCTTCCAGTAATTTCATCTTGATTCCTTCATTTGCCAGCCTGCATACAAACTTGTCTCTGAGAGCTTCTTCAAAAAATGCACCATAGTTGCAATCTTTGGCTAAATGACGCAGTGCTGCTATATAAGTAATAACTGACTCCCCTGCTTTCTGCTATCTTTGATGCAGTTGAGGCCTCTGCTATCACAGTTGGTGTTTGGTTCTAAATGTTCTGCTAATTTTGTTACTATTTCTTCAAAAGATTTCATGTTCGGTTTGTCAGTTGTGTACAAATCTTTCAGTAGATCATACATTTGGTTACCTATAGTGTTGAGCAGAATAGCCACTTCCTTTTTCTCTTCTGTGTCACCAGTAGCTAGTAAATATTCCTCCATCCTTTCAACATAGGATGACCATTGTGTCATCCCTTGATTGAAAGGTCCTAGAGCACTAACAAGCTTTGTCGCCATTTGTTATGTCCTTTATGTTATAACAAATGTTATTTTTGTTAAGATAAACAAGCTTTGTCGCCATTTGTTATGTCCTTTACGTTATAACAAATGTTATTTTTGTTAAGATACTCAAATAATAATAATACTACAAAAATCAGAAAAGTCAAGACTATTTATACAGTACTGTAACTAGATGCATATTTACAAAACAAACATTGATGTAATGATACTCCAATTAGTTGAACATAACATTGTTTGTATTAAAAGCATCAACACAAACACAATTAAAATCATTTCAGGTCACTTAAAACAACATGATCATAGTATAATGACTGTTACCACTAGTATAATGTTACTAAGTAGTTCTCAACTGTATATGTAAAAGATAATGGTATATGACCTGTATGAGATGACAATGACAGGCAAGGGGATCTAGCTAGTAATAACAGTGACACATCATTTGCTAGTGTTTGGAGACTATGTATATATGTAATGACCTCATTCGTATTCATGTGTGTGATTATTATTATTAATGCATTGGAGTGGTGGGGCCTAGCCTTGTGTGGATTAAAAAAATATATATTTCACTTGAACCACGTTTGCCTTAAAAAGAGATCCTTCTACCTTTCACATTACATTTGGCAGTCAGGATACTGGCCAAATACCAAGCAAAGGCTACCAGCTCCGTTACATTTCGAGGTCCCACCGAGACCTAGAGACGAGATTCAAGAGGATTTAACTTAAATCCGGCAGACATGCCGACAAAGGGTGGTATAAAAGTCCAGCTGGACGAGGCTCGTGCCTTAGTAGAGTCTCTAAAGCAGGAATTGAGTCGAATCACGAAGGAGAAAGATGAGCTAGATGTGAAACTGGAGGAGGTAACTGACAAACTGGGGTTGACAGAGGAACAAGTCAAGGAGTTATGCGCAACAGCCGAGGCCTGGGAGAGCGCCACGAAGGATGTCGGAGAATTCGAGGATCAGCTAGCGGAGGCTTGTTGGCAGCTAGAGGAGTCAGAGAGAACCTCTGAGCTCATGGTTATGAGGGTAGGGGAGGATACAAGAGAGAGGATGCTCTGCACATATGAGCGGGAGCTAGAGTCATGGGACTCTCTCATTCAATTGTTGAAGGAGAAGGTGGGATGTCTACAACAGCAGCTAGAGAGAAACCCAGCCACGTCAAGTTCAGAAGACCTGACAAGAGAGGCGCAAGACAATGACCATGTGATAGTTCACCCGGTGTTTGATGTTCCTCATGACACTCAGCATCAACCGACAACAATAAAGCTGAATGAGACATTGACCAAGTTCAGCAGTGAAGACAATGAAGATGAAGGAGCGTTTCCGAGATGGCTGCGTAAGCTAGAGAGAGTGACTGGGTTGTACAAGTGGAGTGATGGGGAGAAGTTAGTACAATTTGAGTTGTTGTTGACAGGGAGAGCTGTAAAGCTGCACGAGTTGTTATCAGCTGTTGATCATGAATCTTTCAAGAGTGCTACGGAGGCACTACAGAAGCGTCTGACGTCGACTGGTAGGGAAGCCCTCAGATCAGCACAGCTCATGATGAGGAGACAGCAGACTAATGAGTCTGTTAATGAGTTCACGCAGGACTTCTAGAGGTTGTTCGAGCAGAGCTACTGTCGGAGACAAGAAATGGATGAGAGTTCTTGCACCATTTTGAAGCGAGACTTGTTTATTCAAGATCTACTGCTAAAGTGGCAAGAGAAGGCTCTGCCTTCAGCAGAGACCTTTGCTGATGCACTTTACCAAGCGAGGACCATGGAGGAGCAGTCAAAGCAGTTGTCAAAGATGCACACATCAGGAGGCAGTCAGCGTGAATCACCCCACTCCACTAAGAAGCCACAAGAGCAGATTTCAACTAGACAGAGACAGCATCAATGCCCTAAGGAGACAAATAAGAAGTGTCATCGTTGTGGCAGCACCAAGCACTTCATTAGGGATTGTCCAATGAAGAGAGCACAGACAGAGACCCTGGGACGGAAGGAGCAGCACACTAGCAATACTAATACTGGCCAGACTCAGCAGAGCGAAGACAAGACGTGTGAAGACCTTCATCAGCTGTGGGTGGAAGCAGAGTTCTCAAGGATGAAGAGAGCATTCCAGGTGGATAATGTCACTGGGTCTGTTGGACCACTCTACTATTGTGAGGTGGAGATAGCAGAACAGCCAGTGGAAGCACTCATCGACTCTGGCTCATCAGCTACAGTTATGACGTTTAGTCTACTCCAGAGGATTGCAAGGGATGCTCAGTTGTCAGTTGATGTATTGGAGAAGCCAGATGTCATACTGAGAGATTACAACCAACACCCTCTTAAAATTGGAGCTTTTGCTAAGTTTGAAGTAATGTATAAGGGAAAGAGAGTGCTGGCTCCTATCTATATTAATGTTGACTCTGAGAACAGACCCACTGAATCATGTATACTTGGTACTAACCTTCTATTTTCTTTAGGTATTTTGTCTATTTCTGAAGATGTGAAGATTAGAGGAGGAAATAAGGAGGCGGTGCTTGCATGACCCAGAGAGGCTACGACATCATCTGTCAAACTCGTGAAGAGTAAGCAATTCCCAGCAAGGAGTGGAGTTGTTCAGCAGTTGACTGTGGATGCAACGGTGGAGCCTGGAGGATCATTCTATTTTCGACCATGCATGTCAAACTTGTTTCTGATTGAAAAAGCAGTCGTTGATGTTGAAGGGGGAGAATTGAAGTTGCCAGTGTTAAATTTGTCAGATGAAGCTGTGGAGTTGGGAGATGAGCAGGAACTGGGCTATGTGACTAGGACAAGGACAGATGGTGGAGGTGATCTGCATGTAGACATAGATGAGACTGAGGAGGAAGGAACTCTTACTATGGTAACCAGTGAAGAGTGCACCCCACTGACGGCTGAGGAGAGACGAGAGAAATTATGATGTATGTTAGATAAGGATGGAGTGGCAGTACCACAGATGGTCTTGGAGTGTGCCTTGAAGTACCACAGAGAACTCTCATTGGAAGAGATGGAGAAAGGATCAGTTAAGGGAGTAGAACATACAATTGATACAGGAGATAGCAAACCCATCAAAGAAGCAGCACATCGGGTACCCTTCGCACTATGGGAGAAGATTTCAGAGATGGTAAAGGAAATGTTGAAGGGTTGAATTATCAGTGAATCATCGAGTCCTTGGGCTAGCCCTGTAGTCATAGTTCGTAAGAAGGATGGTAGTCCAGGTTTCTGTGTAGATTACAGACGACTGAACGTCATTACCAAAAAGGATGTATTTCTTCTCCCACGTATTTACAACTTGCTTGATCAACTTCAAGGGAAGTGTGTTTTCTCCATGTTTGACGCTCAAAGAGGATACTGGCAGATCCCTGTCAGTGCAGAGTCGAAGCAGATGATAGCATTTATTACTCTTGAAGGCCTGTTCGAGTTTGGTGTCATGCCCTTTGGCCTCTGCAATGCCCCTGCCACCTTCTAGAGGTTGATGCAAAAGATAATGTCTGGATTGGGTAGTTTTTGTAATGTTTACATTCATGATATTTTGAATTTTTCTAGGAACTTGATAAGCACCGCTTGCATCTACAGGAAGTATTTGGATGGCTGGAGAGGTACAGTCTGAAGCTACACCCCCAGAAATGTCAGCTGGCACTGCCGGAAGTTGAGTATCTGGGACATATAGTCTCAGCTGAGGGGATCCGTCCAAATTCAATAAAAATAGATGCCATGAGGAAGTTCCCTATGCCAACTTGTGCGAAGGCAGTCAGAGAGTTTTTTGGACTTTGTAGCTACTACAGAAAGTCTGTCCCAGGTTTTGCTGCGATAGCTTCCCCATTTCATCAGCTATTATGTAAGAATGTACCATTTGAATGGACTGAAACTGGTCAAGAAGCATTTCAGCGACTGAAGGAGCTCTCAACCTTACCCCCTGTACTAGCCTACCCTAACTTTAGCAAGTCATTCATACTTCATACTGACGCCTGTGGAGAAGGAGCAGTACTGGAGCAGATGCAAGACAATGGTGCTTCCCATCCCATTGTGTATGCCAGTCGGACGGTGTCGACCCATGAGAAGAAGTATGGAATCACTGAGCTTGAGGCTTTAAGTGTGGTCTGGGCACTGAGACATTTCTGAGCCTATCTCTGGGGACACAAGACTATTGTTTACACTGATCACTCACCCGTGAAGTCATTGCTGTATGCCAGACATACTAGTGGTGAACTGGCAAGATGGTCTCAAGTAATGTCTGAGTATGATTTAGAGATACGTTATTGCCCTGGGAGACAGAATGCAAATGCCGATGCATTGTCTAGATCACCTCTCCCAGCTGAGACCTATATTGATTAATTGGATATTGTTCAGATTGCTACTATTGCAATGGAAGGAGATGTTGAACTTGCCAAGCAGCAGAGAGAGGACGCAGAGTTGGAGCCTATCATCATGTCTCTTGAGAACAGAAAACAAGAGGATAACTTCGCTCTGGTTGATAATGTAATGCATCACTGTAGCAACAAGGATAGGAATCCCTTATGACTATGTGTGCTAAAGGTGGACAGGGAGAGGTTGCTAAAGTATGTGCACAGTGGTACCTTTGCTGGTCATTCTCACTTAGAGCAGTTTATAATACCCTGAGTAAGCGGTATTGGTGGAATGTATCGGGACAGACAAGCGCACTGTAGAGGATGTCTCACCTTTGCATCTTATGAAGGAGCTGGGAGAAGAATGAAACCGCCACTCCTGCCCATCCCAGTAGGCGGGCCTTTCCACAGAGTGGGTGTAGATATCATGAAATTGCCGTTGACAGTACATGGGAAGAAGTATATCATTGTGTTCGTGGACTACCTCACCAAGTGGGTGAAAGCATTTCCTGCTGAGGATCAGACCTGTGAGACAATTGCCAATCTACTTGTCAATGAAGTGATATGAAAACACGGAATACAGGAACAAATCCTATCCGATCGTGGAACCAACCTTCTATCGGGAATGATGAAGGATGTCTATTTGCTAACTGGAATTCAGAAAATAAACACTACAGCCAGTCACCCCCAGACAGACGGATTGTAGAGAACATGAACAAGACTATCAGGGCTATGATTGCTAAGTACAGTTCGCAATATGGAGATAATTCAGATGAGTGTTTGCCCAGGCTGTTATTTGCTTATCGTACTAAGTGTCATGAAAGCACAAAGGAGTCACCATTTTTCTTGTTGTATGGGAGAGATGCCAGATTGCCAGGAGAGGAGGCATTGTCCACTACGAGAAGCCACTACATGGTGGATCTGGATGATTATAAGACTGAGCTGATGGCTAGTTTGACTGAAGCGTGGGAGATGGCAGGGACATGTATTAGTAAAGCTCAAAGAGCACAGAAGAAGCAGCGGGACAAAAGTGCTCGAGTCAAACCCATTCGACCCGGGGACAGAGTAATGGTGTATATGCCTAACGAAGCCACCGGGAAAATGAAAAACTAGCTCACCCGCACTTTGGACCATATCGTGTGCTAGAGACACATGCCAATGGAGTAACTGTTAGACCTGTGGACAAACCCAAGGACGCTCCCATCCGAGTTAACCTAGATTGTGTCACTCTCTGCCCAACAGAGCTGCCAGATACAAGTTGGTTGGGAAAACGCCATTCTCGTAAGTGAATTGACACATCCGCATGTAACTATATGCATTTGTTATTATTTACATGTACATAATGTATTCTAGTATTATCACTTCTCTTTGTGTGTGTTCTGTTTATTGGTTAGTGAGTTATGTGCTTTATGATTTGATTATTTGTTTGTTTGTGTATTGTTTTTTGTTTTCCGAGCCGTGGTCGGCTCTTTATTTGTGAGGGGGGAATTGTAATAACCTCATTCGTATTCATATGTGTGATTATTATTATTAATGCATTGGAGAGGTGGGGCCAGAGAGCCTAGCCTTGTGTGGAGTAAAAAAATATATATTTCACTTGAACCACGTTTGCCATAAAAAGAGATCCTTCTACCCTCCACATTGCATTTCGAAGTCAGGATACTGGCCAAATATCAAGTGGAGGCTATCAGCTCCGTTACATATATACTGTCTTAAGAATTGCAGCAGAAAGTGGTCTGCAATATTTTGGTTCCATACAAATTATATATTGCATATAAACCTAATCTTCTGTACATTATGTGAACTTTAGTATTTGCTTAAAAAACCTTTGCTTTCTTTCTGTTATTAATGATGTCATGGACCACATTGTTAACAATGATTGTGTTGGAATAAATAGGGCAACAAAGATAAATATAATGCGTTTATTTTTAAGTGATACACTGGTAATAATAGGAAAATTATAATTATAGCTCTAAAGACTATTATTGATGGTGCCAAAGTCTTGTTATTGACTGAACACTGCCATAAATGGCTACAAAGACACAAATAACAAGATAATAAATAGTGCAATTGGTTTAATATACTCAAAGAATAGCTGTGTCAGTAGGAAAAGTAAATTCTCTTAGTTTGCCCAGGTCAATGATTAATGTCAAACCAAACAACATTTATACATGTCAAAGAACACTTCAGACTTTATGTTTGTCATGACAACCCATACTAAAGATCAACAGACAAAAACAAACAAATATATACAATACAACAAACAATAAAAATACATCAAAGGAGTTCACAGCAACAGCCAATGAGTTAGCAGGAATAGAGTCCTTCACAGATCACATTTGGTTGAAGTGAGCAAGGTTGTTTTGATCTTCTAACTGGAGATCTCATTAAAATTAACAATGATAAGGTGTCAATGGTATCCAGAGGTAGCCATGCCTATGCGTATGTAGCTATATATATATATGTCTGTATCTATCTATCTATCTTGCAATATATATATATATATATATATATATATATATATATTATATGCCAGAATGAAGTAACTCAGAATATGTAAAAAAGGTGCTTGTTTAAAGAAAGCCTGTTACCAACAAGGTTGTAAAAAGGTATTAACAAAAGCAAGTAAAAAACACCTATATTATACAACTTTAATTTTTTATTTATTTGAAAGTAGTGCCAGCAGAAAGTCTACCTTATTTATGTATAAGGTTGGGGATGGGGACAATTTTAATACACAACAAAGAACAATTTCCTGTCAGACTAATAGGCACTGGCTTTTTGAAAGCGTAGTGATAGGGATATAACGAGTATCGAGATTACAACTTCCGATAACACGCAATAGCGAGTTATTGATTACAGTAATTTCGTCGAGGTAGCTCTTTCTTTATTGTTCGTCAAGCCGATACTTGTGAACTCTTTTCTTGCAGTCCATTTAATAAACTCTTGGTGTCACTCTCTTCAGATTCTTCTTGTATCTGCTATATTTTTGACTTTGGCTGTTGTCGTTTCATCTTAATTTTACATTCGTCGGCAATGTGCCCTTCTTTTCCACAGAGAAAACATTTGACTGTCTTAAATTTGCATTCTGCTGGGTGATGTCCACTTTTTTTACAATGGTAGGATTGTTCTATTAGTTTGTCTTTTGTGGCTTGTTCCATTCTCATGCTTATTTTCTTTCCTCCAAATTGGTGCACTTCTTCCTTGTTATTGTGCATTATTCAAGTGTCCTTTTCTGCTGCTTCCATTGCATTTGCAATTTCATAGGCCTTAGCTAATGTCAGATCTTTTTCTTCCAGTAATTTCATCTTGATTCCTTCATTTGCCAGCCTGCATACAAACTTGTCTCTGAGAGCTTCTTCAAAAAATGCACCATAGTTGCAATCTTTGGCTAAATGACGCAGTGCTGCTATATAAGTAATAACTGACTCCCCTGCTTTCTGCTATCTTTGATGCAGTTGAGGCCTCTGCTATCACAGTTGGTGTTTGGTTCTAAATGTTCTGCTAATTTTGTTACTATTTCTTCAAAAGATTTCATGTTCGGTTTGTCAGTTGTGTACAAATCTTTCAGTAGATCATACATTTGGTTACCTATAGTGTTGAGCAGAATAGCCACTTCCTTTTTCTCTTCTGTGTCACCAGTAGCTAGTAAATATTCCTCCATCCTTTCAACATAGGATGACCATTGTGTCATCCCTTGATTGAAAGGTCCTAGAGCACTAACAAGCTTTGTCGCCATTTGTTATGTCCTTTATGTTATAACAAATGTTATTTTTGTTAAGATAAACAAGCTTTGTCGCCATTTGTTATGTCCTTTACGTTATAACAAATGTTATTTTTGTTAAGATACTCAAATAATAATAATACTACAAAAATCAGAAAAGTCAAGACTATTTATACAGTACTGTAACTAGATGCATATTTACAAAACAAACATTGATGTAATGATACTCCAATTAGTTGAACATAACATTGTTTGTATTAAAAGCATCAACACAAACACAATTAAAATCATTTCAGGTCACTTAAAACAACATGATCATAGTATAATGACTGTTACCACTAGTATAATGTTACTAAGTAGTTCTCAACTGTATATGTAAAAGATAATGGTATATGACCTGTATGAGATGACAATGACAGGCAAGGGGATCTAGCTAGTAATAACAGTGACACATCATTTGCTAGTGTTTGGAGACTATGTATATATGTAATGACCTCATTCGTATTCATGTGTGTGATTATTATTATTAATGCATTGGAGTGGTGGGGCCTAGCCTTGTGTGGATTAAAAAAATATATATTTCACTTGAACCACGTTTGCCTTAAAAAGAGATCCTTCTACCTTTCACATTACATTTGGCAGTCAGGATACTGGCCAAATACCAAGCAAAGGCTACCAGCTCCGTTACATTTCGAGGTCCCACCGAGACCTAGAGACGAGATTCAAGAGGATTTAACTTAAATCCGGCAGACATGCCGACAAAGGGTGGTATAAAAGTCCAGCTGGACGAGGCTCGTGCCTTAGTAGAGTCTCTAAAGCAGGAATTGAGTCGAATCACGAAGGAGAAAGATGAGCTAGATGTGAAACTGGAGGAGGTAACTGACAAACTGGGGTTGACAGAGGAACAAGTCAAGGAGTTATGCGCAACAGCCGAGGCCTGGGAGAGCGCCACGAAGGATGTCGGAGAATTCGAGGATCAGCTAGCGGAGGCTTGTTGGCAGCTAGAGGAGTCAGAGAGAACCTCTGAGCTCATGGTTATGAGGGTAGGGGAGGATACAAGAGAGAGGATGCTCTGCACATATGAGCGGGAGCTAGAGTCATGGGACTCTCTCATTCAATTGTTGAAGGAGAAGGTGGGATGTCTACAACAGCAGCTAGAGAGAAACCCAGCCACGTCAAGTTCAGAAGACCTGACAAGAGAGGCGCAAGACAATGACCATGTGATAGTTCACCCGGTGTTTGATGTTCCTCATGACACTCAGCATCAACCGACAACAATAAAGCTGAATGAGACATTGACCAAGTTCAGCAGTGAAGACAATGAAGATGAAGGAGCGTTTCCGAGATGGCTGCGTAAGCTAGAGAGAGTGACTGGGTTGTACAAGTGGAGTGATGGGGAGAAGTTAGTACAATTTGAGTTGTTGTTGACAGGGAGAGCTGTAAAGCTGCACGAGTTGTTATCAGCTGTTGATCATGAATCTTTCAAGAGTGCTACGGAGGCACTACAGAAGCGTCTGACGTCGACTGGTAGGGAAGCCCTCAGATCAGCACAGCTCATGATGAGGAGACAGCAGACTAATGAGTCTGTTAATGAGTTCACGCAGGACTTCTAGAGGTTGTTCGAGCAGAGCTACTGTCGGAGACAAGAAATGGATGAGAGTTCTTGCACCATTTTGAAGCGAGACTTGTTTATTCAAGATCTACTGCTAAAGTGGCAAGAGAAGGCTCTGCCTTCAGCAGAGACCTTTGCTGATGCACTTTACCAAGCGAGGACCATGGAGGAGCAGTCAAAGCAGTTGTCAAAGATGCACACATCAGGAGGCAGTCAGCGTGAATCACCCCACTCCATTAAGAAGCCACAAGAGCAGATTTCAACTAGACAGAGACAGCATCAATGCCCTAAGGAGACAAATAAGAAGTGTCATCGTTGTGGCAGCACCAAGCACTTCATTAGGGATTGTCCAATGAAGAGAGCACAGACAGAGACCCTGGGACGGAAGGAGCAGCACACTAGCAATACTAATACTGGCCAGACTCAGCAGAGCGAAGACAAGACGTGTGAAGACCTTCATCAGCTGTGGGTGGAAGCAGAGTTCTCAAGGATGAAGAGAGCATTCCAGGTGGATAATGTCACTGGGTCTGTTGGACCACTCTACTATTGTGAGGTGGAGATAGCAGAACAGCCAGTGGAAGCACTCATCGACTCTGGCTCATCAGCTACAGTTATGACGTTTAGTCTACTCCAGAGGATTGCAAGGGATGCTCAGTTGTCAGTTGATGTATTGGAGAAGCCAGATGTCATACTGAGAGATTACAACCAACACCCTCTTAAAATTGGAGCTTTTGCTAAGTTTGAAGTAATGTATAAGGGAAAGAGAGTGCTGGCTCCTATCTATATTAATGTTGACTCTGAGAACAGACCCACTGAATCATGTATACTTGGTACTAACCTTCTATTTTCTTTAGGTATTTTGTCTATTTCTGAAGATGTGAAGATTAGAGGAGGAAATAAGGAGGCGGTGCTTGCATGACCCAGAGAGGCTACGACATCATCTGTCAAACTCGTGAAGAGTAAGCAATTCCCAGCAAGGAGTGGAGTTGTTCAGCAGTTGACTGTGGATGCAACGGTGGAGCCTGGAGGATCATTCTATTTTCGACCATGCATGTCAAACTTGTTTCTGATTGAAAAAGCAGTCGTTGATGTTGAAGGGGGAGAATTGAAGTTGCCAGTGTTAAATTTGTCAGATGAAGCTGTGGAGTTGGGAGATGAGCAGGAACTGGGCTATGTGACTAGGACAAGGACAGATGGTGGAGGTGATCTGCATGTAGACATAGATGAGACTGAGGAGGAAGGAACTCTTACTATGGTAACCAGTGAAGAGTGCACCCCACTGACGGCTGAGGAGAGACGAGAGAAATTATGATGTATGTTAGATAAGGATGGAGTGGCAGTACCACAGATGGTCTTGGAGTGTGCCTTGAAGTACCACAGAGAACTCTCATTGGAAGAGATGGAGAAAGGATCAGTTAAGGGAGTAGAACATACAATTGATACAGGAGATAGCAAACCCATCAAAGAAGCAGCACATCGGGTACCCTTCGCACTATGGGAGAAGATTTCAGAGATGGTAAAGGAAATGTTGAAGGGTTGAATTATCAGTGAATCATCGAGTCCTTGGGCTAGCCCTGTAGTCATAGTTCGTAAGAAGGATGGTAGTCCAGGTTTCTGTGTAGATTACAGACGACTGAACGTCATTACCAAAAAGGATGTATTTCTTCTCCCACGTATTTACAACTTGCTTGATCAACTTCAAGGGAAGTGTGTTTTCTCCATGTTTGACGCTCAAAGAGGATACTGGCAGATCCCTGTCAGTGCAGAGTCGAAGCAGATGATAGCATTTATTACTCTTGAAGGCCTGTTCGAGTTTGGTGTCATGCCCTTTGGCCTCTGCAATGCCCCTGCCACCTTCTAGAGGTTGATGCAAAAGATAATGTCTGGATTGGGTAGTTTTTGTAATGTTTACATTCATGATATTTTGAATTTTTCTAGGAACTTGATAAGCACCGCTTGCATCTACAGGAAGTATTTGGATGGCTGGAGAGGTACAGTCTGAAGCTACACCCCCAGAAATGTCAGCTGGCACTGCCGGAAGTTGAGTATCTGGGACATATAGTCTCAGCTGAGGGGATCCGTCCAAATTCAATAAAAATAGATGCCATGAGGAAGTTCCCTATGCCAACTTGTGCGAAGGCAGTCAGAGAGTTTTTTGGACTTTGTAGCTACTACAGAAAGTCTGTCCCAGGTTTTGCTGCGATAGCTTCCCCATTTCATCAGCTATTATGTAAGAATGTACCATTTGAATGGACTGAAACTGGTCAAGAAGCATTTCAGCGACTGAAGGAGCTCTCAACCTTACCCCCTGTACTAGCCTACCCTAACTTTAGCAAGTCATTCATACTTCATACTGACGCCTGTGGAGAAGGAGCAGTACTGGAGCAGATGCAAGACAATGGTGCTTCCCATCCCATTGTGTATGCCAGTCGGACGGTGTCGACCCATGAGAAGAAGTATGGAATCACTGAGCTTGAGGCTTTAAGTGTGGTCTGGGCACTGAGACATTTCTGAGCCTATCTCTGGGGACACAAGACTATTGTTTACACTGATCACTCACCCGTGAAGTCATTGCTGTATGCCAGACATACTAGTGGTGAACTGGCAAGATGGTCTCAAGTAATGTCTGAGTATGATTTAGAGATACGTTATTGCCCTGGGAGACAGAATGCAAATGCCGATGCATTGTCTAGATCACCTCTCCCAGCTGAGACCTATATTGATTAATTGGATATTGTTCAGATTGCTACTATTGCAATGGAAGGAGATGTTGAACTTGCCAAGCAGCAGAGAGAGGACGCAGAGTTGGAGCCTATCATCATGTCTCTTGAGAACAGAAAACAAGAGGATAACTTCGCTCTGGTTGATAATGTAATGCATCACTGTAGCAACAAGGATAGGAATCCCTTATGACTATGTGTGCTAAAGGTGGACAGGGAGAGGTTGCTAAAGTATGTGCACAGTGGTACCTTTGCTGGTCATTCTCACTTAGAGCAGTTTATAATACCCTGAGTAAGCGGTATTGGTGGAATGTATCGGGACAGACAAGCGCACTGTAGAGGATGTCTCACCTTTGCATCTTATGAAGGAGCTGGGAGAAGAATGAAACCGCCACTCCTGCCCATCCCAGTAGGCGGGCCTTTCCACAGAGTGGGTGTAGATATCATGAAATTGCCGTTGACAGTACATGGGAAGAAGTATATCATTGTGTTCGTGGACTACCTCACCAAGTGGGTGAAAGCATTTCCTGCTGAGGATCAGACCTGTGAGACAATTGCCAATCTACTTGTCAATGAAGTGATATGAAAACACGGAATACAGGAACAAATCCTATCCGATCGTGGAACCAACCTTCTATCGGGAATGATGAAGGATGTCTATTTGCTAACTGGAATTCAGAAAATAAACACTACAGCCAGTCACCCCCAGACAGACGGATTGTAGAGAACATGAACAAGACTATCAGGGCTATGATTGCTAAGTACAGTTCGCAATATGGAGATAATTCAGATGAGTGTTTGCCCAGGCTGTTATTTGCTTATCGTACTAAGTGTCATGAAAGCACAAAGGAGTCACCATTTTTCTTGTTGTATGGGAGAGATGCCAGATTGCCAGGAGAGGAGGCATTGTCCACTACGAGAAGCCACTACATGGTGGATCTGGATGATTATAAGACTGAGCTGATGGCTAGTTTGACTGAAGCGTGGGAGATGGCAGGGACATGTATTAGTAAAGCTCAAAGAGCACAGAAGAAGCAGCGGGACAAAAGTGCTCGAGTCAAACCCATTCGACCCGGGGACAGAGTAATGGTGTATATGCCTAACGAAGCCACCGGGAAAATGAAAAACTAGCTCACCCGCACTTTGGACCATATCGTGTGCTAGAGACACATGCCAATGGAGTAACTGTTAGACCTGTGGACAAACCCAAGGACGCTCCCATCCGAGTTAACCTAGATTGTGTCACTCTCTGCCCAACAGAGCTGCCAGATACAAGTTGGTTGGGAAAACGCCATTCTCGTAAGTGAATTGACACATCCGCATGTAACTATATGCATTTGTTATTATTTACATGTACATAATGTATTCTAGTATTATCACTTCTCTTTGTGTGTGTTCTGTTTATTGGTTAGTGAGTTATGTGCTTTATGATTTGATTATTTGTTTGTTTGTGTATTGTTTTTTGTTTTCCGAGCCGTGGTCGGCTCTTTATTTGTGAGGGGGGAATTGTAATAACCTCATTCGTATTCATATGTGTGATTATTATTATTAATGCATTGGAGAGGTGGGGCCAGAGAGCCTAGCCTTGTGTGGAGTAAAAAAATATATATTTCACTTGAACCACGTTTGCCATAAAAAGAGATCCTTCTACCCTCCACATTGCATTTCGAAGTCAGGATACTGGCCAAATATCAAGTGGAGGCTATCAGCTCCGTTACATATATACTGTCTTAAGAATTGCAGCAGAAAGTGGTCTGCAATATTTTGGTTCCATACAAATTATATATTGCATATAAACCTAATCTTCTGTACATTATGTGAACTTTAGTATTTGCTTAAAAAACCTTTGCTTTCTTTCTGTTATTAATGATGTCATGGACCACATTGTTAACAATGATTGTGTTGGAATAAATAGGGCAACAAAGATAAATATAATGCGTTTATTTTTAAGTGATACACTGGTAATAATAGGAAAATTATAATTATAGCTCTAAAGACTATTATTGATGGTGCCAAAGTCTTGTTATTGACTGAACACTGCCATAAATGGCTACAAAGACACAAATAACAAGATAATAAATAGTGCAATTGGTTTAATATACTCAAAGAATAGCTGTGTCAGTAGGAAAAGTAAATTCTCTTAGTTTGCCCAGGTCAATGATTAATGTCAAACCAAACAACATTTATACATGTCAAAGAACACTTCAGACTTTATGTTTGTCATGACAACCCATACTAAAGATCAACAGACAAAAACAAACAAATATATACAATACAACAAACAATAAAAATACATCAAAGGAGTTCACAGCAACAGCCAATGAGTTAGCAGGAATAGAGTCCTTCACAGATCACATTTGGTTGAAGTGAGCAAGGTTGTTTGATCTTCTAACTGGAGATCTCATTAAAATTAACAATGATAAGGTGTCAATGGTATCCAGAGGTAGCCATGCCTATGCGTATGTAGCTATATATATATATGTCTGTATCTATCTATCTATCTTGCAATATATATATATATATATATATATATATATATATATTATATGCCAGAATGAAGTAACTCAGAATATGTAAAAAAGGTGCTTGTTTAAAGAAAGCCTGTTACCAACAAGGTTGTAAAAAGGTATTAACAAAAGCAAGTAAAAAACACCTATATTATACAACTTTAATTTTTTATTTATTTGAAAGTAGTGCCAGCAGAAAGTCTACCTTATTTATGTATAAGGTTGGGGATGGGGACAATTTTAATACACAACAAAGAACAATTTCCTGTCAGACTAATAGGCACTGGCTTTTTGAAAGCGTAGTGATAGGGATATAACGAGTATCGAGATTACAACTTCCGATAACACGCAATAGCGAGTTATTGATTACAGTAATTTCGTCGAGGTAGCTCTTTCTTTATTGTTCGTCAAGCCGATACTTGGAAATATAGTTTTGCAGATTCCTAAATACCAGTAACTTTTATTTTTTGGTCTCAAAATCAAATTACGTAAGATGAGCTACAAAAGTACTTGCATTCGTTCTAAAGGAGCTCTTGTGGTATTGGCAACAAGCATCTTGCTGACAATCACTTCAATAATAACAGGAGGTCTTTCAACAAAATTTGTAGATAACTATTCATATGTAATTTTTGCTGCAATTGGACTCCACTATCTCTTTTATCCTCTTCTTGGATTGTTAGGTGAGAAATGGATGAGATATAAGGTTATCAAAGTTGGAATAATATTAATATTTGTTGGATATTTTATGGACTTGGTTGCAATAATGACTTTGTACTTTGAACATCTCAATAATGATAGCATTGCAGCAGCCAGTATATGTTTAGTTCTAAGTTTTCCATACTTTTTTGGTTACGGTCTATATGAAGCTAATTTTATCCAATTTGGTACTGAACAACTTCAGTTTGCACCATCTCAAGAGTTAAGTAGTTTTGTGTATTGGGTTTTATACATTCATTATTTTCACTTACTATAGTATTGCTGATGGCATCAATAATAAATAGTTTGGCGTATAAAAACACTATCTATTTCACTTTCACTGGTATATTTGGTTTTGGTATGATTATTGTCTTAATTGGAGTCTTGTCTTTTTTTGCTTCAAACATCACTTGATTATTGAACAAGCTCAACACAACAATCCTGTCAAACTTATCTGGAGAGTAATGAGGTATGCTTGGAAACACAAACAGCCAGTTAGACGTAGTGCTTTCACTTATGGAGAGCCTCCTCCATCCAGACTAGATCTAGGTAAAAATAGATATAGCGGACCATTTACTACTGTACAAGTAGAGGATGTCAAAAGCTTTTTATACATACTTAGTATTGTTTTGGGGATGTTTGGATATGGCCTTTTTGACACTGAAACAAAAATCTCTGATCAATATTTAATTTTTATGAAAAGTGATGGTTTGAACAGTTTTATGGAAAATCTGTTACTGACATATCCACTTACAGTTCCTTATCTTGTGGTTGTATTTGCTATTCCTTTCTATCAATTTATAATAGTTCCTCTCTTCTCTTGTTGTATTCTTAGTATGTTGAAACGTATATGGATTGGACTAGTGGCACTCCTAGTAGAGTCAATAATTACAAGTCTTATTAGCTATTTCATGACTAGAGATATTACAAATGCCTTAATTATCGATGATTTGTGTTTGACCTTAACCAACAACATAACTTTTCAAAATAAACTTCAATCAGATGAACTCACACTGCCTTTCTATGTCATGGCTGTGCCTCAGTTTTTTGCTGGTATTTGTCTTTCACTTGTTCAGTTCACAAGTATTGAGTTTATTCTAGCTCAAGGACCTCGTTCTATGCAAGGATTGTTAATTGGAATATGGTACATAATCAATAGCATTTATTGTGTACATTTAACTTTGGCAAGCTCTCCATTAGGATGCAATTGGGAATATTATGCTGTTAAGACATGTTTTGTTTTTATTTCAGTCATTGTTTATACTATTGCTGCCTATAAATACAAATATAGACAACGTAATGAACTATCTGATGTTAATGAGAGAGTTATCATTACAGAATATACTGAAAGACAACTAGAGCAGGAATATGGATCAACTAAATTATACTAATTTTTATTTATGACTTTGATAAATTGTACAGTTTATTAATTATGTTATGCTATTTAAGATACTGGTTTTGTTAAAATACGAATGCATTATACTGTGGAAGAAAAAGCATATACTTGTTATAAATGTATGTATGCTATTTCATGACTATGGATATTACAAATGCCTTAATTATCGATGATTTGTGTTTGACCTTAACCAACAACATAACTTTTCAAAATAAACTTCAATCAGATGAACTCACACTGCCTTTCTATGTCATGGCTGTGCCTCAGTTTTTTGCTGGTATTTGTCTTTCACTTGTTCAGTTCACAAGTATTGAGTTTATTCTAGCTCAAGGTCCTCGTTCTATGCAAGGATTGTTAATTGGAATATGGTACATAATCAATAGCATTTATTGTGTACATTTAACTTTGGCAAGCTCTCCATTAGGATGCAATTGGGAATATTATGCTGTTAAGACATGTTTTGTTTTTATTTCAGTCATTGTTTATACTATTGCTGCCTATAAATACAAATATAGACAACGTAATGAACTATCTGATGTTAATGAGAGAGTTATCATTACAGAATATACTGAAAGACAACTAAAGCAGGAATATGGATCAACTAAATTATACTAATTTTTATTTATGACTTTGATAAATTGGACAGTTTATTAATTATGTTATGCTATTTAAGATACTGGTTTTGTTAAAATACGAATGCATTATACTGTGGAAGAAAAAGCATATACTTGTTATAAATGTATGTATGCATATGTATGTGTATGTATATATACATATATAATTATAAATATATTATATATATATATATATATATATATATATATATATATATATATATATATATATATGTATATATATGTATGTATGTATGTATGTATGTATGTATGTATTTGCTATCGTGATGTACATGTATTTTCTATAGTAATATTGTTATGGCGATTATTACCATGGTAATAGTTGCTATGATAACACACATGTTGCTGCTAAAGTGATTGTTCCTGTGATCACATACATGTATGAGCTATTGCTTTTTTGTATGGACTTCATGGTCATGGATTTGGGAAATTCTTGAGTCTGATTGGTATCAAAACTCTGCTTATGAATTCAATATCTAATAGATTTCAAACAAATTTGGATAACCATGGCAATAAATAGTTTCCTCCTAAAAATATATATAAAATGGCTACTCTAGCTAATTTTTCACATTTTGGTAGGAAATATAATTTAGCATAACAAATTTGTTACCATCGACGTAATGGTGTTATGGTAACTGTCACCATAGTAATTATTGCTATGTCATATATAAATGTGTATATAGTCTTTAAAATCTAAAGCAAATTGCTAATTTACACATGTATATACTACTTGAACAAGTATCAATTGAAATTTACTTATGAAGTTATTTATATAGGTTCTTAAGCTTGTTAAACAAATTTTCAAAAAGATTATCGACTATATATATAGTCCATGGGACAAATTTAAAAATGCTCAATGGTAAGCAGAGGAATTGTTTCTGCTCAAAAATAATGTTAGAGAGAATCCAACACTGTGCAGATGTAGTCACTCAAGATCACACCAGTTATTTGAATTTTGCTACAGCTTCTGTTAAAACTGTACTTATTATTAGTTCTGTTTCATGACAATTGGTTTCAACCTGGTGATCAATATGGCAGCATTTGTCTTTCTCAGTTCTCCTTATCAGCAATTATCAAATATATTAAGAGATTGTTGCATCATCTTCAGATGATGAACTACCTTTTGTCACTCTAGAAACATCTATTAAACCTATTTTAAAGGAGTTTCCACAACCTTCTCCTGATAAATCTTTATGCTGTGGCTTTCTTCTCTCATAGTTCGCATCATGTTTAGAGAGAATCTCTAATAGTATCTGCGCTGATTCCAGAGACATTAAACACTAACAAACTGATTGACTTTTTTAACCAAAAAAATAATCTTTTTCTTTTCTTTAATTACAGATGTAAGAGTAGTTGGAAAGCTAAGAGAACAACACATAAAATCTATTATGATTAAGACAACACAGCTAGTATTCTGATTTATAGTATTTTCTGGTTCAATATAGATAGTGCCTTGGGAGACTGTTATATTGGTCATGAACACAGCCTAATCAAAAGAAACCTGGTTTGGTATTTGATTTTAAATTGGACTATGTATCTTCAGGCCTCAATTGTGGTCATAAGTGGTGTGGGCAGGTTATACATGGACTTAAGGTAATTTAATGTCCAAGATAGGAATGTTGATAAATCCTGTAGTATTTTCTATGCCATTTCAGTCAACACACTGAGGATCTCGTAATGGTCTTTTAACATTGATTTTGTGATCATTCGTTAGTCCAACATTCAATAAGTCAAGAGGATTGCTAGATATCTACATTTAGCTGAATATATAGTAGGGAGGCTGAGGGAATTGACAAAGGAGATAGCTACTGAACTATGAATTCATCATTCTACATTGACACTAGCTGTGGTATTTAGGAAATAAATGACAATTTTTTTATGTTTGTATTTGTGATGGTTATTTACTTACACTAATCCAATGATTATAACAATAATGACAAATGTTGTAACATCAATGGAAATTATACATTGTTTTTCCAACACCAAAGAGAGAGAGAGAGAGGGAGGAAGGAGAGATAGATAGATAGATAGATAGATAGATAGAGAGAGAGACACACACACATATACACACACACAGCGAGAAAGAGAGAGGGGGGGGGGGTCAGGAGAGAGGGAGAGTGGGAGAAAGAGACACACAGACATGCAGAGAAAGAGGGGCGGAGGAAAGGAGGAATGGAGAGAGAGAGAGAGAGAGAGAGAGAGAGATAGTGAGACATCCCCACACACATACATGTACACACACACAAAGTGAGAAATTAAAGAGAGAGAGAAAGAGAGAGAGGAAATTAAACAGGGAGGGATCCAGTTGATTCAATATTGCTCCGATGCCTTCGTCTGAGGGATAAGTCTGTAGTATAAATGGTTTAAAGAAATCTGGGTTTCTTAACTACACTGGCTCTGCTATTAGTATGTTTTTCAGTGTATCAAACAATTGTTGACATGTATCTGTCCATTAGATGCTCTCAGGCAATGTTTTTCTGATCATGATCAAATCCATAAGTGGTTTGGCAATCATAGCATAATTCGGTATAAAACATATGTACTGTAGCATCCAGACTGTCCAAGCTTAAGGAAAGTTTGTACCTGTCATTTAGTGATATAGGGTTGCAGAAAATTCTGTACTGCTTTAATCTTGTTATCTTGTCTGGATGTATAACTCCATCTCCAATTATGTGTCCTAAGTAGCTACACTCTCAAAATGACATTTCTTTAGTTTGACAGTAAAGTTCACCTGCTGTAATCATTGCTGAAGAATCTGATCAAGATGTTCCAGATGTTCTGCATGTCTATGTTTGGCTAGGCATAAGTAGATCATCCAGATAAGCCTTTTTACTGAATGATCTACATCCTCAGAAAATTTTATCCATTAGTGTTAGTCATTGAATCAAAAGGTAGGCCCAATTTTTTGCAGGTTAAAGAAATTTATCTTGACAGCACCAAAAGTTAACAGTGACATGTATACATACTTTGTTGGATATTTGTCACGCATCTTTTTTGTTAATACTTTGATGCTTATCTTATTTCATGCACATCAGAATTATCATTAGTAATTAATACACTACATTTAAATTTAAGACATTTTCAAATTATCATATTTACTTATCTTCTTTGTTTGTTTGTCTTGATAAAATTTGGACAAACAATAACAAAGTTACTTTATAAAATTCCAACATTAAATTGAATGTTATGGTAATCATAACAGTGTATATTGTAACAATATGCTAACATAAATTATCAACCATTTCAATGCTCCTCCCCATCAAATCTGGGAGTAAACAAATTAGGAGAGGATACCTATGGCATGTCATTTAAAATTGTTCTGTAAATATAACTCATTTGAGGGTATACTTAGTATAAAAATTAGGTTTAGGAATGTTTAGGCCTAGGGGTGATCGCATAATAATAATAATATTCATCCTCAGAATATTTAGAATATTTTCAAGTCTAATGGACAGTATCATTACTTGGTCCTTTCAATAGTATTGAAATAATATGTTTAAGTAATATCCATTTATATTTTGGAATAAATTATTAAAAATAAATATTTCGATTAATTCAAATGTGACATTTATATCTGTTCAAAAAGACACCATACTTTGTTAATACTCAACTGTATTCCTACTCAAGTTGCAAACACATCTGGTACCACTGGATAGGCTGTAGGTCAATATTACAAGCCAGGCATCACACAAGAGCTAGCCATGCCTGAAGTTATGATATAATTTAAGAAGCATCCTATGTGTAAGAGAGAGAGAGGGGGGGGGGGATCAAATTAATAGTAATGAAGCTTTAAGGGTAGCTATACTACATATGAAGATATATCACTAATATTTTATAATGAAATTCTTTTCCTCCCAAATTAGAAATTATGGCCTACAACGGATGTGTGATCAATACACCAAAGCTTTACAAGTCAATACTTGATGTACATGCTAATGTATCAATGTTAGAGAGGAGTGGAAATCTTCTTGTACCTTGATTTGTCTTGTATACAAATGAATATTATTATGGTGTTAACATGCAGTTAGTTTAAAACTGTCACAATTATATTACATTTAAGTTTAGCACAAAACTATATAAGCCATAACCTTTGTCTTTGAAATCAAAACTGAATACTATATACTAGATTATGCATGAGTCAGGAATGACACACCCCTTTTTTATTGTACCGTAAGGGTACAAATTTCGAGGGTTTAAATTTTCATGTTTTTTAAATTTTGCTTTATTATTTAAATTTCGTGGGTATTAACTTTCGTGTTTATTGGATGTGAAGTATTAATTAATGGGTGTGGTATCAGACACGTGTTGTTAACACAAGCGTGATTTTCGCAAAGTATGGCTAGCTATTCCTATGAATCCATAGTGAGAGGGTACCATATATACAAGGAAATCTGGGAGGCAGTTGACAGAGAAGTACTTCAGTGTAAAATAGAAAGAAGTAACCCTTTACAGTAGCCGTTATTTACACGCTTTATTGAGATCACGTGATTATGCGTGGGTGGAATAAAAGTTAAATTTCGTGATAAAACAACAACCCGCGAATACAGCAAAATTAATTCCCCCACGAAAATTTATACCCTTACGGTATGTATGACTGATGAAAATAGTGTCTAGTTAAGATTCAAGTGTCATAAAAGATAAATAACTCCAAACACATACAACAATCCATTTTGTTAATAACTGTTGTGTTCTTACCTCATCATGAATCAGAAAATAATTCATGTAACTTGATAGTCTCTTCACTACAAGCCATAATGGATCTTATCAAGTTGGTAGCTCTCTCCTAATATAACAGACAGATGATATAATAAACCTCAACATAGTAACCTAAAAGAGGGTGGGATAATAAAACTAAATATCCTTTAAGTCTAGATACTATGTACATCTCTGGACTGATAAGAAACAGGTTAAAACCCTCAAAATATCAAACGTTTCAAATGTGCCTCAAAATATCAACTTCTATGTTGTTGATAGCTGTTTGTTCAATCCATGTACTTATACAAGAGAAAGAGAAGGGGTTCATGTAGACCACGTCTAGTACTAGGTAGCCTTGTATCCAGGAGTTTGTAAAAGAAAAGTACGTCTGGTAACTACTGCTTGCATATAATTATTGCAATTTATACAATATAGTAACATCATAATTATAAAATTTTAAATTAAATGACGAATAAATAGGCTGGGTTTATATTAATGACACTTCATTTACTACACGAGTTTTAGCATGTCTAGTTGATTTGTCGGTTGTGCAGAGATTTAGTGAAAGCAAAAAAGCAACAGACTTGTCCAGTACTGTTGGGATACAAACCACAACAAGACACCTACTTCCGTCATATATAGTTTCAACAGAAAAGAGTTGTTCTTTTTTAAAAGATAGATTTGGCCTTCCTATATACTTTAGAGCATACAGTAAAGCAGCAGAAAAGTTTCTATCAGTACTACCAGTAGCCATCACAAATAATCTAATATTGCGGTAAAAGGAATTTGACGTCATAATTGACGGAGGATTCCTAGAGAGTATACTATTTTCTAAAAAATCTGTAGAAACTTAACACATGTGCAAACAGTAGTTACCAGGTGTTCTTTTTTTTCGTGAACACCTAAGTACAGGGCTAAGTACTAGATTACTGAATTCTGAAACATTATACATAGAAGGTATAGGTCATTAATAAGCCATACCCATACTTATAAACTGCTTATAACATCTAATCGCAATAGTACATGTACTGCTTATGGTTTATAATCAACTGACATATCTTGAATAAGAGAATAGCCAAGTGAAATAAGAGAGAGAGAGATTCTCAATTATAAAGAATCAACATTTGTACACAAAGTACCTAACAGCTAATACATATACACGTTATGTGGTACACTAACTTTCTAACCTTTTTATATAAAACCATGGCTCCTGTTGTATATGATTGTTATAAGTAGTAATTAATCTCATTTGTGATTCTATAACAAAAAGATAGATGATATAACACCTCGATAGATAGTAACATTAATAGAGACTACGAGTATAGGTAATAAAAGATTACACTACTTTAAGTCTTAGCTAACTACTTACTTATTAAACAGTTAGCACAATTTCAACAATCATCTGACAATGCTCCTAGCCAGAGGAACAACACTTAATATTCATATAGGGCGTGGTCTTTCATTAATTATTATATGACATTTTAATGAATAATAAACAGTAATAACACATGGTATCGTATATTTATATATTTTTACTTGTTATAGGTTCCATGGCCAGAAAATAGCAACTACATATATAGAAGAAAATAAGCCTGTGTCAGGTCATTTCTAGAATCTATATATGTAGTATACCATTAGTTAGAAACAAAAATCATTTCATGTACTTTGATAAAACCATTGTTGTTGGCAGCTATAATCGACTCCTAAAATAAGAAACAGAGATTTACATACAAACATAGCTATTTTTAGAGATTGAAGAAAATCAGTTAATCTATTGTTACTTGACATGTATCAATATTGTGTCCTTTACCTTTCTAATACATAGGGGTATGAGGGTAAAAATTATTGGGGGTGCTCATCAACACTGAAGTATGGTAATCGTAGGCTCCTAAGGGGTCTGGGGGCATGCCCCCAGGAAAATTTTGAAATTTGAAGCTTTCAGAGTGTGGTTATTATCTATTTTTAGGACAATTTGAGGTTCCATAATGATAAGCTTTACTTACCTAATTAATTGCATCTTGCATTATATTGGGGGTGCTCTGCACCCCTCACCAAATTATTGGGGGTGCCTGAGCACCTCCAGCCCCCACCCTCCTACGCCTATGTAATACATACAGCTGAGATAAAATGTGCATCATTTGCAAGAGGCTAAAGACAGAAGACAGATTTGACAGTGTTATTTTGTAGGATTAATTGACTAAGTCTATTTAAGGTTTTCTCATTAACAACATAATGTAATGTACACTAAATATGTACTTCTTATTAATTAACTTACTAAAACACTTCTTGGCATTATGAACTTGTACTTGAGTATGGGTTGACTTATATATTTCTGATAAACATAAAAAGAGTTGTTTTCCAATCCTAACAGATCATACAGCATGTCATATATAAACAATAATTAACACCTTACAACAAGCAATATATCCATTGTTTACAGAGAGTTCTACAAACTTTGTTTCATTCACGTGACCTTTGTAGTTTTTTAGACAAGTTCCTGTCTCGACACATCAGAGTTCCAGTTCACCATCTGTAGAGCTATGAAAGTACAATTGATTCATCCACTCAGCTAGCCAGACAACTTTACAGTAATAATAACTTCTTATAATTAAGGTTCTGACATAGGTAATGGCATTTTATGTCATATCAAGGTTAATACAGGCTCTGAAAGTTTTCGTATATCAATTAATATAATTATAGAATCTGCAGAAATGATACATAACTTTGTTCATTGCACTTAGAGCTGCTATGATGATAGTAACTAAGCTATTTTCTGATAGACAGTTACAAAGCATATGTATTCCCTTACCAGTACTGGCATATGGCAGATGATATCTATTATTAGGTTGAAATCTCACACTACAGATAATTACCTGTGTAGGTTGAGACTGAGCATTCTGGTTTAATGTTAAATGCCACAGTTTAAGAGAACAGTCATCATCCCCAGAAGCCAAGAGAGATTGGTCATATATATTAGTGTATTGACCACACCTTTTTCTCATGCTCCTAAATAGTAGAATGAGACACTCATTTCTTTGGATCACTGGGAAGGATTGTTATGTCTTTCATTGTGCACTGAAAGACATAACAATACTATAGCATGCTGTGAGTAATACTAATACTTGAGCCCCAGAAGAGAATAGACACAAATTACACTGACCTGACATGTGTGGATAGATTTGTTATGGTGAGTATCCCAGATTGATAATATACTACCAAAATCACTGGCTGCTAACTGTTGCTTAAGATAAGGATTAAAGGCTACAGAACTAAAAAAAGAAGTATCTTGTTCTTCTTGTATTGATACTATATCAATTCCTATCTACTGTTAATTATGTTATATACATATAAAAAATTTACGTCCAAGATCCCCCCCCCCCACACACACACACGGACATGCATATATTATAAATAGATACCTAATTTTGATCATGGCATGATATCTCTCCGACTGGATAACAAACTGTATTGCACCTAGGCTGACAAGAAGTCACTAGTGAATATTCAAAAATCTGAAAAAAAGAGTAAAAATTAATCTAAAAAGAAAGGTAGAGAAATAGTAAAGATGCCAATAAAATGGTAGCTTACAACAACACATGCTATATATCATATATTATTAAAGCAACAGTAGTCTCACCTTAATTCTTTTAGTATAACCTCCCACAGCAACAGCTCACCATCCTTATTAAATTCAATGCTAGATACTATATTGCCAGTTCCAATAGGTGCGTCACCATAATATAATGTAGATAACTCTTGAAATGATGAGTATTTAGTCACTTCAGTAAGAAAAGATGAGGATGAGGAGGAAGCTGTGTTTTGAGTTGATGGATCATGTTTACCCACTGTATAGTAATATATAACAATAATATAATAATAACATAATAATATACAGTGACTACAGTGATATACTAAGCAAAATATAATTCTTCTTAAGAAAATATAATTATATTACTGTTACAGCAAGTATATTCACATGTATTAGGCGAGTTGGAGAGAGAGAAATAACATTGCAATAACTCATGAAAATTAATATGAAGACAGTGATTTCTTCGAGATAACTGAGATTATAAAATAAAATACAAACATCGGTACTTAGGTGAAATGGTTATACCACAAAATCATTAGACAAATTATTATCATTAGCAAGTTAAATAAAAGGCATACCATTCCCTCTTCTGAAAGTGTGACATTATCAAATTCAGTTTCTGAGTCTGAGGTTTGTCTATTAATTGCAACTCTTCATTAAGTTTTTCTAATTCCTGCAAACCACAACAACAAATGCCAAATTGAAAAAAAACTAACATATTAACTCCAGTTACGTACATGAAGTTTCCTTTTCTTAGCTTTCGTCAAAAATTCAGTATATGTCGTTTCAGATATTATTGCCTGGTCCTAAACAAAAGTAGTTTGTCATGAAAATGAGCATGGTAAGAAATTAAACCTTTGTACCTACTATCTAGTTACTTACTAAAACCAAAGATCATATTATCAGAAGTACTGGAACATATTAAAACAAACTATATTTTGCTCATTGAATACATTATAGTTGGTAGTCTAGCGCTTTCTCAATTAATTTATTAGTACTACATCAACAATACGTTATAGTTGGTAGTCTAGCACTTTCCCAATTAATTATTAGTACTACATTGACAATACATTAGTGTTGGTAGTCTAGTGCTTTCTCAATTACTTTTGTCCTTTTACAGTTTGTACGACTCGTTTTTTTATGAATTGAACTCCACTATCTCTGCTACCAATACTATCAATATCTCTTTATAATGTTAGTCCTGATAAGGATAGTGAATGGATGGATAGATAGTTGAGCATATAAAAAATAGATGATACTTTTATAATCTATGCTTTTACAGGGATGTGTCAATCCATTCATTACTCTCTTTATCATTTCCATCCATCCATTTATCTTTTCAATTGATCCCTACATCAACATTGCTAGGCATATGTCAGTCTGTTATTTATTGTATGGAGAAAATTTTAATTGAAGAGACTTCATTTGCAATTAACAGCTAATTGTTCCTTGTAATTCTGTGACTTCTGATTTCAGGTAACCTTAATGTCAACTGGTAACAATAAGTTTGTTAGCAGTGCAATACATGTAAGTCTGCATGCTCAGTATTAATCATTTTACATTTATTAGTACTACATCGACAATACATTATAATTGGTAGTCTGGTGCTTTCTCAATTAATTTATTAGTACTACATCGACAATACATTATAGTTGGTAGTCTAGCACTTTCCCAATTAATTTATTAGTACTACATCGACAATACATTATAATTGGTAGTCTAGTGCTTTCTCAATTAATTTATTAGTACTACATCAACAATATATTATAGTTGTTAGTCTAGCGCTTTCCAAATTAATTTATTAGTACTACATCAACAATATATTATAATTGGTAGTCTAGTGCTTTCCCAATTAATTTATTAGTACTACATCAACAATATATTATAGTTGGTAGTCTAGCACTTTCCCAATTGATTTATTAGTACTACATCAAAAATACATTATAGTTGGTAGTCTAGCACTTTCCCAATTAATTTATTAGTACTACATCGACAATATCACGAATGCTAACATTAGACCTTTGCTACTACGTCAGTGTGTCCTAAAGTATAGAAGATCTATCAAGACAAGAGATTGATCTGAAATGATGTGCCAGATTTGTTGTTTATGTGTTCAACACTTAGAGGGTTCTCAGGGAGTTACACTTCACTACTTATGAGCTTTTCTATGAACTTTACTGTTTTAGGAGCTCGGGAAGAACTTGATAGTTGCTCCACTCATTGACCAGACATTACTAAACTAAGTTTAGACTGTTAGAATATTTTGAATACATTTTTGTTATTTACAGATGTTTTTTCTTTAATTACAATATTACTGTTTCATAATTTACAATGTTAATACAACTGTGTAAAGACGTTACAAAATTTACAATACATTTACATCCAAACTTACACAGTGTTATTACAATTGAAAATTTACAATGATAATACAACAGTGTAATGACGTTATAAAATTTACAATACATTTACATACAAATTAATACAACAGTGTAAAGACGTCGTAAAATCTACAATGTTAATACAACAATTGTAATAAATCCATCATATTTACATTATGTAAAAAAAAACATAGTACAAAAAGAATGGAATATTTACTATTGTAATTGTAGTATAAACCATTTCATTTACATCAATAAAACAACAAATCTATTCAATACTTTTTCCTGTGCAACTTATTGACGAGTTGAAAGAAAGATGCTATTATGTAATTAACCTGATTATTACAAAATTAATGTGTTCTTAGGGATATATGTACTTATATATAGACAAGTGGCTAACCTCAGATTATCACTGGAAATAATTATCTACTATCTATCACTTATTAATATGATAGTATTCATTGATAATATTATGTTAACAGGTCATAAAATTAGAACTATGTAATGAATGTACTATATAAACAAATTTAATAATGGATCAATGAGTTAACAAATGGACACATAGTAGTGAGTCATTCCTTAGTATATCGTTTCCATTTCAGTTCTATCTGTTGCTATAATCTACAATAATATGTTATCTTCAAACTATGATATTCTAGTTGAATATGAAACGTTAGAAAGATTATGTTGGCGCTTAATGTATTAATTATTTCATTAAACAAACTAACATTATATTACCTTGTGCAATTTTAATATTTTCAAACCCCACCCTTTCTTTTGACCACAATGGATGACTCGCTCGAAAGCTACGTGAAAGCAGTTATTGATGTCTTTAATTCTCAATATGCCAACCTCAGTTCAGCTCTGCAAGGATGTATGACAAAATTTACGGAAGAAGCATTTGCCGCTGATCTGATATCTGAGTCTGTTATGAGAAACGAGAATTTTGCTGACATAGCAAGCGAAATTAAAACTGGATTGAAGTTGAGGAAGACTGTAAAGGAAATACAGACACAATGTCATTGTCTTGTTAGAATTCTTGAGGATCTTGGTGGACCAGCAGCAACTGTTGGTAGGAATTTGATAGCAGAGCTGTCAATGTTAGTTTTAAAGTATGGTAAGTCATCGTAGATTGGATTAATTAAGTGTTACATTTAATTGGAGATCATGCAGTAAAAATTGATTGATCCATATGTACATGTCACCAGAAACACAGATATTCTTACTCCAATATGTATTGTCAGAATGGATTAATTAAGTCTCATTATATTTCCTGTTAATAGCAAAGTATTTGATTGTAGCTATTAACAGTTTTCATACTAAAGACACTAACAGTATTGGTATACAATTAATGTATAAACAATTCATACAGTTTTGATAGGTAAGACAAATTTATGCATTATAAAAATTTATCATTTATTTTGATAACCACTTTATAACTTACTATACAATCCATAATTAATGTAAATTACTCAAAATATGAAACGTTAGTATATTATTACAAAGCAACTGTTTAAAGTAATATGTTAATTTTTACAGCATGCATGAACTTGACATTCATGTTTAAGTTGTCAATACTGACGACAAAAGCAGTTGAACAATCATTATACAATGAAAAAATTGATCAGTTCTAGTATCGTCATAAATCAATTAAAGTACTATAACAGTTGTATTATGTGATATTGACTCTACCCATTATCAATATATCTCAGACTATGGCATAACTAGTAAAATATGTTTATTTCAACAAAATGCCTTTGGTAAGCTGTTACATCTCATAACATTAGATCTATCGAGTCTATTGAGTCAGTATGGGCTATCATTTGAACAACTAGAGAAAGAGTGTGATGATGGCGTGTTCATTGAGATCTCACAACATATGAATGATGACTATATAGCAGTTGGTCATTGTCTCCATTTATCAAGTGAAAAAGTGCATAGTATTTCACAAAGTGATAAAAGTGATGTACAAAAGAAGATTGAAATTTTGTGGGCATGGAAAAGAAAGAATGGTAGTGCAGCTACATCCAAAGAATTGGTAAAAACTTTCTTGAAAATGGAAGATCGATTTGTAGCTGAATCAATATTAAAATACCTCTCAAAGAGAACAACATCATTGCCACAAACAACAATATTTCACCTTGCTTTAGAGAAAGCAAAAAATCGCCACCCCAACTGGGAAGATTTAACAGAGAGTGAGCAGGAGGCAGTGAGAAACCAACTAATGGATGAGAATCGTGATGTACGTGAAGCTTATGTTCTCTTTGTTGCTCAACTTACAAAATCATTCAGAGAGCGTAAAGTTAACCCAAGAGATATTCAGTCAACTGTGTGTAATTATGGTATTGCAGAAGGTCATCAACATGAACCAAAGGTGTTTGATTTTAGAAGAGACGATAGTATTTCTGATGTTTTTTTTGAATTGTCTCAACACTGCACATGGTTCAACTATGACTTTTTTCATGTTATAGTTAACATTTTGGGAGATGAATCTGAAAGGAAGTGCTTAAACAAGTATGAAGATGAACATCTCATTCCCTATTTAAAACGCTCAATTTTTGAGATACCATGCACTCCTTTACATGCCCAATCTCAACGTACAAAACTACTTCTTAAAGTGTCTGCAGATCTCGTCATAACTGGGGGAGAAGTTAAAGCTGTTCAACGTAACCTTGCTAAATTGCTGGGTTTCAAAAGTAGTACACTTTTACGTTTTGAGAATTACAACAAAGGCTGTATTGAATTAGTGTTTAGTCTTCCCACTGTAATATTTGAGAAAAGCTCCCCTGGGTCCAAGCTGTTCACTAACATTGAATGGGACAAGTTAAGACAATCTTACAGATTTATTGTTGGTCTAGCAAATGTGTTGTAAGTTTTATTTAAAATAGATTCTCACTTTATGACATACATTAGATTATATTCGGAGAAACCAGAAGTATCTCTACTTGTTAAGTTGCTGCAAGAAAAAGAGGATGCTCTTAATGAACTTTTAGAGCGAGAAAAGACAAAACAAAGTTAGTGATTTTGTTATGCATATATTTAGACCTATATACTATGTTGTGTTATCAATTACATACATAGCAACAGGTTTTACCTTAAATAGTCATCATATTATATTCTAAAGTTTGCATAAGTAAAATGCCTTTTACTGATAACTAACTGTAATCATCTCTGTACTATATGTGTACATTTTATTATTAGTAGCTCACAGTATAGACAGAGAGGGATTACAAGATCAATCATTAACTAACACTTTATCAGGTACATGTACATTAATTGAGATATAACTATGTACCTAATGTAAATAGAGAAGTTGAAAGTATCAGAGAAAATAAGTAAGGCAAAGACGTTAGAGATTGAAAACTTAGCCAGACATAAAGAAAGTGAGCTATATTACTGCTAGTAGAACATACCATATATGGCTATGTTCTATAGCTACTGATAAAATATTAGTAGAAAAACAAGAAGAGATTGAGGTACTACAAATGGAATCAAAATCACTTAAAGCCAAATTAATGAGGAGAGAAGAAAGTGGAATTAGTCAGTTGATGGAGAAGATGAAAAGTAAAGTATAAACATTATGACATGTATACATAAAACTACAATTGCTGTACAGAATTCTATTGACATTCAAATTATTATTAATATAAATTATTGTAGATCCAAGAATTTGTGACACAAAATTGAAGAAGATAATATCATATGAATTTAGTAAGTTAAAGTCTACACAGATAGTTGAGAACTTAACACATCTTATTACCAGAACACATAATGAGAAAAATACATGAAACATCCATATCATTGATTAAAATGACAAATAAAACTCTGAAGTAATACTTGATAAAGAGATGTTTGGTATTATTATTAATAACTTATTGATCTAAACAATTATAGTAACAGTGTTCCTAAGAGTTTTATACCTGGGATTTAATAATAAAAATGAATGGGATTCATCATTTCATGCCCTTTCCATTTCTTTATGTTCTTCATTTCGTGGTACTATTATTATATCTCATTATTATGTCTAATGTAATACTAATATACATATGGTATATATGTTCTTTGTATTCTACAGAATTACAGAAAGAGGTACAATCATTACAAGAGATAATAACATCTCTTACTTTTCAAATAAGAGAGAAAGAGGAAAGAAATGTTTATTTAACTGAGAATATAAAACGTATATACAGAACATATATGGCTCTTTACTTTACCTATTGTAGATTTACAATCTCAGATATTAGAGGTGAGAGATCTCCTTAAAACTTGTCATCCACTTCTAAATCAAAAACTTGAGGAACCACTTCATAGCAAACAAGAGGGTAAATTCTTTACTTGTTAAATTTTATTTAAGCTTGGATATTGTTTATTGCTTTATATTTCAGACACAGAAGATTACGAGCTGTTTGACAGGATGAAAACACTAGAGAACTTCACATTTACTATCCAAGAAAGAGAAAGTATTATATAACTTTTCAAAATTTACAACTCTTATATTGTATACTGTGTAGTTACTGATAAACACAAAGAGATTACAAAATTACAGGAGATGATTACTTCACTAACTCTTCAATTGACAGAGAAAGATAAGATCATCACTCAGTTAAGAACAAAAGATAAAGATGAAGAGGATAGCCAACAGGAATCATCAGATGTAGGACTACCAAGTAAGCTGCCATATAACTTCAGTAATGTTAAAAATATGTAAATATTGTTGAGTATGTATTGACTTGTAGACACTGTTATAACATTTGATAACTCATCAATTTGACATACAACAACTGTATGTGAAATTTATGAAATGAAGACACAAGTCTATTTTGTTAGTTGTTTCATCACAACATAAGTTGTCAAAGTTTGGTAAGAACTCTCTCTCCAGTAATGGATGCATCACCAATGGCTAAATAACAATAAAAATTTCAACTATCAAATATTTCTCAGTAATCTATATGGATATATATGACAGTTTGTCATAATAGTACCTTCACATGTACCAATTAATGTGGTCAATGTTATTGTTTAAATTTACTTCATAATACATTCAGTGAGTGAGTATACATTACGAAAACTAGGACCTCAATTTCAATACTAAAGTGGATGGTTGGTTAGTATAACTATTAGAGTGATTTAAAAAATATAAATGGAAGAGATTCATGCACCTTAACTGATATACATATACATTTTCATATATATATATATATATATATATTTGTATGTTTATACTGGTATAGCTGTACTTGACCTACCCTTGGTTGCAACAAATAAAATACCAATAAGTGACATGATCAATAGAGATCAAGAAGTCAATAACATAACACATGTTATCAAACAATACAGGAATAGTTACTGTTGACATCAGTACCTAGGACTATCATTGGCATTATAAGAGATGTGTCTGCAGTATAGAGAAATTGAGTATAATAATTTGAAGACTATACTCTGTCTTGTAGAATAAGTTTATTTCCATATATCATTGCCATAGTAACCTAACACCAGTAAGTGTCATGTTCTTTGTTTGGCCTTGATTTAATAATTGAGCGTGCTGGAGTGTACATATAGCTATTGTTGTGTGTATAAATGTTATATTGTAAGTATGTTTTATTATAGGAGACACTGGAAGTGTTAAGTGGACTAGTGATAGTGTTACACTTAATTCATGTACTGTGGTTGAATGTAAGGAAGTGATATGTCAATTAAAGAGGCGACAACATACAACATGGTGGATTGAACTCCACTCATTATCTTCTCGAAGTTTACTAACACTATTAACTGATATTAATGAATGCCAAGTGAAAAGACTTGATGTAGAGAACACTCATTTTGATAGTGAATGTGTCAGTCAACTATCACAAGTAGTAACTGATAACAAAACAATGGAGGACCTATTTCTTATCTCTTCACCTCTCATACCAGATACTTACCAGACTCTAACAACAGCTCTAACTGTTAACAAGATAATCAAGGGATTAGGGTTGTATTATGACAATAATATTGCTGATGACGACATACCTTATTTTTGTAGTCTTATCACTAATAATAAAATATTACAATATCTCTATATTGATAACTGTCCTAATATTACTAAATTTGGTATGCAACGATTACAAAATGTCTGTGTAAACAATGATAGTTTGAAGTATTTGTATATAAATGGTAACTTTCTCCGCTAATTATTTTTGTACTATTTTTGTTATTTTTACTAAAAAGAAATTCTTTTAAATTGAAATAAGTCAATTATTAGTTAAATAGTTTAGTTTCCATTTCTTACAAAGTTACAAAATTTGTAATTCACTTCTCTACAAACACTCAACTCAGCTATTACATATTGTATTTCCTTATACTGTACATATGTCCTATATAAACAGCTGCTTAGTTGGTTATTTGGATTACTTAAAGATGACTGTAAGAATTACATCATTGAACCTGTTCCTACTGTAGAAGCCAGAGAAGAGGAGGAAAACGAGGAGTTTGAGAGAGAGAGAGGGAGAGAGTATCATTAGGTGTGTGTGCTTTCATGTGTCACATTATTATTTTAATCTATACAATCCATTACAACCAGCTTAAGGTTGTACCTATACTGCTATTCCCATATACTTTGATAACCCTATACTTGAAGTAGAAGTATCTGTCAATAGTGGTACCTATACTGATAATTAATTAATATTAATTAATTATTGCACCCATCCAAACATGTGTCTTTCATCATGGCTGATCAAAAGAGAAGCTCTGTCTGGCAGTTTTTCACAATTAAACCATCAGACAGCTCCAAAGTTACATGCAATATATGTGGAGATATTATCTCTCTCAAAGGCAAAGGCCAAAAGAAAGAGTAAGCGTGTAGGACTGTAGTTGGACTTGTTGATTGAACAATATTATTATAAAAATTTTACTAACACCAACCTTAAAAAACATCTAAGATGTTGTCACAGAGAAGAATGGTTAGAGTTTGAGCATCTTGAAGAATTAAGAAGTGAGGCTTATCAATCTAGTAGCAAAAAGGGCACCAGATCAACAATCTTTAGAATCTCTTCCTGAAAAAAGTCCAAAGTTTAAATTTGATCACCCAAGATCTGTAAAAATTCACTGAGCAATTGCAGAAATAATATGCATTGATTGTCTCCCCGTTGATTGCCTCCCCTTTTATACTGTGGAAAAGATGGGGTTCCTTTGTTTGGTGAGTGTTCTTGAGCCAAAATACACTATTTGTTCACGCAAATACTTATCTGAAAGTATGATTCCAGCGATGTATGAGAAAGTTTGCAACCATCTGTCTAAATTGTTGAAGTCGAGTGCCATATTAGCATTGAGTCATCAATAATTATCTTGCGAGTGTTCTTGAGCCAAAATACACTATTTGTTCACGCAAATACTTATCTGAAAGTATGATTCCAGCGATGTATGAAAAAGTTTGCAACCATCTGTCTAAATTGTTGAAGTCGAGTGCCATATTAGCATTGAGTCATCAATAATTATCTCGCGCATCACGTGAGATATTTCTTGTCTGTATTCTGTGGTATAGGTCACTTGAGGAGGCAAAAAATAATAAAGAAAGTCTCTGGATATAAGACCACAGTGAGGTTAAGCACTTTAGTGCATTTCATATTTATTAAAGATGTTGTTTTGTCCCAAAAGAATGTTGATAGCCTTCTTGTAAGTAGCAGACGTATAGTAAATCATTTCAACCATTCCAACACTGCCTTGTATGCGCACTTTAGAAAAAAAGAACTGGATTTATGGCAATGCAAGATGAGGTATCTCATGAATAAGTGTTAGGTATATATAATATAACTGCAACATAATTAAAGTAGTTGGTTGTATGCAGAATGGATTGAAGTGCTTTTTAATCAATCCAAGGATCAAGTTGGCTTGTCTTCTTAATTCAAGAGCTAAGTTCTGTGGTGATACTTTGAGTGTTAATTTAAATGTCAGTGTATATGTGATATCAAAAGGTGGTGGTTAGGATGTAATGTCAATGAAGAATGAAATATACATGTAAAAGATTAGATAATTGAATCAACTGGATCCCTCCCTGTTTCCTCTCTCTCTTTAATATCTCGCTCTATGTGTGGACGTGTATGTACGTGTATGTGTGTGGGTGTGCACATGTCTATCTATCTCTCTCTCTCTCTCCATCCCTCCTTCCTCACTTCCCCCCCCCTCTCTCTCTTTCTTTCTCTGTGTGCATGTGTGTGTGTGTCTCTCTCTCTCTTAAGCTTGGTCTCTCCCATCCTCCTTCCCTTCCTCTCACAGTATAGCTAGCTCTCTCTCTCTCTCTTTTCTCACTCTGTGTGTGTATGTGTGTGTGGTGTGTGCGTGTCTCTATCTCTTACGATCTATCTTTCTCTCTCCATCCCTCCTTCCTCCCTCCCTCTCTTTTTACTGTAGGAAAAACAATGTATAATTTCCATTGATGTTACAACATTTGTCATTATTGTTATAATCATTGTATTAATGTAAGTAAATAACCATCACAAATACGACTGTAGGAAAAACAAAGTATAATTTCCATTGATGTTGCATTATTTTATCATTGTTATTAAAATTATTGGATTAGTGTAAGTAAATAACCAACATAAAACCAACTTTCTGAAAAACAAGTTATTTTCTACATTGATTCTAGTAAAGAATGGTAAAATACCATCAAAGATACAACACTATTACATTTATTGGTAATTTTTAACCAATGGAAATACTACAACCAATGTAAACTCTTCATTTTACAAACGTTATAAAGTGAAAATTTTTCCTTTGATTACAAAGTTGTTGAGCTTCTACTCAATGCAAATGCAGATCCTAATATTCAAACACAATTTTGTTGGACTGCTTTAATGTTTGCCTGTGAGAATTACCATCACCAAGTTGTTGAGTTTCTACTCAAGGACAAGGCAGATCCTAATATTCAAGACCAAGAATTTTGGACAGCATCAACAATTGCTAGTCAGAATGGTCATTTTGAAATAGTTTATTTATTAGAAAAGTACATTGATCCTAGTAGCAGTTCTTATTAAAAATTAGACCAATCAATAAACCAACCGGCAGAAAGTAACAGCTCTGATATTTTAATACCTGATCAACAGACAGAGGAACCTAATAAACAACTACAAAGTATACAGACAACAAAGTCTGTAGTTGAACAAGATTTTTTTCCACACTCAATTGTCCACTCCTCATCTCTAAAGCATTCTTTCCAATATCGTTTAATAACATCTATCAAGCAACCATTTCATACTTTTAAAGATATTATGAAAAAAGAACTCAGAATTAACAAATCAACAAATTTGGAACAGGAACAACTATAACAAAATCACTCTACATTGATCCACCTACCATTACCTATTTCAAGAAAGAATTAAAAAAAAACACAAAGAAAAGATAATGTCACCACAAAGAATATTATAAACAAGTAATTATTGTTGTTAAAATAATTATGTTGCATTGTTATGTGTTTGGTAAAAGCCAAAGTATAATATTAAAGCTGTCAATTATATTTTCCATCAATGCAAAGAAAATGTAATGTTATAAAAAATGTTGTTTTTTCGTATGTAATAACTCTATGATACTGTGGTGTAATAATGTACAAAGGTTTCTTAATAAAATGTCATGATAATGATAGAAAACGATGTTATCTCCTATATATTTGTAATTACTATGGACAATATTAGAAGATTAGATATCATGACAAAAATTACTGAAATGTTTTAAAACATTGAGTATTCTACAAAAAAAAAATAATATTAACTACAATACATAAGTTATTCAGTCACTGTTATGTGTTCTTCTTTTAACTACAGTACATAATGAGAGTATTATTAAGAAAATATATAGAATACAATGTAATCAACAATTGTATACTATATAGACAGTGAGATGTATTGATGATGCTCAGTTACTGTCATTTTCATGTCTTCTACTTTTACTATCAGTTTGATGATGAGAATGATGTTTGTAACAATGTTTTCTTTGTGTCTTGTCTACTTCTTTTGCCTACAGAGGAAGATCCGTTTGGTAAGACTTATGTGGTATCATATCTGTGCTTCTTTAAAATATGTCTGTCTTGGGCTTTTTTTTCATTCTTTTCTCTTTTTGTATTTTTTCTGTTGAGATATGAAAGCAGCAATAGGTAACAAAACTTTTATATTAAATTAACTAGTTAGTGAACTGATTTGTCATATACTGAGTGGATACATGTATAAAATGATGGGGGATGTACACACATTATCTATAAACAATATGCTTGCCAGTAAGAATGGCTATTACCAAGGAAAAAGCTGATCCTAATCTTCAAACACAAGAAGATTCAACATATGCAAGTGAGGCAAGTGAGAATGGCCATTACCAAGTCATTCAACTTCTCTGAAATGTTGATATTAATTTCAAAGAAAAGGTGGTGTGACTGCTTTAATATTTGCCAGTCAGAATGGCTGTTACCGAGTCATCGAGTTTCTCAAAAAAATGCTGATCCTAATCTTCAAAGACAAAGTGGTTGATCAGCATTAATAATTGCCACTCAGAATGGTTATTTCAAAATAGCAAAAGGTTGGACATCATTAACAATTGCTAGTCAGAATGGTCATTTTGAAATATTTCATTTATTAGAAAAACACATTGATCCTAGTAGCAGTTCTTGTAAAGAGTTAGAGCAATCAATAAACCAACCAACAGAAAGTAACAGCTCTGCTATCATAATAACCCGATCAACAGACAGAGGAACCTAACAAATTATCACAAAGTATACAGAGAATGGAGTCTGTAGTTGAACAAGATGTCCTTCCACACTCAATTATCCACTCCTCATCTCTAAAGCAGTCTTTAAATATTGTTTAATAAAATCTATCAAACAACCATTTCATACTTTCAAAGATACTAAGAAGAAAGAGATCATAGATAACAAATCAACAAATTTGGAACAATAACCATGACAACAACATCACTCTACATTAATCCAGCTATATACCAATATCTATTTCAACAAAAAAGTTGTAAAAGAAACAAAGAAAATATAATGTTATAACAAAGAATATTTTAAATAAATTATTATTGTTAACATGTGCTGTAATGTGCTAATTTGAAATTCTTGTTATATGTTGGCAAGTATAGTGTTAAAACTATCAACATTCTATTCTTTCCATGTATACACAATAGATGACTTTTTCACATCTTGTTGTACTACAGGTTACAATTTAGTTAGAGTAGTTGTTTGATGCCCATAACCTTTTTGTTCCTGTGATTATAATTAGTTGTCTCCCACTCATTGTTTCAATAAAGATTTCTGATCACTAAAGAGTGATATCTCAGAATTTGAATGATGTATATAGGTATAAAATTGCTGTCATATGTACTACAAACTAATCTGCAGTCATCTATTGTCTATATAATTCTCCCTGAACATAACACACATTTGATGAAGAAACAAAGTCTTGAGGTTTTTTTGTAACTATTATCATGTCTCCTTCACGTATACATGTAATAACAACAATTGTATTATACTCTTCTCAAAAAGGACCATGTAATGTAACAAGAATAACAAGATCATGATGTGTGTATTTCATTGTAGAAGAGCTTTCTGAGCTGGAATTAGTCCATATAATGTACTAAATAAAATTGAGTTGTACTGTGCTTAGTTATAAAGTTTCCTACACAATGTAAACAGATTGAAAAAGAGGGTGGTGTTAGGAATAGGTTCACAGGTTATTATTTAAATTACATATTATGTTTCCCAATTTACTTATTATAATACTGTACTTACTGACTATTACTGCCTATTATTACTGTATAATGATGTACCTACTGACTGTAATATTACTTTTGATGAGTTTCACAAAGTTATTTCATAAAGCTGTAATCTGTTTAACAAACTTATAACCCATTGTATAGCTTGCTATAACTCACGATAACTCACTATCATTTAGTGTAACCTATTATGACCTTATTATATTCCATTGTAACCTAATGTAACCTTATTATATTCCATTGTAACCTAATGTAACCTTATTATATTCCATTGTAACCTACTGTAACCTTATTATAATCCATTGTAACCTACTGTAACCTTATTATAATCCATTGTAACCTACTGTAACCTTATTATAATCCATTGTAAGCTACTGTAACCTTATTGTAATCCTAACTAAAAACAGGATCCTAATCTTCAAACACAAAATGGGGTGATTGCTTTAATGTTTGCCAGTCAAAATGGCCATTTTCAAGTTTTTGAGATTCTACTAAAAGAAAATGCTGACCCTAATCTTCAAACAAAGAAGGGTTCAACATCATTGATATCGCCCAGTCAAAATGGCCATTACCAAGTAGTTGAGCTACTACTCATTGGAAAGGCTGATCCAAATCTTCAAACACAAAAAGGTTTCATTGGATTGACATTTGCCATTCAAAATGGTTACTACCAAAGTCACTAAGCATAAGATGTTAGGACTGCTTTAATGTTTGCTAGTCAGAATGAGCATTTCCAAGTTGTTCAGCTTCTTTTCAAAGAAAATACTGATTCTAATCTTGAAAACCAAGATTGTGTGACTGCTTCAAATTATGCCACTTTGATAGGATGCCATTACCAAGTCATTGAGCTACTTCTCAAAGAGACTGCTAATCTTAATCTTCAAACACAGAATGGTTGGACTGCTTTAATGTTTGCCAGTCAGAATGGCCGTTTCCAAGTCATTGAGGTTCTACTCAAAGAAAAAGGTGATCTTAATCTTTAATACAAAAATGGATCAACTGCTTTAATGCTTTTGAGTGGCCATTGTCAGGTTGTTGAGCGTATAATCAAAGAAAATGCTGATCCCAATATCCCAATGATAAAAATGGTAAGACTGCTTTTTTAATGTTTGCTAGTCATATTGGTCATTTTGAAATAGCTCATTTTTTAGAAAAGTACATTGATCCTAATAGTAGTTCTTATAAATTATTAGAACAATCAATAAACCAACTAATAGAAAGTACCAGTTCTGTCATTATGGTAATTTTAAAGATACAAAAAAAGAAATCAACAAATCAACAATTTTGGAACCGAAACAATCACAACAAAACATCACTCTATATTGATCCAACTAGCATTATGTATTTCAAGAAAGAAGTTGAAAAAGACAGAAAGAAAAGATAATGTTACAACAAACAATATTGCACACAAATAATTGCTATTGTAAACATGATTTGTTATGTGTAAATTTAAAATTTCTTCATTTTGTTGTTATATGTAAAGATGTCTTCTTTCTCTCTTGTCTACTTCTTTTGTCTACAGAGGAGGAGTCATAGGTATGTCTGATGTAACATCATGTCTGTATTTCTTTGTACCTTCTCTTTCTTCCTAATTTGTTTTGATTTTTTGTGTTTCTTTTTGTTGATGAGTGAGGGTGGATATTTTTGTGACATTTAATAAAATGAATAGAAATGGTTGAAGAACTACTGCAAACCAAACAATGTGTGTATATGGATGAGCATATATATATATATATATATATATATATATATATATATATATATATATATATATATGTGAGTGTGTGTGTGTGTAGAAATATGGATGACCAACTAAGAAAACTGAATGCACAGAAGAGTGCAATTGTGCATATAAATGAATATATATAAAGTGATGGAGGATACAAAAAGAATTAGAGCTACATTCAAGCACACAGTCAGACTTGGTAGTGGATTAATAATAATTGGACAGATACAAATATAAATGGAAAGTTAGATACTGTAAATAAAATCATTGTCTGAGAATGTAAACAGAAAACAAATCATTGGATGGATAATGGACAGACAAATAGAAAATAGGATAGCAGTAAATTTTTAGATGTAAAAATAATTATGTAGTCACAATAGACAATTAAACAAATACAAAACATGTTACAGACATAAATACTTGTTGGTGTCTTGAGAATTACTTGACAGCTGTCAATTTATCTATAGTTGTGACAACAAAAGATAGATGAGTGTTGGCCGCATAGTGATTGTTATTCTTCATAATACTACAAACTCACAATTAACAACAAGATATTCTAATTTTAGAATACTGTGAGCCATTTATAATGATGACCATATAAGGATATACTAGACTTATTTACACTTTCATATTAGTAAGCTGTTTCATAGTCAATATTTATTCACTAATATAATTTAGTACCATACGATATACATACACTACTTTTTATATACATGTTATCTGTGAGAGTATTATATTCAGGATTATATGAATAATCTTTGATATATTGACAATATTTAGAACAATTCATTGGTATATAACAAAAGGGGGCAGTACTATATAGCTGATCTATTCTATGTGAGTGTGACAGCTGTCACTTTAGCTATAGTTCTAATAATAGAAGGTAGATGAACATTTGCTATTTTAGTGTATATCATTCCTCATAGTACTACAACACAGAGTTATGATAATAACAACCATATATGGATATTGAAAGTGTTTCAGGTTTATCAAGAAACTAATAGCTATAGCTATATAGTTATTTCCAATATGTCTGACAATCCTACAAGATGTACTACTACTCTACCAGTAGATAGTCCTAGAATGTCTAACAGACCAACTGAGTCTGAACTAATGGAACTACTTGAACCATTAGTAGAGTGGGAAAAATTTGCTATTTTTCTACCAAAGATGTCAGATGCAATGATAAGAGAGATTGTAAAAGATAAATCATCAATATATCTACAAAAAATGACTCTCTTTTCAAAATGGCTCAGAGTTGATTCTTATGCTACCTGGGATAAAGTAATTGTTGCCCTATCTAAAGCTAATGAGCACTATCTAGTCTCAATAGTACAAGAAAACCTTATTACCACCATACCACCAGTAGATCTCTATCAAGGTGAGTGTAATGGATATGACAAGACATGTATGTAAGTCCCTTGTTCTGTTACAGGTACACACAGTCAAAATCATGACACATTAGTTGAGACTAGTGTGGATAGTGATGTGAACACAAGAAAAGAGAACAAAGAAAATAGTATCTTAACACAACAGAGTCATATTGCAGTTAAACAAACAGTTCCAATTTCAAAGAAGGTATTAGAAATGAGTTCTAAGGATCAAGTTGCAGTAAATTTACAAAACCTACATTCCAAATTTACATCAATTATAGCCAAAGTCAGGAGCCGTCTAGCTGATGGTATTAAAGATGGAACACACAAACTAGTTGATATTGCTCTATTTGTTGAGGAATACACTGAAGGAAAAGGACTAACTGAAATTGAAAATATTCACAAATTGTTTAATACCATTCAACCACACTATTGCTTTCTTAATTGCAAACTGATAGAGAAACTAGTGAAACAGTTTTTTTTGGAGATGTCCTACAAACTGAATTAGAAGAATATTCAAATGAACTTGAAATATTTTCAGGGTCTTCTCAACTACAATATATCAAGACAGCTATTGAAGAAGCTCTGCTACTAAAAGAAGAGGTCACAGAAATATCATGTGAAGTCATCATCAAACTACATGGTAGATGTGGACAAATGACATTAAAAAATTTCTATAAACTTATCAATTACTTATTTCCAACAAAGAGGCACTTTTTGACCCACATTCACGTTGAACCAGGATTAATTTGTGTTCAGTTCCTAGCACCTCTCTCACAATCACAATCTCTCATGCTTATGGCAGCTGAGAAAACAGAGTTCATGTATCAAGTTGGTATCTATGAAATGATCATCAATGACCATCCCATCTTAATGGAAGAAGAGGATCAACTTGTTACAATTGAACAATCACTACTTCAAGCAACACAAGCTGGTCATCATAATGATGTTATAATACTATTGGATTTAGGAGCCAATGTTGATTATCAGAATGAAGAAAGGAAAACGGCTTTAATGTTAGCAATTAATGGTGGACATGAACATATTATACAGACATTAATAGCAAGAGGAGCTAATGTCAACATTCAAGATGATTGTGGTAACACTGCATTGATAATAGGTCTAAATTTTGCTGGTCAAAATGGTCATTTCCAAGTTGTTGAGCTTCTTCTTAAAGAAAAAGCCGATCATAATCTTCAAGACCAAGATGGCTTGACAGCTTTAATGTTTGCCAGTAAAAATGGTCATTACCAAGTGGTTGAACTTCTTTTTAAAAAAATGCTGATCCTAATCTTCAAAACCAAGAAGGTAGGACTGCTTTAATGTTTGCCAGTCAGAATGGTCATTACCAAGTTGTTGCACTTCTTCTTAAAGAAAAAGCTGATCATATTCTTCAAGACCAAGAAGGTTGGACTGCTTTAACGTTAGCCAGTTGGAATGGTCATTATCAAGTTATAGAGCTTCTTCTCGAAGAAATTGCCGATCATGATCTTCAAGACTTAGTAATTGAGCTTCTTAAAGAAAATGCTGATCATAATCTTCAAGACCGAAAAGTTGGGACTACTTTAATGTTTGCCACTTGGAATGGTCATTACCAAGTCGTTGAGTTTCTTCTTAAAGAAAATGCTAATCATAATCTTCAAGACCAAGATGTTGTGATTGCTTTAATGTTATCCAGTTGGAATGGTCATTGCCAAGTTGTTGAGCTTCTTCTCAAAGAAAATGCCAATCATAATCTTCAAGACCAAGAAGTTGGGATTGCTTTAATGTTTGCCCAGTGAGAATGGTCATTACCAAGTTGTCGAGCTTCTCCTGAAAGAAAATGCTGACCCTAATTTTCAAGACAAAGAAGGTAGAACTGCTTTAATGCTTTCCATTGAGAAAGGTTATTATCGAGTTGCTAAGCTTCTTCTTAAAGAAAACACCAATCATAATCTTCAAGACCTAGACGGTTGGACTGCTTTAATGTTTGCAAGTAAGAAAGGTAATTCCCAAGTTGTTGAACTTCTTATTAAAGAAAATGCCAATCATATAATCTTAAAAACCGTGATGGCTGGACTGCTTCAATATTTGCCAGTCAGAATGGTCATTACAAAGTTGTCGAGCTTCTTCTCAAGGAAAACGTCAATTATAATCTACAAGACCAAGAAGGTTGGACTACGTTAATGTTTGCCAGTAAGAATGGTCATTACCAAGTTGTTGAGCTTCTTCTTAAAGAAAATGCTGATTTTAACATTCAAACAAAAAGAGGTGGGACTGCTATAATATTTGCCAGTTGGTACCAAGTTGTTGAGCTTTTTCTCAAAGAAAATGCCAACCCTAATCTTCAAAACCAAGAAGGTTGGACTGCTTTAATGTTTGCCAGTCAGAATGGTTATTACCAAGTCGTTGAGCTTCTTCTAAAAGAAAATGCTGATCCTAATCTTCAAAACCAAGAAGGTACGGAGTGCTTTAATTTTTGCCAGTCAAAATGGTCATTACGAAATTGTCAAGCTTCTTCTTAAAGAAAATGCCAATCATAATCTTCAAGACAACAAAGGTTGGACTGCTTTAATGTTTTCCAGTGAGAATGGTCATTGCCAAGTTGTTGATCTTCTTCTTAAAGAAAGAGCTGATCGTAATTTTCAAGACCAAAAAGGCAGGACTGCTTTAATGTTTGCCAGTCAGAATGGTCGTTACCAAGTCATTGAGCTTCTTCTCAAAGAAAATGCCAATCATAATCTTCAAGATCAAGAAGGTTGTACTGCTTTAATGAATGCTAGTCACAGTGGTCATTACAAAATCGTTGAGCTTCTTCTCAAAGAAAATGCCAATCATAATCTTCAAGACCAAGAAGGTTGGACTGCTTTAATGTATGCCAGTAAGAATGGTCATTACCAAGTTGTTGAGCTTCTTCTTAAAGAAAGTGCTGATACTAATCTTCAAAATCAAAAAGGTTGGACTGCTTTAATGTTTGCCAGTCAGAATGGTCATCACCAAGTCATTGAGCTTCTTCTTAAAGAAAATGGTGATCCAAATATTCAAACACAAAATGGTTGGACTGCTTTAATGTTTGCTAGTATGAATGGTCATTACCAAGTCATTGAGCTTCTTCTCAAAGAAAATGCCAATCATAATCTTCAAGACCAAGATGGTAGGACTGCTTTAATGTTTGCCAGTCAGAATGGTCATTACCAAGTCGTTGAGTTTCTTCTTAAAGAAAATGCTGATCATAATTTTCAAGACCAAAATGGTTGTACTGCTTTAATGTATGCCAGTCAGAATGGTCATTACCAAGTCGTTGAGCTTCTTTTTAAAGAAAATGTCAATCATAATCTTCAAGACCAAGATGGTAGGACTGCTTTAATGTTTGCCAGTCAGAATGGTCATTACCAAGTCGTTGAGCTTCTTCTCAAAGAAAAAGCTGATCATAATTTTCAAGACCAAAATGGTTGTACTGCTTTAATGTTTGCCAGTCAGAATGGTCATTACCAAGTCGTTGAGCTTCTTCTCAAAGAAAAAACTGGTCATAATTTTCAAGACCAAAACGGTTGTACTGCTTTAATGTATGCCAGTCAGAATGGTCATTACCAAGTCGTTGAGCTTCTTTTTAAAGAAAATGTCAATCATAATCTTCAAGACCAAGATGGTAGGACTGCTTTAATGTTTGCCAGTCAGAATGGTCATTACCAAGTCATTAGGCTTCTTCTTAAAGAAAAAGCTGATCATAATTTTCAAGACCAAAAGCTTCTTCTTAAAGAAAATGCTAATCCTAATCTTCAAACACATGATGGTTGGACAGTATCAACAATTGCTAGTCAGAATTGTCATTTTGAAATAGCTCATTTATTAGAAAAGTACATTGATCGTAGTAGTACTTTTTATAAAGGATTAGACCAATCAATAAACCAACCAATAGAAAGTACCAGTTTCTCTATTTTATTAACTTACCAACAGACAGAGGAACCTAGCAAACAGTTACAAAACATACAGACAACAGCAGAGTCTGTAGTTAAACAAGATGATGTCCTTTCACACTCAAGTATCCTCTCCTCATCTCTAAAGCAGTCTTTTCAAAATCGTTTAATAAAATCTATCAAACAACCATTTCATACTTTTAAAGATACAAAAAAGGAAGAACTCAAAGATAACAAATCAGTTAATTTGGAACAGGAAAAAAACAACCACAACAAGAAACTCACTCTAGACTGATCCAGCTACCATTACCTATTTCAAGAAAGAAGTTGAAAAGACACATAATGTTACAACAAAGAATATTTTAAGTAAATAGTCATTATTAATATGTGTTGTTACGTGTTGTTAACTGTCAATTATCTATATTTGTTCAGAATATTCCGTATTAATTATAATTAGTTGTCTCTTTCATCGTTTCATTATAGATTTCTGATATGAGCCTTCAAAGCTTATTAAGAGTGATGTGTGAGAATGGTGTATATAGGTATACAATTTTTGTTATAAGTACTACAAACTCACCTTGCAGTCATCCTTTGTTTACACAATTCTCTCTGAACATAACACACATTTGATGAAGAAAGAAAGTCTTAAATTTTTTTGTAATTGTTACAAATTCATATTCACTCATCATGTCTCTTTCATGCATACATGTCATCACAACATTGTATTATACTCTTCTCAAATTAGTCCATATAATGCAGCAAGAATAACAAGATCATGATGTGTGTATTTCACTGTAGAAGAGCTTTCTGAGCTGGAATTTGTCCATGTAATGTAATAAATATAATGGAATTGTGATATGTATAATTATAAACTTGATACACAATGTAAACAGATTGAAAAAGTGGGAGGTGTTAGTAATAGCTTCACAGGCTATTATTTAAATTACATGTTATGTTTCTCAATCTACCTATTATAATAATATACTTACTGACTATTGCTGTCTATTACTACTGTATGATACTGTACTTACTGACTATTACTGTCTATTATTACTATATAATAATATACTTACTTACTATTACTGTCTATTATTACTGTATAATAATGTACTTACTGACTTTTACTTTCTATTATTGCCGTATAATACTGTACTTACTGACTATTACTGTCTATTATTACTATATAATAATATACTTACTTACTATTACTGTCTATTATTACTATATAATAATATACTTACTTACTATTACTGTCTATTATTACTGTATAATAATATACTTACTTACTATAATATTACTTTTGATGGAGTCTCATAAACTTATTTGATAAACTGTTGTAACCAAATGTATGTAATGTCATCTCATTATATAACTTATTATATAACTCATTATAACTTACTGTACCCTTCATTATATAATTCACTGTAACCTATTGTAACCCACCTAATTAGGTGAATTACAATAGGTTACAGTGGATTATATGCACAATGTTATAGCATAGTTAAATTATTTAATTATACTATAATATTGTGCATTTTGCAGCCGAAAAATATAGAAGCTACTAGAAAAGGAGATCCTAATCTTCAAAACCAAGATGATGGACTGTTTAATGTTTGCATATGAAAATGTTCTTTATGTTAATCTTCTATTTAAGGAAATGTCAGATTTTCAAGAACAAATGTATTTTAAACTTTTTGCCATAATTTTTTTAGTAATAATAATTTTTAACATAATTGATTAACAATTTCTAAAATGGTGATTTTGAAATTGAAACAGAAAGTGGCACAACTGTTGTAATGTTAGATAGTAAGAATGCTTATTACCAAGTCATTTAGCTTTTGCTCAAAAATGCTGATCCCAATCTTATGAACAAAGACGGTTGGAATACTTTAAAGTTTGCCAGTGGAACATCATTACCATGTTGTTGAGGTTCTACTCATAGCAGGTGCTAATCTTAATCTTAAAGATGCAAATGATTGTACTGTTTTAATGTTTGCCATTCAGAAAGGCAATTACCAAGTTGATAAACTTCTCTTAGAGAAAATAGTGATTCTACTTGTTATTTGCATTTTGGTTGGACAGCCTAGGTGTATGCTAATCAGGATGGTCATTATGACATAGTTCATTTATTAGAAAAGTACATTGATCCTAATAGTAGTAATTCTTGTAAAGAATTAGATCAATCAATAAACCAACCAATAGAAATTACCAGCTCTGTTATTTTATACTTGATCAACAGACAGAGGAACCTAACAAACTATCACAAAATATACAGATGACAGAGTCTGTAGTTGAACAAGATGTCCTTCCACACTCAATTATCCACTCTTCATCTCTAAAACAGTTTTTAAATATTGTTTAATAAAATCTATCAAACAACCATTTCATACTTTTGAAGATACTAAGAAGAAGAGATCAGAGGTAACAAATCAACAATTTTGGAGCAGAAACAACCACAACAACATCACTCCACATTGATCATCTACTATTACCTATTTCAAGAAAGAAGTTAAAAAAGCTATCTTCTCAGAATGGCTCAAAGTTGATTATTATGCTACCTGGGAGAAAGTAATTGTTGCCCTGTTAAAAGCTAATGAACACTATCTAACCTCAAAAGTACAAGAAAACCTTATTACTACCATACCACCAGGAGATCCTTATCAAGGTGAGTCAGTGTAGCATATACATAAAGAGATTTGTGCGTGAATACATTCTTTAGTCATAGGTACACACAGCCGAGATGACATATTAGATGAGACTAGTACAGACACAAGGAAAGATATTAAAGCAAATGATATGAAGATAAAAGAAGAGACCACAGAAAGTAGTAACTTAACATCACACTGTTATATTACAATTCAGTCAACTGCTTAAACTTCAAAGAAGATAATAGAAAAGAGGTCTAAGGATCAAGTGGCAGCATATTTGCAAAATAAACAAGAGGATATAACAAGTCATTGAACTCATCAAAGAAAAAACTAATCCTAATATTCAAAAACAAAATTTTGTGACTGCTTAATGAATGCCTGTAAAAATGGTCATCAAGATACTTTTCAAAGAAAAAGCCAACTGTAACCTTCAAGATCAAAAAGACTGGACTGCTTTAATGTATGCTAGTGGTTATGATCATTACCAAGTCATTGAATTTCTTCTCAAAGCAAACTCTGATCCTAACATTCAAACGCAAAATGGTATGACTGCTTTAATGATCATGACCAAGTTGTTGAACTTCTTCTCAAACAAAATGTTGATCATAATCTTCAAACACATGAGAGAGGGACTGCTTTAATATATGCTAGTTGTAATGGTCATTACTTTGTCAAGCTTCTTCTCAAAGAAAAAGCTGATCAAAATATTCAAGACCAAAGAGGCTGTACTGCTTTAATATTTGTCAGTGAAAATTATCATTACCAGGAGGAGAACTATTGTAAACTAAAAAATGTGTGTATAAGGATGTATAAAAATATGCATAGAAATATGGCCAACTAACTAAGAAAATACTGGATACACAAAATAGCACTACTTTATAATACACATGTTATCTGTGAGAGTATTATATTCAGGATTATATGAATCATCTTTGATATATCAACATTATTATGGATATTTCTTCTTGATGCACAATAAAGGGGTCAGTACCATATAGCTGGCACAAGTGTGACAGCTGTTACTTTAGCTATATATATTTGTAAAAGAAGAAATAAATGAGCATTAGCTATATAGTGTATGTCACCCTCATAGTACTCCTACAAACACCCAGTTATAATAACCAGTAAATAAAAGAATTTCTAAAAAAACGAAGTAAATGTAGGGATGGGTAATATCAATCCAATACAAAGAATGCAAACAAGATAGTAGGGATGGTAATTGCATCATCCCTACATACTAGTACAGGTGGCAAAAACAATTTAGGATAGTCATCAACTATATCTAAAACAGTTAAATATCAGTGGTATATTGTTGTATTCAATGCCTGTGCTATTAATAAATTTATTATTCATTAACAACTATTCTCATATTCAAACTATTATATCCTATCCAGTTAGAATGTTCCATTATCAACTATATAATAATACAAGGCAAGAGTAGCAATGTTACCTATACACAGTATGATTCATTTAGGCTATGTATTTAACACTTACATGTCTACTAAACAGATGTGTACATGTACTATATCCAGCTAACCCATTGTGAAAAGAATACTTTTGGCATTCTGTCTAGTTATACTTGTTTACTGCACATCACCAAGGACACACCAACCCATGATGGCCGTCATTCATGATGTATTATACTATTCTGATTGCTTCTTAGTAATATTCACTTTTATAAACAGCAACCATATTAAAATATTACTAATATTAGTTTTCTAATTTTACATAATTAATAACTATACAATAACCATATAAGGAGATTTTGAGGTGTATCTTAACATAGTTTCCAGTTAAAAATGTTAGTTCATTAATAGTTCATACTCATAATATTAAAGTATCTATCATTAGACAGTCTATACTTTTCTGGTAGAGTAATACTTTATCTTAACTTGTAGGATTATCAGATAGTTTATTATTTAATTAATCAGTCATTTCACTTCAAGTATATAATAAGATTATATATGATCTATCCTCATATTTATTACACACGGTAAATTGTTTCATAGCTCACTCATCCTAGTTATTTACTAATGTAATTTCCTAATTTTCCATACTATTTTAATATATAGCATATTATTACATAAACTTGAAATACAGTGAAAGAGCTGTCACTTTAGCTAGTTCTAATTACAGAAGATAGATGAACATTAGCTGTTTAGTGCATCATAGTACTACACACACACACACACACACACACACACACACACACAGTTATGATAATAACAACCATATAAGGATATTCTAATTTTAGAATAACTATAGTAGGTATTTATAAACAATGACTATATTAGGATATTTGGAAAATGTTTAAATTTTATTGTATAGTGTGTTTCCAATATGTCTGACAATCCTACTACTACTCTACCAGTAGATAGCCCTAAACTGTCTAACAGACCAACTGAGTCTGAACTAATGGAACTACTTGAACCATTAGTAAAATGGCAAAAATTTGGTATTTTTCTACCAAAGATATCATCTACAATGATAAAGAAGATTGAAAATGATTACTCATCAACTGAACTTCGAAAATTAGCTCTCTTCTCAGAATGGCTCAAAGTTGACTCTTGTGCTACCTGGGATAATGTAATTGTTGCCCTATCAAAAGCTAATGAACGCTATCTGACCTCAAAAGTAAAAGAAAACCTTATTACTACCATACCACCAGGAGATCCTTATCAAGGTGAGTGTATAATAATATCAAGAGATATTTATGTGAATATCTTACTCTGTTATAGGTACATACAGTCAAGATGACACATTAACTGAAACTGTTGAAGAGAAAAAAGATGATAAAGAAAGTAAACAACATAAACAAGGCAATATTCATTCAGCACAGCATTGTCAAACCTTAGGGAGGGATAGTGAAACTGAAATAAAACCAGTACATTTTTATCAAGGTGAGTGCATTGGATTTATTGAAGATGGTTATGAGCGTCTTCGTCTGTATTATTTAGGTACACACAGTAAAGATGCTAAATTAATTGATAGTGCACTGAAAATAGACGACAATCAATCCAGTGCTTCAGTAGCAGTTGAACAAACCAAAATGAACAAGAAAATAATAGAAATTAGTTCTAAAGATTAAGTTACAACAGAGATGAAAAGACTTGTAGCCAAATTTACATCTTCAGTATGTAAAATTGTAAGTCATCTTGAAGAGATGATAAAAAGTAATAAATGTAAATTAATTGATATAGGAAGACATATTAAATTACTACCCTGGCTATCTGAAGAAAAGGAATTGGACAAATTGATTGAAGTTACAACCAATGATGAGTTGTTTGTTGAGATAGAGCCTTACTACTGCTTTCTTAGTAACTGTGAATTAATAGAGAGCATTGTTAATACATTCCTCCCTTAATTACGACTTACGAACTGAATTACTTAGAAGAACTTGAAGTATTTGATAAATCAGCTGAACTGCAACACATCCAGAGTGCTATTGAAGAAGCACTGATACCAAATCATGAAATCACTGAAACAACTTGCAAAGTAGAGATCAAATTACAAAGAAGATGTGGGAAAATAACATTAGACATTTTTCGTAAGTTTATTAATTACCTTTTTCCTATGATGGACAATGTTTTTAGTCATATTTACATCAAACAAGGATGTATTTGTGTTAGTTTTCTTGTACCTTGCTCACAATTACAACTTCTCATACAGCTGGCTACTGAAAAAACAGAGTTTATGCATCAAGTTGGTATTTTCAGAATGATAATAAATGAGCAACCTATCTTAATGGAAGAAGAGGATATAACATTTACATTTGAACAATCACTACTTAAAGCAGGTCAAGCTGGTAATAATAATGTTGTTACAACACTACTGGAGTTAGGAGCCAATATTGACTACCAGAATGAAGAAGGAGGAACAGCACTAATATTTGCAAGTCAGAATAGACATTACCAAGTTGTTGAGCTTCTACTCAATAAAAATGCTGATCTTAATCTTCAAGACCAAGAAGGTTGGACTGCTTTATGTTTGCCAGTAAGAATGGACATTACCAAGTTGTCAGCTTCTTTGCCAAGTAAACACTCATCCTAGTCTTCAAACACTAGAAGGTTTGACTGCATTAATATTTGCAAGTGGAAATGGCCATAACCAAGTTGTTGAGCTTCTTCTCAAAGAAAATGCTAATCCTAATATTCAAACACAAGAAGATTAGAGTGCATTAATTTTTGCAAGTGGAAATGGCTATTACCAAGTTGTTGAGCTTCTTCTCAAAGCAATTGCTGATCCTAATATTCAAACACAAGAAGGTTGGACTTCATTAATTTTTGCAAATATGAATGGTCATTACCGAGTCATTGACCTTCTCAAAGAAAGTGCTAATTCTAATCTTCAGGATCATAATGGTTTGACTGCTTTAATGTTTGCCAGTCTAGATATCGATGGCCATTACCAAGTTGTTAAGTTTCTTCTTAAACAAAATGCTGATCCTAATCTTCAAACAGAAAAAGGTTCGACTGCACTGACATTTGCAAATGTGAATGGCCATTACCAAGTTGTCAAGCTTCTTCTCAAAGAAAATGCTGATCTCAATCTTCAAGCACAAAATGGTTGGACTGCTTTAATGTTTGCCAGTCAGAATGGGCATTATCAAGTTGTTGAGCTTCTTCTCAAAGAAAATACTGATCCTAATCTTCAAGACCAAGAATGTTGGACAGCATCAACAGTTGTTAGTAAGAATGGTCGTTTTGAAATAGTTTATTTATTAGAAAAGTACATTGATCCTAGTAGCAGTTCTTATTAAAAATTAGACCAATCAATAAACCAACCGGCAGAAAGTAACAGCTCTGATATTATAATACCTGATCAACAGACAGAGGAACCTAATAAACAACTACAAAGTATAAAGACAACAGAGTCTGTAGTTGAACAAGATATCCTTCCACACTCAACTATCCACTCCTCATCTCTAAAGCAGTCTTTCCAATATCGTTTAATAAAATCTATCAAACAACCATTTCATACTATGACATTCTATTGTAATATTGTATAAAAGTTTTCTATATATACTGTCATCAGACTAATATAATGATAGGACACAATTGTATTGATTATAATACTGCAAGTGCTATAGACTTGATAGAAGCTCAACAACTTGATAATGACCTTTCTGACTGGAAAACATTAAATGATAGAAGAAAAGATATATAATAAATACTTACATCAATTATATCGTTAGTGTGTCTTTTGAGTGTACTATTTAAAAAACATTGACTATTACATAATAAATAGTATTTATATATACTACCAGTACTACCAGTACAAATTAAACCAGCTTATCAGCTGATGAGACTCTCCAGTTATCAAATCAATCCTTCTCTTCTACCTTCTTATATTCTTATAAGAGTAGCAGAGAAGATCAGTTACTTCTTACTGTGAAATATACCAACTGACAATGTCATATTTCTTATAGGAGAAGCTCTTCTGATCATTTTAAGAAAAGAATCAGAAAGTTTGTCTCAATATTTTCACAGCATAACGGAATGACATCTAATAAATAAGGTACCCCCTTCATCTCTTCATCCATTGACCCATCCAGTCATTGGTCCTTTAATGTATTGTCTAGCTACTCAGCTTCATACTCATTTGTTGATGTACTCACTGACCTTCAAGGATAGTCATTATTTGATTTGAGAGCCTTTCAAAGTTGCTGTAGTCCAATATGAGATACAGTACTGAAGTAAATGGATATATATATATATGGCTAGATGGATGGAGGATGAACATATAGATGGCTTCAATACTATATTATTTCTCTCTCTCTCTCAGCACTTTAGGTTACTATCAGTTTAAGAGACAGATCTTATTGGCAGTTTACAAGTAATGAAGGACTTCTTTTATTAGGACGTGATGGTCTCTTTTAACTTTTGTAGATAAAGCTAATTCTTTTATAAGTTTATTTCCTTCATTATCAACACAACATGGTATGCACATGTCTATCTGTCCTTTCATTATCCATTCATTCATTTATTATCAATCTATTCATTAGTTCATTAATCATTAATCCATTTATTCATTTCTTTATTATCTATCTGTTTATTCATTCATGTAGATGTTAATATTGCCTTCAGCCAAATTATGACTAAACAAAACAATGAAGACGAGACACTCCTACATCAGTGCCAGTCCTACCCAGAGCTCAAAAATCCGAATCAAAAATCAGGATCAGCTGCAATCAAGTTGGACGTCTCTCAAACAAAATAGTCACAGTATAAAATAACACATATACAAATGTGCAATGAAATCACTCAGTTCAAATCTTTGCCAATGAATATAGAAACTATCATATGACTTGCACATGTACAATAGTTAGTATAAAAACAGATATTGTCATTAAAAACAAATATAAATGCGAAGAGTATAGTTTTATTTTTGAAGAGAAGGGTTAAAGTACACTTAGATCAAATAATAGAAAAGGTTTATTTGCTCAAGACATGTTTTATGAAGAGCTGAAAAATTTTCTCTAAAATCTCTCCTTTAGTTTCTAGTAAGGTCATTAATATAAAGTGATAATAGCAAATAAAAAGATAGAGTATTAAAACATTCCAGCTGTTCCTAATGCTCATCTAAAGAGAAGAGGAATTACCAAGGCAATAATAGAATTACCACTCCTATTGTGTAAGTTGATACTTACCTTTTCAGAGAGAAGAAATATTTCACTGGTTACAACCCCATTCTACAGCACTATTTGATTAAGAGATATCATAGTAATAGTTCTGAATTAAGCAAAACTAGATATAGGTATGATACACTATTTAGACCCACTTCTATACCAAGTACGATTCTAAGACTAAATAAACCTATTTCTGTACAAGGTCTGTGTCTGGGGCCATGGAGACTATTCTATAATATTAAGGTCTTGCTCCAAGACTCACTCTAGTATCAATATAGTTAACATGGAAGTGGGTAGTGGGTCTTACTTACACTCAGCTGAATGTGAAATTGGTGACAAAGATAATCCAAATGGTGAGAACATAAACAACTTCATTATCATCTTGATCAATTTGGAAGAAACAGACCAACAGTCCAGTTGCTAAAATAGCTACAAGCATAACAAATGCTCACAATACAGAGAGAGATTTACAACCAACCAATGTAATGTATTATTATTTAACATTTTCGTTTAAAACACATCGTATCTACTAAGATTACTGTTAAGAGATTGACCATACCCACTATGGCTGTAGTTACATACATAGAAACATGCATACTGCAGAAAATTGATGTGGAATAATAACGACAAAATAAGAACTGTTTATTATCTTGACTATCCACCTTTGTCTATCCATCCAACCATACATTGATCCATATATTTATTAATTGACACAATAACATTCATACCAGTAAACTGTTGAAATAATTGTAATACCATACTTAAATATACATATACATACATACATATATATATATATAGAGAGAGAGAGAGAGACAGAGACAGAGAGAGAGACAAAGAGAGACACAGAGACAGCTACTACTGGCTCTTACACAATAGACATGGCCCAGTGTATACCACTATATGAAGTGCACTTGGTACATACTACCATAATTAATTTTTTATAGTTCATTACAAACAAATAGTAGTATATTGAGTGATACTACAACATGTGTACATGTCCTTGTATTATCACTATTAATCCCTCTACTACTACTACAGTATATGTAAATGTACTTGTATTATCAATCCTTGTACTACTACTATAGCATATGTACCTGTATTTAAATTACAACCATTAGTTCTTGTACATGTGTAACGCCTCTAACCTTTCTAATATTCTCAATTTAAAAAATGTGCCATAAGTCTTAACAATTCTATTGTCGGATTTAGTATTGTAAACTCAATATCTGTTAACTCCTCTTTTATTTCATACTTCATACTTTTTTCTGTAATGTATCAATGATCATTATAACTGACTGCTTACAGACACTTTTACAAACTTTGCTGTTTCTGGAAGACATAGAGTTCCTAAAATAAATACTGTGATAGTGCAATTCTATAACCAAAAACATGTTTCATCACAACTAAACTCACACAAAAACTAAGTAATACAAACAACATATAATATATACTCAATATATTGTATCATCTGTAGTGACACTTACCACAATACAAGCTGTAATAAATAACTGACCTCTGAGTCTTTATATAGGATGCATTATTAACGTTAACTGGTACAACCATATTTAGTATACTAAATAAGACATTACTTACAGCAATCTATAGCATTCATTTCTACAATGTGTTGTAACTAATTATAATACATTCATATCAGCTGTTTTGAACTTATCCTACACCAGTTCCTGCATTCAATTGTCCCACTAGGACCATCCAAGAAAGAGAGAAGGAGTGTCTTTCAGTTTTTCTAGTCTCATCACTTACCAAAGATACATTGATGATTTTTGTATGCCCTGCCAATAAAATAGACCCCACCCCTAAATATGACAGCATACTTACAACCGCATAAATAGGATAAACCTATGTCAATAAAATGATACATGACATCACATGATAGTCACATGATCAATACATGTACTTCCAGCTGAAAGTGCACCAAAGAAGCATCTAACAGAAATACAATTAGATCTCAAGGAAAAAACATCCCAAATTTTTTCAGCTTTTTTTGATGCAATCATGTGAAGATACTTGTTCTAATAATTGATCATGCTTTAAAAATTTTTTAAACCCTAGTACTTTGCAGAAATGTAGTTGCTTCCTTAATATCTGCAATACTTTGGAGACGTCAAATAATATATTAAAGAACCTAGATGGCTGAAACTTTTGAAAATTAAAGATGAAGTCAATTACTACAATTACATGGATGGATTTATTTCTACAAAAGTATTTGACATTTTTACAAAGCTATAAACCTTGCTTACTTTAATCACTATTATTATTATATGTTATAAAAATCGTACAAAGAAATGCATCCGTAAAAGTACCAACTATTGATCATTTTCGTACTTGAACTCGTCAGCAGGTTGTTACATTATCCATAGAATCAAAAATCACAACAACAGTATCTAACAGTGCAAAAGTCGCCATCTTGATAATGATAATTGATTTTCATTAATTAAAGGCAATGAATACACTTAATGTCAGGTTATTGATAAGTGACTTTCGCGGAGTTAAAATAGTATAATAATAATAATAATATTACTATTATTATTATTATTATTATTATTATTATTATTGTTCGCAGTCTTATGTGGCTTCATCCCACAGCAGACCACGCTTTAATAACAGTAATAACAACAATAATAATAATAGTAATAATATAGTTAACTATTTTATAAAGGTAACCTCTTATTTACAATACCCAGTATAACAAAATAGCTCAGTTGTTAGAATTAACTAAAATTATGTCCATCCAGTTTTCAATTAAACAATGTAACAAGACCATGTATATGTTCACTAGTTCTGCTAAACATTGATGGATATATTCCTAACTGTAGTATCAATACCAGAACATCTCACAGGCCAATAATATCTTCATGCATTGGTTCAGTAAATAATACATCAACGTTTCCATTATTGTTACATTGTCATTATTGTTTCTGCAACTTCAAGTCAGTGTTTTTAATATAAAAATGATGGAATATTGGAATTAATGTCTAACAATTTCTCACTGACTTCATCATTATGTTTTAACAACAGAGATTGGATTTTGTGTAGTAGTTCAGAATGTAGACAACATAGTAACTGGATACTAGTCTTCTATGCAGTAGCTGGTCCCCTGCTTATTTATCTGTTATATGCTCTCAGACTTACATTAATAACCGATACACTCAATGTTATTATATTGTATGACAAGGAGTATAATGCTGGTTTATTAAATCTATTAAATAAGGCAATGTTTACAGTAAACATATAATAGCATGAATGTAACAATGTTTTTCTTTCAGTACTGAAACTGAATCTTGGCTTTCCTGTATGTTTTTACAATGGGATGACTGAGTTATGGAAAGTTGGTCTCAGTTTAATATTTCCACTCTATCTCCTGACAATAGCAATTGTCCTCATTATAATGTTTTTCTCTAAGGCTTTCCTTCATTAGTCCTCAGTTAAAAAATGATTACTGTTATACACCTATACTTCACAAAATTATTACTAGCACTTTTCAATATCTTGACACCTGTCCCATTGTACAGTAGTAATATAAATGAAACACGTAATGTATGGTCTAACAATGGCAGATATAGTGACACATATCACATAAAGTTAGAACAACAGTGATAGTAGGTATCTTTCTAATACCTTGCATGTTAATAATTCTAACTCCCTTCTATTAATGAAATCTGACAGGATAAGAGAATATCTTTGACCAATATATGAAGCTATTCATGCTCCTTATAAATACAACAAGGGACATTGTTTTACTGCTAGACAATTGTACATTGTTTACACCATATATTTTCGAAAGAAATTTTTTACTTCCTGTCTCTGTTGTTCTACCTGTTTACTTTGTGTTGTTACTGTTTACTATTACTGGTTATTATGGTTACAAGCTCATCTAGGTCCATTAAAAAAATAATAAACTTTTAGATTTTTACAATAAGTGATGGTGCTGTAAATCAAACTATTATGTAGTTGTATTTGTTGACAATAACCTCTATATACTTTAAGTAAATAAGGTTATTGATTACTAGGTGGGGGTGTAAATAGTATTACCAATATTGCCTATTAAAAATTAGTGAGGTATCTCGGTCGTAGTTATGGTTGCAACAAAAAATAATGTTGCCTTGTATAAAGTGAGCTATTTTCAGTGTATTTGGTGTGTAACAGAATACTAATATTGTCTCTTAAAACAGAGTTCTATTAAAAAGATGTACAAATAAAATATATTGTAAAACAAATAGTAATATTTAAACTAGGAAAATCAATGCCAAATTTATACTCTCTTCACTTTGACTCTCCATAATTATATTTTATTATAATGTATTCAAGAGAATGTGTCCTTTGTATATAAAAAGTTATAGAATATAGAATTACTTGTTTAATTAATGTAGCAATTGTCTTATAAAGAGAATAATAAGGATAGTTTTAGCTACATTAGTTGATTGCAATATAATAATTGTGCATATAAACTATTCTTCAATAAATCTATTAACAATTAAAGTTTATTTTTACTTAATTTAAATTATTTAAAAGTCATCTTTGGTTATATCCAAAAAACATGTTAGTCATCTTCCAACTAAAAAGTTGTGATTTCAAGTCATTATATATCAATAAAATGTTTGGCAAATTAATTCTTTACAATTAGGAGTGATGATACATTCAAAATCCTTTCATATAAAGAGATGCTTTCCCAAAACCTGATGAATTTACATATTGCGAATAGACATTGTTTTTCAACAGTCTACCTATAAAGAAAACAGGAAGATAGCATAAATTTAGTGAAACATTCAATCATAACTTAATCAACTATGTTTACAGATAACATGAAGTGGCCTATGTTAGTATTTCTCTTTCACTTACTACTGCTATGTAGTAAATGTAATAAGGTAATCAATATTACTTTGCAAAATCATCTTCTCCAGTTATACTTGTGTCATCACTATAATTACACTGGTGACACTACTCTTCTCCTCCTTGATACTGTTTACAATATTAATGGTAATGGGAGTTTGTGTACCATTAATACCAACTACTCACTTACCATACAAGGTAACCAGTCAATGGCTACTATTAAATGTAATTCTTCCATTTCTGATAACACTACTTATCCAACTATTGGATTTGCCTTCACTGGTAGTAGTAATCTGACTCTACAGAGAGTAAAATTTACTGGTTGTGGTGGTAACCTTGCTACTCTTGATAAAGAACAACTTGAAAATATTAACTCCACCAGTTCTCTTGTCTACTTCACACAGTATCATGCAGCAGTATTGGTGTTCATTGAAATCAGTCATCTTGTTATGAGAGATGTGAGTATATCCCAGTACTATGGGTTTGCTGTTGTAGCTATTAACTTACCTAATGGTACTTTGGATTCTGTTAATGTAAATGTTTCACAAGGCATTATAAATATTGAAAGGACAGAAATTTATAAGATTGGATATAGTGTTGGCTGTGGAGTGTTATTGTTGTATAAAAATTCATCTAAAACATCCTCCATTGTTAACCAATACAAAGTATTGATTACAAGCTCCAGTTTTACACACAATTATGAGTATATAATTTACCATAAATTTACTTGTGTGACAAATTTTTATAATTCTTTTAAACGTAAAATTCAAATCAATCCAGTCGTCAATGCTGCAGGACTTACAATACTCTTTACTCAAAATGACAATATAGCTCAAGTTAATATATCAAAATGTACTTTTAAAGACAATATTGGTTCTATAGCAGGAGCAATGTTAGTATTACATTTGAACACAACTAAACACTCGCAGACTGTCATTTATAATGAAACAGTTTTTCGCTCAAATGCTAATGCTCGAAAATGTCATGGAAGTTCTATTTTACTTATCATGTACTTTAATAAGTGTACATCATTAAATCCTAACAGCTCAATGTATCAACTATTGCAAGTAATTAATGTGACCTTTGAATCTTCAGTAAAAAATATATTTTTTGATAAACAACAAGGTGCTGTTTATATGTCAATGATTAATGTTAAAAAACTTCCAATTTTGCTTAAATTTTCCAATGTCACATTTACTAAAAGCACAGCTTCAACTTCAGGATCTTGTGTACTTGCAACTTCATATCCTTCAACTGGAAATAATATAGAAATTCTAATGGAGTCTGTAAAAGCACACAATAATGACCTCTCACAAAACAACTCAGGAAAATGTGAAAACTCTGGCATTACATTCTCACAAGCTAGCCTCTTCCAATTATTGAATATTAACTTCACTAAAATAAATGGATCAGCAGAAAGTCCCAGCAATTTCTTTTATAATTTTGGTACAGTTATAGAGGCAAGTAGATCTGATATTACTTTAGAGGGACATATAGTCTTCCACAACAACACAGGTATTAATGGAGCAGCTATTATGTTAATAAGAGATAGTGTCATTTACCTTACCAAAGGACTTCAAGCTAATTTTACTAACAACAAAGCTCTGTCTAGTGGAGGAGCTATATATGCACTTGGAAATATTTTCTCTCAAACATATTGCTCATTTCAAGTTAGTTATAATCATTCATTTGATAATATAACAATGTTATTGAAAGGCAATAAAGCCACAATTACTGGTAACTCAATTTATACCCCAAACCTGTACAATTGCTATATTGGTGAAGAATGGGTTAACAATTCAAAGGCCATTGAAATTTACAATGAAATTTTTCCAAATGGAATTAATGAAATTTCTACTATTCCTGTAAATCTAACTATATGTGATTTAAAAAACCACACATGTAAGATAACTCACGAAGTTTATCCTGGAGAGACATTTAATATTTCAATGGCTGCAGTTGATGCTGCAGGTAATCACACTTACTCCATTGTTACAATAACAGCAGTAAATAATACAGGTACTAGGTTTACGCACATCAACTGGTGGCTTTCAGAGAGAGAAAATACACAAGTTATAAGAGAAACTGATACTTGTACTCTCATCAATGTAACTATACATACCAATGACTGTAGTACATTGGATAAACATGATGGTGCCTTATTATTCACTGTAGCTGAACTAAGAGACAGTACAGTTCTTGATATCAAATTAAAATCATGCCCACCTGGTTTTCATTTGGATAATAAAACAGGATACTGTGTCTGTTCACCTATACTATCACCCAAATTATTAGGCATTGATGGGTATACACCTAACTGTAGTATTAATACCAAAACATTTAACAGACCAACAACAACTTCATGGGTTGGCTCAGTAAAACATAATAAGACATCTGTTTTCAAATTATCTTTATATTGTCCCTATGGCTACTGCAACAGTGATCTTAATCTCAGTGTTTTTTATTATAGAAAGGATGGAACATTTGAAATTATGTCAAAAGATTTTTCCATTAATTCATCACTGTGTGATAACAACAGAGAAGGAATTTTGTGCAGCAATTGTTCTACTGTTAATGGTATTAAATATAGTGTGGTGTTTGGTTCTGCAGAATGCAGACATTGTAGTAACTGGTGGTTGTGGACACTAGTCTTCTATGCAGTAGCAGGTCCCCTCCTTATTTACGTGTTATATGTTCTCAGACTTACATTAGCAACTGGTACAATCAATGGCATTATATTTTATGCTCAGGTGGTTAGCACTGGATTATTAGATATTTTATCCAATAAAGATACGCAATGCTCTTGGGGTACAAATTTTGGTATGAAGGTGTCACTTTTTTTTCTTTCAACATTAAATGTTAATCTTGGCTTTCCATTATGTTTTTATAATGGGATGTCAGAATTACAAAAAGCTGGCTTCAGTTTATTGTTTCCACTCTATCTCCTGATAATAGTTGTTGTCCTCATTTTTCTCAGTAGTTTTTCTATAAGGATTTCCAACAGAATAGCTCACTCCTCAGTTCAAGTATTAGTTACTGTTGTACACCTTTCCTTTACAAAGCTGTTATTAACAATTGGTGATATTTTCACACCTGTTCAATTGTACTCTAGTACAATGAAACATGATACAAAAGTTTGGTTTAATGATGGTTATGTTAAATATGGAAAAGATCAACATTTAGTGTTAATGATAGTAACATCAGTGATAGTTGGTATCTTTATAATACCTTACATGTTAATAATTCTAACTGGTCGTCTATTAATGAAATTTAACAAGATAAGAGAATACCTTCGACCAATATATGAAGCTATCCATGCTCCTTATAAATACAACAAACAATATTGGTTTGCTGCTAGACAACTTTTGCTCATTTTTATATGCATAATGTATGCAAGGTATCGAGGAAACAGTTTTTTTCTTGTATTTTCCATACTTCTTCCAGTTTATTTTGTATTTGTGATTGCTCAAGCTTATGTAAGACCATTCAAGAGTAAAATATTAAACATTCTGGATCTATCAGTCATGACTAATTTTGGTATATTACTTTGTACAAATTGGTATTTTCTTATGAAAGATTATCTTTGCATAATAGGAGTATTTAGTACCATATTTGTACATGTACTGATGTGTACCTTCTCTTTAGTTGTGTTTTATCATATAGTGTTAGTTACTGGACAACAAACTCGTTTTATGGGTTTTATTAGTGTTGTTCAATACTTCTTGAAGAAGATGACCCAATGTCTTAATAATTCACAACCAGTGTCAAATCGAAGTCACTATAGAGAAGAGTTTGATTCGTCATTTTTTGATGATAGCTACTCTGAATATCGTGAACCACTTATGAGTCCATAATTTTTTCACATTTTTTCATTTGTTGCTGCTTATTACATGCATATGTATGCCTGTGTATTAAGTTCATTATTACTTTTGTTATTCTTTTAGTTTGAACTGTATGCTACTTTGATATTAACTTTTGTACACCTACTATATTAATCATTTAAAAGACAGCATATTGATATATTGGTAGTCTCACTATAGTCTATTATATAGATTTAATGGCATGACTTGTGTGTATGCAATGTTTAGGAGAACTTGCTTACTTTTAGAAGGTTTGGATGTACTCATCTCATCATAGTGGAATATGATATATATATATATATATATATATATATATATTATATATATATATATACTAAAGTACTATAACACATTTAACATTGTAATATTGTCATAGTCATTAGAGCAAACAGCAATAATGTTGCTGCAGTTTTAAATATATAGTGGTTTCATGCTGGTCAATAGGCAAGTGGTAGCAGTGCCTATGTAAGGATGGCCCAGATTGTCCATTGCTACATTATTTTTCCCATATTTTGTTTGTATAACTTTGTCTTGAACAATATCAAAGTGTTGTCATAATACAATACAACTCTCAGAAATATGGTGTATTTCCTATGTAGCAGCAATCTTTGCTGGATAAGACATATAGCATTAAATAATGCATATATATATATTTACCACATAAATATATATCAGTTGGGATTTTTATACCAATGTTTCCAAAACAAGTCATTATCTTGTACATACTAGCAAAGCTAATATTGTTGTAGTAGATTATGATGTTCAACTACAAAACTTCTTCAAGGTCTATTTCCAAACATCTTGACATTATCATGACAGACTTGATAATCTGTTCTCTGTGGTATCTCAATCAGCTCCCTTATCTGGAAGCTATAGTTCAGTGAAATGGTAAACTTATTGAGTGCTATCCTAACACCTGTGAGGTCAGTATGATATCATCTTTAACAGTTCATTTATTTTGTTATTACACTATAGTGGGATGAGTTCTTAAAACTCAGTAATGATATAAATGATAAAAATAATAGAAGATCAATATCAGTTTAGAAAGCAAATGAATGTTTATCTATTTGTTGTACAATTAGTTGAACAGCATACAATTATTATAGATTATTCTATATATTATTGAATGTTATATAGTCTGGTGCTACTGGAGAAGTGAAATGTATAATCTTGACACATGATAATGTAAACTAAAGTGATTATCTTAATATCACTATGAAGTATGTATTAAATGGTCAATTTTAATATGATTTTTTTACTTGTATCTAAATTTTTTTTTATTTTACTGTGTTTCATATACTAATGGAGTCACAAATGGTAATTATGGTGAAATACTACAACACATTTAAGTTTTGATCTATATTGTATACGTTATAAGAGATATCTTTCAGCTTTGCTCTTTTGGTAATTGGTGAGAAAAGGGACTTTTCTCCTGTGTAGTTATTCTTAAGGTGAGGATGTAAAAGTTCATATATTGATTAATATAACTCAGTACTTAGTGTGAGATGGATCCAATTAATTTTCCAAATAATTCAACTCCTTCTCTCACTACTGAAGCTATCCACCTTATGTCAATTCTAGGGTCCTCTTCTAGTACAGTATCTCAAGTTATTTTCAACAATAATAAAACTCTATACTTTACTACTTAAATACTTTTGATGTTGCTAATGATCAAGTTATTACGAATTCATGAAGGGGATATTAAAATAGCTTGGCATTATCAAATCTACAATTCTCTTCTTTATTTCACACAATACCATGCTGCTTGCTGTACATATTGGTGTTCACTAGATCAGTCATCTTGTTATGAGAAATGTGAGTATATACCATTACTACGAGTTCACTATTGTAGCAGTCAACTTACCTAATGATGCTTTGGACATTACTTCCAAGGCATTGAAAAAGTGGAGTGTTATTAATGTATCAAGATTCACCCAAAATACTGCTATACAAACCAATATTACTTAATAATTACAAATTCTATTTTTCATGCAATTTTTATTATGTAGCCTCCTCAGGATGTGTGTGTTACAAATTTCTATAATTCTTCTTTCCTCAAAAGCAGTCATCAATTCTGCAGGACTTACAATATTAATTATAGGAAAGAATGTTAAAACTGATATTGTTGTATCACATTGTATTTTCATGACAATCTTGGTTCTATAGCAGAAGGAATGTTTGTCTTATACCTAAATCTAATAACAAACAAACTGTTACTAAAAATTCAAAGTTTAACTCAAATAGAAGTGACCAAAAATGTTATGGAAGTAGCCTTGTGTTATCCTTTGATAGACTTTCCAAGTCATCATTAATTACTACCAATGTAACATATTGTCCTCTACAAGTACTTAATTTTCAATTTACATTTTCAACTGGAAATGTTTATATACAAAAACAATTAGGAATGACCAAAAATATTAAGGAAATATCAATGTTTTAAAAAATATTTTCTTATGTTACTTTCTGGGAAACAAAGTTTTTATGTCTTGATCCTGTATCTATGAAGTTTTATTTCCACCAACAGGAAGAAATAATATATCTTTCTTATTTATCAAAAACAAAAATTCTTGAAATGAACTCAGCTGATCTGAAATTTGGCTGAAAGTGTTTTCTTACTAAATTAAGATTTGCAAAATCAAGCTGATGAACTCTGCCTGCAATTAAGAGTTTGACAAAGTTGTTTTTGATTAGTAGTCTGTTCTTTGTGGTTTGAAACTAAATGCTCATATACATAACACCAACAATTATCTAGTGTAGAATGCTCATCAGTCATATGTACAGAATATTCAAATATTTCGTGTACTTGCTTGTAAACCACAACCATATACTGATTCAAACATAATTGCATGCTTCCACAACATTTTCTTTAATAGATCTGTGTTATACTTGTGCCACCTATTACTACAACAAGTATGACCAAAAAATAAGTTTCGAATATCTGAAGGTAGACAATAACAATCATATACTCAGGCCTGACAAGCTCCCAAAATATAGAAGGTGCCACTAAGCAAATTAACAAAAACTTCAGTCTTCCAATAGCCTACATTAGTAATATAAATTTTTCAACTTTTCTATTCTGTCTCACTTACTGTTATATTGTGTGTGTATTCAGTCGAACTGAGAATTGAGGAATCATTTAAATCTTCATCACTATGCAAACTCTAAAACTTTATACATAATTATGAATGTATTAAACGTAGCACTACCAAATTTTTGTTTTGTGCCTGACAAAATATCAGCATCAGTACGTGCTGTACATCATGATCAGTAATATCTGAAACTCAATGAGGTCAACATTTAAAGAATCTTCAAAGCAAAGAAAGTAGTGACTGATGAATGACTAGTCAAATTAGCTGATTAAAGTTGGTGTAGGAAGAGCTCCCAGTTCTTGTGGCAAAATTTATAAAGGCTGACTGGTCTGATAAATCCATAAATTTGTGGTTGTAATTGGAGGGGTTCACCTGTTACCATACCAAGGCATCACCAACAATCTAAGCATAGTACTAAATGCCATACTTTTATGTGATACATTGGTATCCAACATAATGAGACGTTAATACTTAAATAAGGTGGTTGGACATTATACATACAAGGAGAAGACTTTGCTACTTGTTCTAGAGAAAGAGGTGTCTGTGAGATAAAGCGTTGTCCTAAACCTAAAACTATAATCCTCTTAGGACTATTCACTACTTACCAATACAATGAGATTTGTTTGATTTTTTAATAGGATAAAAAGTGGAGGAGTTGAAGTTACTATATAGATAAAAAGTACATTGTTAATTGAATCTTTTAATTTACTGGTAATAAATTAAAGCGCAAAGTGTAGTTAATTTATGATAGTTAGCGGATAGATGTCATTGGTCGAATCTGCACTCGAATTTTTATCATTTCTTGTCCAGTTACTTTGCAAGGAAGATAGTGTCCTTGTTGCTGTGAAACAAACTACTGAAACCTTCTCTCTCACTTACCGAATCAGTTTTAAGACAATTCTTTGAGGTCTCCAAGCTGGTCGTCATTAGGAGTTGGTGAATGCAATGTTAACCGATCTCTAAAGAACTGATGCACTTTATTTCCAGCTCTACATAACAAGGTCTCCCTAGCCATTTTAAACTCTTTGTGTATTATGTGGAGTAGTAGTCTACTCCTGGGTATTGTGAACTGGTGAGTATATTGTTTATTCAACTCTGTATTATAGTAATATATTTAATAAAATATTAATAGATTGTATCTAATACTTAACTGTATATAATCTATACAGTTGTCTCTCTAAGATTTATTTATTCTTTACTAGCCTATAAAAGTTGCAGTTGTATCTATTACTCATGGACAAGACCGTGTCACCTTTGACAGTGACATACCTCTCACTTCCAGTTCATCCTATATCTAGAGGATGTTGTCCCCAGATAATCTAGTCTGCATACTGTAAGCTCATTGGTAAGTGATGATGTCATTGTCATGTGGCCTATATTCCCTCCTGTATAGCTCCCTACTTGTAACATAATACAGGGCAAGATGACAGAGTTTGAGCGAAGAGAACACAAAGTTAGTATCACAAGGACAGAGCCTTGTCTCTGAACTTGAAAGCGCTTCACATCAACTAGAATTAGCTAATTCTAAGGTATTTAATTAACTAATCTAATCATGGGGATTAGTGTTATTATCCTCATCATTAGATTCACAATTTAGAGGGTTGACTTAAGAAGTCAGACTTAATCACACCTCAAACCATACCCCCAAGCACCTTCATATCAACTTCAACTGAGAGAAGAGAGAGAAGTACTTGTCAGAAAGTTTTATAAAGATGTACAGGAAGAAGCTGGTACTATAATGTTGTGTCAGTATTACAATCTATGGTTATGTTGTTCTGTGTAGATAAATTTACATACATCAAATATCAAATGTATTAGTTAATTACAAGTGTTTGATTTTGTCCATTAATTATAAAGACATTGTTATTAGAGAATATTTTTTCTACTGTTGTAATATTTTCACCAAAGTAAATTTGTAAATAAGACAAGTCAACTATTCGCTAAAAAATATTTTTCAGTTCTTTGTCTTCTAACAAAGTTAAGAAATTTTATAATCAATTTTTCTAAATATACTATGTTGACAATTGACCACTTCTGCATTAATTAATAAATAAAAGCTTGAATATATCATTTACAAGGTCAAGGCACTCATAAAATCTCTTCTCTTTCAACTATTGATTACTTGATTACTTGATTTATAACAACTGTTTTTTTCACATTTAGAGTTTTTGTATTCCTCAGGAACGACAATATATGTTTTGGAAATGTGCTTGTATAAAAGCATGACATCAACAGTTAAAACTGTTATACAATTTACTTACAAATTATAGCAATTAGATTCATTATATTTAGTCAACACTCAACACGAGTATTTAACAAAATAGCAAGTTACTCCGTTCCTGTCTTGGCTATTCTCATTCAGCTCTCCTTCTCCAAAGTCCTAATCATTTGCAATTGTATTTGGAAATCATGCAGCATATAGTCTGTGCAGGGCAAAATAACTAAAGTATTCACCTAAGTAAGTGATTTACTAATTTATTTGTGTCACTTATTTTACTATGTATCTGCTATTTAAACAAAATAAATTATTAATGTAAATAAACATATACCACAACAAACAGTCGCACATTTAAAATTTATTCTGTACACCATCATATTCTGTACCAGTTGGTGGATAGAATACATAACATTGTACACAAAGGGGTATTTTGTTTAAGTAATCTCCATAGAGAGTGTGGTCTTTAGAGATGCTTATAATGGTTCTTTCAAGGAGAACTATCGAACTATCCCACAAGTTAACAATGTCATTGATACTGTTGTAATCATTCTTTTACTAGCTAGTAGCTATTTATAGAGTAAAAATTAACACAACCTTGGAAATATTTTTTCCTTGAATCTGGTCATAGTAAGTCTACTAAACATTACTATGTTGATGAAGTATCTATTAGGCTGTCACTGATTGCATTTCTTAGTACAGTTCTAGTCAATATGTAACTACATTAAACCAAAATGTGGTCAAAAACTATCTTTTCTATTGAACGAATCAAATAAAATTTGAAGAAGTGTCATTATAACAATATTTTCCTGCTGATACTGTTAAAGAAAAAAGTCTTTAATATTTGATTTAAAAATTATAGGACATAAGTGTGATGCATAAAAATATACATGATCAAACATATTTATTAGTAGTATATTTTGTTATGCCCACCTTTGTTATTATACTCACTATGACTTTAGATTTGATTATATTGCTGTTTGTGTTAACATAACAATGTCATAAATATATTTGAAATTGTATTGAAAAACATTTTTAGGCAATATGATTAATGATTTTGTTAAATAATGATGTTACATCTAATGCCACTTTTTAATTTTCTGTGATAATTTGCAAATGAGGACAGGTTAATAAAATTAATTACTATTAAATTTCACAAATGAGAATTTTCTCTATACTACCTGTTATAGAATTGTATTTAATGTGAACATTTATACAAAGATTTTAAATGTAATAGCTACTTATAAATGTTGTTAGCCATTAAGGTTGGATAAGTAAGTATAACATAAGGTTCATAAACCTGACATGTGGCATCATAATTACAAAAGACCTTTGTATCAATGGTGACATACTTTTCATTGCATTGAAAAATACTGTTAAGAGATTTTAGAATTTCTTGAAACGACAATGTTTGACTTACAGAAACAGCTACAAGAATTATGTGACAATAATTATGATGTCAGCCAGACTATTGTTTAAAATTGAACACCTAACTTGTGATATTCACCCTAACTGATACATTGTAGCAGTTACATCAATGGGCAGGTATTGTCAATGGAATACTGTTAATGATAATACATACAAAATGAATGTTATATGGCTATTGCAAACAATATTAAAAAAATAGATACAAGTATTCTTAGTAGTAAAGATATGTGGTTCTATTTTATTATCTTATGTTTTAATTGTTGGTAGTGTTTCCCACTAGTAGCCATTTGCTAGGTTATCCATATGGTAAATGACATACATTAATCTATTAATGTAAAGCAATGAAATCCACATTCAATAATCCTGATGAAGTGATCTTGATTAGTACAGCCAAAAAGAAAATTATGCTCATTTTCACATACTTTGTTATTTTAGGAATATAATTTTAATAGGTGACCTCAGTTTTCATACATCAATTTCAAACCACTTGTCCATAATGGAAGACTATTTTATATGTGAAATCTTGTGTCAATTCCTAGTAAATGTGACAGCCAAATCTTGAAGCTCTTTTGTAATCATTACATTGGTATCATTACAAATCTTGTTATGATCTTAGCATGTTCCTGTTCTGGACTTTGCTCTGAAGTGAAAGTCAGTTATGGAAATTTTTAATTGAATTATATCCAACTGAATATTTCAAATTTCAAATTGAAGACTGGTTTCTACAAGGGAATACAATTCATTTATTAGTTTTAAGTGAATTTAGCTTAATTGATAACAAATAATCATGTATAATGTTAGGCTATATATGTCGGCAGAAAAATTCCTATGAATAGATACCATTCATTTGTGTAGCCTTTAATTTATTAATAAAGAATGATAAAAACACTCCCTTATTCCAAAGGTCACCACTAATTAACCATTACATGATTTTATTATAATAAGAGACTCAATAGTATAAAGTCACAAGGAATTCTTTTACATTAAACAAGACATACCTAATTCTATATGTGTCTATTATGTTCATAAAATATATTCTATAAATGTCTGATAGATTTTATTGTAATAGTGAAATAAGGATGTTATCACAAACTTATAAAAGAACAAACAACAATGTTTAAATTTATATGCATTTCATTATAAACAAAGAACAAAACAATTTATTGTGAATGCACACATAACAGTGTTATATCTTTGCTATGTAAAATATAGCATCAATCAGTGTACACAAGTGATTGTCCAATTTCTTTCCTGTATTCTATTTCCTAGTTCATATGTCTCTCATAATGTTCCTCAGCTATCAAATGTATGTTGACTTCATTATCTGTCACTCTTAACTTGTAATGTTTAGCTAATATCAAGAATATTATCAATATAATGAAAACAACAAGACTTTTAATCAAATAATAGCAAACAAGTTATTTAAACACCTCTTCAACTTATATTGTATTTGTTCATACATCTTTTACACATTATGTTTATAATTATATATGTGCTAATAAAATTCAATATCTCTAGTTTACATATTACATGTATATAATATCTTTCCATCATTGCATGGATAAGCAGGAGATTTAATACTAGTGTATAACTAGATATTTAATAACTGTTCTCCCTAAACAACATATCATCTTACACACAATATATACTAGCACTATATTGAATCTATAATAAACTAAAGGTCTTTTGTAAGTTAAAATAAGTAACCAGAAAATGCTTATTCCATATATTGATGTATTTATATTGGTATTGTATTAATTAAAACATACCTTGAAACGCTTATTAAATAATCTGGTTACAGCTTGTTCTCCAGCTATCATTACTAGCTAGTTATAAAAAGTCTGATATGATTGCATAATTACGACTATCGATGGTTATATACGTATGCGCGAAGAGTGATATGATCATCGAGCTGAGTACAATGTTTAAAGTAAGTGAAAATAATTAGCTAAGTAAATAATTATGGATTATTAAATAATCTGTGTCACATATTACATTATAAACCTGTTAGTTAAACAAGATAAAATCATTAATCTATATAAATATATGACACCATTAACTTGTACATTATTCTGTACACATGCAATCATATTCTGTATCAATTGGTGCATAGAATACATAACATTTTACACAAAGGGTATCAAACATTCTGTCTAAGTAATCTCCATGAAGAGTGTGGTCAAAAAAACTATTATACCACTTACTTTTAGACATAGAAAATGGTAATATAGTCTGTATTAATTTTTTATAAACGCATAACCATTTAAGGGGAGGATACCACATATGTATTAATGACAAATCATGCTCTTCTGAACTTATTATTGTTTAAACTATTGTGCAAAAGCTTTTTTGCCTAATGAAGAGAAGATACACTTTCTGTTGTACTGGCATGTTCACTGGTAACTAAATTCTTTAATTACTTCTAGTGTATGTAAAAGAAACGTTAGATGTAAAGTGAAGTAGAGGTAGTTTATTTTGAGTACTACTTCTGTTATTTTACATTTTGGCAGGAGCGTCTAATGTGTCCAGATTGTCCACACATGTCACAAATACGTCAATGTGGAATTATTTCTTCAGCAGTTGATCCATGATGTACTACTGGTTCTGTAGATGGGCAGGGTGTTGATAGGCGGGGAACCAGCGGGAGAGGATATGTCATATCTTTGCTGGCATCTGGACAATACTCTCGTATCTTAGATACCATTGTCTCTCAGGTGTGAGACCACGTGGTGTTATTAGTGACGGCATATGACCTGAGTCTGGAAGTTCAGATGAGTTACATATAACATTTAATTTTATTAGAGTTTCATCTTCAGCTTCTTTTACTAGTAACTTGTCAGGGTTTGTACTCGAGATCATGAAGTGATGAAACTTTTTTATAGATGTGATGCACTTATATTATGGAGCTAGAAAACCTGTCCAATCACGAGTTGGAACTATGATATCTTCATTGTCATGACCAATCAATAGAACAGAGTTAACAGTAGCTGATTGCTCAACGACATTTACAATATCTTGGAGACAACCAACTTCTGTTCTTCGAAAACATTGCTTGATGAGCCCAAAACACCAATCAGGAGAGAATTTTGTGTGTACTGCTAGCAAAAATTAAAGGACAAGGTGATGCACTGGTTTAAATCAGCTCTTACTCTCCAAATAAGGTACTGAAGTAGGGATAATGTGTTAACTCAGCAATAATTTATGACATGATTTACCTGAATCATTGCGTTATTTTTTTTTTATTTTGACCACAACAATTGTCTGCATTTAGGCATAGCCTGGCAGCATGAAGGCCATGATTCTCTAAATAAAAGTGAAGCATGCTGATTACACTGTCTGCTCCTTTCCCTGTATCAAAGGCCTCATCGATTAAAAAATTTATTTGACGAGGAATGGCCTCACAGCAAACTCCAAATATAGCACACTTTGGTGGCATTAAACAATAGATTGGCCCTGGTTGTAAGGGATTGCTAGGATAATGAATCTACAAGCAATAATATTTGTTGATTAATAATCATAATAATGTTTGCATACCTGTTGAGCATAGTCAAAACTGTAGTGAGCATTAATATTTAACTCCAATAGAGGTCTTGAGATTGGTGGAGTGAATGTGCCATCTACTGTAAATAAATCTTTTAACATAGAGCTACTTTCTTTCAGGATTGTCTGGTAATAATGTCTTTCTTTTCTAACAAGGTCTACATGTACTCTGGCCTTTTCTAAGACCTTAAGGAAGCATGTAAGTTAACATTTTATAACATTAATACTCCATGCTTCTGTCTGATTGGCTAGTGGTGTATTTAGGCTTCTTACAATAGCAGAACTATTTTTTGGCATTGCCAACACAGGTCTGTCATTGGTTTAGCTATGACAATGTGAGAAAGGTATCGTTGCCCATACTATAAAAAGTTGTTTCAGACACAAGTCTGAACATTGATGTTGCATTGGCTTTAACGTATTCAATATACACTGCCCTTTTTGATGTGCTACATGGTAAGAGTTGGATGTTGTATTTCTTATAACCTGGTATTCGACCAGGTAATAAGATTGAGTTGGCTTCTGAAAAATTTTGTATAAATGTTATTATTCGTGTCACTTCCTCAGGAGTGAATGCGTGATGTGGCTCTCTTTCAGTGTTAATGTGTTTTCTAACAATAATAATTACAATGGTATTTCTTATTAAATAGTTTACCTTGCTCTAATTCCATCCTTTAAGTATGATTGCTTTATAGCCTGTAATCTGTGCTTACCAATGCCATGTAAAAACAGGAAGGTCTTTTTACGTATCTGTAGTGTGTTGTTATGTATTACTATTATAATTTGTGTAGTTATACCTTCAGTCTATTATGCATAAATAGTTTGTATGAATGGCCCCTTTCCTTCGGAAGGTGTCTCAAGCCTGAAGTGAAGTTTCCTGCCCGTGTGGTAGCTAGAAGCTGACCCATTATTGAAAGGTCCATTTCTTGTTTAGTTAATTCAGCCATATCATTTCTTATGGCCCTGTTACGTGTCTCTGAAAATTGTTCAGAGCATTTAGCCTGACACCCACACCCCTCATTGAAGAAAGTTTTACATACAGTCTCCTCTTCAATATCTACAAGTCTCTGACTAACCCCTACTTCTGTTTCAGATCTAGGAACTATAACAGCTGGAATGATGGCTGGTTCTGCAATTAAAATTCAATTTTTGTAGTTTTTGAAGTAATAGCACCTTCAGATTGATTGTCAAAATGATCTTCAAGCTCATATGTCAAGTCTTCATTCACTTCTACTTCCATTCCAGTGTCAATTATGTCATCCATTTCTAAACCATTGTTATCTTCATTATACTCTGTTATTAATAACCATAATAAGTAGATTCATAGCAATTTCCTGTGTGAAATACTCACCGCGTGGTAATTCATCATCCCCTTCGAAAAAATAGTTTTCAATAAGGCTACGAAGGCCTTCGTCAAGAGCTAGTGGGATTCTGCCACTGTTAAGCAGCCGAGCGATCGCTTCTTCATCAGAACTGGCCATTTTAAATTTGTTTACATGTAATGGTTGCCATCGCAACTTCACGTAACAATCACAACGCGGGCCCCGTACACTATCTATGAACGAAAAGTTTTGTCTCGTTTCTCAACTTACATAAAAATAAGAACTTCAAATTTGATCTTAAATGAACGGTAAACCTACGTTTGACAATATTATAGGAAAAAATAAATTTCCATAAAATTTTTATTTCTGTATGTTTTTGCGTATACTGGAAATGTACGAAATTCGCAAAATGACTGTTTTTCTCATATTGGGTCACATTTCATTATATTTTTCTAAAACAATCTTAGAAATATTATAGCTTTCTTTTAGTAAATATTAAATAGCGTTCTCAAGAGCTCTTGGGATAAAGTCAAGAGGTAGTAAAGGACCTTTAGTATACTACAAAATATGTAGGTGGAGTGAATATTTAATTTTTGTTTTTTAAGGCATGTTACATGTGGACAATATAATAGTGTCTACATGATTGTGATGATGTTCATAACTATATATTCTTAATATATAAACATCTGGTTTTTACTTCTAAATCTGTCAGTTTTTTTACCCTAGTTGTTCAGACAATACAAATAGTATATAGTGTGTACATTTCATCCCTACATGCACATTAAATATAAAATTACATTATTCACTCTATATTGAAAAGGCTAATCCATTTGTTACTTATACAATGATGTCTATCTTATGTCTGCATCTAGTAGAAATTTAAACTGATATATCTATAAATCATTTATTTCTAAAACAAGGTAAAAATTTATTGATTACATTCAGTAACGTGGGCCAAATTTGGTAGTGGAAAAGCATGAAGAAATTAGCACATATAAATATATATGTCACTGTAAAAGGATAATGGTTGATTTAAGCAAATTTATAGTTAATATTAATTATAATAATTACAGAAGATACTAAGTAGTTTATATACTTTTCTCTCTTCTTGTTATTAATATATAATGACAAGTCATTAGTTGATTCTCAACATTATGACATTTTGCATATCATCTCAATGTACAATACCCACCTTACCCTGTATGCACAATGTAATCTATTTTCTTCTTGAGCTTGAACTGTAGTAACATCAAACGGTAGAAAGATGATTAAAAAAATATCTCCGTGAGTTTGCAGTTTTTATTTTAATTTGGCATACATCTAACTTCACTTAGCCTAATTTCAATATCTTTGATACCTTCATATTATAATGAGGTGAAACAATTGAAAATGCGATGCTACTAGCATCGTGTCAAATGAAAATTGAGATAAATCTTGTGCAATTTCTCAAATAATAAATTCCTACAGAACCATTGTATGGTTGACTACACTTTAGGCAACAACTAAAATTAGCCTAAAGTAGGAAAACATTATTTGATGATTTAGTATTAACACTTCCTACTTATGTATTTAAGAGGTGCATTAGTAATACTACAATTGATGACATTGTAAAGATCACTATATTACATAAAACTAGTTAGCTGTATTTTCAAGAGGTTCCACTTGTACATAATTCAATAATATTCCTATAAGGTTAAACATAATAACAATAATTATGAAAGATACATGGAAATGGAAGTAAAGTACAGGAGAGAAATGAGACTATCAATAGTGTGTATTAACTGATATAATTGTGTTTATTTCTTTCTCTCTTTTTATATTCAATAACCGTAACTTGGATTCATGTAGTAATAACAGTATAATTTTTGTCACATTGCTTTTAGGACGATACATTGATCTTTGTTGATAGTGGAATCTTACATCATATAAAATAAGAATAATTCTGTAGCAAACTATCACCACTAGTTCATCTTAATTGTTGGTCTTATGTGTCAGATACAGAGGATACTGCTACCATATATAGGACATTAAATAAGTATAATGAGAGAAGGTGAAACAGACTATATCAACATGAGACAGCAAAACACATTTATAAGATACACAAGATAAGTTGATTGTAAAAAGCAACATTACCATCTGAATTCAATTTAGTATACAACAATTGAACTGATTTTGTTCTTGTAACATAAGAATAAGACTATTTGTTTATCTTTCATGTTTGATGGAAAGATGAATATTGCTAGAACTCTGCTTACATTTTAAGTAGGTAATATTGTGTCAATCATTAATTAAGGTTGACATTATTATAACATAGTAATATTTTACATTTCTAATGTTTATGCTGAAAGTAAAAACAATTGATTCCTTTAAGTATACCATTCAAATATTCATATAGCAATAAATCAACATATTGAAGCATAACTATTGTTTACAATGTTAAGTTTTATGATTAAGTCTTGATTATAGTGCTAATCATTCTCTGGAATGTCTCTATGAATGCTCATATAATTTTGATTAGATGTTTTGCACAAACTAACAATGTTAAAGTTAATGATCAAGTCATTACATTATCTTTGGTTTTATATATTGCTTTCTGTTCTTTAAATTTCTGTTATTCAGTTTACTTGCTGATATATAGTATGTAGGCATATATCTATCATTACTGGTATGTATTACTTTTTGAAAAGTAATGATGTACCTATGCAATTGACTGTTTATCGAATGTTAGAACTGATAACGATTATTTTTTATCTAACAATGAAGATAAATTTATTATTAATTCTAAAATTTGACAAACAGTCGTTACCATAGGTAGAGTATCATGTTTATTTCCAGGAATATCATTATTAGTTCTAACATTTGATAAACAGTCAATCCAATATACACCATAGAAACCAAAACAGTATTATATTAATTTTGATAAAATGATTTCATATTGGTTGTGTTACATGCTTTCAGTAATTTGTTAATGCTTATACTGAAAGCAAAACTCTCATGCAATTCCACTATGAAATCCGAAGCTATCCTTTTAAGAATACTCGAAATATATTTGTTAAGCAAATGATGAATCATCAGAAGAATTATCAGCTATACGTGAATGTACTGAATTGTTACAGGTATTGACTAGTCTTTACATGTACTAATTTGATAATAGATATACCAGTAATCATATCAATTACTAGGTATAAGCATTGACTCTAGCAATGTCACTGAAGTTAAAAGTTTGAACTATATCAAACAATTTTATAGAAAAACACAGAAAATAAATGTATGACTAAATTGAAGGACTATATTGAAAGCAGACTTTAGTAAAATGTTAAATTCAAAGAGTTCAAAGTAACATTTGTGTCCAAAGTGTAGTCTACTATGTATTTATAATTGTCTCCACTCATAGCCAAGCAACACATGTTATATATAATAATATAGTCTACTCTTAATATAATCAGTTACTATTGAATTGAAGTGTTACTTTATAATTAGGAATAGTTTTTTGTCATAGCATTTCAATCATAATTTTGTATAAAGCAAAAACTTTAATTTTATGTGTCTATAGCAATGCTTATAGCATATATCAACTTATATGTTATTTTCTCATATATTATGTTATTGTAAATGTCTACTCAATGTTAAATAGAGCACATGTTCTATCTCTTAAGAGTCTTTGATATAGAATTATTATCCATTATGATTTTAATAAAATGCTGTTTTCAATTGAGAATAGCTTATTTATTATAGATATTTTCCAAATAAATCAAAATGAGTAGTGTATGCTTTATTCATATTCATTCGTGAATTAGTTGTTTATTTTCTGAATTATGTTTTTATTAAAAGACCATATTGTTTAACTATTGATAATATAACTAAGATAAACTGTCAGTGAAACATTATTGTATATTCTTCCTACATTCATTTTTATGAACATACATCTTTTATGTTAATTTCATTTTAACCACACGTAAGTTTTAGCATTAGCTAATATCATGATCATGATGAATATAATAACAATAACAACACAAAGGGAGTAATCACTATTTTAATGTGCCAGCATGGAAATAATAAAATGGAAATATTTCTTGTTCAACAAGTTAATAGACAAGATCTAATAAATCAAGTAAACTATATTATAGTAGATATAATAGTTGCATTAATCATATATATCAAGGCTTATTACATGTGTTAATTATTAGTGATGCAGGCAAATGATTAAAGGATATCAACAGACTACAATTATAATGTTGACTGATTCATCTAATTCTTCTGATTTTGATTTTAGAGGAGTTATAGCTTATCATGTAATAAATACACAGTCATCACTGTCACATATTGAACTATTACACAATAATGGTGATAGGTCTTAGCAAGGTGTATACAATGAGTGTAGCCTTTGCAAGATTGGATACCATTTTGGTAATGTTGTAGGACTTAATATCCTCTATCTCTTGAAAATACTTGGAAGTGTGGCTCTTCTAAGCTACTGATCCTTTTCTAAATGTTTCCATGTGACATCACAGTCACAAGAAATACTAGTGGATGCTATCATGTGATGACAGGTTGTTAAATAGGTATAATGGAGTAGACAAACTGAAAATTGTTGGAGGCACAATAATATTAGTGTATAGATAGCTAAACATATTATAGAAAGAAGATTGTTTATCTTTCATTTATTTATATAAAATGAGCACATGTCTCGTTTTTAACAGAAGAATATGTGTTTACAGTAACACATATGCTGTGTCATGATCATGTCATGTTTCAATAACAATTATAATGCATTGATATTCTTTTGAATGTTCATATTGAAAGCAAAACACCAGCATCAATTTCTTTAAGTATATCTAACAATAATTTATTTTAAACGTCTCAAGTACTCATCTAAATATTTTGAAACAATGCTAAGATTTTTGATCAAGTCACGATCAGTACTACTAATTATTCTCTGGGATTTCTCTACGTTTGCTCATTTACTTTTAATTAGAAGTTTTGCAGCAACTAATTATGCTAAAGTTGATGACGGTGCTCATCACATTATCTTTGATATTGGATATTGTCTTCTTTTCTTTTTATTTCCTATATTTGGTCTACTAGCTGATGTGAAAGTAGGTAGATATGTATCTATCATTACTGGTGTGTATCTCTCATTTTTATCATGGATCATTGCTGGTTTGGCTGTTATCATAAATACTTTGTCACATTATAATGTGCTGTTTCATATAATAAGTGGTGTTGCCTATTTGCTTCAAGTAATTGGATACTCATGTATACGATCAAATATTGTCCAATTTAACATTGATCAAGCAATTGGTGCTTCAGGTGATGAGCTAAGTACTATTATATACTGGCACTCATTTTTTTTAACTGCAATACTTTGTATTGTTGTTATTGGCGAGTGCTTGATAAATCAGTTTGTCATTGTGTCGTATGTACTATCAGGTGTGGCTGTGACTATGGTAGTCGTCACTAATTTTCTTTTTAAAAATTGGCTAGATACCACCTCACACAATGTTAATCCTGTCCAGTTAATTGCTAAAGTACTCAACTATTCTAGGAAGAACAAGTACCCCAGGAATCGTAGTGCCTTGACCTACTGGGAGAACAATTACCCTTCCAGGTTAGACTTAGGTAAGAACAAATATGGTGGACCATTCACAGAGGAACAGGTAGAGAATGTCAAGGTGGTCATACGATTAGCACCATTATTTATCTGCATTGTTGGTCTTAGTTTTGCTAGGAATATTGAATGGACTAGTTTCTATAAATCAGATGAAAAATCAACTTATTTTGCAGCATGCTTTGTGTTCAAAGATTCACTTCATTATTTAGTAGGTGCATTTTTAATTCTCTTCTATCAATTAATTATAAATCCTTGCTTTCACAAGTACATTCCAAGTATGCTTAAAATAATTGGAGTTGGACTGGTTTTCTCATTATTTGCAACAATATATTCTGTCGTAATGCTTGCTTGCAAAAACTATTTTCTATTTGACATAACCTCATACAAAGTTGTTATTGTATCTGAAGTTTTGTATGGAACAGCAACTGCTTTAATTATCCCAACATCCTTAGCATTTACAATAGCTCAGTCACCACATGAAATGAGAGGATTGATGGTTGGACTATGGTATGCAGCACGTGGTGTTGGTTATATCTTAAATATCAACATCAAATATATATTTGAATGTGAAAATGACACAAAATCCAATTGTCTTTACTATTTTATAGTTAAGAGTGTGATTACTTTTATTATACTGATAGTGTTTCTGGTACTAGCTAAGTGTTACAAGTTACGTGTGAGAGAGAATGAAATCAATATACATTTAATAGCTGAAGAACATTTTGACAGATATATGAACCAGAACGTAGAATACAACAATGAATTTGGACTTTCACTTGAGAATACAGACTGACAAATTTTATAAATTTTTGTATCATCTAATATATTTGTATTTTTGAACTTGCACATATATTGTAAATAGTTCTATTTTGTATATTTAATTTTATTTTTTATATGAACTGCAGCTGTTTAAAGATGTTGTGTTGACTTTTTTAACTTCATCTTTTTAGTTTTTTTCTCACTTTTATAACTTTCTCCTAGATTGTTTATTGTCTTAACTTGTTCTATAAGATATTATATGAGTTCATTGCATTATTGTCATTTCCAGGTTACATTACCACCATAACCATGTCTATCAGTGGTGTTCAATAAAAATCCAGTATTGCAGGAATATTGATATTTCCCAGTGTGTTAGTACATATTTGAGTACAATCTGCATTAGTTAATAAACATTCGTTGGTGTCTATGATTTGGGTACCTTAATTATTAATATTATATATTACTAACCAACATGAGATTTTGATTACTGGTAAGATGGTATCCAGTAAAGCAGGAACAAAGAAAGGAACCTTTTGTATAGATACATATTTTGATTGTATTGACAAATGTCAAGAAATACATTCATCAACATCTTACAAAATATTACAATCATATATATATAGGAAGAAAAAGTGTCGATAATGTTATCATCACAATGATGATTATCAGAGTTAATAATATAGCCAGTATTATTGCAGGACCATTATAAATTATAATTAATTTATAGTTAAATTAATTATAAATCCTTACTTTCACAAATTCATTCCAAGTATGCTTAAAAGAATTGGAGTTGGACTGGTTTTCTCAGTATTTACAACAATATATTCTGTCATAATGCTTGCTTGCAAAAACTATTTTCTATTTGACATAACCTCATAAAAAGTTGTTATTGTATCTGACATTTTCTATGGAACAGCAACTGCTTTAATTATCCCAACATCTTTAGCATTTACAATAGCTCAGTCACCACATGAAATGAGAGGATTGATGGTTGGACTATGGTATGCAGCATGTGGTGTTGGATATATTTTTAATATCAACATCAAATACATATTTGAATGTGAAAATCACACAACATCATATTGTCTCGACTATTTTATAGTTAAGAGTGTGATTATTCTTATTATACTGATAATGTTTCTGGTACTAGCTAAGCATTACAAGTTATGTGTGAGAGAAAATGAAGTCAACTTGCATTTAATAGCTGAAGAACATTATGACAGATATATGAACCAGGAAGTAGAATACAACAATGAATCACTTGATAATACAGACTGACATATTTTTATAAATCTTTGTATCATGTAAAACATTTGTGTTTTTTGAACTTGCATATATACATGTAAATGAACTGCCGATGTTTAAACATGTTATGTTTACTTGTTAGCTTAACTTTGTCATTTGTAATGTTTTTTCTCATTTTTAAAAAACTCTCTCCTAGATTGTTTATTGTTTTAATTTGTTCTATAAGATATTTTACGAGTTCATTGCATTGTGAAAAGTATAACAAAGTATGACTGTTCATTGAACATGACAAAGGAGAAGTTATAATGTTCATTATATAGTTGTCATTGCTAATTAAAATAAATTTGCAGTGTTAAATATAACATGTATTATTAATTATAATGTTGCCATTGTAGAAAAGATGATGGCACAAATAGTACAAATTGGAGGGAACCCTGTTCCACAGAGAAAATGTAAGGTTGTGTGTACAACACCCAATGTGAGATAACGACAACTATAGGATGATAGGTAGTTACAATCACAGAAAGTTGTTTCTGTCTACAACTACAATGGAATTTGAATAAAAAAATCAGTATCAAGTGATATAATATGCTTTTAATAAGACATGTAATTATATATACAAATAGCTAAAATTTAATTATTTAAAAGAACTTTAACAAAGCAATGTTGTATAAAAGTATTGTTTATTTGAAAATATCATGAATAAATAATAACAAAAATGACAATACCTAAAATGATATGCCATGCAGAGACAAGGATATATGACTATGGGTTGTAGCTGTTGCATCACCACTTTTTGCATTAGCATCATGTCCCTACAAGACATATATTATCTACATTAAAGGGCATATTATGTTATATTATAATAAAGATAATCAAAAACAAGGGTTTCAGTGGTGTGATCTGATTTGTAAGAGTTTCAATCAGTACTTAATTGATACATTTTCTTATTTTAATTATTTTACTTGTTATGATGAAACAATGGTATAGTGTACAATATAAATCCATTATATATGTACTGTAGTTACCATAGTTAAAGATGATTGCTATAATGTTATACAAAGAAGAGAATATCATGTTCCAAATACTAAACAAATAGCTATAATTACATGCAATATCAAATGTCAAATTTTGATTTCCAACATAATGCATTGGAGTATATATAGCAATTGCCTGAGGTTTTTGCTGTATCACAATTATTCTCACATAGCTTGATTATGTACTTATCAACATTCTAGATGTCATAGAGTTAAAGAAAATATAATAATTTTCTAGTTACTGTATGAGATGTAATGTAAAACAATTGTTTATTTACTTTCTGTTGAGGAAGGACCTAGAGTCTAGGCACTCCATGATAACATTGACAAAAGTGGCTTATCAGATACAATGAGAATATAAATTGTCATTAATAATTATAAATATAGATATGTTAGTTGTTCATTCATTTAAAAACAATGTGACATAATTTAAACTGATGTTGTGCTGGATAATACCTTTCACTTTGTGGAGGAGGACATATACATAAATACACATGCATAATGTTTATAATTTATTTTACAATAGCATAATCTGTAACTAAAAACAACTAGTAATTATTATAATAATGCAACAAGTACTTACTGTTGAGTAGAAGTGGATGATGAACACCTTAAAATATAAATTAAAAAAAAATATCTAGACATAACAATTATTTCACAAGCAATCCAATTGTTTAATTAAATAAAAGTATTACTTTTTAATTATATTAAGATCTCACATTTATGACAACAAACTACATGACAATTATCTCTAGATTAAATCATATAGCTTTATAATTTACTTCAAAATGTCAAGTTCAGGCTATCTCCATCTGGGTTAATGAAGGTTGTCAATGTATGTCAAGGGATTTAAGTTGTCAAATCTTGTTTAAGAAAACATTTGCATTTGAAGTCACTATTTCTATATATTTATTATTACTATTTATTTGCATAATTACTGCCCTATTTCTGAATTTTTCAGGATGACTTGTAGTTAGTTATACTTATCTTATGCTAAATGTGATACACAATTAAAACTAGCAAACACACACAAAGCATTCATTCAAATTGATCTCAGCAAAGTAGTGAAACTAAATAATAATATAATAAAATTAACTACCAGTCTAACAAGGATATTCTAAATTAATTAATTCCATATGAATCTTTCAGGTCACTTGAATGATTTAGAAAAAAGAAATTGCAAAGAAAATATTTGAATTATGAAATTGAAAGACAACTCTTACTTTATATTTACAGAATCACAGTTTAGAATATAACAATGAGATGGTTCACTCACTTGAGGGTGCTAACTGACATATATCTACATCTACCCATATTTGTACATATTATATGTATTGAATATATTTACCTTTCCATGTTTTAGACTTTTCTTAGCAACTGCTTTAATTATCCCAACATCATTAGCATTTACAATAGCTCAATCTCCACATGAAATGAGAGGATTGATGGTTGGACTATGGCATGCAGCACGTGGAGTTGGTTATATTTTAAATATCAACACTAAATATATCTATATTTGAATGTGAAAATGATACAACATCACAATGTCTTTACTATTTTTTAGTTAAGAGTGTGATTATTCTTATTATACTGATAATGTTTCTGGTACTAGCTAAGCATTACAAGTTACGTGTGAGAGAGAATGAAGTCAACATCTATTATAATAGCTGAAGAACATTATGACAGATATATGAACCAGGAAGTAGAATACAAGAATGAATTAGGACTCTCACATGAGAACACAGACTGACATTTTTTTATAAATCTTTGTATCATGCAAAACATTTGTGTTTTTTGAACTTGCATATATACATGTAAATTGTCCTCTTTTGTATATTTAATTTTATGATGTGCAGATTCTTAAACATGTTATGTTTACATGTTTGCTTAACTTTGTCATTTGTAATGTTTTTTTCTCATTTTTAAAAACTCTCTCCTAGATTGTTTATTGTCTTAACTTGTTCTATCAGATATTATACGAGTTCATTGCATTGTGAAAGTATGACTGTTTATGGAACATGACAAAGGAGAAGTCATAACGTCATTATGGTAGTACACAACAAACTGAGGAGAAGACTATACCTCAGCGAGAACATGACCTTTGGCTTTTGTCATGTCTGACACATAAAAGATATTTTACTAATGAATTATAATGAGTAGTGGATAATTATTTATGATTATTTGAATAATAAATAATTATACATATTTTTATAAACTTTTTATTTATTCATAAATATTTATCAGAAATGTCTAGATGTAATGTGTGCTAAATATTGACTAAAAAGGTCAAGTTATTGTATGACTGTTTATATTTATAATAAAATTAACATTAACAATCTTGTGTTGTAGTGTAACTTATTTTCCTGTTGGTGGTGTTTTAATGTTTTTGTAATGATGCATATTGTTAATGTTTACTATAGTTTGTTTATGTATTATCATTCATTATGTTAATGTTTACTCTAGTTTGTTTATCTATTATCATTTACTTCCTGTTTGACCATCATTTATACTAATTATCACTTATAATTAATTTTGATCTCGTATAAATTGGAAACACACACTTTTGAAAAGAGAGTTTTTTTGTTGAATGTCAAATTTTGTATCTCGTTCAATCTGGGAGAGAACTCAACACATATCTTTATCAAATAAACTGCCAATATTGATGTTAAGACTAAGAGTATTTTGACCATGAGAATGAACAATTGCAGTACATTCTTGTGCATCAGCATTACAAGCCCTTATAAAACACTTAAAACATGCTTTAAACTATTGTTATTTGAGTTTTGTCTTACAATTAGCAATGATATACTTGATTATAGCTTTAGCATTTTTGATTTTATCATTAGACATAACTATTATAAGATTACTAGTAGTTTCCGACATAGAAAAATTAGTTTACTCTAAAAGTCAAAAAGGAATTTGCAGTGTTAAATATAACATGCATTATGCATTGAAAAAGTATGATGGCAGGAATAGGACAAAAGAGAGGGAGCAATGTTCCACAGAGGAAATATAAGATTGTGAGTACAACACCCAATGTGAGATAGTGACAACCAATTGGACGATAAGTAGTTGCAATCCAGAAAGTTGTCTCTGTACTACAACTACATTTGGGAACTTGAATAAAAAAATCAGTATCAAGCGATATAATATTATTTTAAGAAGACATGATATTATATATACAAATAAGCATTTGAAATATGACTAATACCATGCATAGCTAAACTTATTGGTTAGCTAGAGATGGATATAATTACTAGTATGTGAAAAGATGTTTGAGTCAGTTAATCAGATCTATGAGTTCTGTTATTCTTATCATATATTACTATTAGCTCAATTAGCTTTGTTCAGTTATAATTTCTCACCTAGAAGCGAATCTCTTCCTAACATGGAAGAACATTACAAATACTACTAACTGAGGTACCTGCTCCTTATTAGAGAAGGTGCATTTATAACGTGAGTTATCTGCTCCTTATGAGATATCTAACTGAAGGCTCCTTTCCTAGTATATATGGCAGTCAAAAGAGATATATACTAAGAGCAAAGTTAGGCGGAAAAGGAATGTGAACAGATCACGTGACCCGTTGAAGTGCTATCGACGCTGTTAGCTCTCGCCATGAGGAAAGCCTTGGATATAATCTCTTTCTGGGCTCTTTAAGATCTTGCTAGAGGTACCTCTCTGTCATTGACGTAACTCGGGTTGTCAAGTCTGTCTGAATTAGGATATAATTTTCAGGCAATAATTCCATAGCACCAGCTGTTATTTCAGGTGAGTCAGTATTACCAATAGTGACTTTGACTTCTCTTTAGCAGAGTGTATTTGTGACCTGATTTGCAAAAGGGACCACTTCTGTCAAAACATTTGTGACCTGATGTATAAAAAAACACTGTTAAAACATATCAAAAACAGTTTTGATTACATATAAAATATGCATATATAACAACTGTTTGTATACAAAACTGTTTTTGAGATGTTTTAACAGTTGTTTTTTCACAAATCTGGTCACAAATGTTTTGACAGAAGTGGTCCCTTTTTGCAAATCAGGTCACATTTATTTGTTAAAAGTGATATAAAGGGATAAAGAGAAGCTTAACTCATGAAAATCATCATAATAAGTGTACTATTCCAGATATGTTGGTACATTTAATTGGTTGTTGAAGAACAATTTTTATGTCCCTCCCATCCCAATCTAAAACACCATCCATTGTTATAATGAACCACATTTTGTTGTGAATATAATGCTTGATAATTTCATGAATGTAGTTGTGTATGTCATGTTAACATCTTATTTTATTGTAACATTGATTGTCTCTTGTCAACAAGTATGACTTGGAAATTATGACTTCCTTCTACCATGCAGAAATAAAAATCCAAATACAGTTCAACACACTGTTTCATCAAAAGGATCAATGCATCTTGAATTATTGGTGAATACTCTGGTTTTAACTTTTGCCTACTGGAAGAAAAACTAAAAGCTACATCAATCGTTTCTCAAGGTATTTAATACTAATTCATTATTATTTAGATTAATGTAACATACATGTATATAACATAAACTTTTAAAATATATTTTTTAAGTTTAGGTTAATACAGTAAATGTTATTAAAAGTTTGCATTGACTTTTGATATACCATAAGGGTACAAATTTTCGAGGGTTTAAAATTTCGTGTTTTTTAAATTTTGCTTTATTATTTAAATTTCGTGGGTATTAACTTTCGTGTTTAGTGGGTGTGAAGTATTAATTAATGGGTGTGGTTTCAGACACGTATTATGAACACAAGCGTGATTTTCATGAAGTATGGCTAGCTATTCCTATAAATCCATAGTGAGAGGGTACCATATATACAAGAAAATCTGGGAGGCAGTTGACAGAGAAGTACTTCAGTGTAAAATAGAAAGAAGTAACCCTTTACAGTAGCTGTTATTTACAGGCTTTATTGAGATCACGTGATTATGCGTTGGTGGAATAAAAGTTAAATTTCGTGATAAAACAACAACCCACGAATACAGCGAAATTAAAACCCCCATGAAAATTTATACCCTTATGGTAAGTCTTAAAGGTAGCAAGCTTAACTTTTTGATCAGTATTAGGTATAACATTAGCAAATTTAGAGCTAATAGTACATCATGTGAGTAGAGAATCAAAGCACCATGTCAGAAGTCTAGACGATGGAATTCAATTTTTTATACAATTACCTATGACAAATGGTTGTTTTTCTCATCATAGTATTGTCAACAACTTGGAAATACTTTTTCAGTTCTGGATTATATTTCAATATTTTAATAGTTACAAGTTGTTAGGCAAAATGATATATAAGTGTATATGATGATATTCCAGTAAACATGCTTACATCAAGAACTCATGGGCAAAAATAAGTTGAAAAGGTTCTTTGCCCGTCTACTCAGTGTACACAGCCTAAATAATTTTATAGGAGAAGTATAAAGCTTATCAAGTATAATGCCCTAACACAACAGAGCATCAAGCTTTTTTTGGAACTCCTCTAAGACATCAATTATTTATGTGTTCATAGCATACTCATAAAGGTAGACAGTACAACATTTTCATCACTTTGACATCTTTTAGAAGAAAGTTCATTCCCGCTACCCAAATGGTTCAGGTCATTATCTTGATGATGTCATTATTTGTTATTATAACTACATTCATGTATTATTGTATTAGGAAACGTTCGCATGTCAAAAGTTTCATAAACATATTGGAAAATATTTTGAACAAAATTGGCAAGTATGAAATTTATTAATCCCTAATATTTTGCCACATGCAACACATTGACCACTATCGAAGAGTATGGATTTTATTAGAAAATAATGCAAGGCTGCATTAACGGGTTTGCCAAGTTTAGCTTGTATATCTGAACTGTATAGCCAGAAAGGATAATAATCTCTTTTTTTCTACCAATATTGTATCAGTTAGTGATTATCCTTTGTTGATTTCATTATAGTCAATTAATAACTTTCCAGTTATGAACATAAAATTGTACAAACTTACCATTTATATTACAGACTAAGTTACTGAAGTATATATTAGTTTGAAGATAATAAAATTATAAAAGCTATTGTGTCAGATGACTTAAATTTCTAAATGAGATCTTATGTCTCCAATTTAAATTGTCCATAAAGCAACTTCACTCAACATAGAGCTTGATTACATACCTCATTTAAACTTGTATAGTAAAACATATGACTGACAAACTAACTTACTCCCATATTTTAATTTGTGATGTGTTGTGTTTTTTGATCTGATAAACTTATCTCAGAAGTAACATTCACTTGGTCATTATTCCGTATTAATTTTAATTAGTTGTCTCTTTCATCGTTTCATTATAGATTTCTGATATGAGCCTTCAAAGCTCATTAAGAGTGATGTGTGAGAATGGTGTATATAGGTATACAATTTTTGTTATAAGTACTACAAACTCACCTTGCAGTCATCCTTTGTTTACACAATTCTCTCTGAACATAACACACATTTGATGAAGAAAGAATGTCTTAAATTTTTTTGTAATTGTTACAAATTCATATTCACTCATCATGTCTCTTTCATGCATACATGTCATCACAACATTGTATTATACTCTTCTCAAATTAGTCCATATAATGCAGCAAGAATAACAAGATCATGATGTGTGTATTTCACTGTAGAAGAGCTATCTGAGCTGGAATTTGTCCATGTAATGTAATAAATATAATGGAATTGTGATTTGTATAATTATAAAGTTGATACACAATGTAAACAGATTGAAAAAGTGGGAGGTGTTAGTAATAGCTTCAGAGGTTATTATTTAAATTACATGTTATGTTTCTCAATCTACTTATTATAATAATATACTTACTGACTATTGCTGTCTATTACTACTGTATGATACTGTACTTACTGACTATTACTGTCTATTATTACTATATAATAATATACTTACTTACTATTACTGTCTATTATTACTGTATAATAATGTACTTACTGACTTTTACTTTCTATTATTGCCGTATAATACTGTACTTACTGACTATTACTGTCTATTATTACTATATAATAATATACTTACTTACTATTACCGTCTATTATTATTATATAATAATATACTTACTTACTATTACTGTCTATTATTACTGTATAATACTGTACTTACTGACTATTACTGTCTATTATTACTGTATAATAATATACTTACTTACTATAATATTACTTTTGATGGAGTCTCATAAACTTATTTGATAAACTGTTGTAACCAAATGTATGTAATGTCATCTCATTATATAACTTGTTATATAACTCATTATGACTTACTGTACCCTTCATTATATAATTCACTGTAACCTATTGTAACCCACCTAATTTAAGTTAAATTAGGTGAATTACAATAGGTTACAGTGGATTATATGCACAATGTTATAGCATAGTTAAATTATTTAATTATACTATAATATTGTGCATTTTGCAGCCGAAAAATATAGAAGCTACTAGAAAAGGAGATCCTAATCTTCAAAAGCAAGATGATGGACTGTTTAATGTTTGCCTATGAAAATGTTCTTTATGTTAATGTTCTATTTAAGGAAATGTCAGATTTTCAAGAACAAATGTATTTTAAACTTTTTGCCATAATTTTTTTAGTAATAATAATTTTTAACATAATTGATTAACAATTTCTAAAATGGTGATTTTGAAATTGAAACAGAAAGTGGCACAACTGTTGTAATGTTAGATAGTAAGAATGCTTATTACCAAGTCATTTAGCTTTTGCTCAAAAACGCTGATCCCAATCTTATGAACAAAGACGGTTGGAATACTTTAAAGTTTGCCAGTGGAAATGATCATTACCATGTTGTTGAGGTTCTACTCATAGCAGGTGCTAATCTTAATCTTAAAGATGCAAATGATTGTACTGTTTTAATGTTTGCCATTCAGAAAGGCAATTACCAAGTTGATAAACTTCTCTTAGAGAAAATAGTGATTCTACTTGTTATTTGCATTTTGGTTGGACAGCCTAGGTGTATGCTAATCAGGATGGTCATTATGACATAGTTCATTTATTAGAAAAGTACATTGATCCTAATAGTAGTAATTCTTGTAAAGAATTAGATCAATCAATAAACCAACCAATAGAAATTACCAGCTCTGTTATTTTATACTTGATCAACAGACAAAGGAACCTAACAAACTATCACAAAATATACAGATGACAGAGTCTGTAGTTGAACAAGATGTCCTTCCACATTCAATTATCCACTCTTCATCTCTAAAACAGTTTTTAAATATTGTTTAATAAAATCTATCAAACAACCATTTCATACTTTTGAAGATACTAAGAAGAAGAGATCAGAGGTAACAAATCAACAATTTTGGAGCAGAAACAACCACAACGACAACATCACTCCACATTGATCATCTACTATTACCTATTTCAAGAAAGAAGTTTAAAAAGCTCTCTTCTCAGAATGGCTCAAAGTTGATTATTATGCTACCTGGGAGAAAGTAATTGTTGCCCTGTTAAAAGCTAATGAACACTATCTAACCTCAAAAGTACAAGAAAACCTTATTACTATCATACCACCAGGAGATCCTTATCAAGGTGAGTCAGTGTAGCATATACATAAAGAGATTTGTGCGTGAATACATTCTTTAGTCATAGGTACACACAGCCGAGATGACATATTAGATGAGACTAGTACAGACACAAGGAAAGATATTAAAGCAAATGATATGAAGACAAAAGAAGAGACCACAGAAAGTAGTAACTTAACACCACAGAGTTATATTACAATTCAGTCAACTGCTTAAACTTCAAAGAAGATAATAGAAAAGAGGTCTAAGGATCAAGTGACAGCATATTTGCAAAATAAACAAGAGGATATAACAAGTCATTGAACTCATCAAAGAAAAAACTAATCCTAATATTCAAAAACAAAATTTTGTGACTGCTTAATTAATGAATGCCTGAAAAATGGTCATCAAGGTTCTTTTCAAAGAAAAAGCCGATTGTAACCTTCAAGACCAAAAAGGCTGGACTGCTTTAATGTATGCTAGTGGTTATGATCATTACCAAGTCATTGAACTTCTTCTCAAAGCAAACGCTGATCCTAACATTCAAACGCAAAATGGTATGACTGCTTTAATGATCATGACCAAGTTGTTGACCTTCTTCTCAAACAAAATGTTGATCATAATCTTCAAAGACATGAGAGAGGTATTGCTTTAATATATGCTAGTTGTAATGGTCATTACTTTGTCAAGCTTCTTCTCAAAGAAAAAGCTGATCGAAATATTCAAGACCAAAGAGGCTGTACTGCTTTAATATTTGTCAGTGAAAATTGTCATTACCAGGAGGAGAACTATTGTAAACTAAAAAATGTGTGTATAAGGATGTATAAAAATATGCATAGAAATATGGCCAACCAACCAAGAAAATACTGGATACACAAAATAGCACTACTTTATAATACACATGTTATCTGTGAGAGTATTATATTCAGAATTATATGAATCATCTTTGATATATCAACATTATTATAGATATTTCTTCTTGATGCACAACAAAGGGGTCAGTACCATATAGCTGGCACAAGTGTGACAGCTGTCATTTTAGCTATATATAGTTGTAAAAGAAGAAATAAATGAGCATTAGCTATATAGTGTATGTCACCCTCATAGTACTCCTACAAACACCCAGTTATAATAACCAGTAAATAAAAGAATTTCTAAAAAAACGAAGTAAATGTAGGGATGGGTAATATCAATCCAATACAAAGAATGCAAACAAGATAGTAGGGATGGTAATTGCATCATCCCTACATACTAGTACAGGTGGCAAAAACAATTTAGGATAGTCATCAACTATATCTAAAACAGTTAAATATCAGTGGTATATTGTTGTATTCAATGCCTGTGCTATTAATAAAATTATTTATTATTCATTAACAACTATCCTCATATTCAGACTATTATATCATATCCAGTTAGAATGTTCCATTATCAACTACATTATAATACAAGTTGTTATTATTATAGGCAAGAGTAGCAATGTTACCTATACACAGTATGATTCATTTAGGCTATTTACTTAACACTTACATGTCTACTAAACAGATGTGTACATGTACTATATCCAGCTAACCCATTGTGAAAAGAATACTTTTGGCACTCCGTCTGGTTATACTTGTTTACTGCACATCACCAAGGACACACCCACCCATGATGGCCGTCATTCATGATGTGTTATACTATTCTGATTGCTTCTTATTAATATTCACTTTTATAAACAGCAACCATATTAGAATATTACTAATATTAGCTTTCTAATTTTACATAATTAATAACTATACAATAACCATATAAAGAGATTTTGAGGTGTATCTTAACAGTTTCCAGTTAAAAATGTTAGTTCATTAATAGTTCATACTCATAATATTAAAGTATCTATCATTAGACAGTCTATACTTTTCTGGTAGAGTAATACTTTATCTTAACTTGTAGGATTATCAGATAATTTATTATTTAATTAATCAGTCATTTCACTTCAAGTATATAATAAGATTATATATCATCTATCCTCATATTTATTACACACGGTAAATTGTTTTATAGCTCACTCATCCTAGTTATTTACTAATGTAATTTCCTAATTTTCCATATTATTTTAATATATAGCATATTATTTAGTGTTGTAATTGTTTAACAATAACTAAAACTAAAACTATTTTTGTAATGGCCAAATCATTATTGTTAACAATAACAAACTATAACTAAAACTAACCAGCCATTGATTTACAATTAATAACAAAAACTAAAATTGCATGAAAGTAGTTGTGAATTTTAGTTATTTCATTTCTAGATTTCACACAATCAGATCAGTTAACCATACAAAATTTCAAATGTGTAAACAATTAAACACAAACTAAAATAACAATCAATTAAGTGAATGATCAAGCTGAATGGTCAAAAGAAAGTTGTGAGACAGGCTGTCTCACAACTTTCTTTTGACCATACTGTATGTCACATTGCAAACAGCTGTCTCAGACTGCTGCTTGCCATGTGACATACAGTATCTGGCATTCTGATCAAGATGGCTATAGCAGCAGTACAACCTGAAAGGCCAAAAACCAGCCTAGTTTGGGACTATTTTAAATATGATGTGAGTCTAGGAAAGACTGTGTGCCAAATTGATGCAAATGGTAAACATTGGCTTTTGGAAAGCAAAGAGAGTGTCTGCCTATTAACTGAAGTGCTTGAGTGGAATGGCTTACAAACCAGCAAATGGAAAAAGATCAATAATATCGTTGACTTCCTCCAACCATTTGCTGAATACACAACGTTGTGTTGTGGAGAAGATTACACCTCCCTTTCTGCTGTAGTGCCAATCATTATGGAACTTAACTGCCGTCTTCAAGAAATGCAGAAACAACCAGGAATGGGCACTGTTGGTAGAGTCTTACAGAGTGAAATGCACAAGCGTTTTGACAGATATATTGATCCATCTGTTGATTTATTTGATGGTTTCCATATTGTTTTCACACTACTTGACCCACAATATTCTTTGATTCTTTCCATTGAACAGCTAGACGAAGGAATATGCTACTTAGAGGAACTTGTCAAGTATTTCGTTGATACACAAGTACAAAGTCACGGCAAAACCAGAGATGAAAAAGACATTACCACCCAAGAAAATACCAAAGAACTGGTCATTGAGCCACCACTTAAAAAGTTTCAGCATTTGTCAAAGCTGGTTTCTAAGCAGAATAAAGAAATTGCATCAACTACCTCTGAAGAACAAGAAGAAATTTTTCATTCAACAAAGAAAGAGCAACCCTCCAGATGCGATAGACGCTTTGGACTTCTGGGTCAAATCAGAGTCACTATTTCCAATACTCTCTAAGTTAGCATGTGATGTACTAGTTGTGCCAGCCTCTTAAGCACCTGTAGAAAGGATTTTTTCAATAGTTGGAAATTCATGTATTGGAAAAAGAAATAGGCTAATTGGCAATAATCTTGAAAGAGAAGTATTGATCAAAAATAACAAGGATTACTTGCATATTTAGCATGTAGTTAAGTTTGTTAACTTCTTTGGTTTATTGATTTATAATAACAATAACTAAAAACCTATTACTATAACTAAAACTAAAATTCTCGGAGTTTTTGTGAACAATTAATAACTAAAACAATAATTATTACAAATGCTTTACAATAACAATAACAATAACTAAAATACTAATCCATTACTTTTACATTACTAATATTATTACATAAACTTGAAATACAGTGAAAGAGCTGTCACTTTAGCTGTAGTTCTAATTACAGAAGATAGATGAACATTAGCTGTTTAGTGCATCATAGTACTACACACACACACACACACACACACAGTTATGATAATAACAACCATATAAAAATATTCTAATTTTACAGTAACTATAGTAGGTATTTATAAACAATGACTATATTAGGATATTTGGAAAATGTTTAAATTTTATTGTATAGTGTGTTTCCAATATGTCTGACAATCCTACTACTACTCTACCTAAACTGTCTAACAGACCAACTGAGTCTGAACTAATGGAACTACTTGAACCATTAGTAAAATGGCAAAAATTTGGTATTTTTCTCCCAAAGATATCATCTACAATGATAAAGAAGATTGAAAATGATTACTCATCAACTGAACTTCAAAAATTAGCTCTCTTCTCAGAATGGCTCAAAGTTGACTCTTGTGCTACCTGGGATAATGTAATTGTTGCCCTATCAAAAGCTAATGAACCCTATCTAACCTCAAAAGTACAAGAAAACCTTATTACTACCATACCACCAGGAGATCCTTATCAAGGTGAGTGTATAAAAATATCAAGAGATATTTATGTGAATATCTTACTCTGTTATAGGTACATACAGTCAAGATGACACATTAACTGAAACTATTGAAGTGAAAAAAGATGATAAAGAAAGTAAACAACACAAACAAGGCAATATTCATTCAGCACAGCATTGTCAAACCCTAGGGAGGCATAGTGAAACTGAAATAAAACCAGTACATTTTTATCAAGGTGAGTGCATTGGATTTATTGAAGATGGTTATGAGCGTCTTCGTCTGTATTATTTAGGTACACATAGTAAAGATGCTAAATTAATTGATAGTGCACGGAAAATAGATGACAATCAATCCAGTGCTTCAGTAGCAGTTGAACAAACCAAAATGAACAAGAAAATAATAGAAATTAGTTCTAAAGATGAAGTTACAACAGAGATGAAAAGACTTGTAGACAAATTTACATCTTCAGTACGTAAATTTGTAAGTCATCTTGAAGAGATGATTAAAAGTAATAAATGTAAATTAATTGACATAGGAAGACATATTAAATTACTACCCTGGCTATCTGAAGAAAAGGAATTGGACAAATTAATTGAAGTTACAACCATTGATGAGTTGTTTGTTGAGATAGAGCCTTACTACTGCTTTCTTAGTAACTGTGAATTAATAGAGAGCATTGTTAATACATTCCTCCCTGAAAGTGACTTACAAACTGAATTACTTAGATAAATCAGCTGAACTGCAACACATCCAGAGTGCTATTGAAGAAGCACTGATACCAAATCATGAAATCACTGAAACAACTTGCAAAGTAGAGATCAAATTACAAAGAAGATGTTGGAAAATAACATTAGACATTTTTCGTAAGTTTATTAATTACCTTTTTCCTATGATGGACAATGTTTTTAGTCATATTTACATCAAACAAGGATGTATTTGTGTTAGTTTTCTTGTACCTTGCTCACAATTACAACTTCTCATACAGCTGGCTACTGAAAAAACAGAGTTTATGCATCAAGTTGGTATTTTCAGAATGATAATAAATGAGCAACCTATCTTAATGGAAGAAGAGGATATAACATTTACATTTGAACAATCACTACTTAAAGCAGGTCAAGCTGGTAATAATAATGTTGTTACAACACTACTGGAGTTAGGAGCCAATATTGACTACCAGAATGAAGAAGGAGGAACAGCACTAATATTTGCAAGTCAGAATAGACATTACCAAGTTGTTGAGCTTCTACTCAAAGAAAATGCTGATATTAATCTTCAAGACCAAGAAGGTTGGACTGCTTTAATGTTTGCCAGTAAGAATGGACATTACCAAGTTGTTCAGCTTCTTCTCAAGGTAAACACTGATCCTAGTCTTCAAACACTAGAATGTTTGACTGCATTAATATTTGCAAGTGGAAATGGCCATGACCAAGTTGTTGAGCTTCTTCTCAAAGAAAATGCTAATCCTAATATTCAAACACAAGAAGGTTGGAGTGCATTAATTTTGCAAGTGGAAATGGCTATTACCAAGTTGTTGAGCTTCTTCTCAAAGCAATTGCTGATCCTAATATTCAAACACAAGAAGGTTGGACTTCATTAATTTTTGCAAATATGAATGGTCATTACCGAGTTGTTGACCTTCTCAAAGAAAGTGCTAATTCTAATCTTCAGGATCATAATGGTTTGACTGCTTTAATGTTTGCCAGTCTAGATATCGATGGCCATTACCAAGTTGTTAAGTTTCTTCTTAAAGAAAATGCTGATCCTAATCTTCAAACATAAAAAGGTTCGACTGCACTGACATTTGCAAATGTGAATGGCCATTACCAAGTTGTCAAGCTTCTTCTAAAAGAAAATGCTGATCTCAATCTTCAAGCACAAAATGGTTGGACTGCTTTAATGTTTGCCAGTCAGAATGGCCATTATCAAGTTGTTGAGCTTCTTCTCAAATAAAATACTGATCCTAATCTTCAAGACCAAAAATGTTGGACAGCATCAACAGTTGCTAGTAAGAATGGTCGTTTTGAAATAGTTTATTTATTAGAAAAGTACATTGATCCTAGTAGCAGTTCTTATTAAAAATTAGTCCAATCAATAAACCAACCGGCAGAAAGTAACAGCTCTGATATTTTAATACCTGATCAACAGACAGAGGAACCTAATAAACAACTACAAAGTATAAAGACTACAGACTCTGTAGTTGAACAAGATATCCTTCCACACTCAACTATCCACTCCTCATCTCTAAAGCAGTCTTTCCAATATCATTTAATAAAATCTATCAAAAAAAACAACCATTTCATACTATGACATTCTATTGTAATATTGTATAAAAGGTTTCTATATATACTGTCATCAGACTAATATAATGATAGGACACAATTGTATTGATTATAATACTGCAAGTGCTATAGACTTGATAGAAGCTCAACAACTTGATAATGACCTTTCTGACTGGCAAACATTAAATGATAGAAGATATATAATAAATACTTACATCAATTATATTGTTAGTGTGTCTTTTGAGTGTACTATTTAAAAAACATTGACTATTACATCAATAAATAGTATTTATATATACTACCAGTACTACCAGTACAAATTAAACCCGCTTATCAGCTGATGAGACTCTCCAGTTATCAAATCAATCCTTCTCTTCTACCTTCTTATATTCTTATAAGAGTAGCAGAGAAGATCAGTTACTTCTTACTGTGAAATATACCAATCGACAATGTCATATTTCTTATAGGAGAAGCTCTTCTGATCATTTTAAGAAAAGAATCAGAAAGTTTGTCTCAATATTTTCACAGCATAACGGAATAACATCTAATAAATAAGGTACTCCTTCCATCTCTTCATCCATTGACCCATCCAGTCATTGGTCCTTTAATGTATTGTCTAGCTACTCAGCTTCATACTCATTTGTTGATGTACTCACTGACCTTCAAGGACAGTCATTATTTGATTTGAGAGCCTTTCAAAGTTTTTGTAGTCCAATATGAGATACAGTACTGAAGTAAATGGATATATATGTGGCTAGATGGATGGAGGATGAACATACAGATGGCTTCAATACTATATTATTTCTCTCTCTCTCAGCACTTTAGGTTACTATTAGTTTAAGAGTCAGATCTTATTGGCAGTTTACTAGTAATGAAGGACTTCTTTTTATTAGGACGTGATGGTCTCTTTTAACTTTTGTAGATAAAGCTAATTCTTTTATAAGTTTACTTCCTTTATTATCAACACAACATGGTATGTGCATGTCTATCTGTCCTTTCATTATCCATTCACTCATTTATTATCAATCTATTCATTAATTCATTAATCATTAATCCATTTATTCATTTCTTTATTATCTATCTGTGTATTCATTCATGTAGATGTTAATATTGCCTTCAGCCAAATTATGACTAAACAAAACAATGAAGATGAGACACTCCTAAATCAGTGCCAGTCCTACCCAGAGCTCAAAAATCCGAATCAAAAATCAGGATCAGCTGCAATCAAGTTGGACGTCTCCCAAACAAAATGGTCACAGTATGAAATAACACATATACAAATGTGCAATGAAATCACTCAGTTCAAATCTTTGCCAATGAATATAGAAACTATCATATGACTTGCACATGTACAATAGTTAGTATAAAAACAGATATTTTCATTAAGAACAGATATAAATGTGAAGAGTATAGTTTTTTATGAAGAGAAGGGTCAAAGTACACTTAGATCAAATAATAGAAAAGATTTATTTGCTCAAGACATGTTTTATGAAGAGCTGAAAAATTTTCTCTAAACTCTCTCCTTTAGTTTCTATAAGGTCATTAATATAAAGTGATAATAGCAAATAAAAAGATAGAGTATTAAAACATTCCAGCTGTTCCTAATGCTCATCTAAAGAGATGAGGAATTACCAAGGCAATAATAGAATTACCAATCCTATTGTGCAAGTTGATACTTACCTTTTCAGAGAGAAGAAATATTTCACTGGTTACAACCCCATTCTACAGCACTATTTGATTAAGAGATATCATAGTAATAGTTCTGAATTAAGCAAAACTAGATATAGGTATCACACACTATTTAGACCCATTTCTATACCAAGTACGATTCTAAGACTAAATAGACCTATTTCTGTACCAGGTCTGTGTCTGGGGCCATGGAGACTATTCTATACTATTAAGGTCTTGCTCCAAGACTCACTCTAGTATCAATATAGTTAACATGGAAGTGGGTAGTGGGTCTTACTTACAGTCAGCTGAATGTGAAATTGGTGACAAAGATAATCCAAAGGATAAGAACATAAACAACTTCATTATCATCTTGATCAATTTGGAAGAAACAGACAAACAGTCCAGTTGCTAAAATAGCTACAATCATAACAAATGCTCACAATACCGAGAGAGATTTACAACAAACCATTGCAATGTATTATTATTTAACATTTTCGTTTGAAACACATCGTATCTACTAAGATTACTGTTAAGAGATTGACCACACCCACTATGGCTGTAGTTACATACATGGAAACTTGCATACTGCAGAAAATTGATGTGGAATAATAATGACAAAATAAGAACTATGTATTATCTTGACTATCCACCTTTGTCTATCCATCCAACCATACATTGATCCATATATTTATTAATTGACACAATAACATTCATACCAGTAAACTGTTGAAATAATGGTAATACCATACTTAAATATACATATACATACATACATACATATATATATAGAGAGAGACACAGAGAGAGAGAGAGAGACAGAGAGAGAGAGACAGAGAGATAGAGTGAGAGAGAGAGAGAGAGAGAGAGACAGAGAGAGACACAGAGACAGCTACTACTGGCTCTTACACAATAGACATGGCCCTGTGTATACCACTATATGAAGTGCACTTGGTACACACTACCATAATTAATTTTTATAGTTCATTACAAACAAATAGTAGTATATTGAGTGATACTACAACATATGTGACCGGATTTGCGAAAAGGGACCACTTCTGTCAAAAACAAAATTTTCAGTATGGACAGAAAAAGTGATGGTTTCAATCTTTTGGAGAATTTGAGTTAAACCAAAAAACGAAGAGAATAGTTCCTGACAGTCATTTTGAAGCGTCTAAAAAGCGAAAGTTCTTTCTAGCTTTGCACGTAGAAGCGTTCGCGTTATCAAATATTAGTGTACGGGATGCGGGGGTGGAAAATTAAATTCCACATATCTCAAAATTAATTTTTGGTAGTAGCCACTCTATTTACGTTTATATCTCGTGTCTTGAGCAACGCATGCATTTATTCAAAGTATCAAACAATTCAGATCACATATGTACATGTCCTTGTATTATCACTATTAATCCTTCTACTACTACTACAGTATATGTAAATGTACTTATATTATCACCATCACTCCTTGTACTACTACTATAGCATATGTACCTGTATTTAAATTACAACCATTAGTTCTTGTACATGTGTAATGCCTCTAACCTTTCTAATATTCTCAATTTAAAAAATGTGCCATAAGTCTTAACAATTCTATTGTCAGATTTAGTATTGTAAATTCAATATCTGTTAACTCCTCTTTAATTTCATACTTCATACTTTTTCCTGTAATGTATCAGTGATCATTGAACTGACTGCTTATATACACTTTTACAAACTTTGCTGTTTCTGGGAGACATAGAGTTCCTAAAATTAATACTGTGATAGTGCAATTTTATAACCAAAAACATGTTTCATCACAACTAAACTCACACAAAAACTAAGTAATACAAACAACATATAATATATACTCAATATATTGTGTCATCTGTAGTGACATTTACCACAATACAAGCTGTAATAAAGAACTGACCTCTGAGTCTTTATATGGGATGCATTATTAACGTTAACTGGTACAACCATATTTAGTATAATAAATAAGACATTACTTATGGCAATCTATAGCATTCAATACAAAGTGTTGTAACCAATTATAATACATTCATATCAGCTGTTTTGAACTTATCCTACACCAGTTCCTGCATTCAATTGTCCCACTAGGACCATCCAAGAAAGAGAGAAAGAGTGTCTTTCAGTTTTTCTAGTCTTATCACTTACCAAAGATACATTGATGATTTTTGTATCCCCTGCCAATAAAATAGACCCCATCCCTAAATATGGCAGCATACTTACAACTGCATAAATAGGATAAACCTATGTCAATAAAATGATACATGACATCACATGATAGTCACATGATCAATACATGTACTTCCAGCTGCAAGTGCACCAAAGAAGCATCTAACAAAAATACAATTAGACCTTAAGGTAAAAGTATCCCAATTTTTTTCAAGTTTTTTTGATGCAATCATGTGAAGATACTTGTTCTAATAATTGATCATGCTTTTAAAATTTTTTAAACCCTAGTACTTTGCAGAAATGTAGTTTGATTCCTTAATATCTGCAATGCTTTGGAGACGTCAAATAATAATATTAAAGAACTATTATTAAATAAAAATTAACTTTTGAAAATTAAAGATGAAGTCAATTACTAAAATTATATGGATGGATTTATTTCTACAAAAATATTTGACATTTTTACAAAGCTATAAACCTTGCTTACTTTAATCACTATTATTATTATATGTTATACAAATCGTACAAAGAAATGCATCCGTAAAAGTACTAACTATTGATCATTTTCGTACTTGAACTCGTTAGCAGGTTGTTACATTATCCATAGAATCAAAAATCACAACAACAGTATCTAACAGTGTAAAAGTCGTCATCTTGATAATGATAATTGATTTTCATTAATTAAAGGCAATGAATACACTTAATGTCAGGTTATTGATAAGTGACTTTCGCGGAGTTAAAATAGTTAAATAAACTGTATTAATTATTATTACTATTATTATTATTATTATTATTATTATTATTATTATTATTATTGTTCGCAGTCTTATGTGGTTTCATCCCACAGCTGACCACGCTTTAATAACAGTAATAACAACAATAATAATAATAGTAATAATATAGTTAACTATTTTATCAAGGTAACCTCTTATTTACAATACCCAGTATAACAAAATAGCTCAGTTGTTAGAATTAACTAAAATTATGTCCATCCAGTTTTGAATTAAACAATGTAACAAGATCATGTATATGTTCACTAGTTCTGCTAAACATTGATGGATATATTCCTAACTGTAGTATCAATACGAGAACATCTCACAGGCCAATAATATCTTCATGCATTGGTTCAGTAAATAATACATCAACGTTTCCATTATTGTTACATTGTCATTATTGTTTCTGCAACTTCAAGTCAGTGTTTTTAATATAAAAATGATGGAATATTGGAATTAATGTCTAACAATTTCTCACTGACTTCATCATTATGTTTTAACAACAGAGATTGGATTTTGTGTAGTAGTTCAGAATGTAGACAACATAGTAACTGGATACTAGTCCTCTATGCAGTAGCTGGTCCCCTGCTTATTTATCTGTTATATGCTCTCAGACTTACATTAATAACCGATACACTCAATGTTATTATATTGTATGACAAGGTGTATAATGCTGGTTTATTAAATCTGTTAAATAAGGCAATGTTTACAGTAAACATATAATAGCATGAATGTAACAATGTTTTTCTTTCAGTACTGAAACTGAATCTTGGCTTTCCTGTATGTTTTTACAATGGGATGACTGAGTTATGGAAAGTTGGTCTCAGTTTAATATTTCCACTCTATCTCCTGACAATAGCAATTGTCCTCATTATAATGTTTTTCTCTAAGGCTTTCCTTCATTAGTCCTCAGTTAAAAAATGATTACTGTTATACACCTATACTTCACAAAATTATTACTAGCACTCTTCAATATCTTGACACCTGTCCCATTGTACAGTAGTAATATAAATGAAACACGTAATGTATGGTCTAACAATGGCAGATATAGTGACACATATCACATAAAGTTAGAACAACAGTGATAGTAGGTATCTTTCTAATACCTTGCATGTTAATAATTCTAACTCCCTTCTATTAATGAAATCTGACAGGATAAGAGAATATCTTTGACCAATATATGAAGCTATTCATGCTCCTTATAAATACAACAAGGGACATTGGTTTACTGCTAGACAATTGTACATAGTTTACACCATATATTTAGAAAGAAATTTTTTACTTCCTGTCTCTGTTGTTCTACCTGTTTACTTTGTGTTGTTACTGTTTACTATTACTGGTTATTATGGTTACAAGCTCATCTAGGTCCATTAAAAAAATAATAAACTTTATTTTTACAATAAGTGATGGTGCTGTAAATCAAACTATTGTGTAGTTGTATTTGTTGACAATAACCTCTATATACTTTAAGTAAATAAGGTTATTGATTACTAGGTGGGGGTGTAAATAGTATTACCAATATTGCCTATTAAAAATTAGTGAGCTATCTCTGTCGTAGTTATGGTTGCAACAAAAAATAATGTTGCCTTGTATAAAGTGAGCTATTTTCAGTGTATTTGGTGTGTAACAGAATACTAATATTGTCTCTTAAAACAGAGTTCTATTAAAAAGATGTACAAATAAAATATATTGTAAAACAAATAGTAATATTTAAACTAGGAAAATCAATGCCAAATTTATACTCTCTTCATTTTGACTCTCCATAATTATATTTTATTATAATGTATTCAAGAGAATGTGTCCTTTGTATATAAAAAGTTATAGAATATAGAATTACTTGTTTAATTAATGTAGCAATTGTCTTATAAAGAGAATAATAAGGATAGTTTTAGCTACATTAGTTGATTGCAATATAATAATTGTGCATATAAACTATTCTTCAATAAATCTATTAACAATTAAAGTTTATTTTTACTTAATTTAAATTATTTAAAAGACATCTTTGGTTATATCCAATAAACATGTTAGTCATCTTCCAACTAAAAAGTTGTGATTTCAAGTCATTATATATCAATAAAATGTTTGGCAAATTAATTCTTTACAATTAGGAGTGATGATACATTCAAAATCCTTTCATATAAAGAGATGCTTTCCCAAAACCTGATGAATTTACATATTGCGAATAGACATTGTTTTTTAACAGTCTACCTATAAAGAAAACAGGAAGATAGTATAAATTTAGTGAAACATTCAATCATAACTTAATCAACTATGTTTACAGATAACATGAAGTGGCCTATGTTAGTATTTCTCTTTCACTTACTACTGCTATGTAGTAAATGTAATAAGGTAATCAATATTACTTTGCAAAATCATCTTCTCCAGTTATACTTGTGTCATCACTATAATTACACTGGTGACACTACTCTTCTCCTCCTTGATACTGTTTACAATATTAATGGTAATGGGAGTTTGTGTACCATTAATACCAACTACTCACTTACCATACAAGGTAACCAGTCAATGGCTACTATTAAATGTAATTCTTCCATTTCTGATAACACTACTTATCCAACTATTGGATTTGCCTTCACTGGTAGTAGTAATCTGACTCTACAGAGAGTAAAATTTACTGGTTGTGGTGGTAACCTTGCTACCCTTGATAAAGAACAACTTGAAAATATTAACTCCACCAGTTCTCTTGTCTACTTCACACAGTATCATGCAGCAGTATTGGTGTTCATTGAAATCAGTCATCTTGTTATGAGAGATGTGAGTATATCCCAGTACTATGGGTTTGCTGTTGTAGCTATTAACTTACCTAATGGTACTTTGGATTCTGTTAATGTAAATGTTTCACAAGGCATTATAAATATTGAAAGGACAGAAATTTATAAGATTGGATATAGTGTTGGCTGTGGAGTGTTATTGTTGTATAAAAATTCATCTAAAACATCCTCCATTGTTAACCAATACAAAGTATTGATTACAAGCTCCAGTTTTACACACAATTATGAGTATATAATTTACCATAAATTTACTTGTGTGACAAATTTTTATAATTCTTTTAAACGTAAAATTCAAATCAATCCAGTCGTCAATGCTGCAGGACTTACAATACTCTTTACTCAAAATGACAATATAGCTCAAGTTAATATATCAAAATGTACTTTTAAAGACAATATTGGTTCTATAGCAGGAGCAATGTTAGTATTACATTTGAACACAACTAAACACTCGCAGACTGTCATTTATAATGAAACAGTTTTTCGCTCAAATGCTAATGCTCGAAAATGTCATGGAAGTTCTATTTTACTTATCATGTACTTTAATAAGTGTACATCATTAAATCCTAACAGCTCAATGTATCAACTATTGCAAGTAATTAATGTGACCTTTGAATCTTCAGTAAAAAATATATTTTTTGATAAACAACAAGGTGCTGTTTATATGTCAATGATTAATGTTAAAAAACTTCCAATTTTGCTTAAATTTTCCAATGTCACATTTACTAAAAGCACAGCTTCAACTTCAGGATCTTGTGTACTTGCAACTTCATATCCTTCAACTGGAAATAATATAGAAATTCTAATGGAGTCTGTAAAAGCACACAATAATGACCTCTCACAAAACAACTCAGGAAAATGTGAAAACTCTGGCAATACATTCTCACAAGCTAGCCTCTTCCAATTATTGAATATTAACTTCACTAAAATAAATGGATCAGCAGAAAGTCCCAGCAATTTCTTTTATAATTTTGGTACAGTTATAGAGGCAAGTAGATCTGATATTACTTTAGAGGGACATATAGTCTTCCACAACAACACAGGTATTAATGGAGCAGCTATTATGTTAATAAGAGATAGTGTCATTTACCTTACCAAAGGACTTCAAGCTAATTTTACTAACAACAAAGCTCTGTCCAGTGGAGGAGCTATATATGCACTTGGAAATATTTTCTCTCAAACATATTGCTCATTTCAAGTTAGTTATAATCATTCATTTGATAATATAACAATGTTATTGAAAGGCAATAAAGCCACAATTACTGGTAACTCAATTTATACCCCAAACCTGTACAATTGCTATATTGGTGAAGAATGGGTTAACAATTCAAAGGCCATTGAAATTTACAATGAAATTTTTCCAAATGGAATTAATGAAATTTCTACTATTCCTGTAAATCTAACTATATGTGATTTAAAAAACCACACATGTAAGATAACTCACGAAGTTTATCCTGGAGAGACATTTAATATTTCAATGGCTGCAGTTGATGCTGCAGGTAATCACACTTACTCCATTGTTACAATAACAGCAGTAAATAATACAGGTACTAGGTTTACGCACATCAACTGGTGGCTTTCAGAGAGAGAAAAAACACAAGTTATAAGAGAAACTGATACTTGTACTCTCATCAATGTAACTATACATACCAATGACTGTAGTACATTGGATAAACATGATGGTGCCTTATTATTCACTGTAGCTGAACTAAGAGACAGTACAGTTCTTGATATCAAATTAAAATCATGCCCACCTGGTTTTCAATTGGATAATAAAACAGGATCCTGTATCTGTTCACCTATACTATCACCCAAATTATTAGGCATTGATGGGTATACACCTAACTGTAGTATTAATACCAAAACATTTAACAGACCAACAACAACTTCATGGGTTGGTTCAGTAAAACATAATAAGACATCTGTTTTCAAATTATCTTTATATTGTCCCTATGGCTACTGCAACAGTGATCTTAATCTTAGTGTTTTTTATTATAGAAAGGATGGAACATTTGAAATTATGTCAAAAGATTTTTCCACTAATTCATCACTGTGTGATAACAACAGAGAAGGAATTTTGTGCAGCAATTGTTCTACTGTTAATGGTATTAAATATAGTGTGGTGTTTGGTTCTGCAGAATGCAGACATTGTAGTAACTGGTGGTTGTGGACACTAGTCTTCTATGCAGTAGCAGGTCCCCTCCTTATTTACGTGTTATATGTTCTCAGACTTACATTAGCAACTGGTACAATCAATGGCATTATATTTTATGCTCAGGTGGTTAGCACTGGATTATTAGATATTTTATCCAATAAAGATACGCAATGCTCTTGGGGTACAAATTTTGGTATGAAGGTGTCACTTTTTTTTCTTTCAACATTAAATGTTAATCTTGGCTTTCCATTATGTTTTTATAATGGGATGTCAGAATTACAAAAAGCTGGCTTCAGTTTATTGTTTCCACTCTATCTCCTGATAATAGTTGTTGTCCTCATTTTTCTCAGTAGTTTTTCTATAAGGATTTCCAACAGAATAGCTCACTCCTCAGTTCAAGTATTAGTTACTGTTGTACACCTTTCCTTTACAAAGCTGTTATTAACAATTGGTGATATTTTCACACCTGTTCAATTGTACTCTAGTACAATGAAACATGATACAAAAGTTTGGTTTAATGATGGTTATGTTAAATATGGAAAAGATCAACATTTAGTGTTAATGATAGTAACATCAGTGATAGTTGGTATCTTTATAATACCTTACATGTTAATAATTCTAACTGGTCGTCTATTAATGAAATTTAACAAGATAAGAGAATACCTTCGACCAATATATGAAGCTATCCATGCTCCTTATAAATACAACAAACAATATTGGTTTGCTGCTAGACAACTTTTGCTCATTTTTGTATGCATATTGTATGCAAGGTATCGAGGAAACAGTTTCTTCCTTGTATTTTCCATACTTCTTCCAGTTTATTTTGTATTTGTGATTGCTCAAGCTTATGTAAGACCATTCAAGAGTAAAATATTAAACATTCTGGATCTATCAGTCATGACTAATTTTGGTATATTACTTTGTACAAATTGGTATTTTCTTATGAGAGATTATCTTTGCATAATAGGAGTATTTAGTACCATATTTGTACATGTACTGATGTGTACCTTCTCTTTAGTTGTCTTTTATCATATAGTGTTAGTTACTGGACAACAAACTCGTTTTATGGGTTTTATTAGTGTTGTTCAATACCTCTTGAAGAAGATGACCCAATGTCTTAATAATTCACAACCAGTGTCAAATCGAAGTCACTATAGAGAAGAGTTTGATTCGTCATTTTTTGATGATTCCTACTCTGAATATCGTGAACCACTTATAAGTCCATAATTTTTTCACATTTTTTCATTTGTTGCTGCTTATTACACATATGTATGCCTGTGTATTCAGTTCATTATTACCTTTATTATTCTTTTAGTATGAACTGTATGCTACTTTGATATTAACTTTTGTACATCTACTATGTTAATCATTTAAAAGACAGCATATTGATATATTGGTAGTCTCACAATAGTAGTTTATATATTATTATATTCGAATTATATACTATTATATAGATTTAATGGCATGACTTGTGTGTATGCAATGTTTAGGAGAAGTTTCTTACTTTTAGAAGGGTTGGATGTACTCATCTCATCATAGTGGAAAATGATATGTATAATTGTATATACTATAGTACTTTAACACATTTAACATTGTAATATTGTCATAGTCATTAGAGCAAACAGCAATAATGTTGCTGCAGTTTTTAATATATAAAGGTTTCATGCTGGTCAATAGGCAAGTGGTAGCAGTGCCTATGTAAGAATGGCCCAGATTGTCCATTGCTACATTATTTTTCCCATATTTTGTAAAGTGTTGTCATAATAAGATACAACTCTCAGAAATATGGTGTATTTCCTATTTAGCAGCTATCTTTGCTGGATAAGACATATAGCATTAAATAATGCATATATATATATATATTTACCACATAAATGTATGTCAGTTGGGGATTTATACCAATGTTTCCAAAACAAGTCATTATTTTGTACATACTAGCAAAGCTAATATTGTTGTAGTAAATTAATTTGTTCAACTATATAATTTCTTCAAGGTCTGTTTCCAAAAATCTTGACATTACAGACTTGATTATCTGTTCTCTGTGGTATCTTGATCAGCTCACTTATTTTGAAGCTATAGCTCAGTACAATGGTAAAATTACTGAGCGCTATTGTAATGCCTATGATGTCATTATGATATCATCTTTAACTATTTATTTACTTTGTTATATATACTATATTGGGACGAGTTCTTAAAACTCAGTAATGATATGACTGATTAAAATAATAAAAGATAAATATCAGTTTGGAAATGAAATGAATGTGTATCTTCTTGTTGTATAATTAGTTGAACAGCATACAATGATTATAGATTATTCTATATATTATTGAATATTATATAGTTTGGTGCTACTGAAGAAGTGAAATGTATAATCTTGACACATGATAATGTAAACTAAAAGTGACTATCTTAATATCACTATGAAGTATGTATTAATTATAAGTGGTCAGTTTTAATATGAATTTTTTACTTGCATCTATATTTTTTTTTATTTTACTGTGTTTCATATACTAATGGAGTCACAAATGATATGGTGAAATACTACAAGTATATGTGTTTTCATATACATAGTACACATTTAAGTTTTGATCTATATTGTATACGTTATAAGAGATATCTTTCAGCTTTGCTCTTTTGGTAATTGGTGAGAAAAGGGACTTTTTCTCCTGTGTAGTTTTTCTTAAGGTGAGGATGTAAAAGTTCATATATTGACTAATATAACTCAGTACTTAGTGTGAGATGGATCCAATTAATTTTCCAAATAATTCAACTCCTTCTCTCACTATTGAAGCTATCCACCCTATGTCAGCTCTAGGGTCCTCTTCTAGTACAGTATCTCAAGTTACTGACAACAATAATGAAACTGTATACTCTACTAATTAAATACTTTTGATGTTGCTAATGATCAAGTTATTACGAATTCATGAAGTAGATATTAAAATAGTTTGACATTATCAAATCTACAATTCTCTTCTCTATTTCACACAATACCATGCTGCTTGCTGTATGTATTGGTGTTCACTAGATCAGTCATCTTGTTATGAGAAATGTGAGTATATCCCATTACTACGAGTTCACTATTGTAGCAGTCAACTTACCTAATGATGCTTTGGACATTACTTCCAAGGCATTGAAAAAGTGGAGTGTTATTAATGTATCAAGATTCACCCAAAAGACTGCTATACAAACCAATATTACTTAATAATTACAAATTCTATTTTTCATGCAATTTTTATTATGTAGCCTCCTCAGGATGTGTGTGTTACAAATTTCTATAATTCTTCTTTCCTCAAAAGCAGTCATCAATTCTGCAGGACTTACAATATTAATTATAGGAAAGAATGTTAAAACTGATATTGTTGTATCACATTGTATTTTCATGACAATCTTGGTTCTATAGCAGAAGAAATGTTTGTCTTATACCTAAATCCAATAACAAACAAACTGTTACTAAAAATTCAAAGTTTAACTCAAATAGGAGTGACCAAAAATGTTATGGATGTAGCCTTGTGTTATCCTTTGATAGACTTTCCAAGTCATCATTAATTACTACCAATGTAACATATTGTCCTCTACAAGTACTTAATTTTCAATTTACATTTTCAACTGGAAATGTATTAAAAACAATTAGGAATGACCAAAAATGTTAAGGAAATAGCAATGTTTTAAAAATATTTTCTTATGTTACTTTCTGGGAAACCAAGTTTTTATGTCTTGATCCTGTATCTATGAAGTTTTATTTCCACCAACAGGAAGAAATAATATATCTTTCTTATTAATCAAAAACTAAAATTCTTGAAATGAACTCAGTTGATCTGAAATTTGACTGAAAGTGTTTTCTTACTAAATTAAGAATTGCAAAATCAAGCTGATGAATTCTGCCTGCAATTAAGAGTTTGACAAAGTTGTTTTTGATTAGTAGTCTGTTCTTTTGATTTGAAACTAAATGCTCATATACATAACACCAACAATTATCTAGTGTAGAATGCTCATCAGTCATATGTACAGAACATTCAAAGATTTCGTGTACTTGCTTGTAAACCACACCCATATACTGATTCAAACATAATTGCATGCTTCCACAACATTTTCTTTAATAGATCTGTGTTATACTTGTACCTCCTATTACTACAACGAGTATGACCAAAAAATAAGTTTTGAATATCTGAAGATAGACAATAACAATCATATACTCAGGCCTGACAAACTCCCGAAATACAGAAGGTGCCACTAAGCAAATTAAAAAAAACTTCAGTCTTCCAATAGCCTACATTAGTAATATAAATTTTTCAACTTTTCTATTCTGTCTCATTTACTGTTATATTGTGTGTGTATTCAGTGGAACTGAAAATTTAGGAATCATTTAAATCTTCATCACTATGCAAACTCTCTAAAAATTTATACATTATTATGAATGTATTAAATGTAGCACTACCATATTTTGTGTTGTGCCTGACAAAATATCAGCATCAGTACGTGCTGTACATCATGATAAGTAATATCTGAAACTCAATGAGGTCAACATTTAAAGAATCTTCAAAGCAGAGAAAGTAGTGACTGATGAATGACTAGTGAAATTAGCTGATTAAAGTTGGTGTAGGAAGAGCTCCCAGTTCTTGTGGCAAAATTCATAAAGGCTAATTAGTCTGATAAATCCATAAATTCATGGTTGTAATTGGAGGGGTTCACCTGTTACCATACCAAGGCATCACCAACAATCTAAGCATAGTACTAAATGGCATACTTTTATGTCATGCATTGGTATCCAACATAATGCGACGTTACTACTTAGATAACGTGGTTGGGCATTATAGATACAAGAAAACATTGCTAATTGTTCTAGAGAAAGAGGTGTCTGTGAGATAAAGCATTGTCCTAAACCTAAAACTATAATCCTCTTAGGACTATTCACTATTAACCAATACAATGAGATTTGTTTGATTTTTTAATAGGATAAAAAGTGGAGGAGTTGAGGTTACTACATAGATAAAAAGTACATTGTTAATTGAATCTTTTAATTTACTGGTAATAAATTAAAGTGCAAAGTGTAGTTAATTAATGATATTTAGCTGATAAATGTCATTGGTCGAGAGCTTGAAGTATATAAAGAACTGCACTCAAATTTTTATTATTTCTTGTCCAAGTTACTTAACAAGGAAGATAGTGTCCTTGTTGCTGTGAAACAAACTACTGAAACCTTCTCTCTCACTTACCGATTCAGTTTTAAGACAATCCTTTTGAGGTCTCCTAGCTGGTCGTCATTAGGAGTTGGTGAACGCTACGTTAACCGATCTCTAAAGAACTGATGCACTTTATTTCCAGCTCTACATTACAAGGTCTCTCTAGCCATTTTTAACTCTTTGTGTATTATGTGGAGTAGTAGTCTACTCCTGGGTATTGTAAACTGGTGAGTATATTGTTTATTTAATTCTGTATTATAGTAATATATTTAATAAAATATTAATAGATTGTATCTAATAGTTAACTGTATATAATCTATACAGTTATCTCTCTAAGATTTATTTATTCTTTACTAGCCTATAAAAGTTGCAGTTGTATCTATTACTCATGGACAAGACCGTCTCACCTTTGACAGTGTCATTCATACCTCTCACTTCCAGTTCATCCTATATCTAGAGGTATTGTCCCCAGATAATCTAGTCTGCAAACTGTAAGCTCATTAGCGAGTGATGATGTCTTTGTCATGTGACCTATATTCCCTCCTGTATAGCTCCCTACTTGGAACATAATACAGGACAAGTTGACAGAGTTTGAGGGAAGAGAACACAAAGTTAGTATCACAAGGACAGAGTCTTGTCTCTGAACTTGAAAGCACTTCACATCAACTAGAATTAGCTAATTCTAAGTTATTTAATTAACTAATCTAATCATGGGAATTAGTGTTATTATCCTCATCATTAGATTCACAATTTAGAAGGTTGACTTAAGAAGTCAGACTTAATCACACCTCAAACCATACCCCCAAGCACCTTCATATCAACTTCAACTGAGAGAAGAGAGAGAAGTACTTGTCAGAAAGTTTTATAAAAAAAATTGTAGTAATTAGATTCATTAAATTTAGTCAACACTGAACACTCAACTTGAGTTTCTAACAAAATAGCAAGTTACTCCATCCCTGTCTTGGCTATTCTCATTCAGCTCTCCATCTCCAAAGTCCTAATCATTTGCAATTGTATTTGGAAATCATGCAGCATATAGTCTGTGCATGGCAAAATAACTAATACTAAAGTATTCAGCTAAGTAAGTGATTTTGCATTACTAATTTATTTGTGTCACGTATTTTTCTATGTATCTGTTATTTAAACAAAATAAATTATTAACTTAAATAAACATATACCACAACAAACAGTCGCACATTTAAAATTTATTTTGTACACGATCATATTCTGTACCAGTTGGTGCATAGAATACATATGATTGTACACAAAGGGGTATTTTTTTAAGTAGTCTTCATAGAGAGTGTGGTCTTTTAGAGATGCTTATAATGGTTTTTTCAAGGAGAACTATCGAACTATCCCACAAGTTAAAAATGTCATTAATACTGTTGTAATCATTCTTTTACTAGCTAGTAGCTATTTATAGAGTAAAAATTAACAGAACCTTGGAAATATTTTTTCCTTGAATCTGGTCATAGCAAGTCTACAAAACATTACTATGTTGATGTTGTATCTATTAGGCTGTCACTGATTGCATTTCTTTGTGCAGTTCTAGTCAATATGTAACTGCATTAAACCAAAGTGTGGTAAAAACTATCTTTACTATTGAAGGAATCAAATAAAAGTTGAAGAAGTGTCATTATTACAATATTTTCCTGCTGATACTGTTAAAGAATGAGGTCTTTAATATTTGATTTTAAATTTATAGGACATCATTATGATGCATAAAATATACATGATCAAACATATTTACTAGTAGTATATTTTGTTATGCCCACCTTTGTTATTACACTCACTATGACTTTAGATTTGATCATATTGCTGTTTAAGTTAACATAACAATGTCATAAATATATTTGAAATTGTATTGAAAAGCATTTTTAGGTAATATGATTAATGATTTTGTTAAATAATGATGTTACATCTAATGCCACTTTTAAATTTTCTGTGATAATTGGCAAATGAGAACAGGTTAATAAAATTAATTACTATTAAATTTCACAAATGAGAATTTTCTCTATGTACCTGTTATAGAATTGTATTTAATGTGAACATTTATACAAAGACTTTAAATGTAATAGCTACTTATAAACATTGTTAGCCATTAAGGTTGGATAAGTAATGTAAATTATAACATAAGGTTCATAAACCTGACATGTGGCATCATAATTACAAAAGACCTTTGTATCAATGTGACATACTTTTCATTGCATTGAAAAATACTGTTAAGAAATTATAGAATTTCTTGAGACGACAATGTTAGACTTACAGAAACAGCTACAAGAATTATGTGACAACAATTATGATGTCAGCCAGACTATTGTTTAAAGTTGAACGCCTAACTTGTGATATTCACCCTAACTGATACATTGTAGCAGTTACATCAATGGGCAGGTATTGTCAATGGAATACTGTTAATGATAATACATACAAAATGAATGTTATATGGCTATTGCAAAGAATATTAAAAAAATAGATACACATATTCTTAGTAGTAAAGATATGTGGTTCTATTTTGTTATCTTATGTTTTAATTGTTGGTAGTGTTTCCCACTAGTAGCCATTTGCTAGGTTATCCATATAGTAAATGACATACATTAATCTATTAATGTAAAGCAATGAAATCCACATTCAATAATCCTGATGAAGTGATCTTGATTAGTACAGCCTGAAAGAAAATTATGTTCATTTTCACATACTTTGTTATTTTAGGAATATAATTGTAATAGGTGACCTCAGTTTTCATACATCAATTTCAAACCACTTGTTGTCCATAATGGAAGACTATTTTATATTTGAAATCTTGTGTCAATTCCTAGTAAATGTTACAGCTAAATCTTGAAGCTCTTTTGTAGTCATCACATTGGTATAATCACAAATCTTGTTATGATCTTAGCATGTTCCTGTTCTGCACTTTGGTCTGAAGCGGAAGTCAGTTATGGAAATTTTTAATTGGATTAAATCCAACTGAATATTTCAAATTTCAAATTGAAGACTAATTTCTACAAGGGAATACAATTCATTTATTAGTTTTAAGTGAATTTAGCTTAATTGATAACAATTAATCATGTATAATGTTAGGCTATATATGTCGGCAGAAAAATTCCTATGAATAGATATTTTTCACTATACTATTCATTTGTGTAGCCTTTACTTTATTGATAAAGAATGATAAAAACACTGCCTTATTCCAAAATTCACCACTAATTAACAATTACATGATTTTATTATAATAAGAGACACAATAGTATAAAGAATGATAAAAACACTGCCTTATTCCAAAATTCACCACTAATTAACAATTACATGATTTTATTATAATAAGAGACTCAATAGTATAAAGTCACAAGCAATTCTTTTACATTAAACAAGACATACCTAATTGTATATGTGTCTATTATGTTCATAAAGCATATTCTATAAATGTCTGATAGATTTTATTGTAATAATGATGTTATCACAAACTTTTTAAAGAACAAACAACAATGTTTAAATTTATATGTATTTCATTATAAACAAAGAACAAAACGATTTAAATCAAGGTGAATGCACACATAACAGTGTTATATCTTTGCTATGTATAATATAGCATCAATCAATGAACACAAGTGATAGTCCAATTTCTTTCCTGTATTCTATTTCCTAGTTCATATGTCTCTCATAATGTTCCTCAGCTATCAAATGTATGTTGACTTCATTATCTCTCACTCTTAACTTGTAATGTTTAGCTAATATCAAGAACATTATCAATATAATGAAAACAACAAGACTTTTAATCAAATAATAGCAAACAAATTATTTCTGTTTCAGATTTGAATAAATACTTACAAATGCTATTATTAGCAAAACCAATACCAGTTGCTGCAAACCAAAGTCCAATCACGAATCCTCTCATTTCGTATGGACATTGAGCTATTGTGAATCGAGAGATATTGGAAAAATGATACTGTATGTGATTCCAAGCAAAAGTTGTGGTACAATAACAATGTAAAAATCTACATTAACGTTTAAATAACTTTGACGTAATATCAAAAACAAATGACTTACTAGATAAGATAATCTAATGATTAGTCCCAAACCAAGTCTTTTTAGCATACTGGGAATGTAATTATAAAGGCATGGGTATATAACAAAGTGCTAGAAGAATAGTAGAATGGAAGAGACCAAATATAGAAATGGATCATTCAGTACTAAAGAAGAGATGATATGTGAATATTGGTCTTTGTGATTAAATCTGTTCCACCCATAATCTTCCACGCATCCATCGTCCACCAATTATGCAAATAAATAATGGAATCAATTGTAATACTGTTTTAATATCTTCTACCTCCTCTATTGAGAATGGTCCACCATATTTTTTTTACCCAGGTCTAATCGCGAAAGATAATCTTCTTCCCAGTAGGTCAAGGCACTACGGTTCTTTGGGTACGTGTTATTCCAGGCATAATTGAGTATAAATGTTACACACAATGGAATATCAACAACAATGTCATAATAACTTTGGTTAAGACTGGTATGTGTATTAGCAGCATCAATAGACAATAACATTGTATATACTTGAAAATTCATCAATGCATCCCAAAGAATAATAATTATTTGAAAGAAATATAGCAGATCTTTCTATTAGTTGATGTCATTTCAATGTTTAGATTGACCTAGCATTATGATAATATCATAGTTGTTTACTTTTAAAATAAAAGTGAAATATTTGTGCAAAAAGGGTATTGAAAACTACAAGAAAACAAGATACATTTCCTTTTTAGCACTTATTTCATTTATCATTGATACCCTGCTTACTATACAACCACAGGGAAAATTTTCACTTTACAACGTTTGGAAAATTGATGTTTTACGTTAGTTGTAAAAATTCCACTGGTCAAAAATTACCAATGAATGTAATAGTGTTGTATTTTTGATGGTATTTTACCACTCTTTATTACAATCAATGTAAAAAATAACTTGTTTTTCCAACGATTGGTATTTCGTTGGTTATTTACTTACATTAATCCAATGATTGTAATATTAATGGAAAATGATGTAAAATTAATGGAAATTTTACATTGTTTTTCCTACAATCATATTTGTTATGGTTATTTTCTTACACTAATCCAATGACTGTATTATTGTTGGAAAAGTAATGGGAATTTTACATTGTTTTTCCAACCATCATATTTGCTATGGTTATTTTCTTACACTAATACAATGACTGTATTATTGTTGGAAAAGTAATGGGAATTTTACATAGTTTTTCCTACAATCATATTTGTTATGGTTATTTTCTTACACTAATCCAATACTGTATTATCGTTGGAAAAGTAATGGGAATTGTACATTATAGTTTTAATGTTGTATTTATAATGTTAATTCACAATCACTGATCCATCAATTGGATCATTGTTGTAAAAAAGCAATTAAGAAGCTAATTTAATTTGAAGTGGCATTTAAATGTTGTTAGGAATCAAAGAATTATGAAATGTTGTTACTGTATTATGAAGTCTCTATAAATGGAAAAAAAATGAGGAGGTTGACACTACAATTATTGAATTAGTTGTTTATAAGATTTTAGTGGTCAACAAAAGAATTTTAATTTTACAACATCTGTATTTTGGATGGTTTAGGAGCAGTCTGTGGTTTAAGGGGAGCAGTGGGTGGAGATTTAACAGGAGGAGAAGGTTTTGGAGGTTTAGTGGGTGGCTGACTAATCGGTACAGAGGGAGGAGGTCTACTTGCCGTGGGTCTCTGGGGAGGAGCAGGTCTGCTAGCACATCTTGATCAATGGAGTCCAGTTGTTTGGGATTACGAATTTTTATACGAATAGCACTATCTCTTTTTTTAGTTCACAGATGTGTTTAATTATAACTATAATCTCTCTCTCTCTAGCAAACCATTTATGTTTGTGATATTTACGATAATCCTTCAAGTGGAGAAACATGCACAAAAATGTAAGTTAAAGATTGTGTTGTATTTTCTACAGTTTATAGCAAATTCCACTAGACTTTGTAAGCAATTTGGTTTCTTAAATTTACATATACATGGATAAGAATATGTATAGATCTTTTGTGTCTTCAAATTAATGCTATAGTCTAAAGTCAATGAAACAGCTTTAGAAACTAAAACATTTTGGTATGAACCTATGGATATGTGAACAAACATTTTATAGGGCTCTAACTTTCTACTTTGCATGATTTGATGAGAGAATCTTAATAGTTTAGAGAACCACCTTGTAAGTCTAGAAAGGAGCTAAATGTAGACTTCTTGTGTTTTTATTTGCAGTGAACTATCTTCTTGCACTGGTCTCTGAGGAGGCGGAGGTCTTTTGGAGTTATCCAGAGGTGCAGTAGGTCTCTGAGGAGTTGGTTGACGGATGTTATGATTGACAGTCATTGAAGGGGAACTGTTCCCTGCTGATCGTGAGGGACTATTAGGAGGTGGAACATACCCACTAGAAGTATAAGGAGGAGGTTGACGAGTTGAGGGTGCAGTATTACCATCTGCTCTCTTAGCTACAGACATAAGGAGATGATCATCCTTTGAGGTATCAATACTGATTTTCTTCTCTCCAGAAAGTGACCCCCTGGAATATCCAAAGATTAGACAGTAATATATGATGAATATAATAAGAAAGATTTGTTTTATTTATAATGATCATTATATTATGATACTAGTGATATAAAATAGTGTTACATTGTACTGGTCTAATCAGGGCTATAATGTATATAGATAATACATGATTACTAGTACTAATTATGGCTGTATTATATATAACAGATCATAATAACCCCAGCTGTATTATTATCTTCATTCAATACAAATTATACTAATGGACTATACTACTCACTTTGCATGTTGTGAAGGAAGGTTAGCACTGTGGCTCTTTTTCTTCATTATAGCAATAAACACAATTATATTTATAACCACAGCAACAACTGATGATATAAATAATACTACAAATAGAGCTGATAGACCAGCTGCAAGACTTGTATTATCTAATAAGACAAAGATATAACAAGGTTAGTAAGTATTAATTACCCTCCTTACCCCCCCCCCCCTCTCTCTCACACACACACAAAACTTCAAAATTTACACATTATTTTATTTATTATACTATTTCTTCTTCAATCTCAGAACTTTTGTTATCGATTTCTATGCTTTGGATAAGCAAAACAAGATATTAGATCCTGATACATTTACTGCTCATGGAACTGACAGAAGATGAGAAAAATACTTATAAGTGCTATATATATATATATAGTTGTTGTTTATTGATTTGTTGCTTGTTTACTCAATTTGTTTATTGTATTTATTTAAATTTTGTTAATGTAGGATTCAAGAAGAGGAGCATCGTCAAAAATGTGATTCTCTTTTACAAAATATGGATACATCTATAAAATGGTATCTCTTCAGAGTGAAAACATTGAAATGAATGCTTCTGTTAAAATGGTTGCTACACACTCAGGGAAGCTTTATATACAAGAAGACTTACAACTATTCTGCCTGCAAATAAAATGTAAGGCAAGATGATGACTGATAGTTGAATTAATCTGAATTAATTTTGTTCCTTTACAATTAGTACTACTCAGTTTATGATGAAGAGGACTCCAATTCACTCCGTTAATATTATCAATATCTCTTTAATGTCTATCCAGGTAAGGATAGTGTATGGATGGATACAAAACAATCTATACTTTTCATAATTATTTAAAAATTACTTCATTAGTAATATCAGTTTATATAGGAATTTATAGTCTTGTCAAAATCGGCTCATGGAGCGAGCAAACAAAACAAATTTTCAGACATGGAGACTTCATGTATCATAAATGCAAACTTGTTGCTACTACATCAGTGTTTCCTAAAGTATAGATGATCTATCAAGACAACAGATTGATCTGAATACAGACCTTTTTTTTTTTTTTATTACGATATTATATTCTTCATAAAAATGTTCGAAAAATTAAATTACAAATTTACAACGTTAATACAACAGTATAACAACATTATATAATTTGTATAATTTACAACATTAATACAACAGTATAACAACATTGTATTATTTACAACGTTAATACAACAGTATAACAACATTGTATAATTTACAATGTTAATACAACAGTATAACAACATTGTATAATTTACAACGTTAATACAATGGTATAACAACATTGTATATTTTACAACGTTAATACAATGGTATAACAACATTGTATATTTTACAACGTTAATACAATGGTATAACAACATTGTATAATTTACAACGTTAATACAACAGTATAACAACATTGTATAATTTACAACGTTAATACAATGGTATAAAAAGACATTGTAAAATCAATGTATTTTTGTTGGTAATGCGTAAACCATCATGTTAAATTTTACAACACTTTTACATCAAAAAAACCACGTAATACTACAGTTGTAATAAAACCATCAAATATACATGATGTAAAAAATACATGGTTCAATGTTCATGGAATATTTACTATTGTAAATGTAGTATAAACCATTCCATTTACATCATAAAAACAACGATTGTAAAGTGAAAATTTTCCCTGTGAACTAAGGATATTTTATTTGGGATTGCATGTTTACCAAAGCTATTAAGTGATTAGTAAATTCACAATATGTGCATGAATATTTGACAGCATTATATTATTGTTCTTATTTACTGAAATATGAGTTTCAGAAATAATTGTTACTCCATTATTAAAAATCATGCTAATATAGCCTCATATTAACTTTCATTTGTCAACTTCACTGTTCTTTAGCTGTGATTTTATAAGTCCACTAATTTCTGTTAGTCTCCAAATAGTCGTTAAACCAGAATCCATGATTGAGTACAAGAGACTAGTCTAAAAGCACTTAATTAAGAAGGGAGAGAGAGTTCATAGTTATAATTAGTGTGGTATCATTGTATAGTTTATTTCTTCTTCAAACTATATTCTCCATTCATCTAAATTAGTATATCTTTGTTAGTTTTAATTCACTCATTATTCAAACACCTTTTTAACCTATATTATATTTGTTCATACATCTTTTACACATTATAATTATAATTATATATGTGCTAATAAAATTCAATATCTCGAGTTTACATATTATATAATATATCTCCGTCATTGCATGGATAAGCAGGAGATTTAATACTAGTGTATAACTAGATATTCAATAACAGTTCTCCCTAGACAGCATATCATCTTACACACAGTATATACTAGCACTATATTGAATCTATAATAAACTAAAGGTCTTTTGTAAGTTAAAATAAGTAACCAGAAAATGCTTATTCTATATATTGATATATTTATATTAGTATTGTATTAATTAAAACATACTTTGAAACGCTTATTAAACGATCTGGTTACAGCTTGTTCTCCAGCTATTATTACTAGCTAGTTATAAAGTCCGATATGATTGCATAATTACGACTATCGATGGTTATATACGAATGCGCGAAGAGTGATATGATCATCGAGCTGAGTACAATGTTTAAAGTAAGTGAAAATAATTAGCTAAGTAAATAATTATGGATTATTAAATAATCTGTGTCACATATTACATTATTAACCTGTTAGTTACACAAGATAAAATCATTAATCTATATAAATATATGACACCATTAACTTGTACATTATTCTGTACACATGTAATCATATTCTGTATCAATTGGTGCATAGAATACATAACATTTTACACAAAGGGTATCAAACATTCTGTCTAAGTAATCTCCATGAAGAGTGTGGTCAAAAAAGCTATTATACCACTTACTTTTAGACATAGAAAATGGTAATATAGTCTGTATTAATTTTTTATAAATGCATAACCAGTTAAGGAGAGGATACCACATATAATTCCATCTGTATTAAGGACAGATCATGCTCTTCTGAACTTATTATTGTTTAAACTATTGTGCAAAATCTTTTTGCTTAATAAAGAGAAGATACACTTTCTGTGGTTATGGCATGTTCACTGGTAACTAAATTCTTTAATTACTTCTAGTGTATGTAAAAAAATGGTAGATGTAAAGTGATGTAGAGGTAGTTTATTTTGAGTATTATTTCTGTTATTTTACATTTTGGCAGGAGCGTCTATTGTGTCCAGATTGTCCACACATGCCACAAATACATCTATGTGGAATTATTTCTTCAGCAGTTGATCCATGATGTACTACTGGTTCTGTAGATGGGCGTGGAACCAGCGGGAGAGGATATGTCATATCTTTGCTGGCATCTGGACAATACTCTCGTTTCTTAGATACCATTGTCTCTCAGGTGTGAGACCAAGTGGTGTTATTAGTGACGGCATATGGCCTGAGTCTGGAAGTTCAGATGAGTTACGTATAACATTTAATTTTATTAGAGGTTCATCTTTCACTTCTTTTACTAGTAACTTGTCAGGGTTTGTACTCGAGATCATGAAGTGATGAAACTTTTTTATAGATGTGATGCGCTTATATGAAGGAGCTAGAAAACCTGTCCAATCATGAGTTGGAACTATGATATCTTCATTGTCATGAGCGATCAATAGGGCAGAGTTAACAGTAGCTGATTGCTCAATGACATTTACAATATCTTGGAGACAACCAATTTCTGTTCTTCGAAAACGTTGCTTGATGAGCCCAAAACACCAATCAGGAGAGAATTTTGTATGTACTGCTAGCAATAATTAAAGGACAAGGTGATGCACTGGTTTAAACCAGCTCTCACTCTCCAAATAAGGTACTGAAGTAGGGATAATGTGCTAACTCAGAAATAATGTTATGACATGATTTACCTGAATCATTGCGTTATTTTTATTTTGACCACAACAATTGTCTGCATTTAGGTGTAGCCTTGCAGCATGAAGGCCATGATTCTGTAAATAAAAGTGAAGTATGCTGATTACACTGTCTGCTCCCTTCCTTGTATCAAAGGCCTCATCGATTAAAAATTTATTTGATGAGGAATGGCCTCACAGCAAACTCCAAATATAGCACACTTTGGTGGCATTAAACAATAGATTGGCCCTGGTTGTAAGGGATTGCTAGGATAATGAATCTACAAGCAATAATGTTTGTTGATTAATAATCATAATCATATTTGCATACCTGTTGAGCGTAGTTAAAACTGTAGTAAGCATTAATATTTAACTCCATTAGAGGTCCTGAGATTGGTGGAGTGAAAGTGCCATCTACTGTAAATAAATCTTTTAACATAGAGCTAGTTTCTTTCAGGATTGTCTGGTAATAATGTCTTTCTTTTTTATCAAGGTCTACGTGTACTCTGGCCTTTTTAAGACCTTAAGGAAGGATGTAAGTTAACATTTTATAACATTATTACTCCTTACTTCTGTCTGTTTGGCTAGTGGTGTATTTAGGCTTCTTACAATAGCAGAGCTGTTTTTTGGCATTGCCAACACAGGTATGTCATTGGTTTAGTTATGACAATGTGAAAAGTATCATCGCCACATACTATAAAAAGTTGTTTCAGACGCAAGTCTGAATGTTGATGCTGCATTGGCTTTAACATATTCAATATACACTGCCCTTTTTGATGTGCTAGATGGTAAGAGTTGAATATTGTATTTGTTATAACCTGGTATTCAACCAGGTAATAAGATTGAGTTGGCTTCTGAAAAATTTTGTATAAATGTTATTATTCGTGTCACTTCCTCAGGAGTGAATGTGTGATGTGGCTCTCTTCCAGTGTTACCGTGTTTTCTAACAATAATAATTACAATGGTATATGTTATTGAATAGTTTACCTTGCTCTAATTCCATCCTTTAAGTATGATTGCTTTATAGCTTGTAATCTGTGCTTACCAATGCCATGTAAAAACAGGAAGGTCTTTTTACATATCTGTAGTGTGTTGTTACATATTATTATTATAATTTGTTTAGTTATACCTTGAGTCCATTATGCATAAACTGTGTGTATGAATGGTCCCTTTCCTTCGGAAGGTCTCTCAAACCTGAAGTGAAGTTTCCTGCCCGTGTGGTAGCTAGAAGCTGACTCATTATTAAAAGGTCCAATTCTTGTTTGGTTAATTCAGCCATATCATTTCTTATGGCCCTGTAGTGTGTCTCGGAAAACTGTTCAGAGCATTTAGCCTGACACCCACACCCCTCATTGAAGAAAGTTTTACATACAGTCTCCTCTTCAATATCTACAAGTCTCTGACTAACCTCTACTTCTGTTTCAGATCTAGGAACTACAAGTACAACAGCTGGAATGATGGCTGGTTCTGCAATTAAAATTCAATTTCTGTAGTTTTTGAAATAATAGCACCTTTAGATTGATGGTCAGAATGATCTTCAAGCTCATATTTCAAGTCTTCATTCACTTCTACTTCTATTCCAATGTCAATTATGTCACTATTTCTAAACCATTGTTATCTTCATTATACTCTGTTATTAATAACCATAATAAGTAGATTCATAGCAATTTCCTGTCAACGTGTGTGAAATACTCACCGCGTGGTAATTCATCATCCCCTTCGAAAAAATAGTCTTCAATAAGGCTACGAAGGCCTTCGTCAAGAGCTAGTGGGATTCTGCCACTGTTAAGCAGCCGAGCGATCGCTTCTTCATCAGAACTGGCCATTTTAAATTTGGTTGCATGTAATGATTGCCATCGCAACGTCACGTAACAGTCGCAACGCGACACTATCTATGAGCGAAAAGTTTTGTCTCGTTTCTCAACTTACATGAAAAAAAGTAGTTCAAATTTGATCTTAAATGAATGGTAAACCTTCGTTTGACAATATTATAGGAAAACATAAATTTCCATAAAATTTTTATTTCTGTATGTTTTTGTGTATACTGGAAATGTACGAAATTAGCAAAATGACTGGTTTTCTCATATTGGGTCACATTTCATTATATTTTTCTTAAACAATCTTAGAAATATTATAGCTTTCTTTTAATAAATATTAAGTAGTGTTCTCAAGAGCTCTTGGGATAAAGTCAAGAGGTAGTAAAATACCTTTAGTATACTACAAAAATCTGTAGGTGGAGTGAATATTTAATTTTTGTTTTTTAAGGCATGTTACATGTGGACAATATAATAGTGTCTACATGATTGTGATGATGTTCATAACTATATATTCTTAATATATAAACATCTGGTTTTTACTTCTAAATCTGTCAGTTTTTTTACTCTAGTTGTTCAGACAATACAAATGGTATATAGTGTGTACATTTCATCCCTACATGCACATTAAATATAAAATGACATCATTCACTCTATATTAAAAAGACTAATCCATTTGTTACTTATATAATGATGTCTATGTTATGTCTGTATCTAGCAGAAATTTAAACTGATATATCTATAAATCATTTATTTCTAAAACAAGGTAAAAATTTTTTGATTACATTCAGTAACGTGGGCCAAATTTGGTAGTAGAAAAGAATGAAGAAATTAGCACATATAAATATATATGTCACTGTAAAAGCATAATGGTTGATTTAAGGATATTTATAGTTATTTTATTAATTATAATAATTACAGAAGATACTAAGTAGTTTATATACTTTTCTCTTTTCTGTTATTAATATATTATGACAAGTCATTAGTTGATTCTCAACATTATGACATTTTGCATATCATCTCAATGGACAATACCCACCTTACCTTGTATGGACAATGTAATCTATTTTCTTCTTGAGCTTGAACTGTAGTAACATCGAATGGTAGAAACATGATTAAAAAAATATCTCCGTGAGTTTGCAGTTTTTATTTTAATTTGGCATACATCTAATTTCACTTAGCCTAATTTCAATATTTTTGATACCTTCATATCATAATGAGGTGAAACAATTGAAAATGCGATACTACTAGCATCACGTCAAATGAAAATTGAGATAAATCTTGTGCATTTTCTCAAATAATCAATTCCTACAGAACCGTTGTATGGTTGACTACACTTTAGGCAACAATTAAAATTAGCCAAATAGTAGGAAAACATTATTTGATGATTTAGTATTAACACTTCGTACTTATGTATTTAAGAGGTGCATTAGTAATACTACAAGTGATAGATGACATTGTAAAGACATATACATAAAGCTAGTTAGCTGTATTTTCAAGAGATTCCACTTGTACATAATTCAATAATATTCCTATAAGGTTAAACATAATAATAATAATTATGAATGATATATGGAAGTAAAGTACAGGAGAGAAATGAGACTATCAATAGCGTGTATTAACTGATATAATTGTGTTTATTTCTTTCTCTCTTTTTATATTCAATAACAGTAACTTGGATTCATGTAGTAATGACAGTATAATTTTGTCACATTGCTTTTAGGATGATACATTGATCTTTGTTGATAGTGAAATTTTACATCATATAAAATAAGAGTAATTCTGTAGCAAACTATCACCACTAGTTCATCTTAATTGTTGGTCTTATGTGTCAGATACAGAGGATACTGCTACCATATATAGGACATGAAATAAGTATACTGAGAGAAGGTGAAACAGACTATATCAACACGAGACAGCAAAACACATTTATAAGATACACAAGATAAGTTGATTGTAAAAAGCAACATTACCATCTGAATTCAATTTAGTATACAACAATTGAACTGATTTTGTTCTTGTAACATAAGAATAAGACTATTTGTTTATCTTTCATGTTTGATGGAAAGATGAATATTGCTAGAAAAACTCTGCTTACATTTTAAGTAGGTTATATTGTGTCAATCATTAATTAAGGTTGACATTATTATAACAGTAATATTTTACATTACTAATGTTTATACTGAAAGTAAAAACAATTGATTTCTTTAAGTATAGCATTCAAATATTCATATAGCAATAAATCTACATATTAAAGCATAAGTATTGTTTACAATGTTAATTTTTATGATTAAGTCTAAATTAGTAGTGCTAATCATTCTCTGGAATGTCTCTATGAATGCTCATATAATTTTGACTAGACGTTTTGAACAAACTAACAATGTTAAAGTAAATGATCAAGTCATTACATTATCTTTGGTTTTATATATTGCTGTCTGTTCTTTAAATTTCCATTATTCAGTTTACTTGCTGATAGATAGTATGTAGGCATATATCTATCATTACTGGTGTGTATTTGTGATTGTTATTTGGATGATTGGGTTATAAAGACTTCATCACATTATAATGTGCTGTTTCATATAATAAGTGGTATTTCCCTTATGTTACAGGTGATTACATACTCATGTCTATAATCAAATATTGAACATTTTACCATTGATCAAGCAGTTGGTGCTTCACGTGATGAACTTAGTACTATTACACTCATTGAGTATATATGGAAGACTGTTCATTGTCATAATTGGGGAGGGCTTAATAAATCAGTTCATGGTTTTGTCCTGTGTACTATCAGGTGTGGCTGAGTCTATAGTCATTGTCACTAATTTACTTTTTAAACATTGGCTGGATAGTACACATCACATTGTTAATTGATTACTAGAGTACTCAACTATGCTAGGAAAAGTAATTATCCCAGAAATTGTAGTGTTTCCACCTATTTTGGAGGAGAAGTTTCTTCCTGGTTACACTTAGATAATGAAAAAAATGGTTGATAATTCACAGAGGTGGTGGGTGGTCTTGTGATTAACATTATTATTTATCTTAATTGTTGGTGTTATTTGTACTGAGTAGATTAAATGGACTACTTACTCACTGTTAATTGCATGAACAGTTGACTTTTTTTGGAAGCATAATAATTATTTAGAAATTCACTAGATAATTTAGTAGCTTCATTTTTTAAATCTCTTCTGTCAATCAATTAATTACTGTTTTCACAAATACATTCCAAAATATGCTTAAAACAATTGGAGTTGGACTGGCTTTCTCATTATTTACTACAACATATTCTGTAACAATGCTTGCTTGCAAAAACAATTTTCTTTTTGACATAATATCACTCAAAGTTATTATTGTATCTGAAGTTTTGTATGGAACAGCAACTGCTTTAATTATCCCAACATCTTTAGCATTTACAATAGATCAGTCACCACATGAAATGAGAGGATTGATGGTTGGACTATGGTATGCAGCACGTGGTGTTGGTTATATTTTCAATATCAACAGCAAATATATATTTGAATGTGAAGAAAAGAGGACAGATCATTGTCTTTACCATTTCATAGTTAAGAGTGTGATTATTCTTATTATACTGGTAACATTTTTGGTCCTAGCTAGACATTACAAGTTACATGTGAGAGAGGTGAACATATATTTAATAGCTGAAGAAGATTATCAGAGATATATGGACTAGGAAGTAGAGTATAACAATGAGATTGTTCACTCACTTGAGTGTGTGCTACTAACATATTTCTAAATCTACCAATATTTGTATATATTATAATTATTATTATATTGTATAAATAACTTTTCCATAACATTAAACTTTTCTTAGGTTAATGTGAACAGGATGTTTGACCAAAATTTTAGAATGTTTATTATATTCTTATATTAAAATCTTTAGACAGTTGATATTATCACTGAATGTACGACATTGTTTGATAGAACACTTAACATTCAAAAAAATTCTAGAAATATTAAACAAATATAATTATGATTAATTAGATTGTATGTAATAAATGTCTTTGATGCAAACTGAAAATAAATGAAAGTTAATGTATTACTGTTTGAAAAGTAATGATGTACCTATGCAATTGACTGTTTATCAAATGTTAGAACTGACAACAATTATTTTTATCTAACAATGAAGATAAATTTATTATTAATTCTAAAATTTGACAAACAGTCGTTTCCATAGGTAGAGTATCATGTTTATTCCAGGAATATCATTATTAGTTCTAACATTTGATAAACAGTCAATTCAATATACACAATAGAAAAAAAAAACAGTATTATGTTTTTTTTGATAAAATGATTACATATTGGTTGTGTTACATGCCTTAGTAATTTGTTAATGCTTATACTGAAAGTAAAACTCTCATGCAATTCCACTATGAAATATGAAGCTATTCTCTTAAGAATACTCAAAATATATTTGTTAAACAAAGGATGAATCATCAGAAGTATTATCAACTATATGTGAATGTACTGAATTGTTATAGGTAATGACTAGTTTTTAAAGTCTACTATGTATTTATAATTGTCTCCACTTATAGCCAAACAACACATGTTATATATAATAATATAGTCTACTCTTAATATAATCAGTAACTATTGAATTGAAGTGTTACTTTATAGTTAGGAATAGTTTTTTGTCATAGGATTTCAATCATACTTTTGTATAAAGCAAAAACTTTAATTTTATGTGTCTATATATGCTTGTATCATATATCAACTTATATGTTATTTTTCTCTTCTTTAGAAAGAATGTCTATGTATATGTAGACATTATGTTATTGTAAATGTCTACTCAATGTTAAATAGAGCATATGTTCTATCTCTTAAGAGTCTTTGATATAGAATTATTATCCATTATGATGAATAAAAATGCTGTTTTCAATTGAGAATAGCTTATTTATTATAGATATTTTCCAAATAAATCAAAATGAGTAGTGTATGCTTCATTCATATTCATTCGTGAATTAGTTGTTTATTTTGTGAATTATGTTTTATTAAAAGACCATATTGTTTAACTATTGATATTATAACTAAGATAAACTGTCAGTGAAAACATTTTTGTATATTCTTCCTACATTCATTTTTATGAACATACATCTTTTATGATAATTTCATTTTAGCCACACGTAATTTTTAGCATTAGCTAATATCAGGATCATGATGAATATAATAACAATAAGGGAGTAATCACTATTTTAATGTGCCAGCATGGAAATAATAAAATGGATATTTCTTGTTCAACAAGTTAATAGACAAGATCTAATAAATCAAGTAAACTATATTATATAATAGTTGCATTAATCCTATATATCAATGCCTATTACATGTGTTAATTATTAGTCATCAGGGAATTGATGAAAGGATATCACAATTATAATGTGGACTGATTAATCTAATTCTTCTGATTCTGATTTTACAAGAGCTATGGTTTATCATACAATAAGTACACAGTCATCACTGTCACATATTGAACTATTATACAATAATGGTGCTAGGTCTTAGCAAGGTGTATACAATGAGTGTAGCCTTTGCCAGATTGGATACCAATTTGTTAATATTGTAGGACTTAATATCCTCTATCTGTCTAGTATATAGATAGCTAAACATATTATAGAAAGAAGATTGTTTATCTTACATTTATTTGTATAAAATGAGCACATGTCTTGCTTTTAACAGAAGAATATTTGTTTACTATAACACTTATGTTGTGTCATGTCATGTTTTAATAATAATTATAATGCATTGATATTCTTTTGAATGTTCATATTGAAAGCAAAACACCAGCATCAATTTCTTTAAGTATATCTAACAATAATTTATTTTAAACGTCTCAAGTACTCATCTAAACATTTTGAAACAATGCTAAGATTTTTGATCAAGTCACAATCAGTACTGCTAATTTTTCTCTGGGATTTTTCTATGTTTGCTCATTTACTTTTGATTAGAAGTTTTGCAGCAACTAATTATGCTAAAGTTGATGATGATGCTCATCACATTATCTTTGATATTGGATATTGTCTTCTTTTCTTTTTATTTCCTTTATTTGGTCTACTTGCTGATGTGAAAGTAGGTAGATATATATCTATTGTTACTGGTGTGTATCTCTCATTTTTATCATGGATCATTGCTGGTTTGGCTGTTATCATAAAGACTTTGTCACATTATAATGTGCTGATGCTTATAATAAGTGGTGTTGCCTATTTGCTTCAAGTAATCGGATACTCATTTATACGATCAAATATTGTCCAATTTAACATTGATCAAGCAATAGGTGCTTCAGGTGATGAGCTAAGTACTATTATATACTGGCACTCGTTGCTTTTAACTTCAATACTTTGTATTGTTGTTATTGGCAAGTGCTTGATAAATCAGTTTGTCATTGTGTCGTATGTACTATCAGGTGTGGCTGTGTCTATGGTAATCGTCACTAATTTTCTCTTTAAACATTGGCTAGATACCACCTCACACATCGTCAATCCTGTCCAGTTAATTGCTAAAGTACTCAACTATGCTAGAAAGAACAAGTACCCCAGGAATCGTAGTGCCTTAACCTACTGGGAGAACAATTACCCCTCCAGGTTAGACTTAGGTAAGAACAAATATGGTGGACCATTCACAGAGGAACAGGTAGAGAATGTCAAGGTGGTCATACGATTAGTACCGTTATTTATCTGCATTGTTGGTCTTAGTTTTGCTAGGAATATTAACTGGACTAGTTTCTATAAATCAGATGAAAAATCAACTTATTTTGCAGCATGCTTTGTGTTCGAAGACTCATTTCCTTTTTTAGTAGGTGCACTTTTAATTCTCCTTTATCAATTAATTATAAATCCTTACTTTCACAAATACATTCCAAGTATGCTTAAAAGAATTGGAGTTGGACTGGTTTTCTCGTTATTTACAACAATATATTCTGTCATAATGCTTGCTTGCAAAAACTATTTTCTATTTGACATAACCTCATACAAAGTTGTTATTGTATCTGACATTTTCTATGGAACAGCAACTGCTTTAATTATTCCAACATCTTTAGCATTTACAATAGCTCAGTCACCACATGAAATGAGAGGATTGATGGTTGGACTATGGTATGCAGCACGTGGTGTTGGTTATATTTTCAATATCAACATCAAATACATATTTGAATGTGAAAATGACACAACATCACAATGTCTTTACTATTTTATAGTTAAGAGTGTGATTGTTTTTATTATTCTGATAGTGTTTCTGGTACTAGCTAAGCATTACAAGTTACGTGTGAGAGAGAATGAAGTCAATATACATTTATTAGCTGAAGAACATTATGACAGATATATGAACCAGGAAGTAGAATACAAGAATGAATTAGGACTCTCACTTGAGAATACAGACTGACATTTTTTTATAAATCTTTGTATCATGTAAAGCATTTGTGTTTTTTGAATTTGCGTATATACATGTAAATAGTCCTCTTTGGTATATTTAATTTTATTGTTTATATGAACTGCCGATGTTTAAACATGTTATGTTTACTTGTTTGCTTAGCTTTGTCATTTGTAATGTTTTTTTCTCATTTTTAAAAACTCTCTCCTAGATTGTTAATTGTCTTAACTTGTTCTATAAGATATTATATGAGTTCATTGAATTGTGAAAAGTATAACAAAGTATGACTGTTTATTGAACATGACAGAGGAGAAGTTATAATGTTCATTATATAGTTGTCATTGCTAATTAAAATAAATTTGCAGTGTTAAATATTACATGCATTACTAATCATAATGTTGCCATTGTAGAAAAGATGATGGCACAAATAGTACAAAGAGGAGGGAACCATGTTCCACAGAGAAAATATGAGATTGTGAGCACAACACCCAATATGAGATAACAACAACTATAGGATGATAGGTAGTTACAATCACAGAAAGTTGTCTCTGTCTACAATTATAATGGAACTTGAATAAAAAAATCAGTATCAAGTGATATAATATGCTTTTAATAAGACATGTAATTATATATACAAATAAGCTAAAATTTAATTATTTAAAAGAACTTTCACAAAGCAATATTGTATAAAAGTATTGTTTATTTGAAAATATCGTGAATAAATAATAACAAAAATGATGATACCCAAAATGATATGCCATGCAGAGGACAAGGAAATATGACTATGGGTTGTAGCAGTTGCATCACCACTTTTGCATTAGCATCATGTCCCTACAAGACATATATTATCTACATTAAAGGGCATATGTTATATAATAATAAAGATATCAAAGATAAGGGTTTCAGTGGTGTGATCTGATTTGTAACAGTTTCAATCAGTACTTAATTGATACATTTTCTTATTTTAATTATTTTACTTGTTATGATGAAACAATCGTATAGTGTACAATATAAATCCATTATATATGTACTGTAGTTACCATAATTAAAGATGATTGCTATAATGTTATACAAAGGAGAGAATATCATGTTCCAAAGACTAAACAAATAACTATAATTACATGCAATGTCAAATGTCAAATTTTGATTTCCAACATAATGCAATGGAGTATGTATAGCAATGGCCTGAGGTTTTTGCTGTATCACAATTATTCTCACATAGCTTGATTATGTACTTATCAACATTCTAAATGTCATAGGGTTATAGAAAATATAATAATTTTCTAGTTACTGCATGAGATGTAATGTAAAACAATTGTTTATTTACCTTCTGTTGAGGAAGGACCTAGAGTCTAGGCACTCCATGATAACATGGACAAAGGTGGCTTATCAGATACAATGAGAATATAATTTGTCATTAATAATTATGAATATAGATATGTTAGTTGTTCATTCATTTAAAAACAATGTGACATAATTTAAATAAATATAGATATGTTAGTTGTTCATTCATTTATAAACAATGTGACATAATTTAAACTGATGTGGTGCTGGATAATACCTTTCACTATGTGGAGGAGGACATATACATAAATACACGTACATAATGTTTATAATTTATTTTACAATAGCATAATCCGTAACTAAAAACAACTAGTAATTATTATAATAATGCAACAAGTACTTACTGCTGAGTAGATTAAAAAAAATATCTAGACATAATAATTATTTCACAAGCAATCCAATTGTTTAATTGAATAAAAGTATTACTTTTTAATTATATTAACATCTCACATTTATGACAACAAACTACATCACAATTATCTCTAGATTAAATCATAGCTTTATAATTTACTTCAAAATGTTAAGTTCAGGCTATCTCCATCTGGGTTCAAAATTAATGAAGGTTGTTAATGTATGTCAAGTGATTTAAGTTGTCAATTCTTGTTTAAGAAAACATTTGCATTTGAAGTCACTATTTCTATATATTTATTATTACTATTTATTTGCATAGTTACTGCCCTATTTCTGAATTTTTCAGGATGACTTGTAGTTAGTTATACTTATCTTATGCTAAATGTGATACACAATTAAAACTAGTAAACACACACACAGCATTCAATCAAATTGATCTCAGCAAAGTAGTGAAACTAAATAATAATATAATAAAATTAATTACCAGTCTAACAAGGAAAATTAATTCCATATGAATATTTCAGGTCACTTGAATGATTTAGAAAAAAGAAATTGCAAAGAAAATATTTGAATTATGAAGGTGAAAGACAAAACTCTTACTTTATATTTACAGAATCACAGTTTAGAATATAACAATGAGATGGTTCACTCACTTGAGGGTGCTAACTGACATATATCTACATCTACCCATATTTGTACATATTATATGTATTGAATATATTTACCTTTCCATATTTTAGACTTTTCTTAGCAACTGCTTTAATTATCCCAACATTTTTAGCATTTACAATAGCTCAATCTCCACATGAAATGAGAGGATTGATGGACTATGGTATGCAGCACGTGGTGTTAGTTATATTTTAAATATCAACAGTAAATATATATAATATATATATTTGAATGTGAAAATGACACAACATCACAATGTCTTTACTATTTTATAGTTAAGAGTGTGATTATTGTTATTATACTGATAATGTTTCTGGTACTAGCTAAGCATTACAAGTTACATGTGAGAGAGAATGAAGTCAACATCTATATAATAGCTGAAGAACATTATGACAGATATATGAACCAGGAAGTAGAATACAAGAATGAATTAGGACTCTCACATGAGAACACAGACTGACATTTTTTTATAAATCTTTGTATCATGCAAAACATTTGTGTTTTTTGAACTTGCATATATACATGTAAATTGTCCTCTTTTGTATATTTGATTTTATGATGTGCAGATTCTTAAACATGTTATGTTTACATGTTTGCTTAACTTTGTCATTTGTAATGTTTTTTTTCTCATTTTTAAAAACTCTCTCCTAGATTGTTTATTGTCTTAACTTGTTCTATCAGATATTATACAAGTTCATTGCATTGTAAAAGTATGACTGTTTATTGAACATGACAAAGGAGAAGTCATAATGTCATTATGGTAGTACACAACAAACTGAGGAGAAGACTATACCTCAGCGAGAACATGACCTTTGGCTTTTGTCATGCCTGACACATAAAAGATATTTTACTAATGAATTATAATGAGTAGTGCATAATTATTTATGATTACTTGAATACTAAATAATTATACATATTTTTTATAAACTTTTTATTTATTCATAAATATTTATCAGAAATGTCTAGATGTAATGTGTGTTAAATATTGACTAAAAAGGTCAAGTTATTGTATGACTGTTTATATTTATAATAAAATTAACATTAACAATCTTGTGTTGTAGTGTAACTTATTTTCCTGTTGGAGGTGTTTTAATGTTTTTGTAATGATGCAATCTTTATCAAATAAACTGCCAATATTGATGTTAAGACTAAGAGTATTTTGACCATGAGAATGAGCAGTTGCAGTATGTTCTTGTGCATCAGTATTACAAGCCTATATAAAACATTTAAAACATGCTTTAAACTATCGTTATTTGAGTTTTGTCTTACAATTAGCAATGACATAGTTGATTATAGCGTTAGCATTTTGATTTTATCATTAGATATAACTATTACAAGATTACTAAGTGTTTTCCGACGTAGAAAAATTAGTTTACTCTAAAGCTAAAAAATGAATTTGCAGTGTTAAATATAACATACATTAGGTATTGAAAAAAGTATGATGGCAGGAATAGGACAAAAGAGAGGGAGCAATGTTCCACAGAGGAAATATAAGATTGTGAGTACAACACCCAATGTGAGATAATGACAACCAATTGGACGATAAGTAGTTGCAATCCAGAAAGTTGTCTCTGTACTACAACTACATTGCGAACTTGAATAAAAAAAATCAGTATCAAGTGATATAATATTCTTTTAAGAAGACATGATATTATATATACAAATAAGCATTTGAAATATGACTAATACCATGCATAGCTAAACTTACTGGTTAGAGACGGATATGATTACTAGTATGTGAATAGATGTTTGAGTCAGTTAATCACATCTATGAGTTCTGTTATTCTTATCATATATTACTATTAGCTCAATTAGCTTTTTTCAGTTATAATTTCTCACCTGCTGTTCAGCCTGTGCACAAGAAGGTTGCCAAAATATGGTGATGGATCATTATTAGCTACAATGATTACAGTTAAGTATAATATATATGATTTCTTTAAAGACGATGTTGAAAATGGAATACATATATGACTTATTACTGAACTGATGCAGTCCTGGATAAAAATCACTACACTAGCTGGGGGAGGATGTCCTTAATGACAGCAATTAATTATGAAAGTGAATGCATAGACAAGTAAGTACATTACAGATAGGTTTATTACCATTATACATATACTTACAGGTTGAGTTGATTCTGGATAAGCAACATCTAAGAACCAAACATCATTAACATTTATTTTTATTGGCTTTAAGTAATAAGAAAAATAATGGATTAATAACTATAATTATATACTATGAATTTTTATTTGTGTCAACTATTTCTACATATTTACAATTATTGTATTGCACTCTTATGAGTAGTATAAATGTTCTGAATGGTTTCTAGCACCCTCTGTGGGGTACATGTATTAGAATCACTTCAATATTCTATTAAAAGTCTAATAATAATTAAACATGTGTATTTCCATACTTAAATGTATGAGAGTTTATTATTATTTATTTGTAAATGTTGTTAATATTAAATGTCAGCAAAAGTAAACTGATACACTTTTGTGGTCTCAATTATTTCTAAAAAATTTATTAGTTCATCTTATAGTACATTATGCTTTGTCTAGACTAAATGTTATTTCAAGGGATTCTTAAAAAGTACAGTGAGGGACTAAGAAATTCACAAGTACTGTAAAATATTTTTCTATATCTCTTAGCTATATCATCATAAACAGCTAAATAAAATATTTTCTTTAGATATTAAAAAAAGACCTACTGTTTTCTTTATGATTTTGCCATGTGCTGTTGGGACATTATAAATAAGATTCTTACAATATGAACAATATACAAGTGTTATACCCAAAACTGTGTAAAATTTTATGTATAAACTTAGGTGTAGAACATTCCTTTGTATAGAGCTACTACATTAATATGTCAGTACGATTTTACCATCATCATATAATCTGCTTTCACCTAGGAGAAATTAGAACTATAAAACAGGAATAATAAATTATACATGTATTATATATACATATATAATCGAAAGAACTGTTGGAATTATGACAAGTATGTTGACAGATGTTTGGATTGACATATCACAACCAGTACCATTAGCTATAAAGATATATTAATACTTCTATAATGGTATCAATATTTATTACTGAATGGAACATCCATGTCTATGTTCATCAAGTATTTATCCATTTTTAACAATTAATAAGGTCCTATACTATTAATATACTCTTGATCACAACCAGTCAGTATTATATTCATTAATATCAGAACATTTAATTATAAGTTCATTGGATAACTGGTAATCTAGTTGACAATCACAGACATAACTTCCATTATCACTATAACAGTTGTCTTCAGAAGATGAGTAACATTTGTACATTCATTGATAATTAAAGTAATGTACATGTACAATATTGTCATATTTATGTTTTATTACCATCACAAACTGAGCTCTACGGATTGTAGCAACACATCTGTATGTTGCTTTCATTGTCTATACTACCTCAACAAGTCTGATATCACCAGTAGAACAATTACTATACACAGTTGTGTTAGCCAATATATAAAACATGAATAAATTTAATTTTAAATACGTTAATTAAAAAAAACATTAGCAAACTCATGCATGCAAAATTCAGAGGTATTATAATATAGGCTACTGCTTTATCTTCCATAATATGTACTATATGAACAGTCCCACATCTAACTAATATATACCTGGACAAACAAGTCCAGCATCATCATGAGAGTAACAATTGTATAATACGGCGTTGCTATTTGAACAATTAACAAGATGTTGTTCAGTACCAACCAGAAGACTAGTAGCGAATCTCTTCCTAACATGGAAGAACATTACAAATACTACTAACTGAGGTACCTGCTCCTTATTAAGAGAAGGTGCATTTATAACGTGAGTTATCTGCTCCTTATGAGATATCTAACTGAAGGCTCCTTTCATAGTAGTCAAAAGAGATATATATTAAGAGCAAAGTTAGGCGCGTGAACAGATCACGTGATCCGTTGAAGTGCTATCGACACTGTTAGCTCTCGCCATGTCTTAACTAAGGAAAGCCTTGGAAATAATCTCTTTCTGGGCTCTTTAAGATCTTTCTAGAGGTACCTCTCTGTCATTGACATAACTCAGGTTGTCAAGTCTGTCTGAATTAGGATATAATTTTCAGGCAATAATTCCATAGCACCAGCTGTTATTTCAGGTGAGTCAGTATTACCAATAGTGACTTTGTCTTCCCTTTAGCAGAGTATATTTACTTGTTAAAAGTGATATAAAGGTATAAAAAGAAGCTTGACTCATGAAAATCATCATAATAAGTGTACTATTCCTGATATGTTTGGTGGTACCTTTGTGGTCTTTAATTGGTTGTTGAATAACAATTTTTATGTCCCTCCCATCTCAATCTAAAACACCATCCATTGTTATAATGAACCACATTTTGTTGTGAATATAATACTTGATAATTTCATGAATGTAGTTGTGTATGTCATGTTAACATCTTATTTTATTGTAACATTGATAGTCTCTTGTCAACAGGTATGACTTGGAAATTACGACTTCCTTCTACCAGAAATAAAAATCCAAATACAGTTCAACACAATGTTTTATGAAAAATCTCAATATATCTTGAATTATTGGTGAATACTCTGGTTTTAAGTTTTGCCTACTGGAAGAAAGACTAAAAGCTACATCAATCATTTCTCAAGGTATTTAATAATGATTCATTGTTATTTAGTTTAATGTAACATACATGTATATAACATAAAGCGGATCAAACTTTTAAAATATATTTTTTAAGTTTAGGTTAATACAGTAAATGTTATTAAAAGTTTGCATTGACTTTTGATATACCGTAAGGGTACAAATTTTTGAGGGTTTAAAATTTCGTGTTTTTTAAATTTTGCTTTATTATTTAAATTTCGTGGGTATTAACTTTCGTGTTTAGTGGGTGTGAATTATTAATTAATGGGTGTGGTATCAGACACGTGTTATGAACACAAGCGTGATTTTCATGAAGTATGGCTAGCTATTCCTATGAATCCATAGTGAGAGGGTACCATATATATAAGAAAATCTGGGAGGCAGTTGACAGAGAAGTACTTCAGTGTAAAATAGAAAGAAGTAACCCTTTACAGTAGCCGTTATTTACAGGTTTTATTGAGATCACGTGATTATGCGTGGGTGAAATAAAAGTTAAAATTCGTGAAAATTCACGAAAATTTATACCCTTATGGTAAGTCTTAAAGGTAGCAAGCTTAATTTTTTGATCAGTATTAGGTATAACATTACCAAATGTAGAGCTAATAGTACATCATGTGAGTAGAGAGTCAAAGCACCATGTCAGAAGTCTAGACGATGGAATTCAATTTTTTATACAATTACCTATGACAAATGGTTGTTTTTCTCATCATAGTATTGTCAACAACTTGGAAATACTTTTTCAGTTCTGGATTATATTTCATTATTTTAATAGTTACAAGTTGTTAGGCAAAATGATATATAAGTGTATATGATGATATTCCAGTAAACATGCTTACATCAAGAACTCATGGGCAAAGATAAGTTGAAAAAGTTCTTTGCCCATCTATTCAGTGTACACAGCCTAAATGATTTTATAGGAGAAGTATAAAGCTTATTAAGTATAATGCTCTAACACAACAGAGCATCAAGCTTTTTTGGAACTCCTCTAAGACATCAATTATTTGTGTTCATAGCATACTCATAAAGGTAGACAGTACAACATTTTCATCACTTCAACATCTTTTAGAAGAAAGTTCATTCCCGCTACCCAAATGGTTCAGGTCATTATCTTGATGATGTCATTATTTGTTATTATAACTACATTCATGTATTATTGTATTAGGAAATGTTCGCATTACAAAAGTTTCATAAACATATTGGAAAACGTTTTGAACAAAATTGGCGAGTATGAAATTTATTAATCCCTAATATTTTGCCACATGCAACACATTGAGCACTATCGAAGAATATGGATTTTATTAGAAAATATTGCAAGGCTTCATTAACACTATAATGACTAACGGGTTTGCCAAGTTTAGCTTGTATATCTGAACTGTATAGCCAGAAAGAATAATAATCTCTTTTTTTCTACCAATATTGTATCAGTTATTGATTATCCTTTGTTGAGTTCAATAAAGTCAATTAACAACTTTCCAGTTATCAACATAAAATTGTACAAACTTACCATTTATATTACAGACTAAGTTACTGAAGTATATATTAGTTTGAAGATAATAAAAGTATAGAAGCTATTGTGTCACATGACTTAAATTTCTAAATGAGATCTTATGTCTCCAATTTAAATTGTCCATAAAGCAACTTCACTCAACATAGAGCTTGATTACATACCTCATTTAAACTTGTATAGTAAAACATATGATTGACAAACTAACTTACTCCCATATTTTAATTTGTGATGTGTTGTGTTTTTTGATCTGATGAACTTATCTCAGAAGTAACATTCACTTGGTCATCTGGTTTTTGTTGAGGTAGTTTGTCATATGATGGGGACTCTTGTTGGGTAACTAGTACTCCTCAAGCATTTGACTTAAATGTGTATCATCACTTTAATCTAATAATGTCACTGTATCATATGATACTATAGAAATAAATAGATTATCAGACATAATAAGAATTTCTAGTAATTTTTACTTTTCATGGGGTTAATAATTTATTATAAAAAAATATAATTTTTTCTTTTCCTCCAATGACTATAAAAGTAGCAATATTATCTATTCTTGCAGCATCTCAAACTGTTCTTGTCTTGGTATCAGTAACTATAGAGCATAACTATATATCATATATACTACTAGCAGGAATATGCCTAGCCTTTTTACAATATCTGGTCTGGATGACCATCTTTACGGTCTTTTTCTTCTTTGGGTTAGAGTCAATCTCCATTTCCTTTTCATTGAAGTCTGTCCAATGAGACTAATTCATTGCTAGTATCTGCAACAAAAATGAACTTCTTTTCTAATAAATGATAATGTTAAATTTGACTTATGACTCTAATACAAAATTTGCCAAATGAACAATTAATTGTTAACTCTCACCAATGATACTCACCATATGATGTATTCTAATATATACTCAATGCACATACTTTTTTCGACTGCACAGGCTAACTTATCTGACTATAACACTGCTTCAGAAGCTTTTAAAATAATTCTAGTAACTTATGTGTACATCACACCTTAATCAAAGGCATGTTTTAACTTCACAAATTCACTATTATAGTGTAACACTTCTCTGAATGTAAAAGCTTCTTTTCAAAAAATCTCGCCTCATCCACCAGATCTCTAACTCCTACATAATTATATTAACACACATATTACTGACTAGTACAGTAGTCATGTCCTACCTTATCTCTGCTATATTCATCCCATATAGTGTGGAAGGCAGTAGTTAGTTAGTTTGCTATGTAATTAATATATGAATATTTTTCTTTTTTTCATCATTAGAATAGTCTTTCCAGTTTTTGGATCGTAACAATTCACAATAATGGAGTTGTCTTCTGGAGTGTGTTTAACTAATACTTTCTTAACCATCTTTCCAAGTGCCTTACTCAACAGTTCTTATGTCTGTTTCCCATTCTAGGACAAATTTAATGGTTTTACATTTTAAGAAACAAACACAGACATATCATAAAATTCTGTTTTTCTTAAACACTGAGTTTGACTTCTTCATAGTTTGTATTAAATTCAGATCTTAGCTAGTGATGTGAGCTTTAGCTTCTACAATATTGTTATGATTGATAATGGTCTGTAAGTAACCAATATTAACAATAGTATATTTCTCTTCAACTAGTTTTATGACATCATCAAACAATTAGCAATAGACAATTGAGGTTTTAGCTCTTGAATGCATCTTCCAAGGAATTTTTTGAGCTTTTTTAGTGGAAGAGGCACTTCCAATGAAGAAGCCTCAAATGTGAAGCACGTATGGTGAATTTCAAGGAGACAATGTCATGACAACATATTTTGTAAGAGGTGCTAAAGTATCACTCATTGTTTGCTGTTATTTCTTAATAATGTCTCAATAAATAATCAACAGATAGAGCTTTTCTACCAAATTTTAGTAACAATACTTTACATCTATGTTTACTTCATTTACTGTAAATTGCACAATCTTTAAGTGTGTCTTTTGCTACATACACTGTTCCTTCTAATTGCAAAAATTAGCTACTATCAACACATACGGTCTTCACATTAGACACTATTGAATATATTCAACTTGTTTTATTCTTAGATAACGTTTACAAAGTCCTTTCAGTGGACTATCAACTAGCAACCTCCTGATTATTTTATATCTTCATATGTCTCTTTAGAGATAACTCCCTCTGTATATAATGTGTTAACTCTTTACCTAGTAAGAACAAGCTTTGATAAATGTTCAGAATGTTCAGAAGTATTTCACTGGTAAGATAACCACTGGGTAAAGACATCAACAGAAAAAGTATACATGAAAGCACTGCAATATTCTCTTTCACTTTCTTCTAAAGACTTGTTATAGTCTTTGGCAATTTTTTCTCATCAATTGCTTCTGTCCTCAGTGTTTCTATAATATCTCTTGTTGTAGCAGTGGGAACAACAATTTCCATTCATTACTCTGATACCCTCTAGTTTAGTGTTATCTAAATTGAAGAGTACACCAAACTTGTACCACTTGCATGGTATTCCATTGAGACATGCCTACATAACTCATTAATAGTTGGTTTTTCATTTTAGAAAAGCCTCGAAACCTATTAGCTCCCTCCAACTATCATAAGGATTGGCAAACACAGCCAAATTTGGTTTTCTGAATTCAATGCGGAGACAGAAGTTAATCAGAATAGTATTATAATGATGATGTATTAAATTTTATTTTGTGAAATGATAGAAACATCCTACATGGATATGGTATCTATGGTGACAACTTCTGAGCTTATTGTATCTTGTAATTTAGCACAAGAGATAATCCTTTTTTGATTTGTTTTCATTGAAAAGTAAGAGAAGTATCTAATTGGTGCTATTAATATTATTTCTATCTTGTATGTACCTGTACAACAGTACTTTGTGTTAAATGCTCGATGATTTTTTTTATTTTATTGAGGTGCTAACATATGCTTACTATTATGACACTATCTAATATCCCATACTGCTAATATTATCATGAATTATTAATAACTAACAAGAGTGATTTTACACTATTTTTTGATATCTTATGATTATTACATGCTCTACATATGAACATGTTACAAATATAATACAGCCTCTTTTACTAGGTAGTCCATTATGTCTTTATTGTCAGCCGAACCAATAACTGATCTCTCAACTCTGATATAAATGAAGGCTCTATATGAGTAGTTATAATATTTGTTTTAATGCTTTAGGTTCACTCTCAATGGTGTTGGGTCTTGTTCAATATATTTTGTTTGAGCTTCCTCTGGTCCTTGATCAGTTAGTGATTTATGAGCCTTTGGTATGAATACTAGATCTGCTATAACATTGTCATATAATAATATACTTAAAATTATGTACTGATTGTCACAATTACCTGATAAAGTAGGGATATTGTGATTGTGTGTGTGATTTGATTTAAATAACTAAGTGAACCCAGAGTGTACTGGTAAGTGAAGCTCACTTCACAAGACAATGAACTTTCTATTTTCATAACACAACAATTGTTCACTTGAGAAATGAATTAGCCCTTTGTGAGAGTGCTATTACATCCTTCAGATTTCAAACAGTTGGTTGTTTTACCTCATCCCTTTAGGCTACATCATCCTTGTACGATTGTGGAAGAGACCTTATGCTGTAGCAGCTATTTATTTTCACAATCTATCAGATCATGTGAAATCACTTAATTTACTACATTGTCTAGATTTCCTAAACTATTATTGAGGCCATACAAGTGTGACTAGATATCCAGAAAGGGACCACTCAAATGACTTTGTCATTTTGAATTTTGTGCAATTTTGAAGCATTTATTGCGCTGATTTTTTGATACTCGAAATAAACGCACGCATAGTTAAAGTAACAATATATTAACAAAAAACATTGGCTATTACATGAAGCTAATTTTGTGAAAAAGTTCACTGTTTTTACCCACACATACCGTATACAACTCAATATCTGTGAATGATGTGATCCAGTTGAGACACATTTTTATTGTTTTTGTAAGAGGAGAAATCTTCAAAGTTTAGTTTGATTTTAAAATGGTGATGCAACTGCTGTAGTGTCCTACAACCATCAAAAGGAAAAAGAGAAAGACTTAATGTTGATGAGTATTATTATATTATTAATGTGTCTGAAAGTGTATGAATTTCAAAGATTTCTAATATTGTTATGACTAGCTTCTTGTTTTACCACCACGTGAACTATGTCTTGTCTTGCTACATATGCAGCATCTTTTGTTGACGACGATGATGGTAAGGTTTCAGAAGCTTGACAGAAAGGAATGCTATTATAGGTATTCTTCTCTGTTGACCATAGTACAATTGCAAGAAAGCATACAGCATCATACACAAATTGTTTAGACAATGTTTTCTAATATTAACAAAAAATAATATATATCTTTACATGTGTGATGATGAATATATATTAACAAATGCATCTTTCCAAATTGTGATCAAATTTTGTGGCCTAAGTAGCAAAGCATTATAAAGTTACTAGTTTTAAAACTAACTCACTGTTCTTATTGTTGCACTAGTGGATCGTAGAAGAAGCTACAAGTTTGTTAAATTTTTCTTTATCATCTGTCATTGATTTGAAATGAGAGGCAACTTCAGATGTGTTTAGATTTTGCTTCTTTAACAAGTGATTGATTAAATGTCCTCTTCTGTTGTCCCTTTGCGTTAAGAATATTCTCCATTTCCTTTCAACTTTGCAGTTTGTCAGGAGGTATTAAATTGTGGAATTAAAAGTGAGTATTTCCTCTCACTTTTGTCTCATGCACTTTTAGACTTATGAACCACTTCTTGTGTACTATTAATATGATAGGCAGTTATGGGGTCCTTTTGACTTAATATGACTGATCAGTTCTTTCATTGTCAAAATGGTTGTATATCAAAAGTTATAACAAACATAAATGATATACATGAAATGTTGATATAACTAACACTGGAGGAGATTACTTTAATTTTCTTATATTTAGCACTCCTTCGGGACTCCAATAATGTACCCTTCATAAGAAGGCTATAATAATAAATATGTCAGTCTATGCAATTTACAGACTGATGTTCTTCTTTTCGCAAATAATTTGTTGTTGCCATGCCATCTTCATTTTAGTCATGCAATTTTATCATCTTGAGCCACTAATCGTGTAATGTTAAAAGATGTAATAGGTTAAGTGTGTTTGTGTATATATTGTAAGACAGACTAGGAAAAATGACTTCACATTTATATAATTACCTCTATTTATATAAATAAATAGATAATTGCCTCTATCTAAATCTGACAGAAAGGTTAATTGTATGCAATATTCTTGTTATATTACCTTAATCGATTATACACATTAGACACAATTTTGCATCAAGCACGAGTGCTCACTTTACTGCGATAGACATGTTTTGGCATCAGCTGGATTTTGTGATAGTGTACAGGTGCAGAATATTTTCCATGAGTATCATTTGAATAAGTTGTAGGTATCTTCAATGACCACACCTCTTATGACAAGTATGGCATGGGGCCAATACAATTGTAAGGACTTAAGTAAGGTAGAAGTACTTTCAAAAATTTTTAAGTACAAGTACATTATTGCATGTAATAAACATCAACTGTTTAAATCTATCACCACTCTCTCCACGGTTGAAGACAAAGAAAGTACTCCAAGAACTTCTTTGGCAAGCTTTACAAGAGATGGATACTTTCAATGATTCTCTTTCTAATAGTTGGCTAGATTTGTGTCCATAGAGATACAAGGAGCTGCTAAGTAATCATCAGCATTTGAATGACTTTGTAAAGGAGTAGTTTAAGGCTCAGACATGAATAAATAAGGTTTTAATCTCTGTTTGAAGGTTGTTCCAAACTACCCTCAACTCGAACTTGGGTAGGATTAACTTTGCCAACTGCAACCTTCAAATACTTCTTTTGATCTTAGAGTTAACATCCCCATCACTGCATCAGGAAAATTTAAATCAAGGATTTAAATTTGCAGCTACAAACATAGGTTTTGTTACGCTCTTCTTTTAAGATTCTTTTAGGCCTTGAATGAAAGATAAGTTGTATCATGAAACCAAACCTTGGAGATGATGAGCCAACCCAAAACATTCTGTCAATGCCACACAATCTACTTGAACAAAATCTGTGGCCTCTTCAATGGAATTAAGATATCAATAACATCTTAAGTCTGAAAATAAACAAGTAATTTTGTCCATCTACTTACATACCCATGACTGGTCATGAGATAACTTTGATCTCTATTTTCACCTGATTGATGCAGTTAAACATGAAGAGATAATGCCTTCTATGATCAAAAAGATTAAAATGACTTAAAGCACTTAAAGGACTTTAAAGTAGTTACAAGTATTTAAGTACTTGTAAGTACATACAACAGTACTTGAATACAAGTACAGTACTGTGCAGAAATGAGGGAAGGACTTAGGTATAAGTACAAGTACTTTCATAGATGTACTTATAGTACTTAAATACAAGTACCAATGTACTTGGTCCCATGCCTGGTTAATTCAAGTGTTAGCTATAGACGTTAGTTCTTTTTTTAACCACAAAGTTTTGACTTCAATTCAGATGAGTATTTTAATTATACGACAGTATTCATTTCAAAATGACAATACAGTTACATTCTCCCTAAACAATAATGGCATTACTGTTGAAAGTACAGTAGAGTACACTACAGTACTAGGATGCTGACATTCCCTATTCTATCTATCTACCAATAGAATGTTGTTTATAAATCTTAATGCATTTTTTTTACCTGCAAACACCCAACTATCTGCTATAGGTACTGTACTTCGACAACAAGTAGATACAACTCGTTCTTCAATCTTTTGTTCAGAAAATATTATATTGTACAACAAGTGCATGGGTGCTATGGACAGGGGAGATCAGCACTGTGCTTATACAAGTTATACAAATAATTAGTCTTCTTCCTTTATAATGTTACCATCACTAATTAATGCAAACATTTCACAGAGACACTGTCACATGCTAGCAACATATAAAAATATCAAAGAGTTCCATATTCAATTAGCAAAAGGTAGTCAACTAAAGATGCAGTCACAATGGAGGGCTTATTTGTCAACAATTCCTTCGTCAATTTTCTATGAAGATAAGACATGACAACCACAAGTTGAAAAGAGGTTGTTCTTATCATATTCCAGCTTAGCACACTCATGTTTATAGTTCCTGGTATTGTAGAAAGTGTGATGCTTGGCCTTGTCGCAGTGATGCATTAATAGTATAGACTACATGACTGGGATTGGTAATGCCCACACACTTCCAGTACACTCTGTGTCCATCTCCACCTGACAAGCATGCAACTGTGTATAAACTATGACTTGCAGTGCTTCTGTTTCTTCTAATGTAGTATTTTTGGAATTTTGATTTATTATTTGAAATAAAATAATTATTTCATATAAATATTACTTCCATGATAATTCATTGATAATGTTAGGTAACAATCACCGTAATACAGAAGTCATTTTGCATGTACTACAAGGAGCTCTTTCAGATGAAGGTTAAAAATCTATATACCAGTTGCTACACAAGCATTAGATAGTGCAGACCTACTGTTTAAAAGGTGCTCTAAGCCTGAAAACATGGAGATTATATCAACTTTTGCAACCAACTTAAAAGGGTACAGGTCAAAATTTATAGCAACATTTTTATGTTGTTATAAAGAGTTCTTGCCATCTGGTTCCGTTTTACATTTTTCATATTTTTTACCTCCACACATTAGCTAGAAAGTGATATTATGTTTTTCTCATTAAAAGTATTATTATTTATATACGAAGAACTTGACGATCCTGTAATTAATTATTTTAGTCACAATAATGATACTTTTGTAATGATGATGAAGGAAATATGGAGGTTCATGGATGGAAACAGGCATATCTCTCTTTTTGGATTGAATACTCATTTAAAAAATTAAAGAAAAGGGCGGACTGGTAAACCTGTTGTTGTGAGGTAGTTTTTAAGAAATATTCTCATTTTAAATTAGTAATTTGGAATTATGAAACTAGTTCAATCAAGAGTTGTCATAATGACTATCAATTAAATCTAACCTATGAAGAGAAAAATACATTGAGATATGCAGGTGGTTATGTTTGTAAAAAAACTTCAAAAAAATTTTAATTGACTACCAAATATCTTATTACAGATAAATCAAATGTTGATGAGTCAAGCGAATGGATGACAATGATTGATAGGGGAGGCCTTGTTCACATTAACAGAATCCACCTACAAATTCTTTGAAGCGATGGAAATCTTTGTGAGATGTAAACTTAAATATGATAATAAGAATTTAGATATATAAATGTTAAGATTATGCATCCTAAGTGATGATGATGTTTTGGATTGTTGGAGATTGTTAGGATTTGATGAGGATATTTCTGAACCCTCATTTTTAGAATGAATGAGTGACCTATGGATAAAGATTAGAGGCTTCTCCTACACTAGTTCTTTTATGGAGATGTACAAACAACATATTAAAAAGTCCCTTCAACAAGCGAAACCATTATGAAACGTCTAAATAAATGATTACAATATTATATATATTATGAAAATGTATATATATATAAATGTCGTTTACTGTATATAACTATAACTAATTATCTTTTATGGTACAATTCCAAAATGTTATTTTCTTCTTCATTTGAGAAGAGATAAACTTTCCTTCTCAAAATCTAAGGACCTTTTTGATGAATTTCCTTGGCATTTTCTTTTAATTGGGTCTCTGCAAAAGTATATTAATACCATGAGGTGACATATAAAACCTGAGTACCATTGCAGAACTTTTGTACATTTGGATTTTCACTTGGTCTGCATCTCTGTTTTTGCATTCAAAACATTTTTCAGTAGTATCTTGTGAAAGGTTCTCACTTTCTGTACTTTGTGCAAAATGTCTTTTGAGCATAATCTGTGTAATGTAATCAGTTTTCAATTTATAGATGCTCCATTAAAAGTGGCCGACAGGACCTTAAAGTCTCATCTTAGTAATCTGTTTACAGCTTTCCAAAAGGTTTGAATGAGTAGCTCACCTTTGTATGGACCAAATTGGGCATGTCGTGTAATCTTTTCTTTAATTGATTTAGTATCTATAATTAGCATGACTTCATGGAGATGTTACATGATTACTAATAGGATTACTATGTCGATAATGGTTTTGGTAAAACATCATGATATTTGGTACAGTAGTTACATCAGTTTACAGTACGATTAATTTGTAATTCGCAATTCTTGTGATTTACTGTGCTTATTTCTAATATAGTGGAATCACGTACATAGTCATTTAAGAACAATCATTTATGTAGAATTATTTTACAGATAGTACTAATCTGATAATGTGTGCACATCACAAAATTTAACTTCTGAATTGGCAAAGCAAAAATGACTGGTATCTACTGCATCAATGATTGCTGAAACCTTAGATAGTGAGTTTATTTGGGCAGAGATATTATTCAGCAGTGTACATTTGACAGATTCTAATAGAGTGCTATGTAAAGTGAGCCACCATTATAGATTGTTGCATTCACCATTGAAAAGTTTCCAGAAATTGAGTGTTTGAAATGTCATCATGAATGTCTAGCCATGCTATAGTATAACATATAGTGAATAAAATGGTGTGATAACATGGCTACAGACAATCAATCTTTAGGTAATAATCCCAAGGAATGGAATCTCTCAGCACAAACAATGAAGGGAAAGGAGCATGAATATAAATTGACCTTGGAAGTGATACCATTAAAGATCTTGGAATTGACCAGTGCTTTCAATAGTGGTTTTGATTTTTCTCGTACCCATCTGAAATGAAATTAACTATTAATAACTTTTTAAGTGTACAACATTTGCTTAATATATATGCCTATTTTGTATCTTGCATAAATATGTTCTTATTTGTTCTAAATAATTTGTCCTAAATCTTTTAGTATTAAAATTGCTGTAAGAAGAAAGAGCTGCAAAGTATGTTTAGTGCTATTTTCATTGTAGATTAATGCACAATAATAAGTCAAAAAATGATTTGAATTTAAAGATTTTTAGTAGGTAAATTAACTAATAAAGTTAAATACCAAAAACAACTACATTTCAATTTTACATTATGTGGTTCATTGTTGTATCATAGTTAGTGGGTGGATATACAAAGTAATCGTTGACACAGGGGTGTGGTGGAGTAAATTCCAGAGCATTTATCAAATGTTTTGTTCAAACAGAAAACAAAAAGCAATTGACAAGGAATAATCAGGCATTCTTTGTTCTGCTTTTCCAATCAAATGTTGTTTAGGTATGTCTCTGTATTCTTGGCCTTTGACACCAATACAGTAAAGCAAAATTGAGGATGATAACATTTAGCCAGCGTAGACTGGATTATAATTTTGATTCTTGGTTTATAATTTTAAAAGTGAACACTTTGTCTCTTAGCATCCTACATATTAGAGACATCAATGTGATGAGGTATGTATAATTTTGCTGGCTTTGCTAACTGACAGTTTGTATATGCCCACACAACAGGAGAGGCAGGGACAAAATCATCTTCAAACTCGACCTTATTGCTAACAAAGGTAACTCCAATCCATATTATAGCTTTTGCTTCTACTGCTCCTTCTGGAACAATCAGTGTAATATCATATTGACTGGAAGAAACAACTCAACTTGTACCTACAGAAAAAAAACACATAGAAATTTGAATTTTCAAGTGACATTGCACATTCAAACCATGTTAATTAGAATTACAATTAAGTTTAATATAATGTGATTGCTTTATATAAACTTTAAAAATAATATCTAGTGAGTGACTTATTAAAGTGATAAATAATTATTAAAAATTGTCTTAAGACTATTTTGATAATACTAGTATTGCAAAAAAAGGATCAGATTATTGGTAACTTTGATGATTGAAGATGTAACAGAACTGCTCAAAGACATTTTATCAAAGAAAACCCAAAAGATTCAATCAGTCATGCCTAATTTAAAGCACTTGTGGTAAAAGTAATGGTAACAATTTGAACTTGACATACTCATCTCACACAATATATTGTTTCAAATATTTAAGAATTATGAGGCATAATTTGATATTACATGTACTATCATGCATGTATTTCAGTTTATCATATCACTTGCTTGATTGCACTTGCTTGATTATCCCATTTTCCAGATCAGCTTAAATCTACATGTACATTCAAGTGTACAGTTTCATATTATGAACTTACATGAGTCAGTTGCATCAATAGTTGTTTGTCCATCATAACTTAGTGCTTCCACAAAGTCTTCTTTAGTGTAGATGGCATCTTAGAGAATGTTTTATCTTTTTCATTATAGAAAAAGAGGTTGTGTTGTGGTGAATTAAAATTTATTTTAATTATCCCTCCAGTTTGTGACGACTGGCTCAAAACCAGTCCTTTCATAACTGGAACTAGTAGAATGCAGTCATCATCTACAAATAAATTTGCTTTAAAATCATATAATCTTTTTAATATTTATATTTTAAGTAAAAATGTAATTCAATTTTTTCCTGAATTAATGGATTGAAGAGTACTTACTTCTAGAGGAAGATTAATTGTATGCAAATGCAATTTCATTTGTGTCAAAACAGACACTAAGGGACTTTTCGACAGTCTCTACTTCATCAATTTTGCAATAAGTCAGTAAGATAAAGTTTGATATGTTTGTAAAAATGGAGTTAAATTCTCTAGATTTATAGCCTATCTTTTCAATTTGATCTGTACACCTCCATGCATTTCATACTTGTATAAATCTTTCAATCGTTCCTCAACCTTTTCTTCTCACAGATATTACTACATACCACAGCAAAATGAGGAATACCAATTTCGCTTGTATCCTATTTCTTTCTCAATTTAAGATTGTCTAAAAATAAAGGATCAATCCTACTAGCAAAACTTGAAGCTGTAAATACTTCTAGCATCCCAATAGACAGCTGAAATAATCCAAAAAGGGGAAAAAGTTATTGTATCAATGCAGTTTGAAGAACATTACATATGAGTAGAAGAATCCCATACTTATTAAAAGCATAGAGTTAAACCAAATAGATTACATAAAAGTACATGTATATAACTCATATGCCATATACTTCACATACATGTATTATCAGTTGATTTCATTTACAAGCTATCTATCATATTGTTTATTGATCTGTTTTGAAGCTATCACTTCAGCAACATCATCAGTTTTTGGCCTCTTACTTGATGGTTCAAGCTCTTCAATAGAGCCATTATCACTTAGTAAATGAACTATCAAAATTAAGTTGATCATCTATAGACTCATCATTGTCAGGTAGCATGTCTATTCTATCTGGGTTGTTGTTTCTAATGGCAGTTTTGGTGATTTCACTTTAAGATGGCATATCTTGTTAGATGTTGTAATGGTTTGGAATACATTGGCAAATTCTGATGGAGAGAATGATTTTAATTTTTGCAAAAACTGTTTTTACTCCAGACAAAATTGTGATGATTGACTTTGCCAATGTACTCAAGAGCTATCTGCATGCAGAAAGCAAAATAATAATAAACAGAATGTACTTTATCATTATATGTAGCTTTCTTCACAGCGTCAAACTGCTTTCCATCACCTGGTGCTGCTCCATCTCTCAAAAATTTTATTTTACTAGAGTCTTTATTGACTTCAAAATACCAAGGACAAGACATATCACAGGGTCCTGTCAGTATAATTATAATTAAAACAAATTACATTACAATTATAGGCGATCTATGTACTCACCAAAACTTATATATTAAATCAATAGTATAAATCGAGATTACACAAACAAAGACCAGTAAGGATTACTCCAGCAAGTTCAATACATGAGTCTGTACTTAATTGTAACTTTGATGCGCACTCTTCAAAATTAAATTGTGAACAGGATGTGATTATGTCAAACTCTTGCTCTCCTATAGATGTACTTGGATGTATTCCAAGATCTTATTTTTCATTGCATGCATTTGAAACTAACAGCTCAGGCTGCTCTTCATTAAATGGCAGCCAAATTAGTTCATTACCAGAACATGATGAATTACCATATTTGGATGAAATTTTTTGGGAAGATTCTGCAACTACATTCCATGCATTAATCAAGTTCTTTAAGTTACATGTCTTGTTCATCAAATTGTATTGACAAAATGAGCTATACTGAATTACACAAAGTACAAAGTACTTTTAAGTGCCGTACTCGATCACATCAACATCAATCTCTAGTGGACACTAACTACTATGACTAGAAATGATAATTTTTATCTTTTGGGAAATGTCTTTACAAACAAGCTTTTATTACATTTTATTGTGAGATGTAAACTTAAATATGATCATAAGAAATTATAAATGTTAAGATCATGCATCCAAAATGATGATGATGTTTTGGATTGTTGGAGATCATTAGGAGTTGATGAGGATATTTCTGAACCCTCATTTTTAGAACAAATGAATGACCTATGATTACGGGCTTCTTTTCTATGGTAGTTCTTTTATGGAGCTGTACAAACAGCATACTAAAAACTCCCTTCAAAAAGTGAAACCATTAAGAAATGGCCTAATAAGTAATTATAATACTATATATTATGAAAACGTATATATATATATAATATATATACACAAATGTCATTTACTATATAACTAATTATCTGTTATGGTGCAATTCCAAGATGTTAATTTCTTTTCTTTGTAGAGGTAAAACGAAACATGACTGGGTCACTTGGCTTCAGTCAGTGAGAGTGGGAATGTGGCTATTAATGCTATATCACAAGCTTGTGTTAGTAGTACTAAAGGTCAACTACATATCGGACATAGGATATTAGATGTGGGTGGAGTTTAACCCCTATGAATTATTTGTTAATTATTGTAATACATTTAGGCTAATGGCATTGATTTGAGAGGAGTTACTCAATCCAAGACAATTAATGTTGTAAAGAACGATGGTAATCCTGTACACATATTAGTACAGAGTTATAAAAATAGAATTCATAAATCACCTTTACACTATAACTTAAGTACATGCAGCTTAGCAAGCCATTTTAGAATTCATTTTTTACATTGAGTTATTGCCTTAAGAGATACCTCAATAGCAAGGTTGATTTTATACATGTACATGTATTTTATTATTTCAAACTTTATTTAGAATGGGTCATAGGCCATTGATGAAGAGGAAGATGAACAATTAAGACAATTATATCCTAATGCTAAAAGACATCTTTATGAAGTAATTCTTAATAAAGGGCAAGGATCATTAGGTAAATTTATAGATAAATGATTAAATTAATAGATGGATGGATGGATGGACAATTGGATAGATGGACTGGTGGGTTAGCTCTTTAATGGTCAAATGCGCAATTTGACACACGTGCAATCACTTTCAGTTTGGGCAGTGTATAGAACAACTTTGAGCAGCAGCAGCGCATTGACAGGCTGTACATTTGTGTACAACATATAAAAAGTATTTTATGTTGCAAGCAGCTAAAGAAATATAATTTTAAAGTTTCAATGGCTTGCAGCAACCACTCGAGATATATATCATCTGATCCAGAGTTCATTTTGAACTATTTTGATCATCTGTCAAGTTATGATTCAGATAGTGACTTCAATGATGACACTGCCAACGAAGATGAAGCGTCTCCAACAGACCACAGCAACAGCTTACAAATCAAACCAGTACTTCTTCCATTACTTCAGCTCCCAGTGCTCCACCTAATTCATCCACTCTTATTAATTCTACCACCCACACATGTATGTATAATATATATATATATAAATAATAAGTATTTTATTCTTCTTATTTCCTTTCTCTCCTCAGTACATCCATTTACTGCTTCACCTTGTCTGACTGTTGACATGAGTGGGAAGTTACCAGTGGACTTCAACCTTTTCTTTACATCAGAAGTAAAAAAAATCTATACAGAGACAGTTAGATATGATGAACAAAAGCTTATTTCAACTGAAGCACATCTGAATGACAATCCAAAACGTGGATATGGATGGTTAAGAAATCCTATGCAAAGAGAAAAGTAGATCCATTACTGGCTATTATTATTACCATGGGAATAATGGGGTTCCCTACAGTAAGGTGAATTTTTGCTATGTACTAGTTTACTATTATTTACACATAATAAATATAAATATATGCTTATATATAATTACATCTAAGTTTATGTAACAATTTATGTGTAACAGATCTTACTGGAGTACCAAGTGGCAATTTTATAATGAACGTTTCAGTGTAATTATGTCTGGAAGATTTGAACTGCTGATGAAGTTTTTCCATGTCAATGATGCAGAGAAGCAGCCCAATCGTACCAGCCATGACTGTGATAACATATACAAAATAAGGCCATTCCTTGATTTAGTAGTAAAGGTGTTCCAGTCTGTGTATGTACCTAATCACAAACTATCTGCTGATGAGAGCATAATATGTTTGAAGGCAGGCTTTCATGGATTCAGTATATGCCTAAAAAAACACAAAATGGGGTATCAGAGCATGGCTGTTAGCTGATTCAAAAAATGATTATGTGTATAATTTCAAGTTTTATACAGGTAAATTATTACATACCTTCCATTGATGTTACTAGGGGAAAAAAAGATGGCTCAGTTAAGAAAGGGCTTGCTCACCGAGTAGTCAAACAATCAATACAGTCCTTATATGTATGTAACAGCATGACATGGTTTAGTCATTCATGGGTCATAGTACTTTGTAGGTAATTTTGTAGTCAGCATAAGGTTGAAAAAGTGCATTCAGTTCTATTAATACTTTTGTTATAGCAATCAATTTACAGAAGGTAACATGACCACACAATAATGTGGTGATTGTACACAAATTAACACAATAACCACTTCAGTCAAGAGGTTATTGTGTACATAGTCTTGAGTGCAAATCATTTGAAGTTGAGGGGGGTTCAGCCCCCCCCCCCCCCTTTTCTACCCCTTTGGTGTGAGCCATTAACTCATGTAGCATATTATTTCTTGGCTTGGTCTTTGTAAACTCTTCCCTCAATAATTCAAGATTTCTCTCATTTGATGCATCATTATCTGCAGATTGTGTAATAGGAGGATAAGAATGTTTAGAACGGTCATCAATCTTCATCCTTTAGTAGGTGGAGCATCAATAGAAGTACCCTTGTCTGAGTTTCTATTGACATTTTGACTTCATGAATAAACCTGTAAATATATTGTACAAACTTTACAATATATTTACAGGTTGAATAAACCACTTCCAAGCATTCTATAGTAATAAAAATTATGATAAACATTTGTGATACTATCTATACTTCAGACATTTAATCTCCCAAAAAGTGAAAATACTGATGCAAAGCTTTTGAGACTACTTGACAGTCTTTCAATTAAGGTCTGAGTACATTAGTATTGTAGCTAAAGTTTGTACAATATATTTACAATCCCAATCAGTTATCCAGACCAGATCCATATCCAGACCATAGAAATAGGGAGTACACAGACCGCATCAATAACACAATAAAGTACAATTAGTCACCACTGTTAAGAATATTTGTTAGCTTCATTTGCCTAGGATGTCTTCTAGAAAAGGAGTTAACAATCGCCTGGCAGTCTACGTCCATGTAGTAATGAATACTAATAAGAAGTAGCCCTTTAATCTCTCTTGTGTCATCATTGAACGAAGCCAAGTTATTACTTCTTTCACAAAATCAGGTTGTCAATGGAATGGTGCAGGTAATTATCAAAAGTGTACAAATATGTGGAAGTAGCAAAAGGATCCTGTGCTCAGTATAGTTTTCCCACTTCATTTTCCAACTTAACAGCTCTGTGTCTATGTTATCGAAAAAGCATTTTCTGTTAGAAACAGAGTTACTAGAGAGTTAAGGCCAGTACAAGAGCTACTGTGACCATCATTCTCAGATACCATCCTTTTTTCAGGAGGAGTAACAGCAACTAGTCCCAAAGAAGTCAATGTTATTTGGTGCTTTGCCATAATTATTCACAATGTTTTTCGCTACACGTGGCTTATCACAACAATTATTGTATTATCATATTTATAAAAAATTAAGGTATAGTTTTGTAAGGTGTGTTTGTAAGAATTTGCTATGAATATACTTAATACAGTAATTATTACTACAGGGTGTGGCTTGAATGATTGATTATGAATATTATATAATATAAAGGAGTGTCTGTGCACCCCAGGCACCCCCCCCCCCCCCCACTCCTTAGATCCGCCAGTTATGGTAGACAGGTATACGTTTCTATACATAATAAACATTAACATTTTAATCAGAGTTTTACTACATGAAGAGGTTGATCTTCAAATGACTCTCACTTCCATTGGAATTTGTTTGTCCATAAACCATGAGCTTAGATCCTCAGTAGTCATTTTGGACAACTGATCCATTTCTTCGCTTATAATAACTGTTCTCTTTATAGGCTATATACAAGGATCAGCCTTCTCATGTACAATTCTCAGTTCTCACTGACCTCTCTAAATATTGTTGGGCTTGTGAAGACTAGAAATATCAAAAATTTAATAAATTATTAGACCTCTTCTTAATGGATAGATCCTACTGTTCTTACTGCTCTTTTTAAATTACCAAGATCCTTGTTTTTGTGAAGGAACTTTTTGAACCCCACTGTTTGGAATTCAACTTTTTTTATATTTGTGGTATTTCATTGTGCAGCTATGGTGGATCAACTTATGCTACCTTTCTTACACATTGTAATCATAAACACAATAAATGGTGAGACTCTTAAAGTCAATCAATAATTGTCGATGAACATTGCCTTTTAATAGTGACTATTTTAATAATAGGTACACTCTTGTTTAACTTCTGCAATGTTTTATTCTCAGTAATAAAATGACATATAAAAATAAACACAAAATTAACTCATTAAATTAAAACTTATAGTAAAGATTTAAATATATTAACTAAACCAAGAAATCTAAAAACTATGTAGTTATTGACCAAATTGGAATTAATTATGTACAGTATTATAATGAATATTGTATTATTTTAGTTGTCATAATTATGCAAATCAGTTATGGACATTGTTATTATTCATCTATTAGGAACTACACCATTTGTACCATATTTCTGCACTAGTTGTCTTTCAGTATATTCTGCAATGATAACTCTTTCATTAACATCAGATAGTTCATTACGTTGTCTATACTTGTATTTATATACAGCAACAACATAGGCAATGAATGAGATTAAAACAACACTTGATTTAACAGCATAATACTTCCAATGACAACCTAACCAAGAACTAGATAAGGTTAATGTTAAACAGTAAATGCTAAAGTGCATGTACCATATTCCAATTAACAATCCTTGCATAGTACGAGGACCTTGAGCTAGAATAAACTCAATACTTGTAAATTGAACAAAGAAAATACTAATACCAGACAAAAATTGAGGAAGAGCCATGATATAGAAAGGTAAAGTGAGTATATGTGACTGTAGTCCATTTTGAAAGGTTATGTTATTAGTGAAGGTCAAACAGATATCTTCATTAATTAAATCATTTCTGATATCTTTAGTCATGAAATAGCTAACAAGACTTGTGATTATTGACTCTACTAACAGTGCCACTAGTCCAATCCATATACCGTTCAACATACTAGGAATGCAGTGAGAGAAGAAAGGAACTATTATAAATTGATAGAAAGGAACAGCAAATAAGATGAAAATATAGGGAACTGCAAGAGGATATGTCAGTAGTAGATTTTTGATGAAACTGTTTGGACCATTTTTTTGCATAAAATTTAAGTATTGATCAGAAATTTTGTTCTTAGTGTCTAGGAATCCATATCCAAAGGTTCCTAAAACAATACTAAGTATGTATAAAAAGCATTTGACATCCTTTACTTGTACAGTAGTAAATGGTCCTCCATATCTCTCTTTACATAGACCAAGTCTGGATGGTGGAAACTCTCCATATGTAAAGGCACTACGTCTCACTGGATGTTTGTAAGTTAAAGCATACCTTATTACTCTCCATATTAGTTTGATAGGATTGTTATGCTGACCTGGCTCAATAATAAAGTGATGTTTGAAACAACAAAAAAACAAAACTGCAATGATGACAATAACCACACCATAACCAAAAATACAAGTGAAGGTCAAATAAATGATATCTTTACAAACAATACCTGTTATACTTGATGCCATTAATAAGATCAATGCTAATAAAGAATAATTTATGTATAAAACCCAATAAACAAAACTACTTAACTCTTGAGATGACGCAAACTGAAGTTGATCAGTACCAAATTGGATCACATTAGCTGCAAATATACCATATCCCAAAAAATATGAAAATGTTGCAACTAAACATATACTAACTACAACAATGCTGTTTAGATGCATAAAATGTATAGTCACTAATGTAACCATGGCAATTAAGAATCCAGCAAACATTAATATTATTCCAACCAGTATGACTTTATATCTCATCCATTTCTCACCTAACAAACCAGGAAGTGGATAAGAGAGATAGTGAAGTCCAATAGTAGCAAAGATGGCATACGAATAGTTATCAATAAAATTTGCAGAAAGACCTCCTGATATTATTGTAGTAGATATTAGCAACATGCTTGTTGCTAGTACCACAAGAGCTCCTTTAGAACGAATACACACGTTTTTGTAGTTCATCTCTGTTTATCTTCTAGTTTAAAGCTGAGCAAACAGGTATAGTACTACTGAAAAATCAGTTATACAAAGATTAATCGAAAACTTCTAAAGAACACTATTGCACTTATCATAGTAGCAAAATAAAATATATAGGACAGATTGATTTAAATGATGATTGCAGTCAGTTTATTGCACACACTTGTTTTAAATAAGTTGACTTAGAGACTTGTTTACGCAGCAATGCACTTGCTATTTTAACTATTAGCGAGACTAACAATAACATTGAAAGTGTTTATATCTGGATAATTGCAAGCCAGGAATACTGTCAAATTGTTCTTCCTTTCATCTTTCTTTAATTTCTTTTTCCCCACCCATTTGTATTTTCGTTATTTAGGTCACAATACCCCATCAACAAAATGACGGAGGTTTCTGTGATGCATCATTATATCACCCTTTATTTTAATGTTATAATGGCACTTTGGTCCTGGAATTTATTACATATTGTGATGAAGTTGAAGTAATAAATCTCTTGGGATCAAGCAAAGGGAAGCATGAGCTGGTAAGTTGAGTGTGAATGTAATTGAGTAATATCAAATCTATACAGCTTTATTTTATTATACATTGGGGAAACTTCATTCCATGTTATGAGCATCTCTTAAATCAATCCAGTTGATAGCTACTATTACATATTCAAATCTTGAGGAGTATGGATATGAGTGTATCCTTAAACCATTTATGGATGACAAAAATAAACTGTCGAAGGTATTCAATATGTCTAATATTATTTTTAAAAACTAATGATGATAAAGATGTACCCATTTCAAATTAATACAACAGAAATAATTGTGAAAGGAATTGTAGTGGTGATGTTGGCTGATACACAGGCAGCACATTCAATAGGTGGATTTAAAGTCAGTGTTGGGTTTGCTCGGCAGAAGTGCTGTGACTGTCTCAAAATAGAGGAAATAATGAAATATAAGCTGAGCACATTTAAAACCACAGTAGTGTTATGCATGGAAAATCTTTATCACTGACATAGATAACTATATAAAATTGTGGTCTTTTAGTAAGATGCCTTATTGTTTATTGGGTTCTCTTAGTATAGAAAAGACATATTTGTTCTCCATATACCAGAGACATATGACTACCACTGTTCACTTTTGTCCAGACACTTGGCTGCAGCTGACTCGGTCACATATGGTGTAAACTTCCAAAGTGCTCTTAACAGCTTGGACTATTTTCATGTGTTTAATAACCAAATTCCTCAAAATATTATGCATATTTTGCTAGAAGGTGTTGTTCCATATAGATTAAAGTTAATGTTGCATAGTTTCATTCTCGACAAGAAGTATTTCACTCTTGACATCCTCAATAATTAAATGACTTTTTTCACATTTAGTCAGTCAGAAATAAAGGACAAACCATCTCCACTAATAGTTTGTATGTTACAACCTGAAGGCAATACCAATCAATCAGGTAAATAAGAATCAGGCATATTCAATATAGAACTTTACCATTGTGAGGACAATGTAAATACTACTAGTAAAGTTGTAGGACTTTTAAAAATATACATGTAATAATAATAGCTTGCTATGACTATCAATTATCCAACTATAAAACCAATTTAAGAAAACCATGTAATGCTTTTTATTACATCATAGCTGCTCAAATGCGGAACTTTGCCATTTACTTACCATTAATGGTTGGAGATCAAATTCCTAATGGTGATTCTGATTGGGAGTGTCACCTCTTATTGTTAAATATACTCAAAATTTGTGTGGCATGAATATTGTCTATTCATTTAATTCAGTACTTGGAAGTACTGATAGAGATGTATCTATGCTTGTTTTTTGAATGTTATCCTGAAACTAATATAATTCCTAAACAACATTATCTTGTTCATCTTCCATTTAAAGTATCATTTGGTCTCTAGCTATTTGTTGTACAAGTTATTTATATTCTCTTATTTTATACATATAGGTTAGGACCATATACATGCCCAACATGCATGAGAATGGAAGCAAAGATCAGTTATATTAAGAGAATAGCTCAACTAGGAAACTTAAAAAATTTGCATTATCTGTTTCCCGACGTCATCAGAAACTAATGTGTGCATTTATGAACAGCAGTGACTTTTGAAAGGTTGATCAGCTCAGCATGTAGTGACTTTTGTTTGGTTAAATTAATTATTATTATATCATTTTTAGGTGACTACTCATCAACACGTTCTCATGAAACTGAAGATATTCAGGATGAAATAATGATGAACTTACCCAATTTGGATAGGACAAAGACTACATTTTACAGGTATATTTGCCCACTATTAGTTACAAATAGTTTATACGTTATACAGATGTGTTTGGGTTGAGTGAAGAGGGAGCAAATATTTTTAAAATTGACTTTGTCTTATATAATTTTCAAGATGATGGTTTACCACAGTTTGGCAACAACTTTGACATATTAATTGTCCAAAAAATGCATTCCTTTACTTACACTCATATGTTACTAAAGGAATTGATTACCACTATCATAGTTATGTTATTGAGCCTACCTTGGACAAGAAAGTTTTTTCTATTTCTAACAAGAATGAAATATTGGCAATGTTACATCCCCTTCTAACACATTCATTAAGATCAGAACTGGGAAGAATTTACATTGTAACAAAACATATAGTTGTTAAAATTCAAGTTCATACGTACTGTATTTCTTTCAACAATCATTATGACATCCATTTTCTTACTAGCTTGTGTTGTTATTATTAATCATCAACAATCAATTACTGTAGTAAAACAACAATTGTGTAATATTAACAAGTTATTTTTAACTTTGAGCCGATATTTGTTGAATTAACAAATGTTACTTCAAATAACAATTCTATACATATACATATTGTTAATTTAACAAAGTAGATTGTCTATCTAACATGTTATATTATTGTTATATTGATTAAATACTTTTGAATTAGCAATGTTTATGCAATATGTTGGAGTGACAAACTATGTTGTTTTGACAAATATGTTTTTACAGTGTGGTATTTACATTGTAAAAACATATTTGTCTAGTTTGTTTGATATAATTTTATTTGTAAATATAACAAAAACGATATTCAAGTTTGTATGAAGTAATGTAAGCATTGTCAATTGTCAGGGGATTTTTTCTATATTGTCGATTTTGTCAAAAAGACAAAGAACTGGAAGCTAAAGTATTTAATTCAAAATTGACTTTTTTGAATTTGAAATAGTTTATTTCTAGTAAAAATATATCAATAATAGTCCAAAAATAACTAAAAGTCAACAGAGTCTATTACCACTAATGGACAACTCAATCAAAATGTTATTTTTAATGCAAACATTTTATAATTGTTGTATACCAAATTTAGTAATGTTTAGGACAGTCAATGAGAGTAGTATTTGTAATCTTTAATTATTAATTATGAGATGACAGAAATGATATATATCTTTATCGTTAATGTTATTATCATCCCACAAGAATGATATCTTGATTATGTTATTATTAGTTAGAGCTGTTGTTAGTAAGTGGTAAGTATCTGGTAAAAGAGGCGAGGAGTTAAGATATAGGTCTTCCATTGTTTTGTTACGAGTTACTACTTGTGGTGTTTGAATGACACAGTTACTATTGAAATGAGTGTTCCCTATGTAAAGTCCCCTCACTTGACATTCATTGATATCAGTTAATACTGTAAGTAAACTTTGAGAAGATAATGAGTTGACTCTAATACTTCATGTTATGTGTTGTCGCCATTTTAATTGAGATATGAGTTATTTACAATCTGCCACAGTAGATGAAGTAGGTATAACACTATCACTGTACCACTTAAGACTTCTGGTGTCTCTTATAATGAAACATAGTTACTATATACTATTGTACATACACAACAATAGCTATACACACACACACTAACATACTCACCTATAACTATCAAGTGTTAGGTTACTGTAGTAATGATCTTTGGAGATGAATGACTTCAAAAAAACAGACTTAAATTTTCTTAGGTTATACTAATGCTGTACTGTATTATATGGTCTGAGCCATGATAGGGATGACAATATCTAATACTGAGATGGAGCAACTGGCTAATTAACTGTCAAAAAGCCATCAGTGAGGATGACTTATTAGCCAAGATTATTCACCATTAAGAGGCAATACATGAATTAGATGGTGCCTGGTAACAATATTTTTGTGTCCTGTATTTTGTGTGTTTACAGCATCTTGGTTGACATTTCTCTTTTATATTTCAAATGTCATAATATAATAAAGATTGTTGAGACATTAAATGTAATCAATATGAATAAAGCCATGCAACTAGTTGCATCTATAACCACATTGCTATTACACCTACTTTGCTTTAGTAATTAAATGATGGCTTCAATTGAAGTTATAAGTAGATAACTTCAGCTGTACTAACCCAATTAGTTAACTTGAAATAGTATCTATCTCTCAACAATAACCTTTTCTGATTACTCATAAGATGGTATCCAGCAAAGCAGGAACAAAGATGTATTAATACAATTCTGATTACATCCATTAATACCAAGAATACATTTATCCACATGTTGCAAAATATTATAAACATATTATAGAAAAAGTGATAGTGTCAATAATCTAATCCTCACAATGATGATTATCAGAGTTAATGATATAGCCAGTTTTACATTAGAAGTAGTAGTAACAACCAATTGTGTTATGACAAGGATACACACATCCTCCATTATTGTTGATACACTTATTAATTTTCTATTAAAAATGCAATAATAATACTTTAATACCAAGACATTCCAAAAAAGACATCATTAAACATTTATTTTAAATCCAATTAAGAGATTCTTAATTTATTGAATCACAATGAATACCAGCTATTTTACTGTTTTCACAGTATAATTTGTTCATCATAAGATCTTGCACATGACAATAATGACTGTTCAGAACCAGAGCAATACAATATTCCATACAATTGTGGAGGAGGACTGTTTGAAATACCAAAATAATTATTATAAGAGTATTGAGATTATTCATTTAATGAAGGGTACAAGAGTATAATATCTGACATCATTATTAGAACAATTACTATACACAGTTGCATTAGCTAATAAAACAAAAATAAATCTTAGTCAAAATAAGTATGCAAAATGTAGAAGCATTATCATATAGGCCACAACTTTGTCCTCCATATGATGTGCTAAAATGTTACTCCCATTACCAGAACAACTCAGCTCAAACAGACCAATAGACCCACTCATAGTTAAGAAATAAATTATGTTGCTATTGAACCTAAAGTGAAATTGAAATTATAATATGCAATAATACTTCACACCATATGGTGAATATCCCAGATGAGAACAGACTACACTAGCTTCTTTTTGCTACATGACATAATATATGCTTTAAACGTACATATAGGTTCAATAAATGTTCTAAAGAGATGAGAAGATCTACCACCAAAGTTTATTACTACTTGATTACCAGTATATATCGATACATTACAGAGAAAGCCCAAACAACAAATTGACAAATGAGCTATTGTACATTCATATTATAGTGATAATTTCAAAACCAAATGCTTTGCCTCGTAATGTAATGATTATAAAAATATCGTGTCATAGCATGAATGAACCACATATATATGTAATAATTGAATGTTTAATAGTACATATAAATAATGTTCACTTTATAGCTTACCTTATATGACTAGGTTCATTATGGAATTATTGTGGTTGGAGAATTACACAAAGATAATTGTATACAAAGTAAGAAAGAATGTCAATGCTGAATATTCTTAATATTTGCAGCTTTTCTATACTTTGAATTTTTAGTAACACTGTGTTATTGAATTTAGGTAAAATACAAACATTCTTCCTGTTATAGAATGTCATGAAAATACAATGTGATACAACAATGTCAGTTTTAGCATTCTTTCTTATGTTAATATTGTACATACTGCAGAATTTATGACTGTTTTTAAGTAAAGAAGAATTAGAGAGATTTGTAACACAGACATAATAAATAAAAATTGTATGAAAAATAGATTTTGTAATTATTAAGTTATATTGGTTTGTATAGAAGTGTTCTGGTTGTGAATCGTGATACATGAACACTCCACTATTATCAACATAGTCATTTTTCTATGGTGCTGCTTTCGATGCCTTGAAAGTAGTGTCCAAAGTACGATTATAGGTAAGTTGACTGCTACAATAGTGAACTCATAGTAATGGGATATACTCACATTTCTCATAACAAGATGACTGATCTCAGTGAACACCAATACAGCAAGCAACAGAGAAGAGAATTTTAGATTTGATATTATCAAGCTATTTTAATTACCCTTCATGAATTGGTAATAACTTGGTCATTAGAAGCACCAAAGATTTTGTAAATAGTAGAATGCAGAGTTTCATTATTGTTGTCAATAACTTGAGATACTGTACTAGAAGAGGACCCTAGAGCTGACATAGGGTGGATAGCTTCAGTAGTGAGAGAAGGAGTTGAATCAAAATTAATTGGATCCATCTCACACTAAGTAATGAGTTATACTAGTCAATATTATGTATATATAATATAATAATTATAATAATTATATATTATTATATAATTATTATATTATATAATAATAATAATATATTACATTATTAGTTTTAAATATATATATTCATTTATAAATATTTATTGTTATTATTTATTTATAAATATATAGCTCTTGTTCAAATTCACTCTCAAATACTTATTCTTCCTATCTTAAGAAAGCAGACTAAAGATAACAATGAAACATCTAAGTGAACACTATCTTAAGAAGGTGGTATATATAACATTATTTGGTGAGAGAGGAGCAAAGCTGAAAGATATCTCTTATAATGGTATAGAATATACTTCAAAACTTAAATGTGTACTATGTACATAGAAACACATACACTTGTAGTATTTCACCATATCATTTGTGACTCCATTAGTGTATGAAGCACAGTAAAATAAAAACGTTTTTTAGGTACAAGTAGAAAATCATATTAAAAACTAACCACTTAATACATACTTCATAGTGATATTAACATAATCACTCTTAGTTTACATTATCATGTGTCAAGATTACATATTTCAGTTCTCCAGTAGTACCAGACTATAATATTCAATAATATATAGAATAATCTCTAATAATTGTATGTTGTTCAACTAATTGTACAACAAGTAGATACACATTCATTTGGTTTCTGAACTGATATTTATCTTCTATTATTTTAATCAGTCATATTATTACTGAGTTTTAAGAACTCATCCCACTATAGTATATATAACAAAGTAAATGAACTGTTAAAAAATGATATCATACAGACATGATAGGCATTACGATAGTGCTCAGTAATTTTACCATTGTACTGAGCTATAGCTTCAAGATAAGTGAGCTAATCAAGATACCACAAAGAACAGATAATCAAGTCTGTAATGTCAAGATTTTGGAAACAGACCTTGAAGAAGTTTTGTAGGATGAACATCATAATTTACTACAACAATATTAGCTTTGCAAGTATATACAAGATACTGACATGTTTCGGAAACATTGGTATAAAAAATCCCAACTGATATATCTCTATGTGGCATATATATATATATATATATATATATATATATGCATTATTTAATGCTATATGTCTTATCCAGCAAAGATTGCTGCTAAATAGGAAATACACCATATTTCTGAGAGTTGTATCTTATTATGACAACACTATGATATGGTTTAAGACAAAGTTATACAAACAAAATATCGAAAAATTAATGATGTCAATGTAATATTAATAAACCCAAAAATTTGAATGTACAAGCAGACATCATTAAATTAGATTTTACACGCATGGAACTCTAGAAACGATTTAGCTGCTCTAATACAGAGATTATAATTCTGAGAGTATGTGGTCTTATTCCAAGTGTCCCATCTTTAATACAAAGAGCAGCAAGGTCAGTATATGCATCTTGATTTTTACAGAACATTCATAACATAGGCTACTGCTTTGTTTTTTATAAGATGTACCATATGAACAGTCCCACATTTAACTAATATATACATGGACAAACATAACAGTTACATTTGTATAATATGATGTTGCTATGTGAATATTTGACAAGATGTTGCTCAGTATCAACCTGAGGGCTGGTAGCAAATGTCTTCCTAGCATGGAAGAACATTACAAATACTACTAACTGAGGTACCTGCTCCTTATTAGAGAAGGTCCACTTATATCGTGAGTTATCTGCTCCTTATGAGATATCTAACTGAAAGCTCCCTTCCTAGTATATAATATAGCAGTAAAAATACATTCTAAGAACAATTGTTAGGCGGAAAGGAGTGTAAACAGATCACGTGATTGTATTGACCCTTGATACGGTTAAAGCGCGGCTTGTGCTATCAACGATTTTAGTTCTCGCATAACTAAGGAAAGCCTTGGATGTAATCTCTTTCTGGGCTCTTTAAGATCTTCCTAGAGTTGTTGCGTCTCTGTCATTGACGTAACACGGTTATCAAATCTAGATCTATTATAAATCAGAATATATTTTTCAGGCAATAATTGCATAGCACCAGCTGTCATTTCAGGTGAGTCAGTGTTACCAATAGTGACTTTATCTTCCCTTTAGCAGAGTATATTTACTTGTTAAAAGTGATATAAGGTATAAAAAGAAGCTTGACTCATGAAAATCATCATAATAAGTGTACTATTCCTGATATGTTTGGTCATTTGGTAACTTTGTGGTCTTTAATGGCTTGTTGAAGAACAATTTTTATGTCCCTCCCATTATAATCTAAAACACTTTGCATTGTTATAATGAACCACATTTTGTTGTGAATATAATACTTACAATTACATGAGTGTAGTTGTGTATGTCATGTTAACATCTTATTTTATTGTAACATTGATAGTCTCTTGTCAACAGGAATGACTTGGAAATTATGACTTTCCTTCTACCAGAAATCAAATTTCAAATACAGTTCAACACAATGTTTCATGAAATGTCTCAATACATCTTGAATTATTGGTGAATACTCCAGTTTTAACTTATGTCAACTGGAAGAAAGACTAAATGCTATATCAGTTATTTCTCAAGGTATTTAATAATAATTCATTATTATTTAGTCTAATGTAACATACATGTATATAGCATAAGGTGGATGAAACTTTATATATGAGAAATATATACACAGCCTAAATGATTTTATAAGAGAAGTATTAACCCTTTACTTCCCGTTGACGAGTATACTCGTCATTAAGAAAGTGGGCGTAATTCCCAATGACGAGTATACTCGTCGTCTGCTTTATACCGAGTTTGGCGCTCTGGTTTGCTTTGTGGAAGCATCTTTTTTAGCTAGTCGTGCTTCAGGTAGCTGGGTTGCAAGGTAGAAATACTAAAGTAGCTGCTGTGTCTCTTCGCTCTTGCTTTCAGACCATCTATGCTTGAAAACTCATCTTTGTATCATTTTGATTGTCAAGCGCGTCACTCGATCAAAGGTAAGTGTGAAGCTACAAAGTAAACATGCAACTATTCATTATTATCATTTAACAACAATCATTAAAATATAGAGCAATAGTATATAGTACACTGTTTATAATACGTGGAGCTGAAAGAGTTCATCGTTGTCACTATTGTAGCCGATACTATATTTAACAATAATCATTTATAAAAGGTAAAACATTAAAAGTACAGTTTAAGAACAACTTACCATCTTTATCATTCACTTTATGAAAGAAACTCGACTTCTAAACACTTCCAACATCAAGATAGTAGGAATAAAACGCAAAACGAAGTAAAAAAACGTGCTTATTACCTCAGGGCAAAATAATTTGGTAATTACGGTATACGCCCACGCAGAAACTTGGCATGTAAAGGGTTAAGCTTATCATATAAACTATAAGGCTCTAACACAACAGAGCATCAAGCTTCTTTGGAACTCCTCTAAGACATTAATTATTTCTGTGTTCATAGCATACTCAGAGGTAGACAGTATAACATTTTCATCACTTCAACATCTTTTAGAAGAAAAGTTTGTTCCGCTACCAAACATTTCAGGTCATTATCTTGATGATGGCATTATTTGTTATTGATAATTATAAGTACATTCATGTACTATTGTAGATCAGGAAATGTTTGCGTTACAAACGTTTCACGTAAAATTAAACATGTTGAAAAAGATTTTGAACAAAATTGGCGAGTATGAATATTTATTAACCCCTAATATTTTGCCACATGCAACACATTGAGCACTATTGAAGAGTATGGATTTTATTATGAAAAAATGCAATGCTGCATTAACACTATGATCACTGATGTGTTCCCAATTTTAACCTGAATATCTGAACTGTATAGCCGGAAAGGATAATAACCTCTTTTTGTCTACCAATGTTGTATCAGTTAGTGATTAAGTTGTTTTATTATGTTGACCAAAAAATACACTAAAGTAGCTATAGTAAGACCAGAGAAAGACTTTTGTTTTTTTTCCAAATACATAGCTGTCCTTTGTTGATTTCATTATAGTCAATTAATAACTTTTCAGTTATGAACATAAAATTGTATAAACTTACCATTTATATTACAGACTAAGTTACTGAAGTATATGTTAGTTTGAAGATAATAAAGTATAAAAGCTATTGTGCAAGATGACTTAAATTTCTAAATGAGATCTTGTGTGTCCAATTTGAAATGTCCACAAAACAACTTCCACTCAATATAAAGCTTGATTATATACCTCATTTAAACTTGTATAGTAAATCATATAACTGACCAACTAACTTACTCCATATATAACCATATTTTAATTAGTGATGTCTTGTGTTTCTTGATCTGATGAACTTATCTCAGAAGTAACATTCACTGGTTATCTGGTTTTTGTTGAGGTAGTTTGTCTTATGATGGGAGACTCTTGTTGGGTAGCTAGTACTCCTCAAGTATATCATCACTTTAATCTGATAACATAACTGTACCATATGAGACTATAAAAGTAAACAGATTATCAGACATAATAAGAATTTCTAGTAATTTTTACATTTCATGGGCTTAATTAATTTATTAATCTTTTCTTTTCCTCCAATGACTATAACATTAATGATATTATCTATTCTTGCAGCATCTCAATCTCTTCTTGTTTACCAATATGGTATTAGTAACTATAGAACATAACTATATATGGTATATACAACTAACAGTAATATGCCTAGCCTTTTTACAATGTCATGTTGAGATGACTATCTCTAAGGTCTTTGCCTTCTTCTGGTTAGAATCAATCTCCAATTTCCTTCTCATTTAAGTTTGTGCAATGAGACTACTTCATTGCTGGTATCTGCAAGCAAAAGTGAATTTTTTTAATAAATGATAAAATTAAATTCGACTTATGACTCTAATACACTCATTTTATTCACTATGCTTTGCATTGACCCCATTTCTATATCATTTCGAAGTAATACTTCCATCATAATTATGAACATGTATATTGATGTAGTATAGCAAGTATATATATATATATATATATATATATTACAATTGGAATATTATATACTTGAAGGGAGATGGACTGCTCTTAGAATAGTAATTAAAAATTGGAAATTTATGAAAGTGATAAGAAATAAAAAAATATTACAAGAAATCATGCTGTTGTTGTGTTAATTTTTTGTATTAAAAAAATTTAGTGAAGAAATACCAATTGAATTCAGAAAATTTATAGTCAGATATTTTCCAAATTTCCCATATGAACAATTCATTGTTAATTCTCACCAATGATACCCACCATATGATGTATCCTAATATATACTAAATGCATTTATTTTTTTCGACTGCACAGGCTAACTTATCTGACTATAACATTGCTTTAGAAGCTTCTAAAATAATTCTGTAGGGATTAGTAACTTATGTGTACATCACACCTTAATCAAAGACATCTTTTAACTTCAGAAGTTCACTATTATAATGTAACTTCTCTTTGAATATAAAAGTTTCTCTTCAAGAACTCCACCTCATCCACCAGATCTCTAACTCCTACATATATTAACACACAAATTACTGACTAGTACAGTACTCATGTCCTACCTTATCTTTGCTATATTCATCCCAACAATGTGGAACGCAGTAGTTAGTTTGCTTACTGCTATGTTATTAATATGTGAAGATTTTTCTTTTTTTCATCAATAGAATATTATTTGTAGTTTTTGGATCATAACAATTCACAATAGTGGAGTTGTCTTCTGTAATGTTTTTAACTAAAACTCTCTTACCCATCTTTCCAAATGTCTTCTCAACAGTTCTTATATCTGTTTCACATTCTAGGACAAATTTAATGCTTTTACATTTTGAGAAACAAACACAGACATATCATAAAATTCTCCTTTTCATAAACACTGAGTTTGACTTCTTCATAGTTTGTATTAAATTCAGATCTTAGCTAGTGATGTGAACTTTAGCTTCTACAATATTGTTATAATTGATAATGGTCTCTAAGTAGCCAATAATATTAACTAGTCTACAGTATATTTCTCTTCAACTGGTTCCATGACATCATCAAGTGATTTAGCAATAGACAATTGAGGTTTTAGCTCTTGAATGCATCTTCTTTTTTGAGCTTTTCCAGTGGAAAAGGCACTTCCAATGAAGAAGCCTCAAACGTCAAGCACTTATGGTGAATTTCAAGGAGACAATGTCATGACAGCATATTTTGTAAGAGGTGCTAAAGTATCAATCATTGTTTGAAGTTTGCTGTTATTTCTTAAAAATGTCTCAATAAATAAGAACAGATAGAGCTTTTCTACACAAATTGTAGTAACAAGACATTACATCTATATTTACTTCATTTACTATTAATAGCACAATCTTTAAGTGTGTCTTTGCTACATACACTGTTTCTTCTAATTGCAGTAATTAGCTACTATCAACATACTGTCTTATCTGGTTGTAATACATAAGACACTATTGAAAATATTAAACTTGTTTTATTCTTAGATAATGTTTAGAAAGTGCTTTCAATGGACTATCAACTAGCAACCTCCTGATTGTTTTATTTCATCATATGTCTCTTTAGAGATAACTCCCTCTGTATATAATGTATCAACTCTTTACCTAGAAAGAACAAGCTTTGATAATGTTCAGAATGTTCATAAGTATTTCACTGGTAAAATAAGAACTGAGTAAAGACATCAACGAAAAAAGGACATTTGAATGTACTGGAATATTCCCTGTCACATTCTTCTAAGGACTTGCTATAGTTTTTAGCAATTTTTTCTGACCAATGGCTTATGTCCTCAATGTAGCAGTGGGATTAGCAAGTATAGCCAAATGTGACATTTGGAGTTATATGTACATCTATTATTTTATGTGAATGATACCTGAATGATGAGTTCACAATCACTACATTGTTTGCTTCAAATATTCGAATTGGAAGTGGGCAATGATCAAAGTAAACATTTTCAAAACTGATAAAGTCAGATCTATTGAAATACAAGGACTGAAAGTTACCAGTTTTAGTGTGAAATTGTTCAGCGTCAAACTGGGGGGTTCATGTCATGCTATTCTTTTTATTGTGGTTTGAGTAATATCAATATAATTAATTGCATATATTACTGATAATCTGAAATTGTTCACTGTTAAACAAAAAATTGCAACAAAATACTTCAAAATGATTTTTCTAATGTTAATATAACACTCCTACTGAGCACTCGTTTACACAAACTAGAGCTATTCACATTGTACAAGCTTAAGTTATGATACATTACATAGTGCTAGCATTTTTTTAAAAAAATATTATTTCTGTCTTGTATGTACCTCTACAACAGTACTATGTGTTCAATGCTCAATGATTTTTTTTATTTTATTGAGCACTAACATGTATGCTTACTATTATGACACTACCTTATATCCCATAGTGCTAATATCATGAATTTATTAATAACTAACAAGAATATGGATTGATTTTACACTATTATTTGATATCTTATCATTATTACAAGCCCTAAATATGAACATGTTACAAATATAACATGGTAGGCAATCTTTTTCTTTTTATCATCTGCTGAATCCTTAACTGATGACTCAACTCTGATATAAATGAAGGCTCTATATGAGTAGTTATAATGTTTGTATTAATGCTATAGGTTGAGTATAAATGGTGTAGGGTCTTGTTCAATATATTTTGCGTGAGCTTCCTCTGTTCCTTGATCAATCAATGGTTTATGAGCCTTTGGTATGAATACTAGATTTGCTATAACATTGTCATATAATGATATTATAATAAACTTAAAATTATGTAATGATTGTCACAATTACCTGATAAAGTAGTGATATTGTGATTGTGCGTGTGATTTGATTTAAATGAATATAGCTCAATGCCAATAACACAATGGATGTTGGGTGCACAACTAAGTTTGTCCAGAGTGTACTGGTAAGTGAAGATCACTTCACAAGACAATGAACTTTCTAAGTTCATAACACAGCATTTGTTCACTTCAGAAATAAATTAGCCCTTTGTGAGAATGCTATTACATCTTTCAGACTCCAATCAATTGGTCATTTAACCTCATCCCTTTAGACTACATCGTCCATTAGGATTGTCGAAGAGACATTATGTTGTAGCAGCTGTTTATTTTCATATTCTATCAGATCATGTGAAATCACTTAATTTACTACATTGTCTAGATTTTCCAAACTATTATTGAGGCCAGACAAGTGTAATAGATATGCAGAAAGGAACCACTCAAAACACTCAAATGTTTGCACAATTTTGAGGCATTTATTGCGCTGATTTTTTTAAACCCAAAATAAACGCAGGCATAGTTAAAGTAACAATATATTAACAAAAAACATTGGCTATTACATGAAACTAATTTTGCAAAAAAATGACTGACTGTTTCCACACACAAATACAATATACAATTCGATCTTCAACATGCCCTACCTGATATGATTCACTAAAAGATGACATAAAAAATGACAAAAGATGACATAAAAAATGACAAAAAATAAAGAAATACAGTTAATGTCTTCGAAACACCTGTTGCAACAAATATATACCTTCTTCAGGTTTAAGTTTCTGAAGAAATCTTAATAAAATCACAATAAGGATACCAATACCTATTCCTATAACATTATCTGTAACATAGAGTTTTAATAACAAATTAGCAATAAACATAGCTATATACCTTTAATAAATTTCAGAAAATTGTCCAATTGTGTTAGTATTATTGTATCTGTTAAAGCGTGACTGAATTATATTAAACAATTTTTAATAACATACCACCAAAAATGCTGGATATACTTTACCATCATGAGAGTTACGAAATTTTATGAATGACTTGTGAGTATCACAGTTACTTTTTTTATATTGCATCGTAATATCAGTTGAAACAAGTTGATGTTTTATAGTCATCTAAAAATTATTGCAGATGTAAGTACATATAGTGCAAACTATAAAATAGCATTTACTGAGTTATTATATGTACTTCCTGTGATGTTTCAACATTGTATAGACTTTACTATGAAGTATACAGTTCCATTTCCAACCAACTCTTGAGTATGTGAGTTATCATTTGCTATCAAGCCCTGACTCTGCAGTTCTTCTTCCAAATCCTAAATAACGGTTTTAAAGTTATAAGCTCAAGTATATATAAGTAGTAGGAAACCTTGCATATTGTGAATGGGAAAGTAACACACCTAATCAGTAACAGAGGGTCAGCCTCATAACTTTAGTTGTCCATAGAAGGCAATCTAATATATTTGATTGATGTGATAAAGTGCAATGACTACAATATGACATAAATTGGGCAATAGAAAAGTGATACAGGTTGCTATGTAGTATTTCCTTTTTGCCCTCATCACTGAATAGCGTGTGACTCTACCATGTATGTTTGTAATAACTGCATCATGTTTAAGAGTAATGGACACTGGATTTGGACCCTTTCATTAGCTTTTATTTGATATGTTGGAGAAATCAGTTTATATCCTTTAGGAATTTCAAATTGAAAGTAATGAATGATCTATTGAAACTAATACATCAACATGATGTTCGTTTGGAAAGCAATCAGCAAATATATTCATTGTAAAACTGGACTCTACCCATTGAATATAGTCTAAAGTTCCTCCAATGACTGTTTTACGAATATGTAGTCTATCTGTATGATATATAAATAACAATAACTACAATGTAGTCTACCAACATCAAGTACTTATTATATTACAGACTAAGTTACTAAAGTGCATGTTAGTTATATTATCTGTTCTTGCAGCATCTCAATCTCTTCTTGTCCGCTGATATGGTATTAGTAACTATAGAACATAACTATATATGGTATGTATAACTAACAGTAATATGCCTAGCCTTTTTCGATGTCTGGTTAAGATGAATATCTCTAAGGTCTTTGCCTTATTCATGATAGAGTCAATCTTTAATTTTCTTCTTGATGAAGTCTGTCCAATGAAGACTAATTCATTGCCATTATCTGCACACAAAAGTGAATTTTTTGAATAAAGAATAAATTACAATTGACTTATGACTCTAAATACATTCATTTCATTCAATGTGTCATAAAATTAAAATCAGAAAATTTATGAAAGTGCTATAAAGAAATAACTGTAGTCATGACAACTAGCAAAATTTGCCAAATGAACAATTATTTGTTAACCCTTACCAATGATACCCACCATATGATGTATCATAATATATACTAAATGCACTTTCCTTTTTTTGACCAGACGGGCTAACTTATCTAACTGTAAAACTGGTTTAAAAGTGTCTAAATAATTATATAAGGATTACTAACTTATGTGTACATGACACCTTGTTAAAGACATTTTTTGGCCTTACAAGTTTACTCTTATGATGTAACTCCTCTTTGGATGAAAAAGTCTTCTCTTCGAGAACCCTCACCTCGTCCACCAGATCTGTAACTTTTACATATATTAACACACAAATTACTGAGTAGTACAGTACTCATTTCCTACCTCATTGCCGCTATGTTAATCCCATATAGTGTGGAAGGCAGTAGTTAGTTAGTTTGTTTACTGCTATGTTGTTAATACATGAAGATTTCTCTTTTTTCAACAATGGAATAACCTTGCATTTTTTGGATCACAACAGTTCACAATGGTGGAGTTGTGAGTGATGTCTTTAACTAACACCCTCTTTGCCATCTTTTCAAATCCCCTACACAACAGGTGTTTTGTCAAATTTAATGGTTTTACATTGAGAAAGAGAGACAGACATCATAAAATTCTGATGTTTTGTCAAATTTAATGGTTTTACATTGAGAAAGAGAGACAGACATCATAAAATTCTGCTTTTCGAAAACACTGAGTTTGATTTCTTCATAGTTTGTATTAAAATTTAATATATATCTCACATTGTTAGTAATGAACATCATAAAAGGTGTTCTCACAAGTGTCAAAATAAACACCTTAAAGTATTACAAGAGATACTGTCAAAGTGTTACTGAAACACTATAATTTGTTTGAGAGAAATAATATAACTTAATATATATTAATGCAATCTTTATCAATATTACTGATGCATGAAGTACAATAGAGTTTAAAGAGTTCACATAATAGTCGAGAGAAATGTAGTTAGGGCAGTATGAATTTCATGTTCATCTTTTAAATTACAAACAGCATGCTGTACCAATACCAATAATGTTGTCTTGGATACGCTATGTCAAATACAAAGTAGCTTGCCAGTAAACAGCCAAGACATTCACCGAAACAACTTGTGGTTACTAGACATGTCCTTTCTACACCTACAACAAACTCCTTTTTAGATGCACCATAAATTAGGACGATGTAAGGCTCAACCTTTCTTTCTCTTCAATAAACACATCTATATCTATAGTATTCTGTAGAGAGAAAGAGAATTCACATTAACGTTTTGAAATAAATTGTATGTTAACTTACATCAGCAGTAATTATGATGCTTTTCTTATCTTTCTGAGATCTTGCATACAACTTTTTTCAAGCAAATACACACACTGAATTCCATGATCATCTGTGAAAGTGTAAGTAGGCCGAGTAGTAAAACAGCAACATAGAAATAGCTAACTATATACACAAACCTGTCAAGTCATCTGGTTTTTAAATTGTTTGTGGAAATAATGGCTGTACAAGATCATTTATGCTTATGAAAACGTACAGAAACAACCTTTATGGAGACCACATGATCAACTTCAATCCAGACAGCATTGTGTATCAACCTTCTCCGTTAGTAGATAGCTATTCAAAAGTGCCAACAAACGTTCAGGACATCATTATTTCTGTGCCCAATGACTTACTTGATCAAGACATTGATAATAGTGAATCCGACTGTATATAATTTTTCCTCTCATACAAGCTTGCAGGTATGCTGTATCAATCAAAGTTATAATTCATTGATGTATAAATTTATAATCATTTTATAGACAGTTGAGACAGCAGTAAAGGACTCTGCAGCTTCATGGATATTGAAAACAAAGGAATGTCTTAAGCTGCCACAATCTACCCTTGAAACAATTATAGAAGATGTAACATTGCTTTCCAATTTATACATGACAATAATTATGCATCAGTATGCTCTTGCCAAACTTGAGGAATCATCCAGTCTTAACCAAGACCAACTGAGTTGCTTATCGGAAGTATGATTGCAATAACATTTATTTCTCATAAAGTCATTTGTAATGTAGATAGATTGATGTAATTCATATGTACATAACTAACCTTTGTAAACAACAAGGAAGATATGCATACAAAAGACAATCAGCAAATACTTCACAAGAGAGATTTACATTGATATAAACATCTTCCAAACTGCTTGATACTTGTAGTCATTTTGAGCATGCATGTAAAGGGTTAACTCTTTCGCCATTTTTATTGCTGGTACTCTGAATATTTAACACCTACAAAGACAGGGACCCAATTTGAATCTGGTATTGCAATTCAAAGTGGTCTTTTCATCAATTAATGAGTAAATTAAACATAAGTGTAATTTATAACAGATTGCCTGTTATCATTAATATGGCAGCACAGAAGGAGTCCATCCAATCTATTGTCCTCTCATGAGGTTCATAGATTAATTCACATCATTCAGAGTATATAGCCTCATTTGACATGTATGCTCCTTAAATTAATATTGAAAAATGGAAGAACACTAAAGGATGGTTTATATGTGTTGTTGTAGAATTCTTTATTGAATAACGTTATATAAAAATGTAACAACACATATCTTAATATATTATCTTCAGTTGTCATTTTTATTGTAAACATAATGGCCCTGTTACATTTGTGTGCTAAATACCATGTTTATTCATCTGTTACAACATGATAAACACAAGCTAAATGAGGACTAAAGATATCATATGCATGTGTTGATTCATCTTGAATAATTTCTTGTAATACACTTAATTATTAATAATTGCCTCCAATATTTTTATACTTGTATGACAATATCTCCCTCTTGTGATAGAATAACTAAGGCTACAAAAGGAGCTACATCTTGTGTTAGATTTTTAAGAATTTCTTTACAAAAAAGTTTAATTAAATCAAAATATGAAGATTATATTGGATCTTAGTATTAGGCTGCACTGTATTTGTATCAATATAACCATAAAAACATTTGCTAATTTGAAAATCAAAATGTTGCTTCGATTGAAATATTTTTGTTTCAACAAGACTGTTGAGCTCAAATCTAATGATAGACATATTTAGAATAACTGAGAGTGAATTTACAGTGAATTAACCATTTTGACATAATTTTTATTCTTTTGACAGATTTTTATCTGCTTTGAATGGAAAGCTTTGTAGACAAAAAGGTAAAATGATACAAAAAAGGGTGAAACTGCAACAGCAGTTAACTGATGCACTAAACCTTTTATACAGTAGATGTAATTTTACATCTTAATAATAGAAATATGTAATACAGTAGTCATATTATTATGGAGTAGATGCTTAATTTTCAATATGCTACTTGAGACAGCTGTGTTGAAGCTACCAATGTCTTACATAGAAGTTACATAGTAGAAGCACTTGTGATAAACTGTGCTTGTGCATTTCATAGCTGTTATTATGTACAATAGAGAGAGTTTGTAACTTTGCACACTGTTCTAGATAGACTCTACCCATTTCCAACATGCCCACACAATTAGGTAAAACATTTGAAGTCTTTACATAAGGACTCACCATACAAAGAAATAGTGATAAGATAATTACTATTACGTAATAAAAAAATTAAATTCAAAAATAGAAATGGCTGATAGAGCTGGATACTCTAAAGATGAGGTACTAGTATGATAACGTTTGATAATGATGACTATTGATGGAGCTCTTTGAACCTGACAATAATGATGAACATGAGTTTAATACTGATGTTGAGGAATACAAGTAAGATTGTAAAAATACACATACAATTAAAAACCTTGATATTCTCCTAAGTGATGACATTCAAGATGAGCATGACCTCTCCTGACATCTAATTATTTACCTAACCACTTCACTGTAAAATGTAAAATGCTAAGCATAAAACATCATATGATTATGTTTACTACGTGTAACAGTAATGAACTAGAACCTATTTACATTAATAAGTTCTGTGAACATGTCTGTACAACTAATTCCCTAACTTCAAAACCAGAAGCACTTAGAATAACATCATATTGAGAGAGTGCTTAATTCAAAACCTACAAATTAAGTCTACATCCTACCTGTTAGAAGACTTTTCTACACTTTTGAGGAATCACAATCATTACAGAGATTGTTTTAAGTAAACAGCCAAAACTAAGCAAAAGAGATGTGAGCATGATTCAATTTCCTTTGAGCAATTTAATTTCATATTAGCATGCCTGTGCCCTTAATTGATTTTGTATATAAAGGTTAAAAGTAGATATACAAATAGTACTTTAAGCTGGTTTAAATTTTGAAATTCCAGCAATCATTGTGAGATAGTTTATGGCCATTTTTGTTTGTCAGGTATTTTTAAAAATTCTCTTTAAAAGGTTTTGCCATGTCTTTATAATACCTATGATAGTTTAGGTTGCTGGTCTTATCAAGAACAGTATAATGATATAAAGTATGTTACTATCTGTTGTGTGTCAGTGTATGCAACAATGATTGTAACATGATCTAATTGTATTTTCTTGCATATTCAATAAGGTTTATAAATAAATCAGTTACAGTTATTTTAATATTGTCAATGCACTGACAGATCCTAACAGAGGCTACAGGTTTTCTTCTATATCCATCCTCAAATGTTAATGGTTTGAAATGAGACTCAACTTCATTTGAATTTACCCCTTAACAAGCAATTGACGGACGGATTGCTGCGCAATTTTGCGCAGGCGTGGCTTCCTTTTGAGTGGGTGGCTGCGCAATTTTGCGCAGCATATGTCAAATTATTATTAAAATCAATTTTTATAAAAGAAAGTGAGATTATGACTTGTAGAAGAGATATATTACCCTAGACCCTAATTTCCTGTTAAATTATCTTGAAGAAATGCCTAGTGATGATGAATCTGACAACAACTTCGATGTTTACATTACGGATGAAGATGTGGAAGATGAAGAATCCAGCTGCACTGCTATCTCCAGCTCCATAAACTCTAAGAACAGAACCAATAACCAACTTACAACAACTAACCTGTCCAAAAAATAATTCATGATGAGCAATAGACTTATAAAAACTGTCGCAAATCTAGGTTAAGTACCCGCGAATGAAATTGGTATGACGAAGCTTTTTTATATCTAAAGTTGTTGACACAAGCTTCAAACTCTAAGAATATAACCAAAAACTATTATACAACAACTAACCTGTCAAAAGTAGAGCGTACAGCTCTCAACAAGACAGAAAAATGATCAAAGGTGACCTCGAGTAAAACGCGAATAATCAGTCAATTTGGCCACCCACAGGAAGTTGATCTTAATTAATTTGATTACCCGTGAAAAGGTTAAATTTCCTTTTTGCAGTCCTTTTTATTGAGAAAATCTGCTGCTTCCTTTCCACTATAGACTTTGTTAAGATTCCACAATTAAGAGCAAAAATTTCCTCACTTTTATCTTATGGATGTTTGGTTTTATGATATGATTGAGGTCATTCCACATCTTGCATACTAAAATGGAGATGGGCAACTAGCAGGTCTTTTACTTGATATGATTAAATAAAATAGTGTTCTTTTACCGAAGATTGTTTGTGTGGGTAATGAGGTTCAAACAATAGCTCCATTATTTGTTGATATAACAGAAGAATTACAATGACTGATGTTGTGTTATAATGACAAGTGAGTATGTTGTAAAAACAAATGTTATAGATTGTTAACTAAACCTATGTAATTGCATTTTTTGTGTTTCTTTGTTGTTTGTTTAGCATGCTGTTATTGTTTAGATGACAAGTTGCCATAATGATTTTTAAAATCTATTTTTTTCAAATTATTTATAGCAGAGAAATTGTAATAATCATCCAAAATTGAAACAAAATATGACCATAAATGCAAAAATGGTACCTAACATGCCATTATTGTTTTTCACTACAGACAAAAATGTGTTAGAATTAATAGACAGTTATGGAACATTATAGCACTTTTTGGTGAGGAAAACAGTTAACATAATTACTTTACTACAAAGACAAAATGCTGAAAGTAAGCTCAATGAAACAAAATCTTTAGACATACCATAATTATGGTAGATGTTGTTTATGAATCTACTGACATTGCAGTACAAGAAAGTTAGTCAATCTATTACCATAGTTGACCATCAATTTCATTGTGATATTTCAGTTGAGATTACATTAGATGACAGAGGTGTAGACAAAATTTAAAAAGAGAAAACAGATTACTTCTTTGAGATTAGATGTGGGTGTGGGTCATATAGGAATGGTCCTTCAAGCAGAGCCTTCTCAGCAGACCATTACAAGTCTATTAGGAGTCATTGTCAAGTATTGGATCATTCAATGCTCAATTTTGTTATTTTTAGACAAATAATAGCCAGTATATCTACATCTACAACAATTTAACATAGAGGACATCTGGTAAAAAAAAAGGAAAAATAAGATGACAGTTCAAACATCAAGTTGTTAAAGTAGTGTATGCATTACTTTTAACAATTGACTAACAGAATAGATTTGTAGGACAACTTTTCGCTTCTTGCACAGTAGCAGTAGAAAGAGGTTAGATGAGATTAGGCTAAGTTACCTCAACTACTGCTTAAAGTACAATAATTCATGGCAATGCTAATTGCCTACCAAACAATGCATATACAACAGAGGAATTGAAAGACACTGTCACATTTATAAAGGACTATTCTGAGACTTATGGCATATTACTACCAGGGAGAATCCTTTGTTATGAAACGATGGATGTACAACTACTTCCCACTCACATGACAGAGAGGAATATGAAATGATTATATTCATACTAATAGATGGATAAGGAAGAATAAGGAAGAAGTTTGCTCCTCACATGATCGTCACTAAACCGAATTCAGATCTCTGCTGGGTATGCCAGTAAAATTCTGTAGCAATTACTCAGGTTCCCAATTCATCCCAGCATCACAACCGACAGATAAAGATGAATGATAACAACAAAGGTAATAATGAATAATTTATCCTAGATCATTGATTTAGCAAAGGCTCACATTGAGCAAGTAACAACTGAATGAAACTTCTACAAAACTGAATGTGCTAAAAGCCAAAATGACATTGAAAAAGGGTTCACAATCTATGACTTAAATTTTGTCTGTCTCGTTTTAGAACCACTATTACTAATTGTACAAGAGACAACTCTTAACTTCAGCTTTGATTCTGCACAGCAAATACATTGTCCAAGCAACCACTTACAACCTGGACCAATTTATTATATTTAAAAATGCATTTTTCTCTATAAAGATTTACAAATGAAGCGTCTTTCCCTCACATATCTGGGATACAGAACACATGATTCCAAAAGGACAAAAATCATTTTGTAGCCAAAAACGTACTTAACCATGTCATATTATTATTATCTCCAATTCTTCAAATTGCACATTAGGTACCATTTTCATATTTAATGTCACAAATAATCACTAAAAAGCCAGGGTTCTAGGTCAAATGTCTGTCCATCTTATCTGCTATGAAAGATGTGTATTGGTGATCCATTCCAGCAGCATGAGTACCTGCCACTGTGTCTCATTTGTGATCTACTTGTAGTGGTAGCTCTGCAACTTTATGCTGGAGGAATGTTAAAATATCATTTGTCTAAGCATGGTATGCCATATTGAAAATACAATGAGCGGCCAACAAGAAGAATCCTGAAATGGCATTACTCCACTAGTTTAATAGAATTTGCTCCACTGCTATAAAGTATTAGTTTGTTGGTTCATCTATGGCATTGTTATCTGTAAATACTACAACGTGTGGTTGATTGTTGGCTTGATCTGTTGCTTCTGGTAGAGGAGTCCATGCTGTGTCAACGAATATAATGATATATACAGAGATTGCTAAAAACGCATGTTCTACACAAAATCATATCAATGCTAGCATATATGTACATGTCATCTTTGGCATGCTTAATTCATATTACAGGTTGTCTACAAAATTCCTTGCAATGGCTTTTGAGTCCAGAAAGTAAGTGGATGTAGTAATTAAGTTAAATGTAGATAAATGGAAATCAAATAAAAACTTAAAATGGTGAACAATATAATACTTACAGAAACACTTGCTTTTATGGACACCTGCTCCAATTCCTTAGAAGTTGAGTACATTTTCAAAGCAAACACTGCTGATAAAAAACTTTGTTAAAGTAATGTGTTGTATTGATGCATTTGATATAATAATACAAAAATTGTTGATATAACCAGAAGCAATGTTTTTATTTTAACATAGTCCTGTTCTGTTACATGTGTTAATGTTAACAGATAATATTGTCACTATAACATAATCCTGTTTTATTGTATTGAAAAGCAAATTTGTCATTCTAACAAACAATATTGTTATGACATAGACCTGTCTTTTTGTACAAAAAAGCAAAGTCTGTTATTGTAATAAAAAATATTGCTCTTATAACAGATTCTGTTATATTGGAAAAGATGTCTGTTAATATAACAACAAATGTCTTTTAATGCAACAAACAATAATTATGGTTGTCAAAATAGAACAATATGAAAAATAATCAAGAATGATGATTGAAAAAAGAAAACTCAACAATCTGTATGCAAGTAAATAGAAAGAAGGTTAATGATTTAACAAAATGGAGCTATTAAAATTAAATAGAAGAAAAATTGTTACTCCAATTAGCATTCAATAGCAGATTCAATGGACAGGTAGAAAGCAAACTTTTTAAAACTTTTATCATCAAAATTGGCAGTGTTTCTTTGTATATATAACAAAAACGTTTTTAGCTATGAAGTATGTTAGGGACCAAAGTGCAAGCAAAGTTTTTATGTATATTGATATGTTATACCTATAATAAAAGTTCTGACATAACTCCATCAACAGAATCAGAAATATTGACGTAGCTCCTTTGGTGAAGATTTACTAACTGTACCATACTTGATAATAGCACATTCCTACTTGGCCCGTTCACAGCAAAATGCTTTATATGATGAAGGAATTAGTTCCAACTCAAATCCAACCTATTTTATGATGAATTTCACTTACTACAGACCACTAGTAAATTTCATAATACATAAATGGTATATGTTTAGTTTTTGCATTAAATTTAATATTTAACTTTCCTGCATGTATTCCACCTGTATAATCAATTATAGTTAAATCAATTGCTATAACCTAGCCCTCCTGGATATACTGTCTACAATATATTAAAGATTGAGTACCATAATACCAAGTATTCACTCACCATACAAGGTATACTTTTATACTCTCTTGAACTAAAATTGTAATATCATTAGTTTACTTGTATACAGCAAATATATATTTATTACAATGTACATTCAAAAAGTGGTGAAATAGATGCTCTTGAGGTCAAGATTGTTGAAATGACTCCTTTTCAGGTACTGCATGCTTACAAATATTTATACATAGGTAAGATTTAAGCTAAAATTACATTAAAACCAGTGAACTAGCTAAAACTACATGCACTAATGATAAAATGTAATTAAAAATGTCTTAATAAATGTATCACTTTTATATTTAACACACAAAACTGTTTCAATCAGTGGACTCAAATGATAATCCCATTTGTCTCCTGAACTCGTCTTCCTGGTCCATATATCTTTCATAATGCTCCTCAGCTATCAAATGTACATTAATTTCATTCGTCCTCACTCGTAACTTGTATCGTTTTGCTAGAATAACAAATAATATAAGAATAATGACAATAACTGCACTCTTCATGACATAGTAATAAATATCTTGATAGACAATGTCTTCTTTGCATTTAAATGGATACCTTCCAATGATAACAACAACATGACCAAGTCCATATGCTCCATACCAAAGTCCAACCATTAAACCTCTCATTTGATGAGGAGATTGAGCTATTATGAACTCCAAAGATGTAATCAAAATCAATGCAGAGGAAATTCCATACAATATTTCAGGCATAAGCATACATTAGTATGAAGTTGTGTCCAAATGGAAATGATCTTTACAAGCAAAAGTAATGACATAATAAATCGTAGTGAATAAAACCAAAAGTATAGCCAACCCAATTCTCTTTAGCATACTGGGAATGTAACTGAAGAAACATGGATATATAACAAACTGATATGTTAGGATGACAACTCCAGATACTAGAGTGGACATTGTTCGACTTAATATAAAGTTTGAAAGGAAGCTTACATTACCTTAATGACCATAGAATGATTTCCATGACAACTCTACACCACAAGAAAAACCAAGTATATTTATTAACAGGGGTATTAGCCGTAACATAGTTTTGACATCTAGTACTTCCTCTTCTGAGAAAGGTCCACCGTATTTTTCCATATGTAGATCAAGTTGTGATGCCTCCCAGTAAGTCAAACCACTACGATTATTTGGATATTTGTTCTTTATGGAATAATTGAGTACTTTAGCAATTAATTTTTATCCTAGGACAAATTTTTAGTAGGACAAAAATTGCTATGACATGTCCAACCAATGTTTGAACAATGAGTTGCTAATAATGACAGCAGACACAGCCATACCTGATAATACATAATATACTATTGCAAATCGTTTAATTAGAATTTGCACAATATGAAAAATGACAAATATAATAGCTAGACTTGCAGAGTGCCAGTAAATTATAGCACTCAGTTCATCAGTTGAAGCTCCCACAGATTGATCAATGCTAAATCGAACAATATTAGAACAAAAACTACAATATCCAATGACTTGTAATGTAAGCAGCAAACCATAATATCGTGAAGAACAGGATGGAATCTGAAAGTGCCTTATAAATAACTGCCAAGCCAGCAAATATCCAAGATAAAAACATGAAATGTACTCCATTAATGATTGTGTTATATCTACCTGTCTTTGCATCAGCAAGTAGACCAAAGAAAGGGAAGGAGAGATATAGCTGACAAGATGTGATATCAAAGGCAAAGTCATATCCGAATTGATGTTGAGTGTGACTATGTATGTAGTTGATTCCTGTAAAATATTCAAGTAAACTAAAATGAGCATATATTAAGATATCCCATATGATGATAAGCTTTACAGAACGTGAACTGATACAGTGTATCCTTCTCCAAGTTATCAGCTGCTTCATGATTTAAACTTCTTAAACTACATGTAACACATGTAATATTTTTTAGAACAAAATGTTACTGGAATAGTGGAAAGGAAGTGGGAGGATTTTCTCAATGCCATGTCAACTCTAATCTATTTGACTTAGACAAGTATATGAACATCAGGAGAACTTTATCTTGTCATTTTGTTTGTAATTTAAAAAATGCTATGGATGTGGAAGCACACGTGACTTTGATTGGAATGATATCAGCTCCTGACTGCCTAAAAGATTGAGTTAAGAAGGTGGAGCTCAGGCTGTAAGTGTACAAGGCAATTGAAAGTGCTATACAATACTGAAAATGTGATTTTTTACTAATAGAAAAGTTTAACTGTTAACATCATGTATAGAGAAATGAGGCTGTTCCTGAAAGTCCAATATATCTTTCTAGTCCTAGTCCTAGTATTCCCAGTGAGAAGGTTAATGTGGAAAGTAGGCATGTCAGTACTGTGGTCAGTACAAGTAATAAATCTAGTCCATCCGGAGATATTAATAAAGTTTGTAATATTTTGATAAATACTTGTTATTACTTTATTCTAAAGGATCATCCCACCAATTCATCTTTTACTACTAGAACTAAGATTGAGAAGAAAGTAAGTACAAAGAGCTTAGTACATACAACTCTCACAGGAGGTTCCTGAGCTTCTTCCAATTCCAACCATTCACTATGCAATAGAAGCCAATCTTGCTAAAGAAATTCTAACTGTTTGCAATCTTAAATATATATTGTTCAAACTTTAGCTACAATGCTAAAAGACACTTGTAACCAGGCCTTTATTGAGAGATTGTCAAGTAGTCTCAAAAGCCTTGTATCATAAATTTTCACTTTTTGGGAGACGAAAGGTCTGAGGTATGAATAGTATTACAAATATTTATCACAATTTTTATTACTATAGAATGCTTGGAACTGGTTTATTTACATGCAAAGTCATAATGTCAATAGAAACTCAGGCAATGGTGCTTGTGTTGATGACCATTCTAAACATTCTCGTTCTCCTATTACACTATCTGCAGATGATGATGTGTCAAATGAGAGAAATCTCGAATTATTGAGAGAAGAGTTTGCAAAGACCAAGCCAAGAAATGATATGCTAAAGGAGTTAATGGCTTGCACTTACCCATTTAAGAGGTAAACTATTTTAAATTTTCCCATGTTAGTCACTTGTATTATATTGAAAATACTTCTTTAAAAAAGTGCACTTATATAAGTTGTGTTATAGCTAATGTTAACATTTCTCTAGAGTAGAATGTGTACATACTGATGTTATGCGAATGAGATTCGTTCTTTTGTTTAAATATAAAAATATCACAAGAGTTTGCATTAGTAATACAATGACCAAACATCATAGAGGAATTTGATGATAACCTTCTAATTTGGTCAAAAGCAATCATAACGTATTACCAAAATACTCAAGAAAGATCATCTGCTATTCAACTTGTTTTAGGTGACAGTGATTTTGCTGATTTAGACTGTGAGTCCCTTTACTTTATAATTAATTGTACATAATTTGGACTAAATTAGTCATATGACATTGTATTTACAGTCTGCATTTAATAGCATTCATAATAAAATTTGTGAATTGTAGGTTTAACAGATCCAGATGTACTTAGTTGCTTATTTTGCATTGTAAATAAGTGTTTCCAATTAGTTTCTATAGCAACCTACAAGTTATTATCACCTATTTTGATAATTTATAACACTCACAAGGCAACCCAGTTCCCTAATTTGCTCTATTTATTTCAATAAGAAAAAGATATCATCAATTATTATACTTATAGATGACTCTCTTTTCATGAAGACTATATTTGGTATATACTGTCAGAATATTCCAATGCAGATAAATTACCTTACTAATGAGTTGACAATCACAGGAGAGGGTGCTAATGAAGTCCTCAGCATGTTCCACCACTTCTTTGAGACACATGATCTTGCAAAAACACAATTCCATTTACATGATGACTATTGTGTTGGGCAAATAAAAAGAACACATTAAATCAAATACTATAATAAGCAACTTTCAAACCAACAGTAAGATTCCTAAATTAAATACCTTTTGTGGAGAGTTCTTGTTAGTCTACAGTCACATCATCCTCACAATGGTTCTTTGGACTACTCAAACAAAAATATAGAAGAAGAAAAGTTTGCCATTTAAATGACCTTCATCATCTTGTTAAGCAATCAGCTAAGGTCAATTATGACCAGTTAGTAAATACCCAGGATAGAGAGATGATTGTCAAGATGTATCAATGGTCAAATTTATTCACCCCATACTTTCGAAAAATTCCTAGTAAGAGAAAAATAAACATTTTCACATTAGTACACATAAATCACACACCTGCTATTAACCAGAGAAGGTCATACCCTTTTATGTGCAGATTAAATATTATGTTCATGTGATCACATCACATATCCTACACATGTTATAATGTCAATAGAAACTCAGGCAATGGTGCTTATGTTGATGACCATTCTAAACATTATCATTCTCCTATCACACAATCTGCAGATGATGAAATCTCAAGTTATCGAGAGAAGAGCTTGCAAAGACCAAGCCAAGAAATGATATGCTAAAGGAGTTAATGGCTCGCACTTACCCATTTAAGAGGTAAACTATTCTAAATTTTTCCATGTTAGTCACTGGTATTATATTGAAAATACTTCTTTAAAAAAGTGCACTTATATAAGTTGTGTTATAGCTAATGTTAACATTTCTCTAGAGTAGAATGTGTACATACATCACATATCCTACACATGTTTGCTTAGAAAACAAAGAAATATTTGTCAGGGGACTTATTGGATTCCAGTGGTATAGGTTAGCATATTTGTATTAGTAATTATCTTCAATATAACTAATGTTCACACTCGCATAAATTTATTTCATCAAAATATAATAAGTGACAATCCTCTAATCATAAATGAATTGCTTTACTACTATATAGTGGTGTAACATGATGTATTTGCAGTTCATAAGTGTTTCTTGTTCACAAAAGTGACATATATAATTGTCAGGTGTGTTAAATTTTGGTACAGTTCATAACAAATACATCAACATAGACCATATGTTGCACTAATTCCAGCTGATCTCAAGAATGGGCATGATTGTTGTCATTTCTCCTTTAAGCAAGTACTATAAAATAGAGAGTCTTCTGTAATTTTTGTTTGCAGTCAAAGAAAAGCTAATTTAAAATGAATGAAAATATCGGAATAAAATAAGTCTAAGTATATTTGAAATATTAAAGACTTTGCTTTTATATTCTTTGCTGTACTGATGTTGTTATTATAATATATGTTGTTTTACTTTACTTCCTATATTGTTCACATATCCTGTGTTCTTCAATTATTTCTTCTAATATTCACTGAATAACAGGGTGATTCAGAAGACATAGAATCACACTGCTTGCATAGCAGTTATTTGCTGTATTAATTATCCCTGGAGGAAACCTCAAAATTATACAAGGAATGGCTTTCCATTATTCTTACCTATCCAAGGTAATGCATGGTTAATAATAAGTAACACGTGTAGTTCACGTAAGTGCACAAGCCAGGTGAATAAGGGGTTAAATATCTTGCCTAACTTTTTCTAGCTAATGGCATGTAATCACTCTATCTTGAGACAATCTAGCAACTATAATTATGGCAAAGGCTTCAGTTCATAAAGACAGTGGTACAATTATGCTAATATTAGGAAACATTGTCTAAACAAATTGTGTAAGAATGCTATATGCTTTCTTCAAACTATACCATGGTCAACAGACAAGACTACTTATAACAATGTTCCTTTCTGTCATGCTACTTAAACTATCCATCATCAAAACAAAAAATGCTGTATATGTTGCGAGATAAGACATAATACAGGTGGCGGTAAAACAAGTAGTTAGTCATAATAACACAATAAAACTTTGAAATTCATACACTTTCACGTACATTAACAATAGAATAATACTCACCAACATTACAATTTCCTTTAACTGGTTGTATAACACTACAGCAGTTGCTTCACCATTGTAAAATCAAAATAAAGTTATAAATCATTAAAAACAGCAGGATGGCAGAAGATTTTCCTACCAATAAAAAACGTGCTACAGCTGGATCACGCGATTCACAGATATCGAGTTGTACACCATATGCATGGGTGGAAACATCCTTTTATTGCAAAATTAACTTTTTGTAAGTAGCCAACACTTTTGTTAATAGGATGTTACTTTAGCAATGCGCGCGTTTATTGAAGGTATCAACAACATCCACTGCCATTAATGATTTAAAATGGTGTGAGAAGTAGAAACGACAAAAATGATTGAAGTGGTCCCTTTCTGTACATCTGATCACATTTGTCTGGCATAAATAATAGTTTAGGAAATCCAGACAACATAGATAATGAATTGATTTCACATGGTTAGGTAGATTGTGGCAGAAAACAGTTGTTACAACATAATGTCTCTTCCACAATTTTACAAGGATGATGTAGTCTAAAGGCTAAGATATATGAGGTGGAATGCCCAATTGACTTGGAGCTTACAAGATGATATAGCATTGTAATAAAAAGTTAATTAATTTCTAAACTGAATGTTTGCTGTGCTAATGAGTATAAAATATTGTGTTGAGAAGTGAGCTTCATTTAGCAGTGTACTCTGTGTTCAATTGGTTATGACCACACTATCCACTGAGTTATGGATGCTTAAGTACATTCTTTGAATCAAATCAAACACAATCACAATATGTCAGGTATTGTTACAACAATGCATAAAATATTAAGTTTATTATAGTAATTATTATATGACATTATTATATCAGGTCTAGCATTCACACAAAAAACTCAGAAACTATTAACTGATCAAGGACCAGAGGAAACCAACACAAAATATATTCAACAAGAACCCACTCAGCTTATAGTGTACTTATATCATTAATACAAATACTATTAACTACTTATATAGAGCCTTCATTTAAATTGAAGTTGAGTGTTAGCCTAAAGGTTTGGTTAGTGATAAGAATGAGATTTCCTTACACTGTGCCAGCACTTTTTCTGAATCACATATAAAAGCAATATGAATAAGTGAGATATATCTGAAAGCCTCTGAATGTGCACTTCTAAAATATGAAAGAGGCTAGATCTGAAATAGATCTTACTATATCATGTGATGCACATCAATTATCTGAAAAGATTCTGAGTGAAAAAATAACTTTAAATTTTAAAGAAGGTGTGAACTTAAGAAAATGGCTGTGCAAGAGTTTAAATATCGTACTCTTTTACCAGGAAATAGTCTGTCAGTGTTTTCAAGACACTCCAATGGCTCTTGCACGGTGAAAAGTGGGGGGCAGAGCCCCCCATAAAAAAGTGGGGGTGCAACTGCCCCCCTATTCCTACACCCCTCCAGTGGTTGCTCGGAATCCTGAAGCATAGCAACAAGTATAGTCAGAAATTGTCTGGTGATTGAGTGAGGCAATTCAAAGCCAACAAAGGATTGTAGATACTTACTATGCACAATATTGAGGTGTGACCATCCAATCAGCAATAGTGAGGTGTGACCATCCAATTCTAATTGTATTGCACAATTATTCAATGCACATTACAATCAGATTCACACAGATAACAGTACTCAGCAGCAGTACTAATTCTGTCACACCATTGTCTTGCCCTTAAAATGGCTAGAAAAAGACAAGCTAGTATAATTGATATGCTTGGTGGAGTAAAAAAGAGTCTGTGCTCTCAGGTGGAACAAGATGAAGACTTGGAAATGGACAATGATGATATAGTAGCTGTATTGGAGACTCAATGTAATAGTTTAATCATAGCAAAAGAAACAGAGAATGAAGATGACAATTTATTGGAGTTGAATGATGAACAGGAGGAAATGATGGATGAAGATCAGCAGATTGAGAATGAAAAGGATATTGAAGATGTGGTGTCACAAAAGGAGGTCAACAAAGAACAACCTGATTTAAGCACATGTGAAATAAACTGTGATTCTCCTGGTTCTGCCTTACAAAGCATAAATTCAGTTAACAATAACTGTGCAGATGTTTGTTGCTCAAATGACACAAAACCATTTCACTCATCTAACAAAGAAGTTCTTAAAGAGATGACTAGTGGTGGCTGTAAATTCAATTCTAAATGGTTTAAACTGTATCCATGGCTAACATTATGTAAAACAAAGAAAAGGTGTATTGCATATACTGTAGGTCAGCAGCCAAACATAATTTACTTAGTTTTAGCAAAAATGCTAGTTCTGCATTCATTAAAGATGGGTTTGGTAATTGGAAAAACCTATTGAAAAATTTTCTGGTCATGAAACCAGTTTAACTCAAAAAGAAGCAAAACTTAAAAGTTCTTCTCTGTTCAAACCCTCAATTGCTGATCTTTTAAGTAATGAAAAAATGAAGTTACAAAAAGGCAGATGTGATGCATTACTCATTCAACTTGCAGCTATAAAGTTTTTACTAAGACAGGGCCTTGCATTATGAGGTCATCAAGAAGTAAAAGAAAATCTACATCAACTTTTATTAGTGTGGTCTAAGATAACGTCTCTCACTAACAATGGTTAAGGAATAATAAATATATGTCTCTAGTAGTAATTAATGAGTTGATCACATTAATGGGTAATACCCTCTTACGAAATATTTTGGAAAGGCTCAATCTCAACAGTCCAAGTTGGTATTCAATAATCGCTGATGATGTTGTTAATCGTAGCAGCTAAATGTGTCTATTAGGTGGGTGAAGGATGACTACAATGTTTTTAAAGATCCACTTGGTCTTTTCTGTTTGCCCAATACAAAAGCTGACGCCATAATAAAAGCTACCAAGGACATCCTCTATTGTTGTGTCTTACCAATTAGTATGTGTAGGGGACATGATGGAGCAGCAAATATGTAAGGAGAGCGAACAGATGTTTGCCACACAAATAAAGAATGAGAACCCAGCAGCTATTCCAATGCACTGCTTTGCCCACTCACTGAATTTGTAGATGTTGGTCGCAACATCCCACTTTTAAGGGATGTACTTGATAGTGTTGGAGAAATATCAAAGCTTATCAATTTATCACCCAAACGATATCATCTTTTCAACCAACACTTAGTCCAATCTGAGCTTGGCAGTGGAGTTAGCATTAAGCCATTGTGCCCTACTAGATGGACTGCTTGAACCAGTGCCATAGAAGAAGTCTTGAAAGACTATTCAATCCTTCTTGATGTCTTAGAAGAATTCATGCTACCACACGAGATGAGTATGGATTGAGAGCCAACGGACTGCTGTTATCTCTTGAGAAGTTTAATACGTTTTTTGGTTTTAAACTTACATATCTTCTTTTTGGAGCATCTGAAGAAGTATCCAAAACATTGCAATCAAAAGATCTATCACTTCAGGAGGCAGTTTCATCTGTGAAACTAGCTTCCTCCTTTTATAAAATACAAAGAACCAATAATGCTATTTCTTTTTTTATGATGGTGTTGTCAAGTCAGCCAAAGATCTCAAAATTGGTGAACCGAAGTTGCCCAGACTGAGAAGACCTCCAAAAAGACTTGATGATGGAAGTTGTCCTCACGAGTTCACTTCACCATTAAGTTTTTATCGAAAATTGTATTTGAAGCATGTGATCTCATGATTCAAGATTTACAAAGACAGATTTGACCAACAACAAGTTTTACCTATAGTACTAGCTAGCTACTAACTATACTGGTAGATATCATAAAGGAAGGCTGTTCTACTGTGCGTAAAATCACTTCTATGCGTATGGTATGTGATGCAATGAATTCAAACAAGGCATATAAATCTGTTGCTTCTGAAGTTCATAAATTATTTAGACTGTATTTTACAATACCAATCACATCTTCCACCAGTGAGAGAACCTTTTCAGTACTAAAGCGTCTCCTCACATACCTAAGATCTACAATGACTGAAAAACGACTGAATAATTGCATGTTTCTGCATGTACACAAAGACATAAAAGATGAAATTGACAATGTAATGGTTGTAATGGATTCCATTTGCGTATATATTTTTTGGTTATTCATATACTGTGGTCATAAGCAAAAGATGTGAAACAACAAAGAGTAATGAAGCCAATGATAATAGCAATTGTCAAATACAGTAATATTGATACAGTAATGTGAGAGTACACAGTACACTCACTTTAATAATACACCAAAAACAAAAAAAAGGAAAGTAAAAAAAGAGAACCATATTAATGAGCCACTCTTCCTTCAGAGAGGGCCCGGTCCAGTGAATTAATGTTAGAGAAAATAGGTCTATGATATGAAGAGCGAGCTCCACGTAAACATAGAATAGCAGATCTAAGAAGGGAGAAAGACAATCGACAGCGGATCCAGTTCAGGATAAGTGAATAGGGTTTTTTATGGTGGTCAGACAAGTTAGAAGCTAAACGTTTGTAAAAGGTAGTAGCTGCAGGTCCCATCCCACCAGCAGTTGTGAATACCAGAGGTGTGAAAGTACCATGCTCAACTATGCGGATTCTAGAGTCATACTGTCTTCTCTTCTCTTGTTCATTTCTCCTGTGGGATGCTTTAAGGGTTGATCTGATGTAGGTGGTGGAGAATGGATTATAAACCCTAACATCAAAAAAAGCTCTATCAGATGGAGACCAGACATTAGAAGCAGCTATATCCACTCGAGCGTTATCTTCTGTATTGCTAGATTGGTGTGATAATTGTTCCCCAGTGAGTGGCTGAAGAGGAGGTTCAATTAGAAAATTTGAGCTAGTTTCAGTCAATAGTTCAGCAGTTATATTTCTCAGCTCATTGTGACGAATGGAAGGAAACCCGCCACACTTACAGTTCATGGCATGGTCAACACTAAAAGAGGAGCCACATATGCAATGAGAGGGAAGATGAGGAGGGGTCCAACCATATCTAAGAGAGATGGCATCTATAAAAGCTCCCTTGGGTAAGGCAAAACCGTGTTCAACTATAGGCAGAGCTGTAAGCCATGAAGAAGCACCTTTCTCACTAGCAACCACAAGACACCGTTTCATATACTTGTGTATGTATGTTATGATTATTCATATTGTGTGGTTATTGTAATGTTTGAGTGCACTCAGTTTGATTATTATGATGTGTGTTTTAGTAAGTAAGAAGAGAGGTCGTTGTTGTAAGAGATTATAATATTCAATTGTGACTGATTATTATTGATGTAATTAATATTTTCTTCACGTGATCTTGAGAGAGACCACGATGACCAAAACCTTTTCGTGAATATATATTTGTTGATGTTCAATCCTCTCTAAAAGAAGAAAGGGGTATTTAATTTTAACAACTCTAATTTGTGTTAAACTCTATTACATGGTCCACCGAACCGGATACATGGAAGTTAGAGTCTGTCATTCACGATTCCTCTCTAAAAGAAAAAAGGGGTATTTTAATCTGAACAACTCTAACTAATTTGTGTTAAACTCTATTACATGGTCCACCAAACCGGATTTTTGGAAGTTAGAGTCTGTTATTCACGATGGCTGAAACAGAAGTGGTTAGTCGAAAGAAGGGGATACATGCTGGTCACCGGGGATCAGTCACGAAAACCAACTCACAAGTATATGAGGCAAAACTAGACAGTGAAGCTAACTCCTCGAAATTGGGTCAACAACGCCTAACTCTCACCAAGAAACTGGATGTCCTTAAGATGACATTTTGAACGTGATTGTGCAGGATGATTTAGAAGACAAAATCGAGCAAGCGGACTCCTTCAGGGACAAGATTCACCTCGCCATAATTGACATAGACAAGGTGTTCAGACACAGATCTGACAGAATATCACTTAGTGGCCGCGGGTTAGAAGAAGGAACTTCCACTCCCTCACCAACAGATAGACCCTCTCTTGAGACAGACAGAGATGGCACCTCCTCACAATCACCTGGACCCAAGGTTAAGTTACCAAAGATAGAGTTGAAGAAATTCAATGGGGATGTAACCAATTGGATTACCTTTTGGGACTCGTTTGATTCACCTATTCACAGCAATAATGAACTCTCGAACGTCGATAAGTTTAATTATCTGAACTCTGCCCTCGAGCGATCTGCTGCCGAAACAATCTCAGGGTTGACTCTGACATCTGCGAATTATGAGGAAGCAGTAGACATCCTCAAGAGAAGGTTTGGGAATAAGCAGCAAATTATTAGCAAACATATGGATATTCTTATCAATCTCGATGCTGTTTCATTGCAGCATAATTTGAAGGGACTGAGACATTTATTTGACTTGGTAGAATCTCATGTGAGGGGACTGAAGTCCCTAGGAATTCCGCCAGAGGCATATGGTAGTTTGCTGTCTTCTGTTCTAATGAACAAACTTCCCTCAGAATTTCGTTTGATCATCAGTAGAGATGTGAAAGATGACGAATGGGACCTCAACGCACTGATGATGGTCATGGAACGTGAGATGGATGCCAGAGAAAGAGCAGCGACAGGCCAAAGTGTATTGTCAAAGAGACAGAGCAGAGATCCACCCACTGCGGCAGTACTGCTTACTAGAGAATGAGGACCAACCTGTTCATATTCTCATTCATTCAATACATGTAGGACAGTAACAAATGTGGAGACCAGAAAGCAGATCCTTAAGAAGGCGGGGAGATGTTTTGTTTGCCTCCGAAGGCACCATATTAGCAGAGATTGTCGTTCAGGCATAAGGTGCATCCATTGCAATGAAGACATTATAATAGCATATGTACCCATAAGGACCCATCACCTCGACTGACACCACTCCGAGCACTACCACTCACCAAGATACATCTTCCTCCCAAACAAGTCATACCGTATCGATGTGTATTAACTCTAGGACACCAGTGTTACTTCAAATGGCCAAGACATTAGTCTACAATCCTCAGGAACCACATAACCTGATGGAGTTGAGGCTTATATTAGATAATGTTAGCCAAAGGTCATATGTATAATGGTAGCCAAAGGTCATATGTCAGTAACAAAGTAAGGGGAGGTCTACGATTACAGAGTGTGAGTGTAGAGACATTGTCAATTAAGATTACAACCATCTCAAATATTACATACAAAACAGAATCCAAATTTGAGATTGGTGGCTGCACAAAAAGAAACAAACAGTGAAATATCTCAAGGTGATTATTGAAGTTTTTTAGTGTATAAATGTAATGATACATGTAATAAGATACATGTAATAATAATGAATTATTGCATGTAAACTCACCAATGTTACATACCTATTTAGAACCACCTGAAATTCCTACATTACAAGAATACTCAAATGAGACTAGCAAAGAAATGATTCAAGGTCATTGTATATATTACTGTGTATATTATAATAAGTACATTTTTAATACAGGAGAAACAGATGAACATCAAACTATATTAACTTGTTTAGAACCATCTAATAGTCAAGAATTCTTTGAACAAACTCAGTTTATTGAACAAGACTCTAATGAAATATGTCAAGTTAAACTGTCTTCTACATGTTAAGTGCTTATACTTGATTTATTATATTTATATAGGTGACATTGAACAACTCCAAAGTATAGCCACTTCTTCAGAGCTGACAAGTCAAGAACAACATGGACACCATTCCAAAAAAAGTATATATAATACTTCTAACCCTACAAAAAATTAATGGTATCAATACAGAAAAAATAGATCAACAAAAAACTTTACCCATTTGTGAAACACCATATCAAATCCCATAAATGCAGCTGTCTTCAGAAGGAAAACAATTATCTGATAGGAGTGGTGACATTTTAGATCAATTGAGGAGGAATGCTGAATTACTGACTACTGTTATATCTCGGATTGAAATGCAAGACAATGAAATATCTTCTATTAAAAGGAAGATGAGCTCATTGGAAAAGAGGTCTACCAATGCTGAAGAGGACAAAAATAAGAAGTCACATGAGATACCTAGGCCTGTTCATGTAAGTTTCAATGTATTTCCTTTGTTAAAGTTCATGTATAATATTACAGCAAGAAACTAGATGAGTTTATAAAATGCTTTTTGTGGAAAAGAAAACTTTGAAGGATGGCAAATAGGAGATGGGTAGGCTTCATTCTACTGTATATTTAACACTTTGCAATTATATTTTTAGCAAAAGTTACCAAAGTAATGACAATCAAATTGTACTGGACACTCTTGTCAAAGAAGTAAAGGCATTAAACCCTGACTTTTCTACAAATGATATCAGAGGTAAGTTTCTACTTGAAAAACTTAAGTTTTCATTGTATTTTGTAGGTGCTGCATACCGCTTCTACAGATCCAACTGTGAAAGTGCTTCAGCAGCCAAAAGGGGTAAAGCTAAAGTCAATGCAACATGAAGAACAAGACATGAACAAGTATGTTAATGTCAAAGGACTTCCCAAAGCTAACTATGACAAATTCTGCATTGTTATGATACCTAGCTATTAATTGTTATAAGTATTAGAATTATATACTGTACTTAATTTGTTGTAGTACAATGTATAGAACTGTAATACGCTATACTGAAATATTTAGACAACACTAAAGTAATAATTAGCGTATATACACAAATACATGATACATGTACTTGTCAATAGTTCTTTTAATGACAGTGAATATATCAACAAACAAAACAAAATGCTACTATACAGTATATTACTAGTGCTATCTACTAGAACAACACTACTATAAGGATATTACATTGTGACATATTATAATGGTTGAAAATATTAAGTAAATATTCACACCATTTTATCTTATTCAACAGAAACTTAAGGAAAGAAAAGCAGCCTTCCTTAAACTCCAATTTAGAGATCAAATTCAAAGAGAAAAGTGGATGGATTGTTTAAAAATTGAACTTATGTCAAGTGAAGAGAGTGACACAGAAGAAGACAAACTCATCGTTAGGCCTCTTTCATGGAGATCAGCAGATAGAATGCTTGGAAGTGGTTTATTTACATTCAAAGTCATAATGTCAATAGAAACTCAGGCAATGGTGCTTATGTTGATGATCATTCTAAACATTCTCATTCTCCTATTACACAATCTGCAGATGATGAAATCTCAAGTTATCGAGAGAAGAGTTTGCAAAGACCAAGCCAAGAAATGATATGCTAAAGGAGTTAATGGCTCGCACTTACCCATTTAAGAGGTAAACTATTCTAAATTTTTCCATGTTAGTCACTGGTATTATATTGAAAATACTTCTTTAAAAAAGTGCACTTATATAAGTTGTGTTATAGCTAATGTTAACATTTCTCTAGAGTAGAATGTGTACATACATCACATATCCTACACATGTTTGCTTAGAAAACAAAGAAATATTTCTCAGGGGACTTATTGGATTCCAGTGGTATAGGTTAGCATATTTGTATTAGTAATTATCTTCAATATAACTAATGTTCACACTCGCATAAATTAATTTCATCAAAATATAATAAGTGACAATCCTCTAATCATAAATGAATTGCTGTACTACTATATAGTGGTGTAACATGATGTATTTGCAGTTCATAAGTGTTTCTTGTTCACAAAAGTGACATATATAATTGTCAGGTGTGTTAAATTTTGGTAAAGTTCATAACAAATACATCAACATAGACTGTATGTTGCACTAATTCCAGCTGATCTCAAGAATGGGCATGATTGTTGTCATTTCTCCTTTAAGCACGTACTATAAAATAGAGAGTCTTCTGTAATTTTTGTTTGCAGTCAAAGAAAAGCTAATTTAAAATGAATGAAAATATTGGAGTAAAATAAGTCTAAGTATATTTGAAATATTAAAGACTTCGCTGGATGCATTGATTTTATATTCTTTGATGTACTGATCTTGTTTTACTTTACTTCCTATATTGTTCACATATCCTGTGTTCTTCAATTATTTCTTCTAATATTCACTGGATAACAGGATGATTCATAAGACATAGAATCACACTGCTTGCATAGCAGTTATTTGCTGTATTAATTATCCCTGGAGGAAACCTCAAAATTATACAAGGAATGGCTTTCCATTATTCTTACCTATCCAAGGTAATGCATGGTTTATAATAAGAAACACATGTGTAGTTTGCGTAAGTGCACAAACCAGGTGAATAAGAGATGAAATATCTTGCCTAACTTTTTCTAGCTAATGGCATGTAATCACTCTATCTTGAGACAATCTAGCAACTATAATTATGGCAAAGGCTTCAGTTCATAAAGATAGTGGTACAATTATGCTAATATTAAGAAACATTGTCTAAACAAATTGTGTAAGAACGCTATATGCTTTCTTCAAACTGTACCATGGTCAACAGACAAGACTACTTATAACAACGTTCCTTTCTGTCATGCTACTTAAACTATCCATCATCAAAACAAAAAATGCTGTATATGTCGCGAGATAAGACAATTCAGGTGGCAGTAAAACAAGTAGTTAGTCATAATAACACAATAAAAACTTTGAAATTCATACACTTTCACGTACATTAAACAATAGAATAATACTCACCAACATTACAATTTCCTTTAACTGGTTGTAGAACACTGCAGCAGTTGCTTCACCATTGTAAAATCAAAATAAAGTTATTAATCTTTTAAAACAGCAGGATGGCAGAGGATTTTCACTACCAATAAAAACGTTGCTACAACTGGATCACGCGATTTGCCGATATTAAGTTGTATACAGTATGCGTGGGTGAAAACATCCATTTATTGCAAAATTAACTTTTGTAAGTAGCCAACGCTTTTGTTAATAGGATGTTACTTTAGCAATGCACACGGTTATTGAAGGTATCGACAACATCTACCGCCATTAATGCTTTAAATGCTGTGAGAAGTTGAAACAACAAAAATGATTGTAGTGGTCCCTTTCAGTACATCTGATCACATTTGTCTGGCCTCAATAATATTTTAGGATATCCAGACAACATAGAAAATGAATTGATTTCACATGGTTATGTAGACTATGGTAGAAAACAGTTGTTACAACATAATGTCTCTTCCACAATTTTACAAGGATGATGTAGTCTAAAGGCTAAGATATATGAGGTGGAATGCCCAATTGACTTGGAGCTTACAAGATTGTAGTAACAGTATTAAACTCATTTATCATTAACACCATTTATCATACATTTTATTACTTCACTTATTCATTGTCTTGTTCCTCCTTTATTCTCTCTTTTTCTGTAAGTCACGTGATCGAAAAAATGATTATTAATGATTGTGTAATTTGTGTTCCTACATGGCGCTGCGAGTATAAGACCTGGATCATGACATACACGTTTAGACTGGGTGACTTACCGAAGCTGGACGTCCAAGTTGATCGAGGTGCCGACTTCAAAGCCTGGAAAGCTCAATAGGACATGTACCTTAGCCTTTCTGGCCTAGGTGACCAGAGTGCCGAGAAACAAGTATACGCTCTGACACTACATCTGTCACAAGAAACAGTCACTATAGTTGATAACTTGGGACTCACTGTAGATCAACGCAAAGATGTTAAAGAAATCATCAGAGCCATCGCTCAATATGTGGAGGGTCAGATAAACGAGTCAGTTGAGAGATGCCAGAGGCGGCAACAAGTTAACGAACCACTTGACAACTTCCTGGTTAGCCTAAGAGAGCTCTCTAAGACATGTAATTTTTGCTCTGAGGAATGTACACAAAAGAGCATTCGCAACCAGATCGTAAAAGGACTAATAGAAGGAGACACAGTGGAAGACCTACTCAAAGTAAAAAATTTACCTTTAATGGCAACAATTTCTAAATGCCGGGCACTAGAAGCAGCTAGACAACAGCGTGAGGAAATCACGCACACACAATTAGGGAACATGCTTGTCCACACTGTAAGAAGACCCGCACCACAACGTCCATCCAACACAGCAACCACCTGTCCTTGATGTGGCAATGGTCCTCATTAGGGAGATTGTCAGAACTGCCCAGCTTATCATGCTAATTGCCACAATTGTCACAGAATTGGACATTTTGCAAGAGTTTGTTGTGCTCGAAGGCAACCACCTCCAGTAACAGTGACAAACCCCCTTAGTACTAGTGCCCTAACATTAAACCAACACGTTTACAGTTCTACAGAGATAGAACCAGCCCCAACACTCGTGGTACACATGTCAACCCCTAATGGGCATGCTAGCGTCAGTGTCCTTCCAGATTAAGGAGCTGAGATATCTGTTGCTGGCCACGGGCTCTTAACATTATTATAGGAACATCCACATACTTTACTCCCATCATCAATGGCCCCACGGGCGGTTAATGGACAGTCCATGCATTCACTCGGGAGACTGCCTGTCACACTTAGACTAGGAGATCGCACTATCATTGAAGATTTCCACATTTATACCGAAGTATCATTGACCATTATCTCATGGAAGACATCAAAGTATACTACCTTAACACTACCCCCAGCCAACACCACCACCTATGGTGACACTAATGAAAAACATGCTCTCTAACGAGATCAGAGCTGAGTTCCCCCCAGGTCTTTGATGGTCAGATTAAAACTATGGAAGGCGAACTCTTTCACATCGCTCTGACGGCCGAAGCGAAACCCTTCTGTGTACACGCCCCTCGTACAATACCGTACACCTTTCGTGACTGACTGAAAGCTGAATTAGAACTATTACAGGAACAGAACATTATCGCACCAGTCACCGAACCAACTGAATGGTGTGCCCCAATCGTGGTAGCACCCAAAAAAGGAACAGATAAGATAAGAATGTGTGTTGACCTCTCACACCTAAACAAATACGTCCAGCGTAAAAGGTACCAATGTCCTACTCCCGCTCAGGCTGTTGCTGACATTGCCTCAGATAACGCACAAGTGTTCACTAAATTCAATGCCCTCAAAGGATATCACAAATGCCCTCTGGATGAAGAGAGTTAACTCCTTACAACATTCATTACTCTGTTTGGTCAGTTCAAGTACTTACGAGCACCATACGGCATATCGTCTATATCAGAACACTACAACCGGCGGATGGATGAAGCCTTTCCAGGATTGACAGGATACCGACGAATTGCAGATGATGTCATCATCTATGAATGCGATAAAACCAAGCACAGAGAGCACGTCCATCAGTTCCTTCAAAGGTGTGCCGAACATAAGATTACACTGAATCAAGTGGGAGTACGCCCAGCCAAGTACAGTATTTGCCGGATTCCAGATATCATCAGATGGATACGCTGTTGACCACTCAATCATAGAGACCATAGCCCAATTTCCAACACCCACTAGCCGCACTGACCTTCGGGCATTCTTTGGACTAGCCAACCAGTTGGCAGCAAGTACTAGCACCCTAGCAGGATTGTTAGGACCATTACGACCACTGCTAAGCACCAAAAACAAGTTCCTGTGGTCTTCCAACCATGAACAAGCATTTTACACAGCCAAAGTCACTCACATCTGCGCCAACTCTATCATTTTATGACCCGTCAAGACCAACTCGGTTGTGCACTGACGCAAGTCAACAGGGCTTAGGATTTGTACTACAGCAGCACAATGGTGACCAATGGACACTGGTACAAGCCGGATCACAGTTCCTGTCAGACGCTAAATCAAGGTAGACCATTATTGAACTACAGCTCTTAGCAGTCACGTGGGCCATCATCAAGTGCAAAATATTTCTCAGTGGCCTACCTCAATTTATAATCCTCAAGGATCACCACCCACTTGTCCCAATCCTGAACAACCACCGTTTGGATGAAATAGAGAATCCACGGCTTCAACACTTGAAGACAAAGATAACGGGATATAATTTCTCTGCCGAATGGGTTAAGGAAAACCTTAACCATGCTCCAGATGCCCTATCCAGAAACCCTGTCAGTGAGCCACAACTGGATGAGTTATTAGCTGAGGGCATGTCTTCGTCAGCTGAGGTCTGGGTACTGACGAGTGACCTCATCAGCAACTTGAGAATGTCAGAATTACACCAGACAACACAGGATGATGAGGAACATCAACAACTTAAACACAGAATTTCCTCAACAACGAAACCAATTACCGGAGCGGTGTCGCCAATACTTGAACATTCGGAACCAGTTGTACGTTGACAAGAACTTCATCGTACTTGGGTCTCGGTTGTTAATCCCAATTAAACTTCGAAAACTCGGCCCACTAGGGATCCACTCGCACCAAACAACGAGTAAGGCAAGTCGTCTACTGGCCGGGGATCAATAATGACATTGACAATATTATTGCAACCTGCAAACAGTGCCAAGATTTGTTACCATCTCACCTACCGGAACCCATAATGCCTAAGGAGCCACCATCACAATCATTTCAAGAACTAGCCATTGACGTTTATTTCTACAGAGGACAACAATTCCTTATTGCTGTTGACTGTTGCACAGATTGGCCAGAGATTACGAGCATGGGCAGACACACCACCACATCTCGTCTCTTAAATGCACTACTGGAGATTTTTAGCTGGTATGGCACACCAGACATAGTTTGGTCTGATCAAGGACCACAGTTCACATCCCAAGCATTCAAAAACATTTCTCAAACCTGTGGCTTTCAACACATCACCTCGTCTCCCACATATCCACAAAGCAATCGTAAAGCTGAAGCAGCAGTCAAGTCTATGAAGAAACTCATTGCAAGGGTGTCGACTGGACGTCAGATAGATCATAGCAAACTGGCATGGGCCCTTCTACAGTGTAGAAATACACCATCACGACGTGATGAAATATCACCTGCACAGAGGTTACTTGGGCGACCCCTTTAGGACACCATACCAGCACATCAGTCGGTGTTCACTCAGGACATACAACCACTCCCGACAACCCCATGACTGACCCCACCAACCAGTGGTATTATAATCAGCGAGCCCACCCCTTGTCTGACATCCAGGTTGGTACTACTGTTGCCATTCAAAACAGTGTCAACAAACAATGGGACATTTATGGGATGCTCTCAAAGATTGGTCCATTCTGCCAATACCACATCCAGCTCTCTAATGGGAGAGTACTCCTACGGAAACGTTGATTCATCTGTCGCCGTGTCACCTCTACACCAGTGACTCGTCCTTTGCCGTCACCACCAGTGAATCAGAGGGTACCTCCCACACACATACCACCTCAAAAACCTTGTCGGTCCTCTTGAACACGTCGTCCACTAGTATGCTACGCTGAGGAATTCGTCTCCTCATAACTTATTCAGAGGCGCGAAAGGGGAGATGTGTAACAGTATTAAACTCATTTATCATTAACACCATTTATCATACATTATATTACTTCACTTATTCATTGTTTTGTTGCTCCTGTACTCTCACTTTTTCTGTAAGTCACATTATCGAAAAATTGATTATCAATGATTGTGTAATTTATGTTCCTACAAAGATGATATAGCATTGTAATAAAAAGTTAATTAATTTCTAAACTGAATGTTTGCTGTGCTAATGAGTATAAAATATTATTGTGTTGAGAAGTGAGCTTCGTTTAGCAGTGTACTCTGTGTTCAATTGGTTATGACCACACCATCCACTGAGTTATGGATGCTTAAGTACATTCTTTGAATCAACTCAAACACAATCACAATATGGCTACCTTGTCAGGTATCGTTACAACAATGCATAAAATATTAAGTTTATTATAGTAATTATTATATGACGTTATTATATCAAGTCTAGCATTCATACAAAAAACTCAGAAACTTTTAACTGATCAAGGACCAGAGGAAACCAACACAAAATATATTCAACAAGAACCCACTCAGCTTATAGTGTACTTATATCATTAATACAAATACAATTAACTACTTATTATAGAGCCTTCATTTAAATTGAAGTTGAGTGTTAGCTTAAGGGTTTGGTTAGTGATAAAAATGAGATTTCCTTACACTGTGCCAGCACTTTTTCTGAATCACGTATAAAAGCAATATGAATAAGTGAGCCTCTGAATGTGCACTCCTAAAATATGACAGAGGCTAGATCTGAAATGTTGAAGATAAGACAGTTTTATCTCATTGTACTTCCTGTATGCTCTCTTTATAATTATTGTTATTAGGTGTGAACACATGCTACTATCTGGAACTTTCTAGAACTTTGACTGTGTATATAATGTGTGACTTAGCAAATGTATTGTTGTTGTCGTTGTTGTTTACTGATGCTCTTGTGTATATTCTTTTTCACTTATTTCTGTAAAGTCTATTTGGTTGTGTCTGCATAATTATTCTATTGATACTCCAGTATTACGTGAAGATAGCTCCGTTGTCTGCTCAAATTATTTCTTATCAACAGGTTATGAGCCCAGACACACTAGAGAGATGGCAGTAGAATCAAACGTTACTACGGTTGTTCCTTTGAATGGTACAAACTACTTCACATGGAAAGTGCAATGTAAGATGGCACTTATAAGAGAAGGCTTGTGGAATATTGTGACCAAGAAGGAAGTCGCTCCAGCAGACGAAACAACCAAGCAGTATGCTGATTTCATGGCAAGGTATAACCGAACGCTAGCTACCATTGTCTTGACCGTTGATCCGACTTTACTTTACCTGTTAGAAGAACCAGATAGTCCAGTAACTGTTTGGGAAAAACTCGCCAATCAGTTTCAGAAAAAGACATGGGCAAATAAGCTAATTCTGAGACGTAAACTCTACGTGCTAAGACTTAAAGAGGAGACTCTGTCCATGAACACATAGAGACTATGACTGAGATCTTTAACGAGCTATTAGTCATTGGAGTCGAGATGGGAGAGGAAGATCGCGTTGTACACTTACTTGGAAGTCTGACTCATACAACACACTTGTTACAGCACTCAAAGTCAGTCCTGAAGTTCCGAAGATGGACTCGTTACAGAGAAGCTACTCTATGAAGAGAGGAAGCTAAAGGACCGTGACAAGAATGAAGAAGCACTGGCAGCTAAACATACATTTGGCTTGAGAGGTCCAAGGTGTCATTACTGTTGTAAGTTTGGTCATATACAACGGTACTGTACTAAATGAGCTCGAAGTGAGAAGAAACCAGAAGGAACCGAAGTAAAGAAAGAGAAGAAGACCATGAAACAGAGAGCTCATCAGGTGCAGACCAGAAGAGGTGACTGCAACACTATTGATCTGGTAACATGTCATGTATTGTCAATTAACACCTCAAACGAGCCCACAGACGCCTGGATAATTGACTCAGGAGCCACTTGTCACATCTGCAACAACATACAGCTGTTTGCTAATTATAAGACAGTAAAGAAACAGCAAAAATCTCCCTAGGAGATAGCCATATACTTGAAGCTGCTGGTAGTGGTGTTGTTGCATTGACTCTGGAGTTACCTGACAAACAGATAAGGAAGTGTAGACACCACGAGGTATTTTATGTACTAAAGTTGGCATACAACCTGCTAAGCGTATCTAAGATGACTGATGTTGGGAAACAAATCACATTCAGTGACAATGAAGGCCATGTGTATAATGAGAACGAGGAGCTAGTAGCTGTTGCTACGAAGAAGGGTAACCATTATTATCTGAACTGTCTTCAGTCAACTCATCAACAAGTCAATGCTATTTGGAAAAAACAACTCAAGTCCAAAGAGAGCATATGGAACAGACGATTTGGACACTTATAAAAGAGGAGTTTACGTGAGTTAGCTAAAAATAAATTAGTTGATGGTTTTGATTATAATTTATCTAATGATATTGATTTTTGTGAGTCATGTGTTTTAGGAAAACTCCACAGAAGTCCGTTCTCCAAAAATGGATGTAAAAAAGCTGACTTTGTTCTCAATCTCATACACAGCGACGTATGTGGAAAGTTAAGGACACAGTCATTGGGTGGAGCTGAATATTTTCTCACCTTTATTGATGATCGATCACACTACACATGGGTGTACGTTATGAAGCACAAGAGTGAAATTCTACAGAAGTTTGTTGAATGGAAAGATCTTGTTGAGACATCATCCGGTCGCAAACTGAAAATTCTCCGAATGGATAATGGTGGAGAGTACTGCTCTAAAGCGTTTAAGCAATACTGTAAGAGAGAGGGAATTCAACATGAGTTTACAGTTCCAAAAACACCAGAACAAAATGGTGTTGCCGAACAAATGAACCGAACGTTACTTGAGACAGTTCGATCAGTGCTTGATGACTCTAAGATGCCATAGAAATTTTGGGCTGAAGATCTCTCTACAGCCGTTTACTTGAGAAACCGTAGTCCAACAAAGACAGTTAGTGGAATGACTCCATTTGAAGTGTGGACAGGAGAGAAACCCAATATAGATCACTTGCGTGCATTTGGATCCACTGCCTATGCTTATATTGCTAAAGATGAAAGAAAGAAACTTGACTCAAAAGCGAGAAAATGTATTTTATTAGGATATGGTAATGAAACTAAGGGATATCGTTTTTATGATCTAATTCAGTTGAGAGTAATACACAGTCGAGATGTTCAGTTCAATGAGTCGTCCACAAGAGGAATTGAGAAGGAAAAAATTGAAAACAAGGAGCAGTGGCTCATATTATTAAACAACTCTCATGAAGAGGAACATGCTCTTGAGGAAGAAGAGATAGCAGCTGGTCAACCAGTAGAAGCAGAGGAAACTCGCAATGAACCTGCTGATGTAGTAGAATCAGAAAAAGTCGCACGTAGATCGACTAGAGAGAGAACACAGCCTAATAGATATGGTATCTGGGTCAATGCTGCTGCAGCCCAGAACAAGGAATCAGTGACAGTAGCTGAGGCACTCAGTCGCTCTGAGAAGGAGCAATGAAGAAATGCAATGTAGCAAAAGATGAAATCTCTTTATTCAAATGATGTACAGGATCTTGTGGAGTTACCAAAGAAAAGACAAATTGTTGGTAACAAATAGGTTTTTAGAAAGAAAGTCAAAGCTGATGGCTCTGTGGAGAGCTATAAAGCTCGGCTCATTGCTCAAGGTTTTTCTCAACGACAAGGTGTTGACTATGATGAAACCTTTAGTCCTGTAATAAGGTTTGAGTCACTACGTACTCTAATTGCTTTAGCTACTCCGAAAGGTCTCAAATTGCACCAAATGGATGTCACTGCTGCATTTCTAAATGGACACTTAGAACAACAGGTCTACATGAAACAACCAGAGGGTTTTATTGCACAAGGAAAAGAAAACCTAGTAGTGTGCAAAGTAAAACATAGTATATATGGACTCAAACAATCCCCAAGATGTTGGAATGCAACACTAGATCAACAGTTGAAACGTATGGGTTTCATCCAATCAACCAGTGACCCATGTATTTATACTTCATCAGAAGGAGAATAATTTATTATTGGAGTATACGTTGATGATATAGTATTGGCAGGAAAAAGTGATAAAACAATGGCTGATGTGAAAAAGAGCTTTCTCAGACAAATTCGAAATGAAAGATCTAGGAGAGCTGCACTATTTCCTTGGTTTAAAGAATTATTCAATGCACATTACAATCAGATTCACACAGATAACTGTACTCAGCAGCAGTACTAATTCAGCAACACCATTATCTTGCCCTTAAAATGGCTAGAAAAAGACAAGCTAGTATAATCTATATGCTTGGTGGATAAAAAAAAGAGTCTATGCTCTCAGGTGGAACGTGATAAAGACTTAGAAATGATATAGTAGCTGTATTGGAGACTCAATGTAATAGTTCAATCATGGCAAATGAAACAGAGAACAAAGGTGACTATTTTTAGAGTTGAATGATGAACAGGAGGAAATGATGGATGAAGATCAGCAGATTGAGAATGAAAAGGATAATGAAGATGTGGTCTCACAAAAGGAGATCAACAAAGAACAACATGATTTAAGCACATGTGAAATAAACTATGATTCTCCTGGTTCTGCCTTACAAAGCATAAATTCAGTTAACAATAACTGTGCAGATGTTTATTGCTCAAGTGACACAACACCATTTCAGCCATTTAACAAAGAAGTTCTTAAAGAGATGACTAGTGGTGGCTGTAAATTCAATTCTACATGGTTTAAACTGTATCTATGGCTAACATTATGTAAAACAAAGAAAAAGGTGTATTGCATATACTGTAGGTCAGCAGCCAAACATTTACTGATTTACTTTTTAGCAAAAATGCTAGTTTTGCATTCATTAAAGATGGGTATGGTAATTGGAAAAAAGCTATTGAAAGATTTTCTGGTCATGAAACCAGTTTAACTCACAAAGAAGTAAAACTTAGAAGTTCTTCTCTATTCAAACCCTCAATTGCTGATCATTTAAGTACTCATTCAACTTGCAGCTTTAAATTTTTTACTAAGACAGGGCCTTGCATTACGAGGTCATCAAGAGGTAGAAGGAAATCTACATCAACTTTTATTAGTGTGGTCTAAAGATAACGTCTCCATCCAACAATGGTTAAGTAATAATAAATATATGTCTCCAGTAGTAATTAATGAGTTGATGGGCAATACCCTCTTACAAAATATTTTGGAAAGGCTCAATCTCAACAGTCCAAGTTGGTATTCAATAATTGCTGATGATCTTGTTAATTGTAGCAGCTAAATGTGTCTATTAGGTGGGTGAATGATGACTACAATGTTTTTGAAGATCCACTTGGTCTTTTCTGTTTGCCCAATACAAAAGCTGACACCATAACAAAAGCTATCAAGGACATCCTCACTTGTTGTGTCTTACCAATTAGTATGTGTAGGGGACATGATGGAGCAGCAAATATGCAAGGAGAGTGAACAGATGTTGCATTGCCACACAAATAAAGAATGAGAACCCAGCAGCTATTCCAATGCACTGCTTTGCCCACTCACTGAATTTGTAGATGTTGGTCTCAACATCCCACTTTTAAGGGATGTACTTGATAGTGTTGGAGAAATATCAAAGCTTATCAATTTATCACCCAAACGATATCATCTTTTCAACCAACACTTGGTCCAATCTGTGCTTGGCAGTGGAGTTAGCATTAAGCCATTGTGCCCTACTGGATGGACTGCCAGAACCAGTGCCGTAGAAGCAGTCTTGAAAGACTATTCAATCCTTCTGGACATCTTAGAAGAATTCATGCTACCACACAAGATGAGTATGGATTGAGAGCCAACGGACTGCTGTTATCTCTTGCATATCTTCTTTTTGGAGCATCTGAAGAAGTATCCAAAACATTGCAATCAAAAGATCTATCACTTCAGGAGGCAGTTTCATCTGTGAAACTAGTTTCCTCCTTTATAAAAGACAAAGAACAATAATGCTTTTTCTTTGTTTTATGATGGTGTTGTCAAGCCAGCCAAAGATCTCAAAATTGGTGAACCGAAGTTGCCCAGACTGAGAAGACCTCCAAAAAGACTTGATGATGGAAGTTGTCCTCACGAGTTCACTTCACCACTAAGTTTTTATCGAAAATTGTATTTTGAAGCAGATTTACAAGACAGATTTGACCAACAACAAGTTTTACCTATAGTACTAGCTGTAGAGTCATTAGTCCTCAAAGCTGCAAAAGGTGAGGACTTTCGGAGTAGCTTGGAGAAGGTTTAAAGCCCTGCTTTCAGGATGACCTTAATTTTGATATATTGAATAGGCAGTTACCTATAATTGTAGATATCATAAAGAAAGGCTGTCCTACTGTGCGTAAAATCACTTCTATGCGTATGGTATGTGATGCAATGAATTCAAACAAGGCATATAAATCTGTTGCTTCTGAAGTTCATAAATTATTTAGACTGTATTTTACAATACCAATCACATCTTCCACCAGTGAGAGAACCTTTTCAGTACTAAAGCGTCTCCTCACGTACCTAAGATCTACAATGACTGAAAAACGACTGAATAATTGCATGTTTCTGCATGTACACAAAGACATACAAGATGAAATTGACAATGTAATGGTTGTAATGGATTGCATTTGCACATATATTTTTTGGTTATTCATATTCTTGTGTATGTATGTTATGGTAATTCATATTGTGTGGTTATTGTAATGTTTGAGCGCGCTCAGTTTATTATTATGATGTGTGTTTTAGTAAATAAGAAGAGAGGTCGTTGTTGCTTTGTAAGAGTTTTTTTGAGTTACAAGTAATATTACAGTGCTTGCTGAGGAATTCATCTCAGTTAATCCTGACCGTGTCATATTTTGGTAAATTTAGTAAATAATTTTGTTTGACCAGCATGTTTATTATAACAATAAAATTGATTTTGATCATACATATACTGTTGCCTCCCCACTTTTTGTTTGCTTCCAACACCTACACTGCAAAAATTTAGGTGGGCTAACATCACCACAAAGGTGGAATACTCACACCAATTTCATTTTACACTATGGTGGTAATGATTGTGCTAACAAATGCACTACATAAGTGATAGATAGTTACTATTAGGTGGTAAGTACCAATGGAGGCGTGACATGACTGCAGGTTACCTTTTTTGTGTGTTCATTTTCTAACCACTGATAAACTGTGTGGATTGGCAAGCTAAGTGTTAACATAATCATAGATAGGATAATACATAATTTAGACTTTCAGCTCTCACAGTAGTGTTGATGAGGTTTGATATCTAATGCTTGAAAGTTGTAGGTAAATGAAGAATTCTGTTTGAGAGGATAATAATCAGTAGTAGCAATCAAAGAAGTTCAACGTTATATTACTTTCACAGCTAGTTCACGAGTGCCATTACCATTGATAAATGTTGTTTATTTATATCTAATTGGTCATCATGTCAGAAAAGTGTAAGGCAATATTACAATTTTGAATAATTTTTATCAATGTAATATCATAAAGATTGTCAAATTAATTTTAATATATGAATATATGCAATAATCGTACTGTAAATATAAAATAACTTGAACTAAATATGAGTTTCTTAATAATATGCTTTGTTGTAATATACTTTTTCTACTTTATTCCCTGTTTCTTTAAAATATGTAAGACCACAATGATGATATGGTTCTTTCCTCATATCAATGAGTGGGATATTAAGAATCCTGATACAAAGGAAAATACAAAATCATGATACAAAGAAAGGTTTAGGAAAGAAAGGTTTAGGCAAGTATAAATAACAATAATAATGGATCACAAGGTTATGTTGTATAGAAGTTATTACTTTAATATTCAATTATAATAATTATTGAGCACTATAATTAGAGCATCTTACCTTGCAACAAGAAACTGAATTAAATTTTTATGACAAACATAGATACATGTAGCTTCATTTTCATACAATATATACTCTTTATAAAAAGAAAGTATACTATATAATGCATCTACTGCTCTCTTGTAATATGCCTCATTCTGACAGTAATAACAAAATAGTATATAATTAATTGACAAAATAAATGAATAAACTTACAGTAAACTGATGAAAGTCAGTTGGGATGTATGGTGGGCAGCTTTTAAAGCCAACTTCTTGAAATAGGTCATTGTAAGTTAGTACTGGATCATGTTCCCTCATGTTTGTCATTAAAATTTCAGTTGTCTGTTTTGCTCTAGTCAAGTCCAAAGAGTGAATAAATATTGGTCTCCTAAACTGTTGTGTCAGTATCTGTCCAGTTTTCTGTGCTTGTGTGTGTCCTAATTCTGTTAATAATTGTGTTTTATCGTCAGACGTCTTTATGTACTCTTCATGCCTAATGAAGTACATGTGTCTTGTAAACATAACACTTGAATAACGTCCATCACAGGTCTGAGGATTTCATTAATACCATACTTTGTTATGTAGAGTTTCTGAACCACACACAGTAGTTGAATTGTCTTGAGAGCTGAGCATAGATCTGGTCTGATGTTATCCAAGGTGAAGTAGAATAATCCTACAAAATATTTTTACTTTGTCAAGTACACGATTTTGTTAAAAAAAACGCACAAACCTAATTTATGGGTCTTAGTATTAGATCCAAGAGGGTTACAGACCTCCATGTCATCATAATAGAGATGAATCTGTAAGGTCAACGGATCAGTTGAAAAGAGTGGATGTGTGAACCATCACAGTAATCACCAAGCATGCCATCTGATAAGTTATGAGGGTTGTAGATCTACAAAAGAATTGCTATTAATTATATCACATGTGAAGCATAAAGTAATACCTGTTCCATAACACAACTATTTCTTAAGAGCTTCTCAATTGAGGATCTTAAAGGTATGTCATAGCATATGTGGTTTATTCTGCTAAAACCTGATGATTTTGGATCCAAACACCATCTGAGTACCTGTTCTTCTGGTTCCTATAGTAATATAAATATTATTAATAAAAAGTAGTGAATAAAAAGTATAAATTTCTGCTCACAATGAGGCTGAATGTGTCTCTGAGATATTTCATTTGTAAATATTCTGACTGGATGCAACTGAACGGATTAAGTAAGTATTCTTCATCAAAAATGTCAGTAAGGCCTGGAATCGAATTAGGATCTATTTGAGAGGTCTGAAGAGCGCATTCTATTTGCCGTCTCATGTCCAGTACAGTTCTTTCAACAAGTTGCTGGACATCTCCGAGTGTCTCATTGACAGAAGTAAGAGTCAGTTTATGAACCTCAGCTGTTTTTAAGATGAATAATGCTGCTGATCACTTTAAGTCTTTTCTATGAGAGACAGAGAATGAAAACTCACTCTGACTTTCAGTTATAGAATCAGTGCCATTTTCAACAGACCATGGATGACAACATTGGGGAACTACACTACTACTATCTGCTGTATGATATCCTTTTAAGAGTTCAGGATTGTAATGTCCTAATCACTTTATTAACTGACTAGAATTTATTATCATGAACAACTAGGAAAGTGAACAACTTAAATACAAGTAGAGCAAATGAGAACTAATTTGCACATGAACAAAAGCTATACAAGAAAAGAACAATGTAACAATGACCTAGCATAAAAGATATTAACACGAAGTAATCAACACAAACCATAATTGTATAATCCTAAATTTACACTAATTAACACACTTAAGTTAGTTCACAACATTCCTCCATCCTTAGCCAATACCAGGTATCCATCTACGATGATGAATAAAATCTTTAACAAAAACTTGGTCATGTAACTTAAACGTACGATCCTTAGTTTTCTTATCATGTTGTTTCTTTTGTGTCATTTGTTTGTACAATACCCGAGAAGATGTGTCAGGTTGTAACAAGTCTAGATGACATCTGAGCTTTCTACCCATTAAAAGTTCAGCTGGTGATACACCAGTGGTAGAGTGGGGAGTTATCCTGTAATGATACAATAGTCGAGCAAGTCTTGTTTCAATATCTCCATTTGTAATCTTTTTCAATCCTTCTTTCAGAATTTGTACTCCCCGTTCAGCTAAACCATTGCTGGATGGGTGATACGGTGCAGATCTTAAATGTTGTATACCATTCTTCTTCAAGAATTCTTGGAACTCGCCACTCGTGAAGGCTGTTCCATTGTCTGAGACAACTACTTCTGGTAGTCCATGAGTAGCAAACATAGTCCTAAGAACTCTGATGGTATCAATGGATGAAGTTGACGGTACAACAACTACCTCTAGCCATTTTGAATGTGCATCAATAACAACTAAAAATATTTTACCTTGAAATGGTCCCGCGTGGTCAATATGGATACGAGCCCAAGGTCTTTTTGGCCATTCCCAAGGATGCATTGGAACTGCTGCTAGAGATTTTTGATTACTCTGACATTGTTGACAGCTCTTCACCTTCTCTTCTATTTGCTTGTCAATTCCTGGCCACCAGACAGTGCTTCTTGCCAGACTCTTCATCCTGACAATACCAGGATGAGTTTCGTGTAATTGATCAAGCAACTTCTCTCTTCCTACTTTTGGAATTACTACTCGGCAACCCAAAAGTATGCAACCATCTTGGACACTTAACTCCTCTTTTCGTTGGGAGAATGGACGTAAATCTTCAGCATTCGTTTTAGTCCACCCCTTGAGTGTACAATTTCGTACGCGAGCTAATATAGGGTCTTTATCCGTCCAAGACTTGATTTTTGTGCTCGTTATGGGTGACGATTGTAAGGTTTCCATGAGCAGTATCAATTCACCAGGGATAGGAACATCTGCAATAGTTTCTGGTAAGGGAAGTCTGCTAAGTAGGTCAGCGTTTGCGTTTGAATTTCCCAATTTATAGACGATGTTATATTCATAGGCGCTCAAGGCCAGTGCCCAACGTTGAATTCTTGCTGACGCTAAAGATGGAATGAGACGATTTTCATTAAAAAGATGCTGGAGTGGCTTGTGATCCGAACAAATGGTAAAATGTCGACCAAACAAATAGTGGTGAAACTTCTTCACTCCAAATATAATTGCTAATGCTTCTTTATCAAGCTGAGAATACCTCTTCTCAGCTGGAGCGAGAGAACGTGATGCAAATGCTACTGGCTTTTCCGATCCATCCTCCATGATATGAGACAGCACAGCTCCTATTCCATAAGGAGAGGCATCGCATGAGAGCATTAACTTTTTCTGAGGATCATAATGGACCAACAACTTTGGAGAAGTTAATATTTCTTTAATATCTGAGAAGGCTTTCTTCTGATCTGTTCCCCAAAACCATTTCTTATTCTTTTGTAACAGAGTGTAAAGTGGTGCTAACCAGACCGAGAAATGAACGTAATTGTGCCACATTATGAGGAGCAGGAGCTTTTAAAATAGCTCGAATTTTATCTTCAGCTGGGTGTAGTCCTTTAGCTGTTATAACATGCCCCAGGTATTCAACCTTTGGGAGCATAAAGGCACATTTGTCTCGCTTCAGACGCATCCCCTCTGCCTTTAGTCGACTCAACACCTTGTCCAACGTTTGCAAGTGCTCTTCTTCAGACACACCTGTAATGAGAATGTCATCAATATAGACAGCAACGTTCTTGACACCTCTCAAAATGCCTTCTATTGTTCGTTGAAAGATTGCTGGTGCTGAGTGGACTCCAAAGGGAAGACGAGTGTATTGATATAATCCTTTGTGAGTATTGATGGTTAAGTACTACTTGGAGTCAGGTTCTAGAGCGATCTGTTGATATGCATGTGCAAGGTCAAGTTTTGTAAACTTTTTCCCTCCAGCCAGTTGAGAGAAGAGATCGTCAACCTTGGGAAGTGGGTAAGTATCTAACTTAGCGGCTTTGTTTACAGTGAGCTTGTAGTCACCACAAATTCTGACAGTTCCATCCCGTTTGATAACTGGGACAACAGGTGCAGCCCATTTTGAAAATTCTACGGGCTCTATGATGCCAGCTTTCTCCAGTCTTTCTAGTTCTTGTTCCACTTTACCTCGTAGAGCATATGGAATTGGTCTTGGTCTGAAGTATTTGGGTTGACTTTGTGGGTCAACATGTAGTTTTGTTTATGTGCTTTGTACTAGACCTAGTTCATCCTTGAACAGGTCGTTGTGACGATTTAGAACATCCTCTAATTTCAAGGCTTTAGGTTGTAAATAATTTAAGTGCAGTTTTTCCCAGTTGCGTTTTATCTTGAGTAACCAATCTCTTCCAAGGAGACTTGGTCCAGATCCTTTCACAACTGTAAGCTGCAAAGAGTGACATTGGTTTTCATATTTAACTGTGACATTTATAACCCCCTTTATAGATAATTGTTCACCTGTATAAGTTTTCAGATTGGTTCTGGATGGTACAATAGGCGGTGCTTGGCCTTTTTCCCAGTACTTGCGATATGTAGACTCGCTGATTATTGAAACCGAGGCTCCAGTGTCTACTTCCATGGTGATGTCCACACCGTTAACATTCACGGTCACCTGAATGGGTTTTACACGATTGGTATTCATGTTAAACAATGTATACGTTGATTCGTTGGGGAAGTGGTCAGCTTCCGAGTCAGTGATTTGATGCGCTCGTTTCGGCATATCTCTCAGGTTTTTCCTACGCGTTGTGTAAGTACTTTTGTGAGTGTCCTTTTGTACAGGACCCCTTTTAGAACGACAGGCCCTTGCAATGTGCCCTGTTTTCTTACAGAATGAACAGGCAACGTCTTTGAATCTGCAAACAGCTGGGGAATGGGCCCCTAGACACCGATAGCATTCGATGCTAACAGCACGATCTCTTGAGAAATTAGGATCTCGTCGTCCTTTCAGTGAGTTAACCTGAGATGAGTCCGGCCTTAGTAGATCTTTGGCACTTCGTTCAGCCGATTCGTGGGCTTGTGCAATTGTAAATGCTTTGTCAAACGTTAGAGGTGGTGGTTTTGCCAACAGTAGACGTTGCACGCAATCATCATTAAAGCCACAGATAAGGCGATCTCTAAGCATATCGTTGAGTGTGTCACCAAACTGGCAATGTTCCGAAAGTTCTCGAAGGTGAGCCACGAAGTTGGCGATAGATTCTCCCTCCTTACGCGTACGGGAGTGAAAGGAGAATTGTTGAATTGTAACAGACGGCGGCGGCTGATGGTGTTCCTGTACTAACTTCACCAGCTCGTCGAAGGTCTTCTCTGACGGTTTCTGTGGAGATACTAAGTTACGAATTAGTTGGTACGTCGATGCACCACAAACACTGAAGAGGATAGCTCTTTTCTTTTCCTGAGCTTGTACATCATTTGCCAGGAAATATTGCTCAAGTCTCTCTGCATAAGATAACCAGGTCTCTTTGCCCGGAGCAAATTCTCCCACAGAACCATGAGTTGCCATCGAAGTTTACCCTCGTCGCCAATTGTAATGTCCTAATCACTTTATTAACTGACTAGAATTTATTATCATGAACAACTAGGAAAGTGAACAACTTAAATACAAGTAGAGCAAATGAGAACTAATTTACACATGAACAAAAGCTATACAAGAAAAGAACAATGTAACAATGACCTAGCATAAAAGATATTAACACGAAGTAATCAACACAAACCATAATTGTATAATCCTAAATTTACACTAATTAATACACTTAAGTTAGTTCACAACAAGGATGATGTCGATAAAGGTGTTTCTTGTATGAAGCAAAATTGGTATATGGCTGTGTAAAACATCGAGGACATCCAAGCATACCACATACCACACTAAAACCTGGTCCAAAAGCATGTACAGTTCCTATGTGTCGAACAACATCTGCAAAAGTTGAACCTCTGAAAGACTGACAAAGAAAGCAGTGAACCAAGTCAGACATAATGATCAAGCTCAAGTGATGAAATCATGCAGCTGCAGCAACACACCAGTTTATTGATTCCTGAGTATGATTGAACTCTCTGGCGCCTCTGTCTGTAGTTTCCGATCTATTTCACACTTCAGCTGTTCATATGTTTAGTTTTTATCATATGGAATAGTCTGTCCCGGATTTTAGCAACACTCGTGGATCGGTGTGATATATGAGCATGTGTCAATCTGAGCGTCATTTCCGAGGTGTCAAAGATCGATACTCGAAGCTTCTGAAGATAATGAATTTTTCAGGAAAGGATGAAAACTTTCTTGTTAGTTGGCTTAAAGATCAAAGTTTTAAGCAAAATGTCATGGATGCATTCATTGGTTAGTGTTAATATTATAACAATAATTATAATAGTAAATTATCATTATTATAAATATCACTTTTCAGAAAATGAAATCAATGGTGATACATTTCTTCTCTTAAATGAAAGCCAATTTAAGCAACTGGTTCCTGCTCTTGGACCACAGGCAAAATTAATTCAAAAGCACAGAGACACTGTAACTGTTCAAGAGGTTTGAAAAAAGCTACCTAGTTTTATAGATGCATGTTATCTATAATATATAAATTGTACTAGCAACAACAATACAATAGAAATAATTTGTGTACTCTCTGTTGTGTTTCACTATCATTCTTTTACTTAGGGTTTAGCTACAAATAGTACAAAGCAGGATGCAGTACAAAGCAGTCATTATTTTCCCAGTCACGTTTACAAATTGTAAGCAACTAAGCTATATAATATCATAATCAGAAATGCAATCCTTTTTTGTGTCAGAACTATATTCTTGATGATGAAAGTCATGAAACCAACTATGATGAACACTCTATTATTTCCATGTTTGACAGAATTAAGTGAAGTTATATATAATGCCAAAAATACTTTTTTTGGTTTTGTTGTGGGAAGAACAAGTTTTAACTGTGAGAGAAACAAATGTCTCTGGAGAGTCAGTTAGCTCCCCTCCTTCAAAGAAAATGAAGCTTGAAGCCTGTCACTTTCTATTTATATTAGAAAATGACAAATTTACAAAAACTCTACCTGATCCTTTTCCTTTCCCCGACAATTTCACTCCAGAGATTAGTTTAGCAATGAGAAATCAGATGATGCCTCCAAGAGTCCTTGACAAATTTATAACAGCTGTTGCAAGAGCAGTGTTTGCTTTGAAAATGTACCCAACTTCGAAGGAATTGGAACGGATGTCCACACAAGCAATTGAAAGATGGGCGTTTTTACGAGAATCATATGGTTCCCCATTTGTAAGTTTTTATTTATTTATTTCAGTTTATCTACATTCAACTTAATTAAAAGGGCCATATACTTTCTCGGCTCAAAAGCCATTTTAAGGAATTTCATAGAACACCCCGTAATATGAAACGTGTCAAAGTTTCTAGCACAAATAAGGAAAACTACCTAACTCCTGTTGATGATGATGATGGTGAGGACAATGTGTCACATCAACATCATATCAAAGTTATGGCTCCTGAATACAAAAAGAGTAAACCAAATGAATCCATTGTTGATGAACTAATGAAAGTCACCTTTAAGCAACAGAGGCATGAGGATCTCCATAAAGCACCATTATTAAAAGATTTGCTGGACACATTTCCCTCTTTTCCACCATTACAGTTTTATAATCCATATTATTTCTTTCCTAGTTAATTGCAGAACTAGGCTGAATTCTTTCAAAGCCTAACATTCTTATTTCAGCCAGAGATTCTTCAGCAAGAAATTCATGGGCTTTATGGGTTATTTCTTTTTCTAAGAAATTATGTAATAGTAAAGATGTTAAGGATTTAATACTACATTTGAATCAAGAGGATAAATCTGTTGTTTCATTCATGAATTGATAATAACCATGTAATGGATGAATAAACAATTGTTTGTTTTTCAGATGCTGTATAAAAGTATGCATTAACATTACTACTACTGGAAATTCGAGATGGAAAGCAAAGGACTGAAGTAGAGAAGGCTGTTGTATTTGTTCCAGTGAGTCGAGTAAACTTGTAAATTTCATGTACAATATAATGGCTTTCCTTTTAAACAAAACAGTCAATCTTAGTGTACAGTTTCATTTCATAATAATGATTATTATGATTTTTTAATACTTTGTCAACAGGAAACAGTTAATATTAATGGCATCGTTAGACAGGTCAGTCTGCCTACTCCAACTGTGCTCATCCGAGACTCGGCTGCTATTCTAATTGTAGAATGCCAAGTCATATGCAATATGCCAGTCAAAGAGGTTCCTTCAGGTCTAATGGCAGCATTTTATGTGTTTAATATGGAATATCCAAAAGGAATACGAAAAGCTCTTACAGCATTAGAGATTGTTGTTCTCGATATTGTCCCAGCAAAGGTACACCCGAAGCTTGCATCACTTTTGTCAGCACTGACAAAGATTGATCGGTAACAGTGGATTGTTAGTAAATTTACTCTTATATTATACATTAACTTTTAGTGATATTACTTAGCCCTTATTGGACCACTGCCACGCATTTGTGACAATTAATTTTTAAATAAAAAGACCATAGTCACATTTCCGTGACACGCCCTTTTTTAATTTTTCGCGCTGGTGTCACATAATTGTGACTTGTGATAGTTTATGGTTTGATAAGAGTTTATTTTGCATTTTTTGTGGCTATTGAAGAAGGTAAGTGTTTGTTTAGTATATTATTATGTTTTACAATAAAAATTAAATAAAATAGACATGAATGCAGACCAAGTGTTAAACTGTTTGTCTGATATTGAGACTGACTATAGCACTGATTCTGATAGCAGTATCACCGATGATATTAGCACTGATACTGATGGTAGCATAGCTGTTGATCAGTTGAATACAAGTACTGCAAGCATAAGTAGGGGTACATCTACAAGTACAAGAGGGAGGTCTAGAAGATTTAGAGGTAGGAGGTGTACAGGTGCTGTTGCTTCGACGCATCTCAACACTTGACACCATAATGCTTTAGTTTGATTTTTACAGCCAGAGTTTGGCAATTTATTGTAGACAAGGCAAATGAATATGCAGCACATAAGTTACCTAAACATACATCAAGGAATCTCTTTATAGCAATTGGACCAATGTTTCATTAGAAGAAATGAAGGCTTTCATAGGTATTATCTTGAATATGGGAGTTATTCGGCTAAAAAGAATAAAAGATTACTGGTCCACTCTACAAACCTGTAACGTACCATTCTTTTGCCAGGTAATGTCACGTAATCGCTTCTCACAAATTTTCAATGTCTTACACATCGGAGAAATTGAGACCACTTCATAAATTGATAAAGTTCAGGAATTTATAGACCTTATCTTGGAAATTAATCAACCATTGTACACTCTACAAAGAGAAATTGCACTTGATGAATCTATAGTACCATTTATAGGATGTACGTCCTTCAAACAATATGTAAAGAACAAGCCTAATCCATGGGGATTGAGAGTTTATGCCATTTCGGGAAGTAAATCTGGTTATATGCACAATATTCTAGTATATGCTGGAAAACAAACCCCACTATTGCCATTACCAACTCATTCACATACAACAAAGGTAGTTTTAACACTAGTTGATTACATGCGAGACAAAGGTCATGACCTCTACACTGACAGGTTTTATACCAGTGTGGAACTAGCAGACGAGCTCACAAAGATGGGATTTTCAATTACAGGCACCATCCAAAAGAACAGAAAGTTTCTCCCTACCAAAATAAAAAAGTTAAGTACAATGAGCAAAGGTAGTGTGATCACATTTAGAAAAAAAGAAAAGATGTTACTAGCTTGGATGGATAAAAGGATTGTATTTATGCTATCTACAAAGTATTCAAATAATATGGTCGATATTCAGACCAGGTTAGTAGTACTACTAATGTTTGTATATGTAGTGATTACTTTTTATTCTAGAGGTAAGTCAAGAGTAGTGAAGAAACCAGAAGTTGTAGCAGAATACAATCAGTTTATGCTAGGTGTGGACAAGATAGACCAAATGATGAGTTACTACAGTTTTGTGCGGAAATCAATTAAATGGTGGAGAAAGGTGTACAACCTTGGTCTGGAGGCCTTTCTTCATGCGATGGAAACTTTGAACTGGACCGTCAGAGTTTCTGTGTTGGTGGAAAAGCAAGGTCAACCGTCCTTCTTAATCAAAAATGCTCCCTCAGACTACTTGGGGATGTAGATGCTCCGCAAGAAGTGGATGTTCCAAATTCCTGGGGAACTGCTCCATGGGGCCAAATCAGGTCACATGCTGTGGGCACTTCGTGACCAAGTAGAGGAAGATGGTGCTGCTCATCGATTGTCAGAGGTTGGTGGGGGTGAAAGTGAAGAAAATGTTGTTTGTCAATGACACCCTAAATGCTGATGCAGATGTTTTCCAAAACAGCATGTCTCTTATTACAGCAGGGCAACTCTCTTTAATGAGAAGGTTCCGTACGTTCTGTAATCCAGGCCTTGAAGTGCCTAGTGACAGGCCTGCAAGTGCAGTTCAACTATCATGACAAAAGTACTAAAAGAGGCATGCAAAAGCATGAAAGGCATGTGGCAGTTAGTCTACTGGCATCACACTACCGCCCTGGGTGTAAGTGTGTATAATATACCGTGCAATGTGAGTGATAATATTTGTGTTCTAGTTAATAAAATGGACAAAAACCAGTAGCAGATACAAGACAAAATAAGCTGAAAAATTATATATAAATTATGCAGTAATGTCACTCCCTTTTGCTTTGAGTACCATCAGTAGTACATAATATTAATGTACATGGGGACTATGTCCATAATTAGGACTTTCTTATTATTGAATTGTGTAATTTCATAATGGGATTGACTATGAGGAAACTTTCTCACCTGTCGTGTGATTCTCATCAATCAGGGCACTACTACCTTTTGTAGTTGAAAACGATATGTTGATTCATCAAATGGATGTGGTGACAGCATTTCTTAATGGGAGTCTAGTAGAGGAGATATACATGGAGCAACCAGAAGGTTATGTCCAACCTGAAAAAGGGCACCTGGTATGCAAACTGAAAAAATCGCTGTATGGTCTTCAAGCAATCACCATGATGCTGGAACACAACATTTGGGCAGTACATGGAGTCAAGTGGATTCAAATAGAATACTGCTGACCCGTGTGTCTACATCCAAATAGCTGACACAATTACTGTTGTTGCAGTCTATGTGGATGATCTCATTGTAATCACCAAAACTCCAGAGGAAATGACGAGAATAAAAGAAACCCTGGCAACACAACTCAAGATGAAAGACATGGGACCTCTCTATTACTGTCTTGGAATTAGTATTGAGCAAGACAAAGATCAGAAGTGCATCTGGGTACACCAGAAACAATACATTTTAAAGATGCTTGAGAAGTATGGATTTGCTGACTCTAAAGTTGTTTCAACTCCAGCTGATGTCAATAATGAGCTGAAAAAAGATGATGGTATTAGCAAAGCAGTTGATCCAAACAAGTATCAATAAATGGTTGGAAGTTTGTTATATGCTGCCACAGCAACTCGCTCTGACATTGCTCATGCAGTAGGAGTGGTGTCAAAATTAAACTCCAAACCAACAGAGGCACACCTGATAGCTGTAAAAAGAATTCTGAGGTATCTCAAAGGTACAGTTAATCTAGCACTACAATATGGAAAAACAAGTGATAGACAGCTGATTGGATATTCGGATGCAGATTGGGCTGGAGACTTAGATGATCATCATTCAACTACTGGGAATTTGTTCATAATGGCCAGAGGATTAATTGACTGGCTGAGCAAGAAGCAAGGAGTTGTTGCACTCTCAACATCTGAAGCTGAATATGTGGCACTTAGTGCAGCTACTCAAGAAGCAACTTGGTTGAGAAGGTTATTGTCAGACTTTGAACGTGAGCACTGCTACACCAACAGTGCTGATGGAAGATAATCAAGGGGCCATTGCCATCGCAAAAAATCCCATTATACATGCAAGGACAAAGCACATTGATATTCGTTACCACTATGTTCGTGAAGCTTTACAGAAGAGAATAATTGAGCTGAGATACTGTCCAACAAGTGACATGATTGCTGACATACTGACCAAGCCACTGAATAAAGGAAGGTTCGAAACTCTACGATTGGGTATGGGACTAATGGAACACAAACTGCCAAATTAAGTGGAAGTGTTGGTATATGAGTGTAATTAGGCAGTTGTGTGTCATGTGTTGTATATGTATTGATAGGTTTAATTAATGTGTCTCGTCCTAGGTCTTCCTTCTTATCCTTCCCTTAGCCATCTCTTTGTTTATTGTGTTTTTTGTTATGATTTTGTGTGGGTCTTTGTCCTTATGACTTGAGGCTCTGCTCTTTTCAGTTGTGTTTTTAAGTAGGACCTTATCTGATTTGTGTATTCTATATTTTGATCCTTAAAAGTAATTGATTTCCTGTGAGTCTATTGAGATATCTCGGTGACGGATTTACAAACGCGCCTGCAAACAAACATGATATTTATTGTCAATTGGTCCATACATACTGTATGAAATGGGTAATTCACATCACCCATTCTTTTTTGTCCTCTAATGGGTCTTTCAAAATAATGTTTCACTTATTCGAAACAACACAGCAATATCATAGCTATTAGTTATCAGTAAGTTGGTGAAAAATTGAGCAGTGGAAGGAAGATCATTTACATGTATAATTTCACTATTTGGAGTCTGTAAAAAGTGTTGAATGTTGGTTAACTGTCTAGAATGGAGAGCACCAAAAAAGGGGTACCAACTAGTATTCCAAAATGAGACATTTTTAACATTAGAAGGAATATTAAGACTACTATAGGCTGTCCAAGTTGAGAAGAGCCACCCAGATGTATGAATAACTTTGCCGTTCTACGTGCTATCAACATGAAACTTGCACAATCGATTTAGCTCGCAAATGTGCATTTTATATATAAAATTTGGCTCTCTAGCACTACGAGAAAGTACCAAACTAGAAAACTCCATAAATTTTCAATCGCATACCTTTCACATACTTCAAAATATTGGCAAACTCTAAAAAATATGTTACAAAGTATGGTTGAGCAGCACGATCAGCAAATGTTTTACAAAGTGTTTTTTGGTTTGTACTTTGAAGTTTGTAAAATCGAACAAGACGTTCATATACAAAACACCAATAATTATCTGATGACGAATGACAACGAATGTCAGATGCAAGATGAAAGATGTAAAGAATATTCAAGGTTTTCACTGCAATGTTCAATTCCATAGCACTCTTCATATTTAATAGCATGTAGCCAAAGGAAACCAACTAAAATGCTCACATCTTCCTCTTTCCATCCTTCTACACGTAATGGCATTGAAAATAAGAACTGACATATTCTATACAGTAAAACAAAGCAATCATATTGCTGTTTAGGAATTACACTGTGAAGAATACATGGAGCAACTTTAACAAATTTAATAAACTCCTCTGTTTTCCGATGGCCTAGGTGATGCTTACAAGAGTGATCACATAACCCTGTGACAACTGGAAGTTGGCCATCTTTAAACTCAGACGTCCATGGTACACAACTCAGAGCATATGCGAGCTCTGAACAATCAAGCATGCTTTGTTGTGTTTCATCACCACGCCCAAGAAGTTCTAACTCAGTTCACACAAGATTCAGCACAACATGCATGATGTCTATAACAAGGTCTGGTACTAGACTAGAGTACAGTACACATTAATATATGCTAGTGCCAAATCTCAGAATCAGTTCAATAAACTGTGATATCCTTTCAACTCTTTTAATCTCATTAATACTTAGTTTTGTTTGTAATTATGTTAGTTAGTATCTCTACTGTTAATTGGTGGTAATTGTGTTAATAGTTTTGTCACTTAGCTCTTTCTGCTTTTTACTTTGTATAAATAGGATTTAGTTTTTACTTGTATTCATTCTATCCATTAAAGTTATTTCACCTTAACCAAATACTACAATTGGTGACAAGGGTTGTGGATTCCAACCAAACAATTGCTACTGGTATAACACAATTTGCAACTCTCAAGGAATTCATTTCTGACGTGGAGACAATCACAAAATACTTCAATCGTGTGCTACTATACTTCGAAACAAATGAAGTGGCAGATGTCAAAAGGGTGCCTATTCTCCTCACTTCCATTGGACCCATGACATACTCACTGATATGTGACTTAGCAGCTCCAGAGAATCCTAAAACATTAACTCTGCCTGCAATTGCTCAATTATTAAAAGACCACTTCGAACTAAAAAGGCTAATTATTGCAGAAAGGTTTACATTCCACAGACAGAATCAGAGGCCAGGTGAAACTATTGCTGAATATGATGTCGCTCTAAGAAAATTAGCAGTTACGTGTGAATTCAAAGCCTACCTGGAGGAAGCTCTTCGAGATAGATTCATATGTGGACTTCGTAGCAAAACCATTCAATGTAGGTTGTTATCTGAGCCTAAACTTACTCTGGCGAAGGCCATGGAATTTGCCCAAGGGATGGAAGCTGCTGACCACAGTTCTAGAAGACTGAAAGGACAGGAACAGCTTATCAAGAAGGTCATAGGGACGCCAGTCAAGCCAGACATTAATAACAGATTGAAAAATTGGCAAAGTCATTGTACACATGGTCGACCGAGAATGTCAATTGATTGATTGACTTCTTTGAAGAGAGGCCAAGCTTATATCACATTAAATCCAAGGATTACTTTAACAGAGATGTCAGAATATTTGAACATTGGACGGTGTATGAAAATAAATTACACAAACATTATTACACAATGAAATAAATAGGGTTAATAAATTTTGTACATGCCGCTTATGTTCAAAATTTTTTTAACACGTAAATTTTTTACATGAAACTTTGGTAACGCAAACGTTTCCCAAGCTACGGTACTTCCCTGAGATAAAGTTACGGACATGCAAGTTAGTGCTGAAAACGTACACAAATACTGCAGCCATAGTCCATTGCTTGCAACGGGTAATGTCAATAACATCACTGTGCAAACACACATAACTGCACAAACATGAACAATATTATTGTGTTTAACTCTTTAATGTGCTGTAATGCAAAATTGCATTTGCAACTGCTTAGCAACAGCAGTTGTTTACTATTGGATTTTCTGAATGATGAAGAGAGCAAGAAGCTATAGCGAGGGCAGTAAGAGATACCTCAGCTCTGATCCAGAGAGTATTCTTCAATATTTAGACGCAATTACAAGTGATGAGGACTCTGGGTCAGAATTTGAGGGATACGTTACAGAAGATGACAACTTGGAAGACGACGACACAACTACAACCCGTTTTTCTCAAAACGCACGCACACACACATCTTATGATGACGCTACACACACACCTACAGACTACAACACTCATTCTTGTCAAAGCAAATCACTACATAGTACTACCACCTTCTACTAGTCTAACTCCCTCTACTCACACCACATATTCAAGCAAAGGTAACAAGCAATATTATATAATTCATTGTAATCATATTTTGTTGTTAGCCTTTACTGCAACACCTGGCTTGACAGCTCAGTCACTTCAAGAGCCAATTGACTATTTCCATCTCCTATTTACAGAAGAAGTGAAAAATTATGTATTTATAGAAACCTGTAAATACGCTGATCAAAAGACACAACAAAATGCAGAGTACTTACAAAATCACAAAGAAGCAAGAGGTAATCAGTGGTTGAAAAAACCATGAAGATAGAAGAACTTAATCCATTGCTAGCTATTTTGCTTACTATGGGTATTGTGGGGTATCCTAAAGTGAGGTAAATAACAAATGATTAATGATATTTAAAGTAAAATTTTTTATTTGTAGAGATTATTGGAGTACAAAGTGGCCTTTCCACAACCAACTATTTTCTTCCATCATGTCTGGGAGACGCTTTGAGCTGCTAATGAGTTTCCTACACTTAAACGACAACACAAAGCAGCCTACAAGGGAAAGTCCCAATTATGACAAACTCTACAAGATCAGGCTATACCTACACAAGCTTATGACACAGTTCAGGTCTGCTTACACACCAGAGCAACACCTCTCTATAGATGAAAGCATTATCGGATATAAAGGTAGACTCTCCTGGATTCAATATATGCCAAAGAAGCCTACCAAATGGGGTATGAAGGCGTGGTGTTTGGCAGACTCCACAAATGGCTATATTTGGAATTTCAAAATGTACACAGGTAATAAAAATTGTGACATTTATCTCAAAATTACAAACTATTGATTTACACACACACAGGAGTGATTAAGTTTTAAGTAATGTACAATAGTTTATGTTTAACTTACAATAGGGAAAGAAGGTGAATCAGTTTCTGGCCAAAAGGGACTTGCCCACAGAGTTGTGTTGTCACTAGTCTCTGGTTTGGAGGGTAAAGGGTACAGAGTTTTTACAGACAATTTCTATACTTCTCCTACCTTATTTCTGGATCTGCATGATAATGGATTTGACGCTTGTGGAACTGTACGTTTAGACAGAAAAGGTATCACTGAGACATTCAAAAAGTAAAGCTCTAACTAAAGGTAGTAATAAATAGCAATAAGACATTGAATAGTTTAATGTAATAGGTAACACTTACTTAGAAGAAATAGAGGCTGGTGTGATAACTTGCTTGAAATGGCGAGATAAGAGAGAAGTTAAACTTCTTTCAACACTTCATAGTGGAGAGGAATTTGTAATCATAAACCGGAGGACAAAGAATGCTAGGGAAAGAACACAGTGTATAAGAAAGCCACAAATAGTAGCAGATTACAATAAACACATGGGAGGACTTGATCTTAATGAGCAAATGATACTGTACTACGGTTACTCCCACAGGTACATTAGCAATTTTTAAAATGAACTAAGACTTCTTATAGGTCAAAGAAGTGGTGTAGAGCCAATGGTTTTCTGCAATAACGGAAAACGGACAGATACCGCGGAATTAGCTGTTAGAAACGGAATTCGTTGGAACGAAAATGAGGGCATGGTTGCCTTGCCTTCCGCACGTGCAATTATTGACGCATGACCCCAGCAACTCCGCGCAGATGGAGAAGTTGCCACAGCTGCAATGGCAGCCACTGGACCAGCGCCAAAAAAGGCTAGGAGATGCACTCCTCTGACAAGGCAATTCAAGACCGAGTTGTACGCTGATGACGGAGTACTATTTTGCTGTTATTGTGATCACAGCCTTGATTTCATTCGTTTAGACACGGTGAAGGACCACTTAAAGAGTAAGAAGCACGCTACTAGGAAACAGGGGCTAAGGAAAGTAAGTCCAGCAGCACATCTTTGTGTGGTCTTTCCACCGGCCGACAAGCAACGTTAGGCATGGTACTTAAATTGAAGGATTTAAGGGATGGGTTTGTGCTAGACTACCTGAAAATGTGTACGCTCGCAGATATTTCTTTGGAGAAAACAGAGCGAATACGTCCATTTCTAGAGAAGCACTGTAAATAGGCAGGTGCAATACCCAACGTCTGTACACTGAGAAGTACTTATGTCTCTCGCTTATTTGAATCTCACTTTTTGACACTAAAAAGTCTCCTCTGTGACAAATATGTCTGCATCACTGCAGAGGAGACCACTGATGTGCGTGACCATAATATTATTAATCTATTTGCTAGTGTTAGAAGGAAGTCTTACCTCATTGGAGTTGTTAAAATAGATGCCTGCAACCACTGTACATTCAGTCAAGCAATTATAAAGGCAGTTAGCGAGATTGGTATTAACTTTAACTGCATTATATCTATTGTCACAGACAATGCTTCATACACAATGCTTCATACTGCAAGAAAGCATATCGAGAGGTACTATCAGCTGTCTACCCTAACTCACTTCATGTGCTTTGTATTGCCCACATTGTTAACTTGGTATCTGAAGTTTTCCACCATCATTCTCATTTTAAGTACACATCTGACTTGATTTCAATGATCAAGTTATCTCTTTTTAAGAAACCAGGGAGAAAAAGCCGCTTCCCTAAGTTTCTTGGTGACTACATTACAGCCTCTGAGGTAAAACTTCCTCCGGTTCCTGTATCAACAAGATGGAATTCATGGTACAAAGCTGCATCCTACCACGCTACTCAAATCCAGTTATATGAAGGCTTCTATAAGGCTAAGAAAGCACAAGGTGTGGCAGTAGAACGGATCATTGAGATGGTAACTCACAAGACTCTATACCCAGAAATTAGGTTGCAGCTCTATTTCTTCAAAGAAAACTGTCAAAGGCTGATGGCTGTTTTGACATCGCTGGAGGCAAAGGATCTCCCACTAGCATGTACTGTGTACAACACTCTTGGAGATCTCAGGGCATACTTACGAGCCAGAACAACTAAGACCAGTTTTGGAGAAGAAACCAATCACTTGCTACAAAATCTCCCAATTGAACAAAGGAAAGTACAGATAAAATCATTTCAGGCAGTGTTTAACCTATCTCTACAAAAGCTTGAAGTACACATAGACAACCTACCAGCTTACTCTTACTACAAAGCAGTGAGGATATTCGATCCTTGACAACTACCAGTGCTTTCACATGACATCAGTGACTACTCTGCAATACCTTCACTTAAAGACCCATCTCCTGCACTTTTAGATGAATGGTTGATCTATGTTCAATACAATTGCAATGAGCTACAGCTACCAAATCCTATCTGTGTGAATGACTTTTGGAAAGTGTGCATACCCGTTTCCCCAATTTGGCTGCTATTGCTATGGAGGCAATTTGGATACCTGTTTCTTCAGTTGATGTGGAGTGAAGCTTTTCACAGTACAAACACATACTAAATGATGTCGTGAGAGTTTAACCAAGGAAAACATTAAGCGATAGGTCCTACAATGGTGATATTGAGGGACAATTTTCATGAAACTTTTTATCTTTAGCACTTGTTCAGTATCATTTTTTGTGTAAACATTTTTGAAATGGATTTTCTGGTAAAAACTATTTTGAAGCGGAATTAGTAAATATATGTAATGGAAAATCGTTCTTTTTGAAACGAAAAATCATTGGCTCTAGTGGTGGAAACGAGCTTTCTTCCATCTGTTAGATTTAGCAGTTGTCAATGCTCACATTTTATATAATAGTGTGTCTGCAAAGACTATCAATCAACTGGATTTTAGACTTTATCTTATCAAGTCCTTGCTTGAAGGTCACACTGCCCGAGTTGATACACGACACTATTCTTCAACATCAACACTTCCTCTTAGGCTCTCTGAAAACCATTTCCTGAGCCCATTCCTAGCAATAGCACATATGGTGGACAGCATGCTTGTGAAGTTTGCAGGGCAAAAGGAGAAAGAAAGCAGACACAATAATGATGTAAAGTGTGCCATGTGCCACTACATATTTACCCATGTATGGAAGTTTACCATACTGTGCTTCACTATAACCAGTAGTTACACAAATTATAAACAATCAAATGTTATAAACCTTGTACATTACTTGACTTACAGTGACAGCTTGAATCTTCTATAGCTTAAATTGAAAACATGTCTTAGTATCATGTCTGTGTTTAGCCTATATAGTTATAGCTTAGTAATTATTACATGTAATACATGAAAGTAAACAACAGTACAATTATAACACTTACATAGTTATAGCTTAGTAATTATTACTTGTAATACAAGTAAACAATACTAGTAGTACAGTTATAACACTCTCATACAAAAATTATCCTTTACATCTCTTTTTATTTCTTCTTACCTATCAAACAATAATCAATTATATGACATAGGCTTCTGGCTTTAGCCAGGGGTATTCCTCTGGCCTTGTTGCGCCAACCTTCTGTAAATATAGCTTCAACTGAGTACTTGAGTATTTATTTCAGTACCATCGCCAATCAGGGCTTCATACCTAAAAAACACAAAAGTAATACTCATGATACTAAAATATAAAGATAAGGAAATGATTACTACAACACACAACACCAGTAGAAAATGAAAATGGATGAAAGTAGATTGAGATTGACTTACATGTACATGTGGAAACCATCTTTGCTTTTACAACGAATGTAGGCGTGTCCGAATGGGTGGAGCTTCCAAGCAAGCCCGAGTCCCCCTACTTTTGCCTTATTTTCTCTTTTTCTGAATGTTTTTTCTTTCCCAAAAGTTGTACAGACTTGGAAAAACATCTACCTAACAGATTTGTATAATCAAATTGCTTTGGTTTTAGGTTTGAAGTATTTCCCGTCGAGTGAGTTGATTGTCGATCTTTTCTCTCCATGTTTGGCAGTATATCTCACTTCTACTACTTTACTAAAGCTTATAAATAAGTCATACTGTGCTGGCATGATTGCTAAAGAGATTCAAATGTCACTTATGTGCAGAAAACACTGCTTTTTGCATTTGGCAAGTTGCACTCTAAAATGGTTGCCATCCTGAGAAGACGCCGTAAACAAGGTTGCCTAGCACCATGAATTTTTGGCATACAGTTCTAAATCTTGGAATACCTTTGCTAGAATGATAGGCCTACATATTACATAAATCATTTAGCTTTATTACACAAAACAAATAAAAAAATAATCATGAAAGAAAACTGTATTTGCATTATCTACTTTCATTACACTGTAAATCGATGCCATCAAGGAAAAGAAAGTCTCTTTAGCTTGTAAAACCTATTCTTAATACTTGTGATGCATTTGTTGTTGCCTTACTGCTTTTCAGAATTATGACAATTTGTAAAAAAGGTGTCAAAATTCATTGACAACCACAAAATGGGCTGCCCACGCATGTAATTAATTAATTTTAACCCTGCCATTGTTTTGTTTCTTCTTCAACAAAGATACTTTTGTGTTTGGACCATTTTTATAAAGTTTTGGTAAGCACAATTATAGCTATATTTGTTACTTTAGTATATATATTGCCATTTCCAAAGAGCTTAGAAGGAGCAAAAGCATGGAGGGAAAGTTATCGGCAGACTAGCAGCCCTTTCAAATCATGCAAAAGCATGAAAGGCATTTGGCAGTTAGTCTGCTGGTATCGCACTACAGCCCTGGGTGTATATGTGTATAATATGCAATAAGTGTCATAATATTTGTGTTCTAGTTAATAAAAGTATTAACAGATTATCAAGTATGGTTATAGGCTACGTGCCATGTTACGCTGACTTTGAAATAAACCAAAGTGTACTGAATGTACTAATCCTCCCTCTTAGTATTGTCCCATGTCTGTTAGTCTTAACTGAAAGGTGATGTTAATGTATTTCCTTAACAGGTTGCTTAAGCAATGTTGCTGTCAGGATACTTCCCAGACTGAAGGAGATATTGGAAGCAACTCAATGGATTCTTGGTGAGTACTTAAATATGTTGGGCAACTCATTGAGTGCTAGCCTGTCTAGTGTGGTTTCCTCCTGTCACACTGGATCAAGTAGTAGTGGAATTATGGAATGGAGGTTAGAACTGCTGGTAAGAGTAGGTCCTTTGTCTCATGGTGAAGTTGCTCATTTAAAATGTCAGCAATGGATCCTGGCAGCCTCTAGGTGTGGACATGGTCAAAAGCGGATTCTCTTTCTTTAAAAAAACCAAAATGTACTCTTGCTGGCTGGCTAACTTCTCAATGTTTAAAAATAAAAACAAATATCACAGTGCAAACACGAAGGCACCCCATGACAGTCAGGGCAAAGCAGCCCATCATGGGCTTTCACCTTTTACTAAAAAATTGCTTCTTTTTTTGAGTGTATTTCAGTACTTCAAACTTAGAATATCTAAGGAAAATTATGCAAAACAATATAATTTCTTCAAGGTGTATTTTATGTTTTGCACATGCTAAGTTTCTTGTTCATTTGTTGATGGTTGACAATAGAGATATTAAACAAATTGTTAAGTCTTTAGTCCATTGCATGCATTCCTGCAACAAGTAATGCCTATAATGTGAGCAAACACAAGTAGATGCAAAACATGTACATTATTATATTATTGTGTTCGTTTAATTATGCAGCGATGTATGGTTGTCTAGTACAACCTCAGTCTGGAGGCCTTTTTTCTTGCAGTGGAAGCTCTGACAAAAGACAAAAGGTGACCATTTTTCTCAAATCCCAGAGACCGTCTCATGGTGACATTGCTTGTTCAAAATGTCAGCAATGGATCCTGTCAGCCTCTAGGTGTGGACATGGTCAAAAGCTGATTCTCTTTCTTAAAAAAAACAAAAATGCTACCTCAGACAACTTGGGGATGTCCAATGAGGCACAACTCCGCAAGAAGGGGATGTTCCAAATTCCTGGGGAGAACCTCGATGGGGCCAAGTCAGGTCACATGCCATGGGCACTTTGTGAGTAGGTAGAGGAAGAGGGTGCTGCTCATCAATTGGCAGAGGTTGGTGGCGGTGAAAGTGAAGAAAAGCAACCTCCACTAATCCATGATCTTCGTCAATGACACCCTAATTGCCGATGCAGACGTTTTCCAAAACCATGCCAGCATGGCACTTATTACAGCAGGGTAACTCTCTCTAACGAGAAGGTTCTGTAAACTGCCCTGTGATGGAGTACTTGATGAAAGTGTGTAATGGCTATGTGGATGCATGCAAATTCAAGGGATTCAATTTCTCCAATGAAGGTGGCGTAATCCAGGCCTTCAAGCGCCTAGTGACAGGCCTGCAAGTGCAGTACAACTGTCAAGACAAAGTACTAAAACAGGCACGGAAAAGCATGTGGCAGTCTGTTGTTATCACACTACCACCCTGGGTGTATATGTGTATAATATACCGTGCAATAAGTGTGATAATATTTGTGTTGTAGTTAATAAAATGGACAAAAACCAGTGGCAAATACAAGACAAAATCTAGATATAGAAAAGAAGCTGAAAAATTATATAAAATCATGCAGTAATGTCACTCTCTTTTGCTTTAGTACATAGTACTAAAGTAGTACATAATATTCATGTACATGGGGACTATGTCCATAATTAGGACTTTCTTTTTATTGAACTGTGTAATTTCACGATGGAGTACTTGCCTACATTCGAAGGAGAGGAGGAAGTGGAGGAATGAGTGTATACCCATTTAGAGCCTTCAGGCCAATTACGGAAAGCTAGCCACAATTTTTTACGGAGGAAGGAAAAAAAAAGATCTAAGCACAAACATAATTCTCTTCTTTGTATAACTATATTTATTTATACTTAAAAGCATTAACCCTTTGACAGGCGAGGCAAAGTAATTGGTATCACGCCCATAGGCGGCTACTTTTCCAAAAACGCTTTTCATCAATAGCAACGCTTTAAAAGCTTACTGTAGCAACTACGTGACACTTACATGTAAGTAACTAGTGTGACAGGATATATAGGTTGTTGTTTTTACCATAACAACAAGAAAAGCCGTATAATGAGAGCTCAACTCTGTACTATAGTACAACAAAAAACGCTTACATTTCGAAGCCAGGGCTGAAACAGTAGAACTCGACTGATCATCTTTATGAGCATAGAGTTGATCTCTTTGTTGTGTGGGGAGTCTGTTGATACTTTGTTCTAAGTCAAACGATGTAAACTAAGTGTACTATGAAGGTTTTCTTGGACACATCTCATAATGAAACAATCACATCCTTTCAATTTATTTGGGTGGAGCTTTCAATCGGGCAAGAAAGCAATCGACTGACGTTTTTGTTTCTTGTATTAACCCTTTATCGACCACACCTAACTTAAAAATTTCACGTGTGACCAAAAAAACACGAGTCAAACCATCGATTATTTATTTGTGTTTTAATCGTATGTTTGGTGACTGTAGTCGCTTATTGGGTGTCTAGGGTATCTAAAAAGCATTAAAGGTAAGGTGTATAACAAATATTTGTTCACATGAACGTTCAACGAGGGATAAAAAGTGGACCTAAAAGTGGAAAGTAAGCGATATTGTTTGTAACGATTTCTCATGTTTTGCTTGTAAAGTTGTGAAGGTAAAGGTTAGTTATTATGTATATTGTGTGCATTACAATGATATAAATGACTGTTTTCTAGTTTTACTATGCTTTCTATTTTTAGAAAAATGGGCGTGTCCTTTGGGTGTTAATATATATGATACAGTTTGAAACAAGAATCTCGGCCATGATGAGAATCAATACATAATGCTACATCACATTCGTCACATCTAAGTGATGATTCGTGACGTACTCCATGAAAATCACAGCAGTATATACATCTTCCTTTTCTTCCTTTGATAGGAAAATGTGATGCTCTACTATCCAAAGACTTATCACTGACAAGTCTCTTTCGTGTAAGTGTTGCAGTTGTAGCTTTTTCATAAATCTCGTAAGGTAATGAATATTTTTTTCTTGAGTTGTAATTCCCAATAAGTGTCTCTGCCAGTTTTAGCCGGTAAGACTTGTAGTCGAGATGTAATGTTTGTGAAATATGAATGCATTTGAGATGCATACTTCTACCAAAAAGTAGAAAATATACCTGTATGTGATTAGAAATAAAGTATTTATTATAGAACTGTGCTCTTACATGTAATATTTTCTTGACTTCATATTCCACATATAATATGACCGAAGCTGGTCGGTATGGTCAACCCCACCCATGTACTGGTTGTACATGCTAATTGACTTAGTTATATTAGTACCATCCTTCTGTTTGCGCTGGCAGAATACTATTGAATGTGGATTAGATTGAGTAGTTAATACATATACTAATTTTTTGTCTCGCCATACAGTTGCTACCATGTTTCCACATTGTTGAAATTTGTGTTCACCTCTCTCCAAGTCACCTATAAAATCATAATTATTTTACATACACAAACATAACTTACCTAATTTCACATTCTTTATTACCAATGGTATTCCTTTTCTATCTTTCCTAAAGGTACTACATGCATAAATATTATCTCTTTCTAGTTTCTCCAATAAACTAACAGAAGTAAAAAAGTTGTGAAAGTAGAGATGGTAATTCCCTCCATCCAAAGGAGAGACAACTTGACAACCACACTTTCACCAAGATTTTCCAACATTGCATCACTATCTTTCCCCGAGTACACATAAAATTGACTAATGTACCCTGTATGACTGTATGCTCTTACCCAGACTTTTATGCCACGTTTGATGGGCTGCTTAGGCATATACTGCTTCAGAGTTGACTGACCTTTCAATTTGATCATCGCTTCATCAACAGAACATTCTTTATGGGGTGAATAATTATGTACACATGTCTGTTGTACAGCTGTCAAAACAGGTCGGATTTTTGCTAACTTGTCATACCCATCTTTACCACACATTATTGTTGTAAGTGAAGTGAAGGTATCGTTTTAGTTCAATAAACCTATGGTGAGCTGTTCGTGAGGCAATGGGAAAGCAGTGAAAAGTGGTATGGTAGACCAGTTATCATACAAGCCTGATCTTCTACTTAATCTCATCATAATGGTAAAGCCAATAAATGCTTTTATTTCATCTTCATTTGTTTCCCATTGTTTTTGGATTACTCCCATCTGTACTTTCTAAGCACTGCTTAGCATACTAGTTGGTGTGAGATATCAGTTGATGTGGGAAGAATTTGAGAAAAAGATTGTCATCATCTGATATTGGTATAGTTGGTCTTACATTGTTAGTAAAAGGATGTTCTTGAACTTCACTTGGTACAAGTCACGATTGATCACAACTACTACCATCTTTATGTTGTCTTCTACCACCACATCCATGTTGTCTGCTACCACGTCCTCTAGTACCATGTCCTCTAACCACATGTCCTCTAATAGCACATCCTCAACTACGTTGTGTACAGCTTTCACTTACAATAACAGTGCAACTCATGCTACTTCTTTGCTCATTACTCTCTTCTTCATCACTTTGTTTAGCGTCCTGTACTAAAAATAACAGTAAGCTACTATAGCTTGATATTTTTACTATCACTTACACCATGCGTCCTTATTTCATTGTCAGTATTATCATGTTTATCACCATAGTCATCATTACCAATATCAACATCATTATCGTCATCATCACTACTACTGTTTAAACCAAAATCTTCATCACTTCCTTCAAAGAAAAAGTCAAAATCCTCATCCTCTACTTGTTGGATGACTTCCTCTCATATTACAAGTTCAGCTGAATATAATAATTTTGTTTATCAGTTTACAATATTATTTTTCAAAATAACAAAGGAATAATAATAATAGTATACGGTAATATGTTTAAATAGAAACAAATGTTTGCTGAAAAGTGAAATAAGCTAAAAAAGGAAAAGAAAAGGTGAGCAAACACGATCGGCGCCATATGGCGCATTGGTCGTTTAAGAAAAGTAAATATTTGCACCATATTGCGTATTGGTTGGTAAAGGGTTAATATTACTGTTCTACCTGGCGTTTTTTCACTGATAGTATTATAAACTTAAACTTATTAAAATCATATATGATCAAATTGGACCATCGTAAGGCCATTTGATATGATTGATGACCAGGTATATACACATATTATTATACACGCGTACATAAAATCTAGACACAAACTTGTTGTTGATGTATATGAGCATGATTCTTAGTATTCATAATATAATTTGGTATGGTAATCTTTAAAACATGGTTGTACATGCAAAAGAGTTTTACAAATGTTACATTGGTACTGTGTTTGTGATCTTTTTTTTCCTTATGCCTTACATACTTCACACTGGGGGCGTCCTCCATAAGGTGTATCTTTTGGAACAGGTTCTGGAAATCCGCGTTCCCTCAATCTCATTGGAAGTGTTGTTGTTGGGGCAATGTGCCTTCTGTCAACTGGTCATTTGTGACCATGTAGTAGCCCAGCTACCAATGACAACCGGAAATCAAGCTGTGGTAAAGGCTTTTCAGCAACCGTATTGTACAAAATATTGGCGTTGACAATGGATACGCCCATGAAAGGGTTAATAGATCATCAAGTATGTTTATAGGCTATATGCCATGTTACGCTGTCTATGAAATAAATCAAACTGTATTGAATGCACTAATCCTCCCTCTTAGTATTGTCCCATGTCTTTTAGTCTTAACTGAAAAGGTGATGTCAATGTATTTCCTTAACAGGTTGCTCAAGCAATGTTGCTGTCAGGATACTTCCCAGACTGAAGGAGATATTGGAAGCAACTCAATGGTTTCTTGGTGAGTGCTTAAATACGTTGGGTAACTCATTGAGTGCTATCCTGTCTAGTGTGGTTTCCTCCTGTCACACTGGATCAGATAGTACTGGACATTCTGCTACTCTTTTGTCCAGTAGACCAAGATCAAAAAAACCATCAACCAACAATGGTAAATCTATTAGGGGGGATCCAAGCGGCCAAGATGTGATGTCACAGTCAAAGAGGCAAAGATACCTGAATTAAATCGTCCTCAAAGAGAGCGCTGCATTTTTTTCGATCACCTTGCTTACATCTTGCGAGGTTCAGTGATGGTGGAAGATTAAGGTGAACCGTCCTTCTCAATCCCAGAGAAAATGTCAGCAATGGATCCTGGCAGCCTCTAGGTGTGGACATGGTCAAAAGCGGATTCTCTTTCTTAAAAAAAATGCTCCCTTAGACTACTTGGGGATGGTCTAATGAGGCATGACTCCACGAGAAGGGGATGTTCCAAATCCCTGTGGAACTCCTCGATGGGGCCAAATGAGGTCAAAATCCGTGGGCACTTCGTGACCAGGTAGAGGAACAGGGTGTTGCTCATCAATTGGCAAAGATTGGTGGGGTTTAAAGTGAAGAAAAGCAACCTCCACCAATCAATGTTGTTCGTTGATGACAGCCTCATTGCCTATGCAGGTCAAGGACTTTTTCTAAAACCGGTCCAGCATAGCACTTATTACAGCATAGTATCTCTCTCTAACGAGAAGGTTCTGCAACTCAGCAAATTCGATGGCTCCAATTTGGCCAGGTTCGGCAATGAAGGTGGCATAATGAAGGTTCTGTAACTGCCCTCCTGTGACTACTTGATGAAAGTGGGTAATGGCTACATGGATGCTAGCAAATTCGAGGGCTTCAGTTTCGCCAATAAAGGTGGCGTAATCAAGGCCTTGAAACGTCTAGTGACAGGCCTGCAAGTGCAATACAACTGTCATGACGAAATACTAAAAGAGGCATGCAAAAGCATGAAAGGCATGTGGCAGTAAGTCTGCTGGTATCACACTACTGCTCTGGGTGTAAGTGTGTATAATATACCATGCAATAAGTGTGATAATATTTGTGTTCTAGTTAATAAAATGGACAAAAACCAGTGGCAGATACAAGACAAAATCTAGTTATAGAAAAACAATTGTAAGAAGAAAAATTATGCAGTAATGTCACTCTCTTTTGCTTTAGGTACCACCAGTAGTACATAATATTCATGTACATGGGGACTATGTCCATAATTAGGACTTTCTTTTTATTGAACTGTGTAATTTCACGATGGAGCAATTGCCTACATTCGAAGAAGAGGAGAAAGTGGAGCTTGCACTAGATGAGAATGAGTGTATACCTATTTAGAGCCTTCAGGCCAATTATGGAAAGCTAGCCACTGGCCTTAATTTTTTACAGAGGAAAGAAAAAAAAATGTAAGCACACACATAATTCTCTTCTTTGTATAACTATATTTATTTATAGCCTTATTTGTATGATGATTACATGACTAGCACTAGTACTAGCACTAGTACTTAAAAGTATTAATACATTATCAAGTATGTTTATAGGCTATATGCCATGTTACGCTGTCTATGAAATAAACCAAAGTATACTGAATGCACTAATCCTCCCTCTTAGTATTGTCCCATGTCTTTTAGTCTTAAATGAAAGGTGATGTTAATGTATTTCTTTAACACGTTGCTCAAGCAATGTTGCTGTCAGGATACTTCCCAGACTGAAGGAGATATTGGAAGCAACTCAAATGATTCTTGGTGAGTGCTTAAATACATTGGGCAACTCATTGAGTGCTAGCCTGTCTAGTGTGGTTTCCTCCTATCACACTGGATCAGATAGTAGTGGACATTCTGCTACTCTCTCATCCAGTAGACCAAGATTGAAAAGACCATCAACCAACGATGCATGACAGCCTCATTGCTGATGCAGGTCAAGGATGTTTTCTAAAACCGGGCCAGCATGTCACTTATTACAACACGGTAACTCTCTAACAAAAAGGTTCTGTAACTGCCCTTCTCTAACTACTTGATGAAAGTGTATAATGGCTATGTGGATGCCAGCAAATTCGAGGGCTTCAATTTGATGAGGTTCGCCAATGAAAGTGGTGTAATCCAGGCCTTGAAGCGCCTAGTAAGAGGCCTGCAAGTGCAGTACAACTGTCATGACAAAGTACTAAAAGAGGCCAATCGACATTACACACATTTTTTATCTTTCTGGCAATTTAGGAGATTACAGTGCTGTCAAAACAGACACATGCAGTCCGAATACCTCCTCCCTCTGTAAGTGAATACTGCAGCCATAGTTCATTTCTTGCAATGAGTAATGTCTACAATATCAATGTGCAAACACACATAACTGCACAAACATTATTATTGTGTTTAATTCTGCAGAAAACCAGCATCTGTATAGTCAAGGAATGCATAAATCGTGGCTAATCAAGGAGAGGGTTGTGGAAAACTGTAAATTCAGTTATCAATTGCATTATCATTGTTTTTATTTCTTCTTCAACAAAGACTCTTTTGTGTTTAGACCATTTTTATGAAGTTTTGGTAAGCACAATTATAGCTATTTGTTATTTTTGTATATATATTGTCATTTTCAAAGAGTTTAGAAGGAGCAAAGGCATGGAGGGAGAGATATCGGCAGACTAGCAGCCCTTTCAAATCATGCAAAAGCATGAAAGGCATGTGGCAGTTAGTCTGTTGGTATCACACTACAGCCCTGGGTGTAAGTGTGTATAATATAATGTGCAATAAGTGTGATAATATTTGTGTTCTAGTTAATAAAATGGACAAAAACCAGTGGCAGATACAAGACAAAATCTAGTTATAGAAATGAAGCTGAAAAATTATATATAAATCATGCAGTAATGTCACTCTCTTTTGCTTAAGTACCACAAGTAGTACATAATATTCATGTACATGGGGACCAAGCTTGAATCACACGAGTTAGGTTAATACAAAGTCATGAGAGGTCAGGCTTAAAAATTCGCTTACTTTATAATTATTTTTAGAGGCTAAGAATTTATAAAATCACGGTATAAGTTATAGTAGCCAAGAGGTTAAAGATTTGCTTCTTTTGCACATATTTTTGTTGCTTAAAATTTAAAAACTCTAAGGAAAGTTATCGAATACAATGGGTTAATGATTGTATACTTTGGACTGGTATTAGGTAGTAATATAGTACAGCACACATCGAAATATGTTGTTGAAAAATCTCAGCAACAGTTAAATAGAAAGTTGAATGAAAAACAACATGGCTTTAAGGGTATCCCACAACCTTAAGAATACAAACATCTTAAAGTCAGAAGATTTAGCCAAGTCACTCATTGTCTGAATAGGAAAACTTTTCAATGTTTATTATTATTACTGTAGTAACTGGTGCTTATATGGATAATTGTTGGATTAAACTATACTATTTCTTGTATTAACCTTTTACTTGTCATTGACAAGTACACTCATCATTGAAAATGTGGATGTAATTACCAATCACGAGTATACTTGTCATGCAACATTATGTTTAGTACTCTAGTATTGCTTTATGGTGGCTGCCTTTTTAGCTAGCTTCTTTAGACAGCTAGATTGCAATACAATATATACATATATACTCGATAATTTAACTTACATCACCTGATTATCAAGACTTGTCACTTATCAAAGGTAAAATGCAAACCACAAAGTATTGTACAACTGTTATGACTTAGCAATAATAGCTAAAATACAGAACAATAGCACGCAATATATTGTTCACATAACAGACTACTATTATGGTTGAAGACATTGCTAGAACTTATACTAGAGAAAAAGCCTTGAACTTGCTTGATATTGATCAGAGGATGAATGTTTCAAGTGAATAGTCTTCTGAGGGCAGTGATGAACTTGATGAAATGAATCAAACTTGTAAATACCTCAAATATCCAAAAAACATGTATAAAATGAAAAGTGAAAGAAAGGCGCAAAATAATTTAGTAACTACCGGATAAACCACGCAAAAATTAGCATGTAAAGGGTGACAAAAGGAGAGCTGAAAATATTTTAATGTCCTTTTAAGACTAATGTCTCTAAGAAATCACGATGTTTTCAGTACATTATAAATATTCAGTAGATATTGCTATAGTAAATGAATAGACCATGTCATACTATGCACCTTCAGAAAGAAATGCAAAGTCTTTCCTAAGACACGCGTGATAACTTCTTAGTAAGTAAAATAGTTGTCAGTCTCATGGCCTTTCTTTTCAGTCTTTTACGTTCATTACCAAGTAATGACAGACTATCAGATGAAAGAAGAAAGATGGAGTAAATGTAACATGCGATACAATAAAAGAAGACAGTTCATATATATCTACTGGATATGTTAGGAATACAAAAAGTATTTATACCACACAGTGAAGCTAGAAATTGATTGCTTCCTACTTTATCATAAGATAAAAAATAGAGTAAATTTGCTTTATCTTCAAACAAGCTCTAATATAGCAAATACAAACAACATCTACTAACATATATTCGCTATATATAAGTATACAAGAACGAAAGTATATTTACATAGTAACGATTGTATACTAAATGTGTCACAACTCCCTAACACATTCAAACTTACTCATTTATCTTGAAACTGTTTGAAAATATAGCAGAGACACTTCCAAATCATTGTTGAGTGGTTTCATTAGACTGTTGTAACGTTAGAAAAGCTAAACAACTACTATAACACAACACGCGTTTCTTTCTCTTGAGGTGTTACTAAATTACTGACGTCATACTAGAATATAATGCGCATGCGCAATTCTGTTAATAAAGGATAATTAAAAGTATTAACACTTGAACAATCTAATATAAAAATAAAGCGATATTGAATTTTAAATCTCTAGCATGTTCTATCTGTAATGTCATTGAAGATGTCTATAAAAAGTCAGATTTTTAAGTATAACTTTGTCACTACTCGAAGCAGAGAAGAGCATGCTTCCTTACCTACCAGCAGATGTTACAGCAACTATGTTTCTATTTTGGATCATTGTTCTTCTGCAAAACTTAAGAACTTGTCTTATGTTTCATTTTGGACCAGATTTAGAATGTGAACCTCAGAAGGTTCCATACACTTCGTTGTTGTAATGTAACAAATATTCCAAATACACTGAGTCATCAAAGCTTGAATCCCATAAGTCAGGTTACAACAAAGTCATAAAAGATAATGCTTAAAAATTCACTTACTTTATGCATATTTTTGGAAGCTAAAACCTTAGAAAATATGCTGTTGCCAAATCCCAGCAACAGTTCAATAATCAGTTCAATGAAAAACAACATGGTTTGATGACATCCCCAAACTATTACACACTTTTTAAGTTACATGGTATATATCTTTGTTTAATAACTGTTCTTAATAAAAAAGAAAAAATGCAGAAACCTTATAACAATCATCATAGGCTTCGTACACATGATCCGAGCAATATATGACTATATAGTGATGTCAATAGAAGAAACACAACTTTAGCATATCGCTGTAAAAAGTGAAGTTTGTTATACTCACATTTATGCTTACACACCATTGGTCTGCACAAGATATAGTGTGAACACCATAGCACACGAAATATTGTGTATCATTTCACAATGTGTATTAAACTTAAACTGTTCATAAAGGTAATATTTTTGTGCTACAAATAAGAACTAAACTGTTTATATAACCTAAGAACACTGCGATCAACAAGATATGATGGTACACATATAACAAATGATAGTGTATCTGGGTGTATGACATGATATTCATAAATGTCAAAATTAAAATGTAGTTTTTCACATACTAACAAGTACCAACATCAAAAACAAGAATGTCTTGCATTTTTCCAACACAGGATTGAGTTCCATTTCGAGCAACATGACACCACCAGCTTTATAAATTGTTCAATTGATTTAAATTCATGATAATCTAAAATTTACAATGTATAATTAACATAACTTAGGTGATAATGAAAACCCAGTAACGATGGATTAGGCTGTTAAATCCTCTCTTAACACATTCACTTCAGCAGAATAAGGTACATTATTAACTGAAACCTTCTGTTCTATTACATAATATATAAGGAGTATTGTTGTATTAAAGTTATTTACCTGATCCTGACATTGCCTGCTTGTTTAGGCTTATTCCATCCTCAGCACTTAAGTACAGACACATTATCATTCGTGATGATTAGCAAGGCTTTTGGGTATATTTCTGAAACATTATTCTCTAAGTTAAGCTTTATTCTCTGAGTTAAGCATTATTCTCTGAGTGATCTCTTTACTTCAAAAAAGTCTGCCTTCACTTCAAGAAAAAATAACAACCAGTATTGTGTATTTTGATAACTTTGTTCCTTCACGTAGTCTTAAATGATAATATAAAGCTATTTGTCACCTTATAATACATGTGTAGTACTTTAAGTTTATTGTTTTCTCAACCATCACAATTTCATCAGTTTGGTTATAGATGGTTTTCAATCTTACATTTCAGTCTGAGGCCCAACACTTTCTGTTACAACAGCAGTTTGTGAACCAACACTCCACTGTTTATTACTGAAAGTGGTAGCTCCCACACTACAACTTTCGCTATTAACTACAGCTACTTCAATGAGATGAAATGGTGGCCTTTTCTACCATTTCATGGTCCTATGTGAAAAGTTGTAATATGACAGCATTTGGTTAGCCTTATCAGCTCTGCCTATGTGTCTATTACGTTCTTCAATCATAACAGGTTTCATCACCTTCTCCTGTCCTCCATTAGCCAACCTTCTCCTAGTCATAGTGTCATTGTGTATAATATTATACAGATCATTGCATCAACCCTCTTGTCCTTCCATTGTAGAGCCTTCATATTTCCTTTTAAAGGTTCATATACTTGACATTGTGGCATTATAATTACAAAAGACCTTTGTATCAATGGTGACATACTTTTTATTGCATTGAAATATACTGTTAAGAAATTTTAGAATTTCTTGAGATGACAATGTTTAACTTACAGAAACATCTACATGACAACAGTTAGGATGTCAGCCAGACTAAACTGGTACATTGTAGCAGTTACATCCATGGGCGGGTATTGTCAGTGGAAAACTGTTAATGACAATACATACAAAATCAATGTTATATGGATATTACAAAAAACATTTTAAAAATAGATACACATATCCTTTTGTTCTTAGCTTAGTAGGGATCACCCTATCATGTCCATTTGTTGTATTATTATCTGTAAAAGAAAACAATTAAGCAGATTTCTGACAACAATCTACATCAATAGTAAAGATATGTGGTTCTATTTTATTATACAAGATTGTTTATCTTACATTTATTTGTGTAAATTTTATTGTGAAGCGTAAACTTAAATATGATCATAAAAATTTAGATATGTAAATGTTAAGATCATGCATCCTAAATGATGTTTTGGATTGTTGGAGATTATTAGGATTTGATGAGGATATTTCTGAATGCTCATTTTTAGAACAAATGAGTGACCAATAGATAAAGATTAGAGGCTTCTTCTACTCTAGTTCTTTTATGGAGCTGTACAAACAACATACTAAAAATTATTATCCTAAGGTGAGATATAAATATTAATTAGCCTAAGGTGAGATATAAAACTTGAGTACCATTGCAGAACTCTTGTACATTTGGATTTTCACTTGCTCTGCATCTCTGCTTTGGCATTCAAAACATTTTTCAATAGGATTTTGTGAAAGGTTCTCACTTTTTGAACTTTATGCAAAATGTCTTTTGAGCCTAATCTGTGTAATTTAATCATTTTTCAATTTATAGATGGTCCATCAAAAGTGGGTGACAAAACTTTAAAATTTCATCTTAGTAATCTGTTTAGAGCTTTTCAAAAGGTTTGAATGAGTAGCTTACCTTGGTATGGACAGAAATGTGCATATTGTGTAGTCTTTGCTTTCATTCATTTGATAATAAGTATCTATAATTAGCATGACTTCTTGGAGACATTATATGATTACTAATAGGATTACTATGTCGCTGAATGGTTTTGGTAAACCATCATGATACATTAGTTACATTAGTTTACATTATGATTAATTTGTAGTTCGCAATTCTTGTGATTTACTGTGCTTATTTCTGATATAGTGGAATCAAGTACATAGCCGTCTAAAAACAAACATTCATGTAGAATTATTTTACAGATAATGTGTGCACATCACAAAGTTTACCTTCTGAATTGGCAGAGCAAAAATGACTGGTATCTTCTGGATCAAAAATTGCTAAAAGTGTACGACAGTTAATTTTTGTACTGAATATATATGCATGGTTTGTATCTTGGATAAATATGTTCTTATTTGTTCTAAATATTTAGTCCTATATCTTTTAGTAGTAACATTACTATAAGAAGAAAGCCACAAAAGTATGTTTAGTGCTATTTTCATTGTAGATTAATGCACAATAATAAGTGAAAAAATGATTTGAATTTAAAGAATTTTAGTAGGTAAATTAATTAATAAAATTAAATAACAAAAAAGACTACATTTCAATTTTACTTTATGTGGTTCATTGTTGCATCATAGTTGGTGGGTGGATATACCAAGTAAGGGTTGACACACTGGTGTTGTGAAGTAAATTCCAGGGCATTATCAAATTTTTTGTTTAAACAGAAAACAAAAATCAACTAATAAGGAATAATAAGGCAATCTTTGTTCTGCTTTTGCAATCAAATATTGGTTTGGTATCTTTCCGTATGCTAGGCCTTTGACACCAATACAGTTAAAGCAAAAGTGAGGAGGATAAAATTTAGCCAGTGTAGACTCGATTGTAATCTTGATTCTTGGTATCTGCTGTTAGCAGATATAACTGATTATTAGCATTCTACATATTAGTGACATTAATGTGATGAGGTATGTATAATTTAGCAGGTTTTGGTAACTGACAGTTTGTATATGTCCACACAATTGGAGAGACAGGGACAAAATCTTTGAACTTGAACTTATTGCTGGCAAAGCTAACTCCAATCCATATTATAGCTTTTGCTTTTACTGCTCCTTATGGCACAATCAGTGTAATACCATATTGACTGGTGTGATATGCTAAGCCAGTTGCATCTACTGATACTTCAATGACCACTCCAAAGCTGGCTAAAAATATGTAAATAAGATTATTAAGAATTGACCAATTAAGGTTAATGAAATTCATTGGTTGCTATATACATCTACATTTAAACTATGCAAATACTTCTATTAGTCACATACAACTGTAGCTTTTTTTCTTTGTACTGTTTTTTGAATATGGTTCTTTGTTGTCTTCACAAGAAGAAACAACTGATGTTGCATCTATAGAAAAAAAGTTTGAATTTTCAAATGTTGTACATTCAACCACCATGTTAGTTAGAATTACAATCAAGCTTAACATAATGTGAAGCTTTATATTAAACTTTGAAAATAATATCTAGTGAGTGATTTATTAAAGTGATAAGTAATTATTAAAAATTACCTTACGACTGTTTTGATGGTACTAATATTGTAAAAAAGGATCAGATTATTGGTAACTTTAAAAATTGAAGAGTTGGCAGATGTAACAGAACTGTTCAAAGACATTTTATCAAAGAAAACCCATAAGATTCAATCAGTCATACCTAATTTAAAGCACTTGTGGTAAAAGTAATAATATTCATTGGTTACTATGAAGTGAATATATGCAGGTTAATTTTATTGGTCACTCTTGAAAGTTAAAGACAAAAATAATTATGTATATAGTAAATATATGGTCAAAAATAATCTTAGGGTCTCCTGACACACTACATAAGTCAGGCAGAAAAGCCAATATACTGGTGTTTGACTAAAAAGTATGGTTATTAACAACCTACCAATGACCTCTTCTTGTTTGAATTTTTTTGCAGTGGAGTAATTGTTGGGGTTGTGGTCATCTCTTCAATGTCTATATATTATATCAAAAAGCCAACATTAATGTTATTATAGTATGCAATTTAAATAAATTAAAAAAATTAACATCATTCAAAAAATCAGTGACTTCCTATTGTTTAGATCATTTTCATGAATGCCTTGATGAGCTAGTTCTTGGGGGTGTGGTCACTCTTTTCACTTTTTAATAAAAATGAAGTCTTAAAAATGTCGTGAAAGACGATGACCATCATTTTTTTACTAAAGAAAGTTTCTCCATTGTGCTTATGTGCTTGATTAATTTATATATAACTTAAGTGTACTTCTCTATTGTAATGTAATGCTTTATTGTTTATTATATTGTAGTATTCAACTGATAATGAGGAGATTAAGGTGAAGCTTGTTAAACCCGTGGGGAGTGGAGGACACAAGATTTCCATTAACACTCTCATGAATGATGATCATGGAGGTATGGATGAATAGATAAATGGATGGAAGGATGGATAGACAGATTATCCAAAGAATTCATAAATTATTTTCTATCTATTCAGATGACAGGTATTTTCATTTGTTCTCTTAATCCCATTACACCAGCTGGTCTGAGTGGACTAGCAAGACATAAGATCATATACTCAGTGGTCACAACCAATTCCTTAAACATCTTTCTAACAGGGCAGCTGAATTCCTTTATAATACTGGCAATAGAATTACACTTGTTCTTGGACAAAAGAAAAGAAGTTTCAGTGACTTACCAGAGATTGCAGAAGATCAAAAAAAGGAACAAGGTGGGTGTGGTTAATGGAGACAACTTCAAGTGGTCAGAAATTGAAGATGAAGGATAAGACTGGACAAGAGGAGGAGACAAACACAGGGAACAGAGGTGTCCCAGAGACATGTAGATGCAGCTCTTTAGAAGGAACTTGCTAGACCTGATAAAATTGTCATTGTAAGTTTTATATAACCACACCCACTCTTTAATGACCTATAGTTGTAGTCCTTGTATCTATTTCATTAATCATTGATCCATTTTATTATTATTGGTGGCTCTTATTCATAAACCTAATCATGAGAAGGGACTAGGTTTTAGAATGGAAAGTTTTGTTGTGGTGGACAACACAGGACAGCCACAAATAAGCAAGTTAACATGTATATGCTCATATCTGCTTATAGAGGTCATAATTATTAATAGTTAATAATATTTCATTGCCAAATGCATTAGCACAAAACAACCAATCTGAACAGTGTAACAAAATATTACCTTTGTTTTGTTTATGATGTGTGTGTGTGTGTGTGTGTGTGGTTTTAGTCACACTTACGGATATAATAATTGTGTTACCAGAACCCAGAACTACACATACTCAAAAGCACATGATCAATTATGTCAACATTGAAAATGTTGACATGATGTTTAGTAATGCAATAAACTTGAAGAAAAGAAAAAAAAGTAGACATATTATTTAAAACAATTTATAGATGTATATAAAATGTCTGAACAGTGTGAAAGTGAATAAGATCAAAGACTAAGTCAGAAGCTAGGTATATAGAAATTATGTTACAAATGTTAAAGTTTACTATTATTAATCTGGGCAGATAGAAATCCAAGCCACATTTGTTATTAATTCTAGTTTATCATTATGTGAGGCAAACTTTGCATATTTCTAATTAATAGTTAAATTCATGTAATTAGTACAGTATAGTACTGAACAATTATGTAATTACACTGTAGGTAGCATACATCATATGATTCAAAAAATATGAAAAGGAGGTCCAATAGATTTGAATGAATGTTTTACATCAATCCTCTAATGATGTTATTGTTGTTGTTTGCCGAATAAGAAATAAAGATGATAGAATGAAAGACACAACACCATTGATTACATCAAGTAAGTATACATGTATAATATATGTCTACTGTTCTCTGTCTCTGTCTCTGTCTCTCTTATTAGCACTCCTGAACTTCCAGTCACCATAGAAATTCATCAACTTACCACGTCAGAGTCAGACAATGACCACAGTCAGTACTACTACTAGTCTCATGTCAGTCTCTCTAGCTCTCAAAGCTATTTATCAAATGCACCAGACTTATCTCCTCATTTTAGAGACAATCTTGGAGAGAAAGACATGAAGAAGAGGGAAGAAGGCAAGATACAAGAAAAATTATCATAACTCTAGCAAGTACTAACCTAACAGATAATGTGACAGTTTTTTATTGACAGAGTTCTTGCAGCTCAGTTGATAAGAACATTGGAGTAGTAAACATAATGTTTTAGGTTCACATCCCAACTAGTGTATTTTTTTCTTTATCTAATAAAATCATACTTTCTTCTTAGATTAAAGGAAAGGTATGAGGTACAACATGAACATCTCATTCATTACTTTTAGGAACAGGAAGAGGAGCTATTGAGACCAGAGAAGGAAGCAGAGGAACATAAGTTATGTTTACAAGAACTAATGGATGAATGTCTTTACCATTAAGATGTATTATTTACTTACTTTCATTGAGTTACTTTAGTTCATTCTTTAGTATTAGGAGATACAGCTGAATGAGATGGGTGATTACAGAAAGGAGATAAAGTGATCTGTGTCAAGGGTGCCTCATTAGTGAATTACACATTAGATTTTACAGTAGAACAGTTAAGTGACAACTCACCAGACTAGTATAGGATTGAAATAAGAAATGATTTTTTCACAGAGTCAGCTGTCATTTCCTGTTTTCATAACAACATCCCAGGGCTATCCAGAAGAGGTTTAACACTTCAATAACTTTTATAATTTTGATCATTCATAGCTATGGTCTTATATGTAAGCCAATTATGATAGAAAGTGTATCATATAAATGCTATAATTTGCTATATGCTATATATTATTATGATATTGTATCAGATGAATATCAAGGAATAAGTAAAGCTAAAATTAGCTAAATTTGTACAGATATTCATACACCAGTTATTATTGCTTAAAGAAAAAATTGTTGACTTTTACTTTAGGTGTTCCTTCTCTCAATCCATTTTATTGACTTTTATTTAGACAGTTTTTGGTACATGTTTTACTTTCACCTTCTTGACATAAAGATTCCATTAAATAATAAGTCACAAGTGTCTGTCTTAACTTAATGAGAGAGTTGGTGGATATGAATTTAAAACATGTTATTTCATTTTGTATATTCAATATTCTAAGTAATGGAATCCAAATTTGTATAATGCAATATATTTACCAATAATGACTTAATTTGTGTAATACAACATGGTCCTCTCAATACATCATGTTTTTGTTAAAGATCTCTGTCAAGTTTATCATTTCATCTGGTAACTTCTGTCAAATAGGAACTCACCAGGCTAATAGAATTGAAATAAGAAGTGATTCTCCCAAAGAGTCAGCTATCATTTCATGCTTTCATGTTGACATCACAGATAATCTTCCATTCCCTAGAAGGGGTCTAAGTTTATTTAACACTTCAGTAACTCTTGAGCGATTGGTCTTTGAGAATTGTGGTATATATCTCACTACAATACAAGATTCTACAATCACAGTTTACCTCAATAGTTCATCTCTGTATTACACTTCATCTCATTCTGCTGCTTTAGTCTTTGTTCATTGTCAGGTTAATATAACTCAAGTTGACATTTACTACTAATATGCATGATTGGTGTGAATCTATATATATGGCTCTAGTATTAGCGGAGTTAATATATCTAATTCCTCTCTAGGCTTTAGAAGTGTTTGAACAAGCCAAATTATCTGCAGTGGTATTATTATTCATTATCATGATATTTCATCAAACATGTTCTCACAACTGTCTCATTTAACATGATTGACTTGAAATATGTTGTTAGGAATAGTCATTCTGGTATTATTGATATGTATTATCATCAACAGACTTCATTTAATAGTGCTGAAAAAAGCTATTGTCATTGCTGCTGGATTGACTGTACTTTATCCTCATAGAACATAAGGGCATTTGTACTCATTAATGACACAGAGTTCTTGCACAACATAGCTGGGTTTAATACACGAATTTTACTGATGTTACAATGCAAATCTTCTGTCTTCACGAGTGCAACAATGGAGAACATTGAAGTTGAAGGCAACATCAATTTTTAAAATCAAAACTGCCATGGATCAGTATTAAGTTTCTACTGGTTTAGAGACCAAATGTTGCCCAAAATTCTCAATTACCCTTTTCGTATTCAAAATACTACATTCAATATGCTATTAGGGAATGTATCCTATTGAAAAAACAAATGTAGGTGTGTGTTTTAACTTCGTTTATCACCCTAAAATTACCATTACCATTCACAAGTCTAACCTAGTCCATGACATATAGGAGCTAGTGTCTATGTTCAGGGTTACAACAATTTCGAAGGTGAGTCCACAATATTGCTGAATTAGATCTATATTTTAGAAATCCACTGACAAATAATTATGCTTACAGTTTCAGAAGATGGGATACTTTTCTTTTTTTATGGAATAAACTTAGTACATATCACTAGTGACTCAGTATTTTATAAAAACTATGGATCAGTCAATGAAGTTATAGACTCTGATGACGACTGTGAAGTTGTGGTTAATTCAAAGCATAATGATGTAAGGTGGGCCGGATTTCATAATGGAATAAATGAAGTGACAACTTGTTAAACACAAGTTAAACTAATTGAAATTATTTGTGTATATAACCAATTTATCTGTTGCTATTTATTAATAAAATATTTTACTAATGCAGCTGTCATCTCAACATCTGCTTTTAGCTGACAGAATCATGCAGTAACCATAGACCTTTCCTATCAAGCACATCTGAGCACCCTTCACAATACAAGCTTTATGAAAAGCATAATTTACTTAAAGCTTATGAAGCAGTATTGACTGGTATGTCTGTCCAAAGAGCAGCCACAGAATACAATTTACCAAAAAGTACTTTACATGATCGCCTCACTGGAAAAGTAATGTTTGGATCTGACAATGGACCAACAAAATACCTTAGTAATGTTGAAGAGGAAGAACTTGTGCAGTTTCTTCTTGGTTGTTCATCTGTAGGATTTGCTAAGTCTTGCAAGCAAATTTTAACCATCATTCAAAGTATTGTCCACCAAAAAGGCATAAATGTTACTGTTACAAATGGTTGGTGGGACTCTTTTAGAAAAAGGCATCCATCATTATCTCTTAGAAATCCTGAACAACTTTCCCACGTTATAGCCATGTGTACCTCACCTGAAGCGCTTGATCATTATTTTGATATTCTTGAAGAAACATTAGATAAAAATGACCTGTCCTGTAAACCTTGCCAAATATATAACTGTGATGAAACTGGTATGCCACTAGACCCAGCACCTTCCAAAGTCATTGCTCAGAAAGGGCAAAAACATACTCAATCCATTACTACCAGTAACAAAACTCAAATTACGGTGTTGTCTTGTTGTAGTGCAAGTGGCTATGTCTTGCCACCTATGATAGTGTTTGACCGAAAGACATTAAAGGCTGAAATGACTGTAGGAGAGGTCCCAGGGTCAATGTATGGCTTGTCAGAGAGTGGCTGGGTTGATGGTGAACTGTTTCATCTGTGGTTCAGGCATCATTTTCTGTCTCATACTCCACCACTTCGTCCATTGCTTTTATTGTTAGATGGACATTCATCTCATTATACTCCATCTGTTATTAATAAAGCTGCAGAGGAAGGCCTCTTGATTAGGGACGTTTTTTTCAATTTTAAAGATATAATTGGCAAGAGGAGTTTCATAATTACTTAAGCTCAAACCCTGGAAAGGTTATTATCACCAGGTTTACATTTTGTCAGGTTTTTCGATGTGCATGGACTCAAAGCATGACAATGGAAAATGTTATAAGTGGTTTTCGTACAACTGGAGTTTACCCTATTAACAGAGGAGCTGTTTTTATTAAAACACCAGTAAAATCTAGAACGACAAATTTAGAAGCCAAGAAAATCCATTACCTTCCCCTTTATAGCCCATCTCTATCAAGACATATATCTCCAGTACATAATGCTACCTTCACTACTGAAGAGATATTACGTTTTCAACGACGTTATGAGGAAGGCTATGATTTAGAGACTGATGTACGATATAACAAGTAGGTTGAAATGTATCATCCTCAAGGTATACCACAGCCTTTATCACCACATGTTGGGGAGCTTTTTCCATTTTCTGTTTCATGTTCACCTGATACTTCTAGACCTGAAGAAGAAAAATGTCATGGATCTCAAAGTTGTCAACTTACCTCAGTCACCACTCTTTCCAAATTTTTAAATGAAATGCCAAATACAAAACTTCCAAGAAAAGAAGCAAAGACATCTGCTCGTGTTTTGACAAGCAACGAAAATCATAAGATGATTGAAGAAAAAGAGAGGAAGAAAAAGGAAGCTTTAGAAAAAAAGGATAAGAAAAAAAACATGCCCTACAAGAAAAAATAGGAAGAAAAAAAGAAACTGAACTTAAGAGACTTGCAAGAGAAAGTAATTGCATTAATATAATGAATACTTAATCAATTAATATTCTTTGTATTTACTACATGCAGAGAATGATATGGCAATTGAAGAAAAAGAGAAAACAAAATTAGAAGAAATGAGAGAGAAGGAAGAGAAAAAAGAAAGAAGTAAGTTTATATAAATTATAGACACTGCAACTTACACATTCTCCTTTGATTAGATCAAGCTAGGATTACTCAGTTTAAAAAAAGTGAGAATGACACCCTGTTAAATTTTGATTCCTCAATATTATTACTCTCTCTAAAAAGTCCTGTACTGGTTCAGCCCCTATTGGCAGTTCTCGATCTACATGACACAATCCCACTGAAAGTAGGTATTTACACAATTCGTCTTAAGTCTAGCACCTTTCCATCCAGTATCAATGAAGGTATTCTTATATTATACTGCAATTAGGTTGCTCATTGTTTACAATACCTGAGGAACTAGAGGACAGTTTAAATGGAGGTATAGTCACTATAGTGTTAATTTATTGAATTAGTATACATACCACATCAGGTGCTGCAGGTATCTCCAAGTCTCCAATAGGTGAGTTTGTCTGGTATATTTTAATTATTCATTATAATAATCTAGCCTCTAGTACTCAGTATTGGACATGTTCTCAGTCTCAAAAGGGAACCACAGTCAAGTCTCCAATAAGTCAGTTTGTTTGTTATCTTCTATATTATTGATGTTATAATAATCTAGCCTCTAGCATTCAATCTGAGACACACTCTTGGTCTCAAAAGGCAACCACTGTCAAGTCTCCAACAGGTCAGTTTGTCTGTTATCTTCTATGTTATTCATTGTTAAATAATGTAGCCTCTAGTACTAAATCTCAGGCGGGTTCTCAGTCTCAAAAGGCAACCATTGTGAAGTCTCCAATAAGTCAGTTTGTTTGTTATCTTCTATATTATTAATGTTATTAATAATCTAGCCTCTAGCATTCAATCTCAGACACGCTCTTGGTCTCAAAAGGCAACCACTGTCAAGTCTCCAACAGGTCAGTTTGTCTGTTATCTTCTATATTATTCATCATTAAATAATCTAGCCTCTAGTACTCAGTCTCAGACACATTCTCAGTCTCAGACATGTTCTCAATGTCAAAAGAAAACCATCGATGAGTCTCCAATAGGTATATATAACATATATTGCTTACTTGCAATAATATTTTTTATAGAAAAATACTGCATTTGCAGGCAGGGGTAGTTTGGCAGAATGATTTATTGTGACAATGCAAATTGCTCAATTAGCTGGTGGCATTTTGAATGTGCTAATCTTAAAAGGAAAACCAAGAGGGACTTGGTGTTGTCCTACATGTGATAGATGCACCAAACTCTTGAATGTTATTTAATGAAACTTTGAGCACCTAAAATCTGAGTACATGTTTCAATATATGTTTGCATAATGTAACACCTTGTCAGTTGGCGTTGAACCTTAACCAGGTTTGCTTATTATAATGTACATGACCTACCTAAAGTGTTTGTGAATAACTATAGCCACACCCATCCAGCTGATTTTCTGAACAATGATTTGTTTTCAGATAATAAAGCTTAATTGTACAATTTTATGGTTCACTCATTACTTGATAAGAATGGCCATGACTTTTGGCTGTAGACAATAATATTATATTTAGATTATGAGACTACTATAAATACATCAATCAATAATAAAAATGGACAAAACAAAAACTACCTATATGAGAAGAAGACTTATTAGTAATTTAACATGATTCAGAACTTGGAAAATTAATAAACATCTGGTGTTTTAATAAAAACAGCTGCTTTGTTAATAGGGTAATCTCCAGTGGTACAAAAACCACTTATAACATATTCTATTGTCATGCTTCTTTCCAGGGTTTGAGCTTAAGTAATTATGACACTCCTCTTGCCAATATATCTTTAAAATTGAAAAAAACATCCCTTATCAAGGGACTGAGTCAAGTGTGTAGAATTAGGTGGTAAACAAAACAATTATTCCTTCCTCTGCAGCTTTATTAATAACAGATAGAGTATAATGAGACGAATGTCCATCTAACAATAAAAGCAATAGACGAAGTGGTGGAGTATGAGACAGAAAATGATGCCTGAACCACAGATCAAACAGTTCACCATCAACCCAGCCACTCTCTGACAAGCCATATATTGACCCTGGGACCTCTCCTACAGTCACTTCAGCCTTTACTGTCTTTCGGTCAAATACTATCATAGGTGGAATGACATAGCCACTTGCACTATAACAAGACAACACCGTAATTTGAGTTATGTTACTGGTAGTAATGGATTGAGTATGTTTTTGCCCTTTCCAAGCAATGACTTTGGGAGGTGCTTGGTCTAGTGGCATACCAGTTTCATCATAGTTATATTTTTGGCAAGGTTTACGGGACAAGTCATTTTTATCTAATGTTTCTTTAAGAATATCAAAATAATGATCAAGTACTTCAGGTGAGGTACACACGGCTCTAACATAGGAAAGTTGTTCAGGATTTCTAAGAGACAATGATGAGTCCCCCAAACCATTTGTAACAGTAACATTTATGCCTTTTTGGTGGACAACATTTTGAATGATGGCTAAAATGACAAAAAAACAGTAGGAGTAGTTGAATAGTTGTAAAATTTGTTGACTTCGTACTGTAAGTTGAAATAGAGAACTCCAACAACACAACTGAGCCAAGACTATCTCGACGTTTTCACTCATCATGTGCCAACTCGTGTTTAAATACGGACGAATATACATGCCACGCTTCCTACTTTTGGATCATGGAACACTGCCAAAGCCACTTATAAATGTAAACGTTCTGTAGCAGAATCTGTATGGGCTTAGTAAGACATTTGCTTACTATTAGTTGCAAACGGTTTCGCTTCATCTTCAATGAAAAGAGCCAAGTGTACGACAATAGAATATTTTATCCAAACTTAGACGGGTCCGAAATTCTTCATTTTCTGATCGTTGTGGCTAAGATCAAAGTTGAAAACCGCGGCTCTCCACATCTAGTGTTTTACCTATCTATGACCTACATTTATATATACTAGTTTCACTGCTTCTCTTTTCTACTGAAGAGGGAAGACGTCCATATATACATGGTGTCTGAATATCAATAGTCTACTCTATCAAGTCTCCTCACTTGACATTCATTAATATCAGTTAATGCTGTTAGTAAACTTTGAGGAGATAATCTGTTGAGTTCAATACTCCATGTTGTGTGTTGTCGTCTCTTTAATTGATGTATCACTTTTTTACATTCCGCTACAGTAGATGAAGTAAGTATAACTCTATCACTAGTCCACTCAACACTTCCAGTGTCTCCTATAATAAAACATAGTTACTAGAGTAAACGGCCAATTATCGGACACGCCCATCAATCGGACGCGCTAGCACTAACATAGTACATCTTTCAGACATTCTTTTACTATTGCCAGGTACAACTTAAAGAAGCAATATAGTATCCACGATATTGAAATGAAATAGCTCTGGGTGCCAGAGATAAATGCTTTCAAACCATAATTTTCAGACTGCCCCTTGTTCGGACAAAAACTCCAAATGACGGACATGGACTTTCCTCTAGCAACGAAAGAAACAACTGCACAGTTCCTACCATCAGCAGGTAGGAATGTCATTGCACTATAACAACAGCAAACAATAATAACTCCCTGTCACTCGGTTTCTGCAAAATTAGCACTAATTTGGAGGCATCTACCATGACCAATATTCAGACACCCGATGTATGGACGGATATCGATTTTCTTTTTTTGCTGTCAATACCACTAGGAATTTCAACACAAAGACGTTACAACTATATTGGTAGGTATTAAATAAAGTGTAAACAAACACTCAAATACCAAGTATAGTCTGATTTTTAACTTTTCTTCACTCCACCTTCCTACTGAGCATGCTTAGTACATCTTTTACCTTATGCTGGGAGAGTCAAGTGTTAAAATTTGGCGTTTATAACTTTCAAAGGATTTCTAGTAAGTTATAACTAGTTTTACATGCATGTGTAAAGTTACACTAATAGAATGACATGTAACGTATGAAGCCAAGTTTTTTTGAAAGCTCAATATCCTAACAGAGTAGTCCTTCAGCCTGTATTATTACTTTGTCTCTTTATTTGCTTTTAAGTGTTTAAAATATCAACCATATGATAATGTGTAATTTTAATAGACTTATTAGATCTATTTTGCAGCATGTTATCTGCTCCTTTGAACGAACGTATATTCCGATCTACATGTGTACCATCACATACTGTTTTTACTAAGAATGACATTGGCCGACCTCAGACCTATAGAAACTGGACTAGTGACAACTTAAGAAGAGCATGTGATACTATACATGATGGTATGTCTGTTAAGTGAGCAGCTGAAGAGTATGGTATCCCACGTTCAACCTTACATGATTATGTCACTGGTAGGGTGGTATTTGGTGCAAAGAGTGGCCCAAAGGCTTATTTAACTCCAAGTGAAGAAGAAGAGCTCATAACCTTTTTATCTGGCATGAGTTCAGTTGGATACTTGTGTAGTGTGAAGCAAACACTTGAGATTGTTCAAGCAGTAGTTAATAAGAAGGGTATTAATGTAACTGTAACCTCAAGCTGGTGGAAATCTTTTAAGTCAAGGCACAAAGACGTTGTCCTTCGTAATCCAGAAATGCTTACTCACTGTTGGATAACAGGAGCATCAGATGCAAATATTGAAAACTATTTTGATCTTCTAGAAAAAACTATATATGAAGCCGAAATAAATGAAAGACCATGCCAAATTTTTAATCTAGACGAATCAGGGTTTCCCTTAAATCCAAAACCACCAAAAGTTATAGTAAAAAAAGGGTACAAGCACCCATCATCTGTCACTAGTTCTGAGAGAAGTCAAATAACTGTATTATCCTGCTGTAATGCAGGTGGATACGCTTTACCACCACTTGTCATTTTTGATAGAAAGACGTTGAAACTTGACTTGACACATGGAGAGGTCCCCGGCACCATGTATGGTCTTAGTGACAGTGGGTGGATGGATGCAGAAATTTTTAGTGGTGGTTTACTAGCCACTTTTTGGTTTATGCTCCTCCTGCTCGACCACTGCTTCTTCTCATGGATGGACACTCTAGTCACTTTTCACCAGTATTTGTCAACAAAGCAGCAGAAGAGCAAGTTATTGTCTTTTGTCTTCCTCCACATAGTACACACAAGACTCAACCTTTAGATAAAGGTGTATTCGGTCCGCTGAAGAAAGCATGGAGAAAGGAGTGTCATTCATACATGGTTAATAATCCTGGCAAAGGTGTGACTTGATATCAATTCTCTCTGTTGTTTAACTGTGCTTGGATGAAAGCAATGACTCCACACAATATCATATCTGGTTTTAGGGTTACTGGTATTTACCCAATTGACAGGTGTGCAAATTAAACTTTTATTATTATTTTCTTTTCATTAGGTTCAAAGTATTAACCAAGAGTCAACCCAAGCACCCCACCATGTGTGAACGAACTGGTCTGAAGTTAATTCCACTGTTCACTCCTCTTCGCTATTCAGTGCAATCAGCAGCTACTGGTATTACTCCTGTCTCAACTCCTTATGATAATGTTCAAAGTGATGAGTCAATGTCTGTTGAGTCAGAAAATGATTATACAGTGCTTGAAGAGTCATTACTATACCACAACTCTAGTTGTCATCAACAGTCTTCTGACACTGTACACCAACCCTTTACTCATGATGAGATAGTGAGATTCTCTCGTAAGGCAGAAGGATATAACATCAAAACTGATCCCAGATACAATTATTGGTGGTCACTTCAGAATGGAGCAACAGCACCTGCACCTTCATCTCCTACACCAGTTCTACAACCTTCATCTCATTCAGTAGTGTCTAAGCTAATTCCTGAAATGCCTCCTGAAAGAGTAATTCCAAAATTTACAGCAAAGTCAAGTGCATGTGTGTTGACCAGTGAAGAATGTAGAAAGGAAAAGAAATGAGAAAGAAAGGAAAAAAGCAGAAGCCTTGAAGCAGAAAGAAGAGAGAAAAATTGAGCATCAGCGTAAACAAGAGGAGAAACGAAAGATTTTATAAGAAAAGCTGAAGAAAAACATAAAAGTAAGACAATAATCCTTTATTTTTACATTTCAATACTTTTAGTTTGTACTACTATGAGTTAGAGAGGACAAAAAAGTAATACTGAGACAGATAATAACTTTCAATAACTAGATACTAATATTGCATATATAGCTGTAACATTAGGAACTACTGTAAGAAGTAATGGAACTGCAACTAATAGAGGACAAAGGAGTATTACTGAGACAGGTTATAACTTTTAATAACTAGATACTAATATTGTATATATAACTGTAACGTTAGGTGCTACTGATACTACTGTAAGAAGTAATGGAACTGCCACTCATAGAGGACAAAGGTGTAATACTGAGACAGGTTATAACTTTTAATAACTAGATGCTAATATTGTATATATAACTGTAACATTAGGAGCTACTGACACTACTGTAAGAAGTAATGGAACTCCAACTCATAGAGGACAAAGGAGTATTACTGAGATAGGTTATAACTTTTAATAACTAGATACTAATATTGTATATATAACTGTAACATTAGGAGCTACTGATACTACTGTAAGAAGTAATGGAACTGGAACTCGTAGAGGACAAAGAAGTATTACTGAGACTGGAACTCATAGAGATACTAGTGATACTGGTAATAACATTTAGTAACTTCATACTATTTTTAATGTGTTAGATTCTTGTCTTAGTGGTAATTGTGCTCATCCTCGTGCTAGTACTTGGATTATGTGTTCACTTTGCCAAGAATGGATGCATTGCATTTGTGTGTCTATACCACAACAGAAAGCCAAGTCTAAGAGTTTTGTTTTTATTTGTAAGAAATGTGAATGATGTATTAGCTTAATTACTATGATGTTTATGAGTATGACTATCTAATGTTACATATTAATATTTCTTTTGAGGAAAATAAACAACTATATTAGAATAAAGGTGGAGCTATAATTAAAATCAGGCTATGCTTGGTATTTGAGTGTTTGTTTACACTTTATATAATACCTACCACTATAGTTGTAACGTCTTTGTGTTGAAATTCCTAGTGGTATTGACAGCAAAAAAAAGAAAGCATTTTCCGTCCGTATATCGGGTGTCTGAATATTGGCCACGGTAGATGCCTCCAAAGTAGTGCTAATTTTGCAGAAACAGAGTGAAAGGGAGTTATTATTGTTTGCTGTTATTATAGTGCAATAACATTCCTACCTGCTGATGGTAGCAACCATGCAGTTGTTTCTTTTCTTGCGAGAGGAAAGTCCATGTCCATCATTTAGAATTTTTGTCCGAACAAGGGGCAGTCCGAAAATTAGGGTTTGAAAGTGTTTATCTCTGGCACTCAGAGCTATTTCATTTCAATATCGTGGATACTATATTGCTTCTTTCAGTTCTACTTGGAAATAGTAAAAGAATGTCTGGAGGATGTACTATGTTAGTGCTAGCACGTCAGATTGATGGGTGTGTCCGATAATTGGCCGTTTACTCTATATAACATTTTACACACACAACAATAGCTATACACACACTCTAACATGCTCATCTACGATTGTCAAGGCCTGTTAGGTTACTATAACAACGATGTACGGAGATGAACGGATTCTAGAAGACGGACTTAAATTTATGGAGTGTTATACTAATAATTTACTGTATTAAATAATCTTAGCCAGAATGGGGACCTACTGACACAGGGTACTGATTATTGTGCTAATAATTTACTGTATTAGTTGGAAGGCTAAATTACTGTTGATATAATATGACTTATGACTCAACGATCTGAGTCAGGATGAGAATATCAATATCTTACAAAACTACCGAGAACAGTACAGGATACCTGATAGGTAACTGTAAGAATGATTATTACATCACAAAAAACACTCATTATGTAACAGATATATAGAGTACATGTCTTGTTTGTTGTGTGTTTATATTGAATGAACTTTTGTGTACTTTTGTTTTTGCAAATTGACATTTTATTTATTAACTTCATCTAATTAAGTCAACATCATTACTAGTCCATTATATGAGTATAGTCCTGATACTTTACAAATGTCATAATGTAATGTTGTGATATGACTCACAACGTTGTGTCATTTATAATACATGTACATCAGTACATTTATAAAACTTTATATATTGAAAACAAGTATATCATTTAATGTTCTCAAATCTGAGTGTTTTAATACAATATTCCCAAAGACTATAAACTAGTAATAACATTTAAAGGAAAGCTCAAGAATACTTACACATACAGACATTGGGGACTCCATGAATATATACAGCTGTTGGGAGAGGGGAGTGGCTAGCTATATGAGACTGCCCACCTATTTGATTGATTTCTACATTTAATGTATTATATTCTGTTCATTTTGAGAATGACAGCGGAATTCCAATAATGACTTACATCATCAAACAAACTTGGGTATGGCATGATAGTTGTAAAGTTTTTATTAAAACTCTTTATATTTCTTTATCAATAATACACAGTATTTATTAATATCATTAGTGAACAATACATAAGAGAGAAAATAGTACATATAACTGCAAGTAGAAATGTATGGAGATGTGACATGTTTAATAAAAAGTAATCATTTCATTATAAATATAATTACATCATTATGATGTCATTAATATAATGGTAACACTTGGATGCCCTTTTTAGACTCTTACTCTGCAACAAATGATTAAAAAGAAGGGGCCCTTACAAATCTAAGAAGTTATTTCTTACAAACTAACTGATATGCTAAACAGTGTTCAGTAGTAAATGTTCTCTGATAATTAATATAATAAGTTAGGAGAGTTTGTATTAATATATCTATTGTTATTTTTATTATTATAATTAATAGTTATAATTAAAGTGTGTTGGTGATGGTAAGATAGCTATTAAAAACTTATACAATACAATTATGTAGTAACTTACCTTTAGTTTCAGATGTTGTAACTTGTACATGTTCTGTTTTGATTTGATCTGATGTTGACTCTGATATTGGAGATAACTCTATAGAAATAATGAGTAAGGAAATAGTTAATGATAAGTCTATATAAAACAGAAACAACATGATCAGCATTTATTACTGAGACAATAATATTGCAGAAGTTTGCATTGTTAACAAACACCAATAAATGGCTATTTATTAAATATTTGTTATGAGGCAATATAATACATCTTATCACATTACTTCATAAAGACTGACAAGATTACTTGTATCTCTCTAAGACTATCATTGCCAAGACAGCTGACAATAGTGTTCTTATGTCATTCAATGTGTAGTCATCTGGATCCCAAGCAAGGACAAAAGTGGCAGTGTCACCAATAAGAGGAGTAGGAGTAGTTGTAACTGAAAAGATTTCCTCTAGACAAACATGAACAGATGAAGACTGGCAAAACTCTTCAACAGTTTTCTTGTAAGCTTCAATATGTGTCTTAGCTCCTTCTACATTGAATTGCTCTACTACTGCTTCCAGAGAATTGATATCAATCAGTGTATATTTGTCACGAACATCTAACACATCACTGATACTTTTACAGTGAGCTAAGGAAGGCTTTAGTGGAGGGTACCAATCTTCAAGAAACTTTGTCATATCTTTCAATGGAGGTGGCTTGCTTTCAATTATACTTCTTATGATGTTAAAGATGTAGAAAATGACAATTGACTTAATGTATTGTATAAGTATTGTTGTGTATGTGTCTTATCATAACCATAAATATTAATTAACTCTGTGTGTTATTGTAGTTTGTTCTTAGAATGTTCTAGAAGGTTCTGGTGTATTATCTTTGCTATATAAGTTTTGATTTGTGTACTCTCTTGCTGCTCAATCCTTTGAATTGTTAATATTATACTTATTTGAATCTTCAGTAAGACTCTCAACAGGTTATGAGCCCAGCAGATGGCGTCTGAAAATCGTAGTGTTATCGTACCACTTAACAGCAGTAACTACGCGACATGGAAGATTCAATGTCGGATGGCCTTGATAAGAGATGCTATGTGGAACATTGTAGATGGAACAGAAGTAGCACCTACTGGAAGTGCCGCAACAGCAGAAGCCCAATCGAAGTTCAAAGCAAGACAGGATCGAGCATTGGCGACAATTGTTCTTTCGATCGAACCGTTGTTGTTGTACTTACTTGGCGACCCTAAAGATCCGACAGAAGTCTGGAAGAAATTAGAGGATCAGTTTCATAAGAAGTCTTGGGCGAACAAGTTGATGCTAAGATGAAAACTCTATTCACTGAAGCTTGGAGAGAAAGACTCTGTCCAGGAATACATTAAGAATATGACCGAGATCTTTGAGCAGCTCTCATTTATAGGAGACACTGTTACTGATGAAGATTGTGTGGTGTTTTTGCTGGCCAGTCTGCCAGACTCGTACAGAATGTTAGTAACGGCCCTTGAAGCACATTCTGATGTACCTAAGATGGAAGTAGTCATAGAGAGATTGTTACATGAAGAGCAGAAACAGAAAAGGGAGATAGAAACTCATAGTGACACCTTACTAATGACAAGATCAAACCCCAAACATGGAAAAGGACCGAAATGTTTTCGTTGTAAAAGATTTGGTCACATTCAGAGAAATTGCCCCGACTAACGTTACCAAGAAGAGAGTGTTAAACCAGAGAAAAGATATATGAAACCTAAAGTGACAAAGAGAAGAGATGAGCGGGAGCATTTTACGTCACGGACAAGGGAGGTCTCGTAATCGTGACGATGAAGACAGTGACATTGGTCTAATAGTTACACATGTTTTATCAGTAGGAAAGTCATGTGACTCAATTGGTACCTGGGTCATTGATTCGGGAGCCACCTGCCACATTTGCTGTGATATCAATCAGTTTGTAACGATAAACTCCCTACCTGAGTCAGTGAATATCACACTTTGAGATGGTCATAAGTTAACAGTAACAAAACAAGGTGATGTTGTAATTTTTGTTGGGACCGAGAAGGAAAGAGAGAGGAGATGTGTGTTACATGACGTACTTTTGTCCCAGAGTTGTCCTTTAATTTGTTTAGTGTACCAAAGGCGACTGAAAGAGGAGCCTCCGTTATCTTTGAAGATATGAAATGTAGCATTTTTATTAACAAGACAGATCTCATCGCAGAAGGTACCCAGAAAGGAAAACTCTATCACCTGATGTACCGAGCAAGCACGTTACATACTTCAGAAGAAAGTATCAATACATCAGTGACTGAGGATATATGGCACTGACGTTATGGGCACCTAAATTCGAAATACTTGAAGCTATTAGTACGGAAAAGGCTAGTGATTGGTTTAAATTACGATTGTTGAAAGGATATGAAGCTTTGTGAATCCTGCGTTAAAGGAAAGCTTCACAGAAATCCCTTCACTAGCAGTGAAAGATACACAAGGAAACCACTCAAGTTAGTCCATACTGATGTTTGTGGAAAATTGGAAGCGAGTTCACTGAGTGGTGGTCAGTACTTCCTCACGTTTATTGATGATTATTCTCGTTATATTTGGATTTACATTCTAAAACACAAGAGCGAAGTGTTCGCTCATTTCAAGGAGTGGAAAGCCATGGTTGAGAAATCTACTGGTCACGATTTAATTTCCATTTGAAGTGATAATGGTGGTAAGTATTTATCATCAGAGTTTCAAAGTTACCTCAAAGTAGAAGGAATCAAACATGAGAGAACTGTACCTAAAAATTCCAAGCAAAACGGTATAGCAGAGAGGTTGAATTGAACCCTCGTTGAGTCTGTTCGTTCTATGTTGGCCGATGCAACATTACCCAAGGAGTTTTGGGCCGAAGCCCTATCAACCGCTACCTATCTACGAAACTGAAGTTCAACCAAGGCTCTAGCTGGTCTGACACCATACGAAGTACTTAAAAGGAAAAAACCCTGTGTTGATCATCTTAGAATTTTTAGATGTGTCGCTCATGCACATACCTAGTGATGAGAGGAGAAAGTTGGATCCTAAGTCTAAACGTTGTATTCTACTCGGCTATGGTACAGATGTTAAGGGGTACCGTCTATATGATGTTGAACGACGGAGAGTATTTTATAGCAGAGATGTAGTGTTTGATGAATCGAAGATTGGAATGAATAAAGAGAACAAGAAAGACATTTCTGAACAGCAGGAAGAATTTCCAAGTGAATCTAACGATACCAGCAGATCAGATATTGATGAGTATGATACACCTCCTAACGAAATACAGGAAGAAACGAATAATGAAGAATTAAAAAATTAAGATAATGAAGATAATGCACCATAGATCAGAAGATCTGAACGAGAGAGAAGAAAACCTGACTATTATGGAATATGGGTAAACTCTGTAGAAGAAGTGCAAGAACCGAATACGTTTGAGGAAGCTATCACAAGTCCACATAAAGATAAATGGATAACTGCTATGCAAGACGAGATGCACTCCTTAAGTGAAAATGAAGTATGGGACTTGGTAGAACCTCCTAATGACAAACACATTGTTGGAAGTAAATGGGTCTACAAGAAGAAAATTGGAGAGAATGGATTGATTGAGCGATACAAGGCCAGATTAGTGGCACAAGGTTTCTCACAGAAATACGGTCAGGACTACGAAGAGACCTTTAGTCCTCTTCTTTGATTTGAGTCAATAAGAACTGTTATCGCAATATCCGCTCAAGAGAAACTAAAAATACATCAAATGGACATAACTACTGCATTTTTAAATGGAGAACTTGAGGAGGAGGTCTACATGACATAACCGGAAGGTTTTGAATTGAAGGGTCAAGAGAATCTCGTGTGCAAATTGAAACATAGTATTTATGGTTTACGTCAGTCTCCACGTTGTTGGAATTTTGCACTTGACAAGAAACTACAAGAAATGGGATTCAATGAAATACCTAGTGACCCTTGTGTATATATGAGTTCAGAAGGAGAGATAGTCATTATTGCTGTTTATGTAGATGATATTTTGTTAGCAGGAAAGAGTCTGAAGCAAATAGAGAAAGTTAAGAAGATGCTGGGTGTACATTTCAAGGTCAAGGATATGGGAGAGTTAACTTACTTCCTGGGAGTAAAAGTTATTCAACGTGAAGATGGTTCAGTATGGATTGGACAACCACTGTACACAGAAGAGCTACTCAAGAAATTTAATATGGATCAAGACAAATAAATGCCAACACCTGTCAATACTGGACAGAAGTTAGTTCAAGCTAATGAAGATTCTGAGTTGGTGGAAGTTAATCTTTACCAATCAGCAGTTGGTTGTCTACTCTATTTAGCTACACGTACTAGGCCAGATATTGCTTATGCTGTAGGAAACCTATCTAAATTCTGCACCAAACCCACCAAGGAACATTGGACAGCTGTTAAAAGAGTAATGAGATACCTTAAAGTTACCATTGGATATGGACTCTTATACAGTAATGAATGTAATAGTGAATGTGTTGGTTACTCAGATGCCGACTGGGCAGGAGACTTAACAGATTATAAGTCAACATCAGGATATGTCTTTACCTTTGGAGGTGCAGCTGTCAGTTGGAAAAGCAAAAAACAAGAATCAGTAGCTCTATCCACCGCTGAAGCGGAGTACATGGCTCTATCAATGGCTGCTCAAGAAGCAACCTGGATGAGAAGATTGTTATCTGATTTACGTTACACCCCTTCCCATCCAACAGTAATATATGAAGATAACAATCTACAATTAGCATGACTAAGAATCCGACATTTCATAGAAGAACCAAGCACATAGGTATTAAGTACCACTTTGTAAGGGAGCAAGTTAAGAACGAATTTATCAAGATTATGTATTGCCCATCTGAAGAAATGATCGCTGACATATTTACCAAGGGACTAAGTAAAGAAAAATTTTGGAAGTTTCGTAGCATGATGGGAATTAAAAACGAACTCATTGGTTGTAAAGAAGAAAAGGACACATCAATCTGTAAGAAGTGAGAAGGAGTGTAGAAAAATGACACTTTCTACAGATTGACTTAATGTATTGTATAAGTATTGTTGTGTATGTGTCTTATCATAACCACAAATATTAATTAACTCTGTGTGTTATTGTAGTGTGTTCTTAGAATGTTCTAGAAGGTTCTGGTGTATTATCTTTGCTATATAAGTTTTGATTTGTGTACTCTCTCGTTGCTCAATCCTTTGAATTGTTAATATTATACTTATTTGAATCTTCAGTAAAACTCTCAACAAAAGGTAATACCAAATTCTGTTCTAATGCCAGTAAATTGATATTAGTGTCTTCATTTACAAATTGAACTTTGTCCTTCATCACTGTTTTCACTATAATCATATTAATATGTACTATAATATAATTCATAATTTATATACTAACCATAATCATTGAAGATAGCATTACCAAGTGGTACATTTTCAGTGAATCTCTTTAACACACTAGCAAACACCTCCAGGTTATGATGATTGATATGAACAGCACGACATAGTAATTTTAAAAGGACTCCTTTTATCACTGATTCAGATTGACTAGAATGTTCTAGACTACTTAGTGTTTCTTCTGATATTATTGTAGGATCTTGATCGCAAAGTAGGCATCCAATACTAATAGGATCATGTAGAGACTGGGATAGAATGGCATAGTGACAACGAAGAATATCACTAGCACATTGTTCAGGAGTACTTTGATCTGTCACAGCTTCATTAGGAGCTGTTCATATCTCCTTGTCTTCTGGAAATTTTTGAGCTGAATGAATGAAGATAGATTTAGTGGAATATAATATATAGTATTTACCATATTCCCTGAATAATTTGTTTGCTAAAGCTTTTGTCTCTTCATATTTGGACAAAACTGTAGCAAATGTTTGGAGGTTTTTGTGATGTGAAGAAACTGCTGTGTGTATAGCAGTTAAGAGAATTGTCTTCTTATTTTCAGCTGAGTTATCAAGTGTTTCATCTCATCCAGAGTTCTTTCACTAATACATCTCTCACTATATAATAACTGAGACACATATACGGGATAGATCAGAGACTGTGATAGGGTAGTGTAATAGTTCTGTAGAATAGCAACTGCTTTATTAGGAGCGTCTGATACTATAATGGAGGAGATTGAATAATTTACCAACTATACACTCTCTGTCACTTACTGTTTATAGGAACTGACAATTGTCTTAACATTTTTTTGTACTCAATAGCTAAACTCATTTGTCCAACAGCTTCCATCTTCAATGTGCCCACAATTTGTCTCCTTGGAGACTGAGGTTTAGTATTCAGCCACAGTTTATACATCTTTAACACTCTGTTAGAGACAAACTTTGACTCATGGTCGATTTCATTTAATTTTCTAACATCAAGTTCAAGCAGGGTTTCCATCTGCATCTTCCAGTTAGTACTGATAGGAACATGTGCACATAACTCAGCTAAAGTTGGTTTTCCATTTAACACCTCATCAAATGAACTATCTCTAGTAGTCATTTTAATCTAAATAATTGTTGTTGTACTATATATAATGAGCAATTAAGATAGTAGTTATTTACTTACTGAACCAAGTATATCTGTCTTTTACCATACAACGTCTTTTATCCCCTCCTTGGAAACCTGTCATATGACACTTATCATAACAATGAATATGATTTCCAATATAACAATGAATAAGACTAATGACTCTTTTTAAAAATGTATTTGGTAAAATTAATATCTGTAGTTAAAGTCATTTACTTACCATACTGAGGTATGTGTTCTCAGTCAGTGGATATTGTTATTATTAAAAAAACTTGATTATTGGCCTTTTTTATTTGTTAAACAAATTAAATAATCAAGTTTTTAGACTTTTCATTGTGTTATTGCTTAATCATTAAAATTGCAACAAAATTTTCAAAAGGAATGCATTGGAAATTAAAATATTGAGTTAATAGTCAACATTCAAATTTTACTAGTCAGTCAATATTTAATATTCAATGTGCAATTACCTAAATGAAAATTATTTCACAATGACCTTAACATTGCAGGTCATAGAAACATGGTGAATGCAACTTTAAATTCTTGTTTAGTTTCTACCAAATATTACTTTATACTTTTATGTATAAGATTGTTTTAATGATAAATGAGAGACCATTAAACATAACGTTATATTACTTTATACTTTTATGTATAAAATTGTTATAATGATAAACGAGAACTGACCATAGTCAAAATAAATTGAGCTCAGATCAATATTAGTTTATTCATTTATGGAAGCAGTACTAAAACCATCAGCAAATAATGAACTTATACACTGACAAGAAAGTCATCGTAATAATATAGCTGACATGCATCCACAAAACTTCTTTGATTAAAGTGAGATGATATAATATGATAGAGAGAAATCAAATACGTTGTTTATAGAGAACTAAAGTAATCTCTTATAAAAATGATACAAGAGAGAACCTAATGACGGCTGATTTTGTGAGATTGTTATCACAACAGGAGGAAACCCCTGACTTAATAAATAAATAGCTAAGGTATTACTATATTCATTTAATGTAGGAACTTAATATTATGAAGGATATAGTTAAGAGTATTGGGAGAAATGGGATTGTTTTAATGATAAATAAATGGGGCTGCCCATCTATGGAATGAGACACATCTTGGAAACAGCAACTTCAACCAACTATTTTGTAAGTGATATTCACTAGTCTAATAGTACAATGTAGGTATCCTAACTTACTGTTATAAGTACTGATATTCACTAGTCATCCTAGAGGTCACTATATACTGAGTTTATAATGTCTTTCATGTTTTAGACTCATCAAGATCCTCCTTCTTGGTACAGTGAATTAAAGCAGAGAGCTGATATACACAAAGGAATATGCCATCCTAAATACTAACAATAATATTTGATTTTATATAGCTACTAACTAGAGGACTATTAATGTATAATTTAGTCTAGTTTGTTAGTTATAATTCTATTTGTAAATATTAGAAATAACAATATTGAAGCATTTATTATTAAATAATGTAGGCATGGTCAATTGTCTTTTACTAGAAAAAAGTGAATTATAAAAATTGTTAACTTTGTTAGAAGACAAAGAACTGGAAACTGAAGTATTTAACTAATAATTGACTTAAAGGAATTTAAAAGAATTTATTTTTAGCAAAAATATCAACAAAAGTACAAGAATAACTAATAATTAACGAAGTCTATTATAATTAATCCGCAAATACTTCAAACTATTATTTTTAACAACAACATTTTGTAATTGTTGTTCACCAAATTTAGTAATTTCAGGACAATTAATGAGAACTAGTTCTTGTAACATTTTATTTTTAGTAATGAGATGACAGAAATGAGGTATATCTTTATCAGAAATGTTATTGTCATCCCACAAGTATAATTCCTTGATTATTTTATTGTCAGTTAGAGGTATTGTTAGTAAATGGTAGGCATCTGGTAAGAGAGGTGAGGAGTGAAGATGTAGTTCCTCCATTGTTTTGCTATGAGTTACTACTTGTGACAGTTGACTGACACAGTTACTATCAAAATGTGTGTTCCATATATCAAGTCTCCTCACTTGACATTCATTAATATCAGTCAATACTGTTAGTAAACTTTGAGGAGATAATGAATTAAGTTCAATCCTCCATGTTGTGTGTTGTGGTCTCTTTAATTGATGTATCACTTCTTTACATTCTGCCACAGTAGATGAAGTAAGTTTAACTTTATTACTACTCCATTTAACACTTCCAGTGTCTCCTATAATAAAACATAGTTACTATATAATATTTTACACACACAACAATAAGCTATACACACACTCTAACATGCTCAACTACGATTGTCAAGGCCTGACAAGGAAGATAATGCCATTACTAATGTTAGGTTACTATAGCAAAAATGTAAGGAGATGAACAGACTCTACAAAGCAAAATTAAATTTACTGAGTGTTATACTAATAATTTACTATATTAGATGACTTGAGTCAGGATGGGTATGTCAATATCTAGTGACACAGGCGCGCAAGGTACTGAATTGTTGTACTAATAATTTACGGTATCAGTTAAAAGGCTAAATTGCTATTGATATATTAGACTCAATGGTCTTAGTCAGCTGGATGAGGATATCAATATCTTACAAAGCTACTGAGACCAGTACAGGATACCTGGTAGATAACTGTAAGGATAACGAGTACATTACAGACAACACTCATTATGTAACAGATAAATAGAGTACATGTCTTGTTTATTGTGTATTTATAATATTGAATAAACTTTTGTAGACTTTTTTTTGGCAAAGTAATATTTTACTATATTAAATCTATTTAACATTAGTAATTAAGTTAACATCATTACCAGTCCAGTATATGAGTATAGTCCTAGTACTTTACAAATGTCATAATATAGTGTTGTCATATGACTCACAATGTGTCATTTAAAATACATGTACATCAGTACATTTATAAAACTTTATATATTAAATGACAATTATATTATTTAGCGTAATATTAATTCACTTATACCAGTTCTTAGTTCTTGGTATTTTAATAGAATATTCCTAAAAGCTGTAAATTAGTAATATTTAAAGGAAGGCTGAAGAATATCTATGCACACATACATTGGGGACTTCATAAATATATCTATTTGGAGAGGGAGTGGCAGGCTACATGAGATTGTCCATCTCTTTGATTGGACTACACTATACTCATAACGTCCAACATTCTCTTCATGTTGAGTATGATTGTGGTTTAGTATAATTCCAGTAATGACCTACGCCATCAACATAACTTGGTATTATGGTTGTAAATTTTTTGTTAGGCATATTGAAGCTTTTATGTTTCTTTGTCCATAATAGACAGAGCTTATGGATATCATTAGTGAACAATATATGAGAGAGAAAATGCACACTGTAGGTAGAAAAGTATGGACATGTGACATATTTTATAAAATAATCATTTTATTATAAATGTAATGACATTATTATGATGTCATTAATGTAATGATAATTCCTGCATGTCCTCTTTAGTCTCTTAGTCTGCAATGAAATGCTTAAAAAGGAGGAGACCTTACAAGTCTAAGAAGCTCTCTCTAGCAAACTAACTAACTGATATACATAACAGTGTTCAGTAAATCTGAAGATTTTGTATCTCTTGTCATTCTTATCATTATAATTAATAGTTATATTTAAATTTTGGTTAGTGATGGTATATTGCAAAGATAGCCTTAAAAACTAAAACTTGCAAATTATGTAGGAACTTACCTTTAGTTTCAGATGTTGTAACTTGTACATGTTCTGTTTTGATTTGATCTGATGTTGATTCAGATATCGAAGATGACGCTATAGAAATAATATGTAAGGAAATAGTTAGTGATAAGTCTATATAAAATATAACAACATGATCAACATTTACTACTGATACAATAATATTGCAGAAGTTTGCATTGTTAACACTAATAAATGAGTTTTTATTAAATATTTGTTATGAGGCAATATAATACATCCTTCCAATAAAATACACATTATTAATGACTGACATGTATCTCCTTAAGACTATCACTATTATCAATTAAGATGACTTACTTAATTCAGAAAGAGAAGGTTGAGTCAGTTTAACATGGCTCTTGGGGAACATCCCACTGGTTGTATTAAGGGTTCCCATGTACCATTCTTTATCAACCTATGAAAAATGAATATTTTCAGTAGAGTTGAATGGATGGAAGTCTCTCTTTCCATACATACCTTAATGACATCTTTGATAACATCTCCAACATTTAAGTTTAGTTGATCATCATCTGCTTTGTTATAAGAGAACTGGACAATAGCCTCTACAAGAGGTTTTTCCCAGGTAATAATACGACTGTTATGATTAACATAATAGATACGTCCATTATGTGAAACCCTACTTTCCCACCCAGGAGGTAATAACTCAGATTGTTGATATGATTGTTGGGATCCTGTGTAACATGTTAAGTAAATAAAACAACTGTATTATATAATAATATGGAAAGTTCATTTAATACATTTATTTGTTAAGATAACAATATTTATCTATGAACAAATTGTTAAAAGTTTTCCTTTAAATGTGGACAACATGTACAAATAATGAACAGACTTTGATACATCCATTCATTTAATGTTTTTATATTATCTCTTTAGATATCTACATGCTCAATTCCTCTATCCTCTTGTGCTAGCCCTAGACATTGACATTAAAAAATGTTGGGTAGCGTCTTGATGTTAATATATCAATAGATAAAGATATCGCTATATATACTGTGACCATATCAATATTAGGTATATAGTGACTGACTCACACAAAAGAATATGTATTAGGCATACAGTGAATGGAGGAGAAGGAATAATTTACAAGCTATACACTCTCTGATGAGTTACTTACTGTTTATAGGAACTGACAATTGTCTTAACATTTTTTCGTACTCAATAGCTAGACTCATTTGTCCAACAGTTTTTATCTTCAATGTGTCCAGAACTTGTCTCCTTGTAGCCTGAGGATTAGTATCCAGCCACATTTCATACATTTTTGATACTTTGTAAGGTACAGGTTTGGATAGGTCTTCAATTTCATTTAACTTTCTAACATCAAGTTTAAGTTGTGTGCCCATTATATACCAGTTAGTACTGATAGGAACATGTTTACATAACTCAGCTAAAGTTGGTTTACCATTTAATATCTCATCAAATGAACTATCACCAGTAGCCATTTTAATCTAAATAATTGTTGTTGTACTATAATTAGTAATTTAAGATAAATAGTTCTTTACTTACAGTAACCTGTTATATGTCTTTTAACAATGAATATGATTTCTATTGTAACAATGATTAAAATTAATGAATATTTTCAAAAAATGCATTTGGTAAATTTAATATCTATAATTATTATCATTACTTACCATATAGAGGTATGTGTTCTTCCTCCTTGGTAAACAGTCACATGACTTCTATCATAACAATGAGTAAATTCCAAAGCCAATCTCCATGCCACATGATTTGCATATGTACAACATCAGCTATGTACTATTGTAAAGGCTGTTTCTGCATATAATCATTCATAGGATTACATCATCAATGAATACACTAGGCCTTAATTGTTTGATGACATGAAAATCATATGTTAAATGATCCACCACTAGAAATGTAATGGAAGATGAAAATACAACAGAGGTATTATTTATATTATATATTTACCAACTAATATCCATTGTCTTATAGTGTACAGTTAGCTAGGTGAATGAAAATACAACAGAGGTATTAAATTGTAATAAAAAATTTGTAAAAAATTGTAATAGATTAATGAAATTTTTGGATTTATCTTTTTAATTTTTATATGTTTCATTATCTGAGGTCACTAATTTTATGTATTGAGAAAGTAGTTATGACACATCAAATTATAAAAAAGGAATATTTCTATACCACTTACAGCTGTTAGTTCATTGTACTAGTACATACAATATACACCTAATGTGGTATTACTTTTGTAAGCATTCCTTTAAAATATGTTTTGACTTGATTGTTCCTTATAAGGTAACAACGGTTTATATGTGGTTTACTTGTTTTCCTTTCTTAGAAACTAGAAAATCAAAAGAGTGACATGACTCAACTTAAACTATTATGTAATATATTGTCAGAGAAGAAACTAGACTAAATTTACAAATAAAAGGCTACAATTTTAAGAGTAAACAATACAACACAATAAAACAGTAAGGGTTAATAATAGGTCATTAAATAACGTATTAATTTGGATCTTCCAGTGAGAGAGATACTTTTGAGAGGGAGTTAGAAACTTTGAGACAAGTTCTTATGGAGAAAGAAATGAACGAGAAGATAATTACTGAAAGCAGAGATAAATTACAATCAGAGGTAATAAAGGGGTGCGACAGTCTTTTTAATATTGACACACCCATATTCAAAGTACAGTGATGTCCACTTCATTATGATTGTGTAGGTGGAGCTTATAAAATGAATATTTAATATCATGTTTGCTATGAATATTTAATAAGGTATTTTCTTTTTATGAGTATTTAATGAAATTTTTTTCCTTAGTTAACATCAGCTCAGCATTCAATTTCTCTCTTAAAACAAGACAAGAATTATTTACATAAACAAGTTACTGATTATACACAAAGATGTAGAGAATATGAAGGCAAGTTAGAACATGTTAGCTGATGTAAAACAATCAAAGGAACAATTAATTATATGAACTGTTTGTAAGACAAAAGTTAGTCCACTCTTATTAAAAGTACATAGGCGTACCTAGGTCTCTAATAGTACTAGGGCTTATTAATTATTCATCATTATTAATTAGTAGTTATTAATAGTTATTAACAATTTTAAACCTTTATCAACCATGTACATGTACATTAACTTCTGGTATTGTGGTATATCACTAAACCCTGCGGACTCTCTAGATCAACATCATCACCATCTGTATCTGTACAGTACAAGAAAAGTAGAAAGAATAATTTCAAACTACTTTGTTATTAGATTCACACTTAACCATCTTGATCATTTAATCCTCTAATTTCTCTGTCAATTTCTTCATTGCTGTCATTTCCACTGTCATCTTCCTCACTCTCTGGAACATTGTATGCTTTTTTGATGGACCTACACCACTACTGCTGCTATTACTAGAAGCCAAAAGTCTTTAAGAGTTCTTTTCATATTGGTACTCAGTCTGACTCAGATCACAGTTCACTAAGTGTTCAAAACTCACTCAAAAGAAACTATAAGGCAAAACTCTACAATACAGGTGCTAATTGCTAACTGTGAAGTCATAAATTTGGACTGGTATGTGTTAGTGGTTAATCTTCGTGTAAATAAACAGATTATGAATTTCATTTTGGTTGAAGCAATGAAATTATTTTTTGAAAAAATGTAATTAATTTTTGGTCTGAACAAGTTTACCCGGGCAAAGCCCGTGCTGGCCCGGGTCTAAATACGCCTATGTAAAAGTATATAACTATAGTTGTGTATTATATAATATTAATTATGTATTATATGATATTATGTATTATATAATATTAATTATTTATTATAATAATATTATATTATGTTTTGATTGTTAAAGGAAACAGAAGGATAGTAATGATATTAGATATGGCTTCTTTGTCTGTGTGTTTCTCTGAGGGAATGAAGGAAGAGTCTTTGTTTCCTTATGTCATAATAATTCCCTTCAAATGTAATGCAGTTATCTACTAAATACTGATCACTTGTTTACTATAATCTATTTTCCCAATACAAATATTGTAAAATTGACTTTCTTGAGGGTATATATATCATACCCCCTTAGATACAATTTCTTTTAATACTTGTACCCAGTATTGTTTATAGTAATAACAAATATATATTAAATGAATTGATATCTGTTGATTATATTTGCTGTTTAACTTAGACAAGAACAAAAGAATGATTATGAGTCTCGTTTACAACAAGAACTTGATAGTTTAAGACTGAAGACTAATGTTAAGATTGATCAGATGAGAGAACAAACTCGTGAGATGTATAAACGAGAGAACAGAGCATTACAGCAAGCAAGAGATAGTGCTTATGATGACAGACAAAGAGCCTTAGGAAAACAGAGAGAACTAGAAGAGAAATATGAACAAGTATTAAATGAGTAAGTCCCTGTTTAATTAAAAATAAATCAATCCATCTTAATATAATTACATTATTGACTTTAAAAGATTTTTTGTTAATGTGCTGAGTAGTATGAAATTTTAGAAGGAGAAATATTAATGGAGAGGAGGAAGTGGAGCTTGCACTAGTCGAGAATGAGTGTATACCCTTTGTAGTGCTCACGTTTGTAGTTTCATCAAAAGCAATGCTGAAGAAATTATTACGGACTTTATTCATCAACAAGGATTGTATGTCACTTGCAATAACCTGGATCACCAAGGTTGCTTTGCTTCTATTGAATCTCATTTTACTTGTTATTTTAGAATCATGACATGTGGTTTTAATTAATTCTGTCAAATGATCAACAGCTCTTATAGCTACATGATCCTCAGGAATAAACACTGGAACAAGAATCCCTCCTCGCACAACATCATAATGTTGATTTATTAAGGAAGTGAATGAGGTAGATGAAAGAATTGATTTTCATTTCGTTTATGTGTTTTGTCAAATAATACTTTTTAAATTCATTACTACTAGCTTTGATGTTGACAGACTTAGAGCAATATATACAACAAACATAGTCCTTACCTCCTGCTGGATATAGTTTGCTCCATAGATAGGATTTCTTCCATGCATTACTATATGCACATCTAATTCTCTTCCTTTTAGTGAGAGGAGCAATTTGTAGTTTAATTTCAGGATCATTAGTTGAAATTGCCTTTTGACATGACTCATCACTAGCTTCACTGCTATAAGTGGTATAAAAAAGATTGCTCCACTTGCTCTGCCATGTGTATTTCTATTGATTTTCTAATTATCAGTAAAGTAATTTTTAAATTACTTTTAGTATGAACTGTCTGACCATCTAACAGGGAAACAAAATCTGACCAGTTGGTAACACTGGTTGGCTAGCTGGTACTTGCATGTCTCTCTCTCGTAGTACACTGATATTGACACTGTGATAGTCGACACTTGAAATTCCACACAATAAGCACCTCAGCTTTCAACTTTAAAAAAATATGTAAAACCTGTAAAGAAATCAGTGCCTAAATATTTGCACATGTAAAGAATTGCCACCTCAGACTGCTGGTGTATCAAAAGAGCTTAGCCTTTCCATTATTGATTAAGCTGAAAGGTTTAAGTTGCTGAAAGTGTTGGTGTCACTGATGTTACTTTTTTTTGCGCAGATGGCAAACAACCAAGAAAACATCTCGATGAAGTAAGTGAGATTTCAATAAAATGGCACACAATTATTACACAATTATTTTTGATCTTTCTGACAACTTAGGAATCTTCTAACAATACAGTGCTGTCAAAACAGACAGATGCGGTCCAAACACCTCCTCCCCCTGTAAGTCAATACAGCAGCCATAGTCCATTGCTTGCATTGAGTAACGTCTACAACATCACTGTGGAAACACACATAACTGCACAAACATATAGATTATTATTGTGTTTAATTCTGCAGAAGAGCAGCATCTTTATGATTGAGAACTGCGTAAAAGGTGGCCAATTGAGGGGGGGGGGTGGTTGTGCAGAAAACTGTAAGTTCAGTTAGCAATTGCATTATCACTGTTTTATTTCTTCATCAACACAGATACTTTTGTGTTTGGACCCTTTTTATGAACTTTTGGTCAGCATAATTATAGCTATTTGTCATTTTTGTATATATATATATTCCCATTTCTAAATAGTTCAGAATGAGCAAAGGCATGGAGGAAGAGATATCGGCAGACTAGCTTCCCTTTCAAATCATGGAAAAGCATGAAAGGCATGGGGCAGTTAGTCTGTTGGTATCACGCTACTGCCGTGAGTGTAAGTGTGTATAATATAGCGTGCAATAAGTGTGATAACATTTGTGATCTATTTAGTAAAATGGACTAAAACCAGTGGGAGATACAAGACAAAATCTATTTATAGAAAACAAATTGTAAGCTGAAAATTATATACAAGTCATAACTAAGAAGACTGTATGCCTGATAAAGTATTATATGCTATGTATATAAAATATCAATATAGATATAAGATATGTCATATTATAGTATGATATTCATTTCTTTATAACAGTAAAACAGCTATTACATTTCTATAGTATAATTATATTATCAGTACACATTGCTGACTTAGAAGTTAAGAATTGGAACTTACTGAACAAAACAATAAGACTAAGAGTAATGAGCATTAAGGTAAGTTTTTAAATCCATAAGGCTATTCATATTGTGATATTCTGTATAATAAATAATACACAGAGTGATAGAGATAGACACAATATTATGCATATATTACCTTCACTACATAGTTTTATGGCAGTGGGAGATTAGGAAAATGTTCAGAAACTTCGAAGGAGGAGTCATTAAGAAACAAAAAGATACAGGAGGAAATAGTATGTTAAAGTCAATAAATATTTTGAATAACCTTGACATGGAAGTTATTCATTATGTTCAATTTATATAAAAGCAGGCTACAGAAGAGTTAAAAAACAATGGAAACTATTAAGAATTGCCAGAGCTTCAGATAAAAAGTATAGGTAATATTTTGTGATAGGACTTTCAATCTGAGAACGAATTTTGGTAACTGAAGCTAACTTTTCCTCATAACTTCTAAAGTATGACAGAAGGGCAGAGTATTGCTCTAAAGTTCTGTGATTAGTTGCTGCAAGCTCCTCCACCTAGTATGATTAGGACATAGCCTCTTGTGTGGTTTACACTCAAAAAATTTTGGAACACAGTAAATAGGAACTATTGTCTGGGTGACATACTAAAATGAGAAAAAATATCACGCACAAGCATGGTTACCATAATCTTGGTAGTGCTCTCATCAGTAGTTTCATCAAAAGCAATGCTGAAGAAATTATTACGGACTTTATTTATCAACAAGTATTGTATCTCACTTGCAATAACCTGGATCAACGAGGCTGCTTTGGTTCTATGGAATCTCAGATAAAGATTTTCTTGTATATATGGTACCCTCTCACTTTGGATTCATAGGAATAGCTAGCCATACTTCGCGAAAATCACGCTTGTGTTCTTAACATGTGTCTGATACCACACCCATTAATTAATACATCGCACCCACTAAACACGAAATGTAATACCCACAAAATTTAAATAAAGCAAAATTTAAAAAACAAGAAAATTTAAACCCTCGAAAATTTGTACCCTTACGGTAGTGCTTACCTCCTGGTGGATATAGTTTGCTCCATGGATAGGATTTCTACCATGCATTACTATATGCACATCTAATACTCTTCCTTATAGTGGGAGTATGCCTGATAAAGTATTCTCAGATTTATATGCTATGTATATAAAATATCATTATAGATATAAGATATAAGATTATAGTATGATATCCATTTCATTGTAACAATAAAACAGCTATTACATTTCTATAGTATATATTATCAGTACACATTATACATATTATCAGTACACATTATAAATAAGACAACTCTCTGCCTTTGTCTTCTCTTTAGCAAAGTGTATTTATTTGTTAAAAGTGATATAGAGGAATAAAGAGAAGCTTGACTTATGAAAGTCATCATAATAAGTGTACTATTCCTGATATGTTTGGTCATTTGGTACCTTTGTGGTCTTTAATGGATTGTTGAAGAACAATTTTTATGTCCCTCTCATTACAATCTAAAACACCATCCATTGTTATAATTGTTATAATGAACCTCATTTTGTTGTGAATATAATGCTTGATAATTGCATGAGTGTAGTTGTTATGTTCTGTTAACATCTTATTTTATTGTAACATTGATAGTTTCTTGTCAACAGGTATCACTTTGAAATATGACTTTCCTTTTACCAGAAATCAAATTCAAATACCGTTCAACACAATGTTTCATCAAAAGTATCACTACATCTTGAATTATTGGTGAATACTCCAGTTTTAACTTTTGTCACCTGGAAAAAAGACTAAATGCTACATAAATCACTTCTCAAGGTATTTAATAATAATTCGTTATTATTTAGTTTAATATAACATACATGTATATAACATAAGGTGGATCAAACATTATATATGAGAAATATTTTTAAAATATAATTTTTTATGTTCAGGTTAATACAGTAAATGTTATTATACATTCAAAAAACCTTTGCATTGACTTTTATTATAAGTCTTAAAGGTAGCAAGCTTAATTTATTCATGGGCAAAGATAACTTCAAATGTTCTTTGCCCTTCTACTCAGTGTACACACCCTAAATGATTTTATGGGAGATGTATAAAGCTTATCATATAAGCTATAATTCTCTAACACAACAGAGCATCAAGCTTTTTTTGGAACACCTCTAAGACATTAATTATTCTGTATTCATAGCATACTCATAACGGTGACAGTACAACATTTTCATCACTTCAACATCTTTTAGAAGAAAACTCATTCCACTACCCAAACAGTTCAGGTTATTATCTTGATGATGACATTATTGGTTATTGATAATTATTTATAAGTACATTTATGTACTATTGTAGATCAGGAACGTTCACGTTGCAAAAATTTCATGTAAAAAATAAACATGTTGAACAAAATTGGCATGTATGAATATTTATTAACCCCTAATATTTTGCTACATGCAACACATTGAGCACTATTGAAGAGTATGGATTTTATTAGAAAAACAAAATGCAAGGCTGCAGTAACACTATGATGACCAATTTTAGCTTGTATATCTGAACTGTATAGCCAGAAAGGATAATAATCTCTTTGTCTACTAATGTTGTATCAGTTAGTAATTAAGTTGTTTTGTTATGTTGACCAAAAAATAAACTAAAATAGCAATAGTAATAACAGAGAAAGAAGCTTTTGTTTTGTTTTTTCAAAAACATAGCTGGGTTGTTGTCCTTTGTTGACTCCAGTAAAGTCAATTAACAACTCTCCAGTTATGAACATAAAATTGTACAAACTTACCATTTATATTACAGACTAAGTTAGTGAAGTAGATGTTACTTTGACAATAAAAGTATAGAACTATTGTGTAAGATGACTTAAATTTCTAAATGAGATGTTATGTGTCCAATTTAAAAGGTCCATAAAGCAACTTCACTCACGTAAAGCTTGATTACATACCTCATTTAAACTTGTATAGTAAAATATTCGACTGACCAACTAAATTACTCCATCTATAAACCTATTTTAGTTAGTGATATCTTGTGTTTCTTGATCTGATGAACTTATGTCAGAAATAACATCTACTTGGACATCTGTTTTTTGTTGAGGTAGTTTGTCATATAATGGTAACTCTCGTTGTGTAGCAAGTACCCCTCAAGCATTTCACTTAAATGTGGATCATCACTTTAATCTGATAACATAACTGTACTATATGAGACTATAGAAGTAAACAGATTATCAGACATAATAAGAATTTCTAGTAATTTTTACTTTTCATGGGCTTAATTAATTTATCAATCCTTTCTTTTCCTCCAATGACTATAAAATTAGTGATAGTATAGTTAGTAAGTATAGAACATAACTATATATGGTATGTACAACTAACAGTAATATCCCTAGCCTTTTTACAATGTCTGGTTAAGATGAGTATCTCTAAAGTCTTTGCCTTCTTTGGGTTAGAGTCAATCTCTAATTCCTTCTCATTGAAGTCTTTGCAATGAGACTAATTTATTTGCCAGTATCTTTAGGGAAAAATGCATCTTTTTTAATAAACGATAAAGTTACATTTGACTTATGACACTAATACACTCATTTCATTCACTGTGCGTTGCATTGACCCCATTTCTATATCATTTTGAAGTAATACTTCCATCATAATTATGAACATGTAAATTGATGTAGTATAGCAAGTACATATATGTATTTTACAATTGGAATATTATATACTTGAAGGGAGATGGACTGCTCTTAGAATAGTGGTTAAGAATTAGAAATTGATGAAAATGATAAGAAATAAAAATATTGCCAAAAAAATAATGTTGTTATTGTATTAATTTTTTGTAGGAATTTAAAATTAGTCATGAAATACCAATTAAGTTCAAAATTAAGGGAAATGCTATAAAGAAATAAGTGCAGTCATAACAACTAGCAAAATTTGCCAAAAGAACAATTAATAGTTAACTCTCACCAATGATACCTACCATATGATGTTTCCTAATATATACTCAATGCACTTACCTTCTTTCGACTGCACAGGCTAACTTATCTGACTGTAACACTGCTTCTAAAATAATTTTGTTTGGATTACTAACTTATGTGTACATCACACCTTAATCAAAGACATCTTATATTTTCACAAGTTCACTATTATAGTGTAACTCCTCTTTGAATGTAAAAGCTTTTTTCAAGAACTCTCACCTCATCCACCAGATCTCTAACTCCTACATATATCAACACACAAGTTATTGACTAGTACAGTACTCATGTCTTACCTTATCTCTGTTATATTCATCCCATATAGTGTGGAAGGCAGTAGTTAGTTACTTTGATTACTTCTATGTTATTAATATGTGAAGATTTTTTTTATCCATAAAATATTCTTTGCAGTTTTTGGATCATAACAGTTCACAATAATGGAGTTGTCTTCTTTAATGTATTTAATTAATACTCTTTTAGCTATCTTTACAAATGTATGCCTTACGCAACAGATCTTTTGTCTGTTTACTATTCTAAGACCATTTAAGGTATCACATTTTGAGAAACAAACACAGACATATCATAAAATTCTGCTTTTTGTAAACACTGAGTATGACTTTTTCATAGCTTGCATTAAATTCAGATCTTAGCTAGTGATGTGAGCTTTAGCTTCTACAATATTGTAATGATTAATAATGGTGTCTAAGTAATCAATAATATTAACTACAGTATATTTCTCTTCAACTAGTTCTATGACATCATCAAATCATTTAGTAATAGAAAATTGAGGTATTAGCTCTTGAATGCATCTTCCAAGGAATTTCTTGAGCTTTTCCAGTGGAAAAAGGTACTTTCAATGAAGAAGCCTCAAATGTCAAGCACTTACAGTACACTAAACTTGTACCACTTGGTATTCCATTGTCACATGCCTACATAACTCATTAAAAGTTTGTTTTTCATTTTATAGATGCTCCATCAAAAGTGGGTGACAGAACTTTAAAATTTCATCTTAGTAATCTGTTTAGAGCTTTCCAAAAGGTTTGAATGAGTAGCTCACCTTGGTATGGACAGAATTGTGCATATTGTGTAATCTTTGCTTTCATTCATTTGATAATAAGTATCTATAATTAGCATGACTTCTTGGAGGCGTTATATGATTACTAATAGGATTACTATGTCGATGAATAGTCTTGGTAAAACATCATGATATTTGATCCAGTAGTTACATCAGTTTACATTACAATGAATTTGTAATTCACAATTTTTGTGATGTACTGTGCTTATTTCTAATATAGTGGAATCAAGTACATAGGCGTCTAAAAACAATCATTTATGTAGAATTATTTTACAGATAGTACTAACTTGATAATGTGTGCACATCACAAAATTTACCTTCTGAATTGGCAAAGCAAAAATGACTGGTATCTACTGGATCAAACATTGCTAAAACCTCAGATAAAGAGTTTATTTTGGCAGGGATATGATTCAGCAGTGTACATTTGACAGATTCTAAAAGAGTGTTATGTGAAGTGAGTTTTGATGTGCCACCATTATAGATTGTTACATTTCAGCATTGAAACGTTTCCAGAAATTGAGTGTTTGAGATGTTATCATCAATGTCTAGCCATGCTATAGTATAGCATAAAGTGGTGTGATAACATGGCTACAGTCACTCAACTTTAGGTAATAATACCAAGGAATGAAATATCTGTTGGTACAAACAATGAAAGGAAAGGAGCGTGAATATAAATTGACTTTGGAAGCGATAGCATTAAAGATCTGGGAAATTGACCTGTGCTTTCTATAGTAGTCTGATTTTTCTCTTACCCATCTGAACCGAAATAATTATTAATAACTTTTTAAGTGTATGACAGTTAATTTTTGTACTGAATATATATGCATGGTTTGTATCTTGGATAAATATGTCCTTATATGTTCTAAATAGTTACTCCTAAATCTTTTAGTAGTAACATTGCTATAAGAAGAAAGCCACAAAAGTATGTTTAGTGCTGTTTTCATTGTAGATTAATGCACAATAATAAGTCAAAAAATGATTTGAATTTAAAGACTTTTAGTAGGTAAATTAATTGATAAAATTAAATACCAAAAAATACTACATTTGAATTTTACATTATGTTATTCATTGTTGCATCATAGTTGGTGGGTGGATATACCAAGTAAGCATTGACACACTGGTGTTGTGAAGTAAATTCCAGGGCATTTATCAAATTTTTTGTTCAAACAGAAAACAAAAATCAACTAACAAGGAATAATCAGGCAATCTTTGTTCTGCTTTTGCAATCAAATATTGTTTTGGTATCTCTCTGTATGCTTGGCCTTTGACACCAATACAGTTCAAGCAAAAGTGAGGAGGATAAAATTTAGCCAGTGTAGACTTGATTGTAATCTTGATTCTTGGTATATAATTTTAAAAGTGAACACTTCGTCTCTTAAAAAGGATTTATTATCTGCTGTTAGAATATATAACTTATTATTTGCATCCTACATATTAGAGACATCAAATGTGATAAGGTATGTATAATTTAACAGGCTTTGGTAACTGACAGTTCGTATATGTCCACACAATTGGAGAGACAGGGACAAAATCTTTGAACTTGAAAATTATTGCTAACTCTATAGCTAACTCCAATCTATATTAAAGCTTTGCTTTTACTGCTCTTTCTGGCACAACCAGTGTAATACCATATTGACTGGAGTGATATACTAAGCCAGTTGCATCTACTGATACTTCAATGAGCACTTCAAAGCTGGCTAAAAATATGTAAACAAAGTTATTAAGAATTGACCAGTTAAGGTTAATGAAGTTCATTGGTTGCTATATACATCTACATTTAAACTATGCAAATACTTTTATTGGTCACATACAACAGTAGAAAAAAGCATAAGGATATACAAGGATACCATGTGCTCCAAAACAAAGATGTTTATTTGTCTGAGTGAGTCTATCAACACATGTAGTTACCTCCTTTGCAAGTCTATGGGTTCCTGATATTATTTTAATATAAAAACATTAACTTTCACTTACATTTATCTTTGCACTGTTTTTTTAATATAGTTCTTTGTTGTCTTCACAAGAAGAAACAACTGATGTTGCATCTATAGAAAAAAAAAGAAGTTTGAATTTTCAAATGAAGTTGTATATTCAACCACCATGTTAATTAGAATTACAATCAAGCTTAATATAATGTGACTGCTTTATATTAAACTTTAAAAATATTATCTAGTGAGTGATTTATTAAAGTGATAAGTAATTATTACAAATTGCCTTGTGACTGTTTTGATGGTACTAGTATTGTAAAAAAGGATCAGATTATTGGTAACTTTGAAGATTGAAGAGTTGGCAGGTGTAACATAACTGCTCAAAGACATTTTATCAAAGAAAACCCATAAGATTCAATCAGTCTACCTAATTTAAAGCACTTGTGATAAAAGTGATGATATTCATTGGTTGCTATGATGTGACTATATGCAGGTTAATTTTACTGGTCACTCTTGAAAGTTAAAGACAAAAATACATATATAGTAAGTATATGGTCCAAAATAATCTTAGGGTCTCCTGACAGACTATATAAGTCAGGCAGAAAAGCAAATATACTGGTGTTTGACTAAAAAGTACGGTTATTAACAACCTACCCATGACCTCCTCGTTTTTTTTTGTGCAGTGGAGTAATTGTTGGGGTTGTGGTCATCTCATCAATGTCTATATATTATATCAAAAAGCCAACATTAATATTATTATAGTATGAATTTAAATAAATTTAAAAAATTAACATCATTACAAAAATCAGTGACTTCCTCTTGTTTAGATCATTTGCATGAATGCCTTGATAATCTAAAAGTAAACACTTTGTCTCTTAAAAAGGATTCATTATCTGCTGTTAGTATATATAACTGATTATTAGCATCGTACATATTAGAGACATCAATGTGATAAGGTATGTATAATTTAGCAGGCTTTGGTAACTGACAGTTTGCATATGTCCACACAATTGGAGAGACAGGGACAAAATCATCTTTGAACTTGAACTTATTGCTAGCAAAGCTAACTCCAATCCATATTATAGCTTTTGCTTTTACTGGTCCTTCTAAAACAATCAGTGTAATACCATATTGACTGGAATGATATACTAAGCCAGTTGGATCTACTGATACTTAAATGAGCACTTCAAAGCTGGCTAAGAATATGTACACAAGGTTATTAAGAATTGACCAGTTAAGGTTAATGAAAGTCATTGGTTGCTATATACATCTACATTTAAACTATGCAAATACTTCTATTGGTCACATTCAACAGTAGGAAAAAGCAAACATACTCTACCATAATATGAAAACTGTAAACAATATATATGTAGATTTTAGGGTCATACTTTTGGTAGAATGCAAGTGTTATACTCTCTTTGCCATTCAAGTAAGCTGGATATTACTTCATTTGGATCATTATGGTTGGCAAATAATCTAGCTTGGTATGCATCAATCTAAACAAAGACTAACTGAAAATAACAATATCAAGAATTAGCTTACCTCATATGGTTTCTGTGTGAAATTTTATGACTGAAGTGACCATTTATGTTGTGGCATGAGGGTAACCATAGAGTTTCTTCATCATCCAGATAGCTATATATATTGCACCAAATGTGCATCTTTGGATTCAGATATCCCTCTTCAATCAACCCTTGTTTTGCTTTAAGGGTGTGTACACTTCCATGTATTTCATACTTGTATAGATTTTTCAATTGTTCCTCAAAATTTTCCTTCTCACGGATATTAGTACATACCACAGCAAAAGGAAGAATACCAATCTTGCTTGTATCCTCTTTCTTTCTTAATTTAAGATTGTCTAAAAATAAAGGATCAATCCTACTAGCAAATCTTGAAGCTGTAGGTTCTTCTAGCATCCCAATAGACAGCTGAAATAATTCTAAAAAAGGAAGAAGTTATTGTATCAATACAATTTGAATAACATCACACACGAGTAGAAGAATTCCATGACTTATTAAAAGCATAGAGTTAAACCAAATAGACTACATAAAAATACGTGTGTATACCTCATATGCCATATACTTCACATATATTATCACTATGTGTCTATCAGTTGATATCTTGTACATATTATCTATCATAATGTTTACTGATCTGTTTCGAAGCTATCAGGTCAGCAACATCATCAGTTTTTGATCTCTAACTCGGTGATTCAAGCTCTTCAATAGAGCCATCATCACTTAGTAATGAACTATCAAAATAAGTTGATCATCTATAGACTCATCAATGTCAGGTAGCATGTCTACTTGGGTTGTTGTTTGTAATAGTGGTTTTGGGGATTTCACTTTAAGATGGCATACTTGATTTGTTTTGTTATATGTTGTCATTTTTTGGAGTGCATTGGCACAATCTGATGCAGAGAATGACTTTAATTTTTGCAAAAAACTGTTTCTATTCCAGACAAAATTGTGATGATTGACTTTGCCAATATACTTCTCAAGAGCTATCTGAATGCAGAAAGCAAAATAATAATAAAAAGAATGTACTCAGTCTGAGATATAGCTCAGACAAAAAATTAATCATTATATAAAAGTGTACACACATTGTAAAACTTGCCTCTTCTCATTAAGTGTAAGTTTTTTCACAGTGCCAAACCCTTTTTTCATCACTTGGTGCTGCTTTATTTCTCCAAAATTTTATTTTATTAAATTCTTTATTGACTTTAAAATACCAAGGACGAGACATATCATGGGTCCTGTTAGTATAATTATAATTAAAACTAGTTACATTACAATTACAGGTGATCTACGTACTCACCAGAACTTATATATTAAATCAATAGAAGAAATCAAGATTACACAAACAAAGACCAGTAAGGATTACTCAAAAAATACAACTAATATGGAGGTGCTTGCAAGATCTGTCAGTTAGATTCGCGCTGTGCTCACACGATTTACTGTAATCTGAGCAGCATTTCAGCTGTGCAATTGCAAGTTTGGCAATAATGAGTAGCACTACAGGAAGTTCAATACTTATCTATGAAGATGAGGAAGAGTCCCAATCACTATATGAGTCTGTACTTAATTGTAACTTCGATGTGCACTCTTCAAAATTAAAATAGTCAACAGGAATTTATTATGTCAAACTTTTCCTCTCCTACAGATGTACTTGGATGTATTCCAAGATTTTATTTATTATCACATTTATTTGACACTAACAGCTCAGACTGCTCTTCATTAAATGGCAGCAAAATTAGTTCATTACAAGAACTTGATGAATTACCATATTTGGATGAAATTTTTGTGGAAGACTCTACAACTACATGCTAAAGCATCTACCATGCATTAATCAAGTTTAAGTGACATATATAATATCCTTCAACTATTCTACCTAATATAAAATTAAATAAAGTACATGTTATTATTGATATAAAATGACCTGTTTTTTAACTACTATATATGTTTGTCATTTTAGTCTTTTAATTCATTTATCAACTTTAGGTCTATGTAATGTAGTTAGTTCATAATGAGAAAACTAGTACAATTGAACTATACTACCTTACAGACCACCATTATAGAACTATAAATACCAATGAGTATGTATTAAAAATTCCTCAAGTACTACAAAATCAATTTTATTTTTCTACCATCTACAAGACAATATATAACTATGAATTTTTTAGTTAGAAAAAAAGGAAAATAATTTACTCAAGTCTATCTGCAACTATTATATCAATGACTAAACTATGAACATACTCTGTTACAAATATCATAATATATCAGTAACTACTGCAGTTATTAAATTCCTCCTTGTTGCGTTTTCAGCTTTCTCCTGTATCCATAACTGATACGTACTGGTACAGTCATGACATCCATCTATATCCACATCATTGAGTACTAGTTTTACTGTCAACTCAAGCGTAAATACATGATCATGTTTGAAGTTAACAATAAACTTGACTGCTGCAGTGCATGATCAAAAGTGTAGTGCTACATGTATTTTTTTCTCATGGAGTTTCAGAGTTTTACTTTAATTCCACCCCTCCCTTGGGAATTTCTGGATCAGCCACTGTGGAGTGATATGATAAGCCAGTTGCATCTACTGATATTTCAATGAGCACTTCAAAGCTGGCTAAAAATGTGTAAACAAGATTATTATCAGTTAAGGTTAATGAAAGTCATTGGTTGCTATATACATCTATATTTAAACTATGCAAATACTTCTATTGGTCACATTCAACAGTAGAAAAAAGCAAACATACTCTACCATATATGAAAACTCTAAACAATCTATGTAGATTTTAGGGTCATACTTTTGGTAGAATGCAAGTATTATTTGGATCATTATGCTTGGCAAATAATCTAGCTTGGCATGCATCAATCTAAACAAAGACTATCTAAACCAAACAATATCAAGAATTAGCTTACCTCACATGGTTTCTGTGTGACATTTTATGACTGAAGTGACCATTTATGTTGTTATTTTGAATAAATGTGCATGGTTTGTATCTTGGATAAATATGTTCTTATTTGTTCTAAATAATTAGTCCTAAATCTTTTAGTAGTAACATTGCTATAAGAAGAAAGCCACAAAAGTATGTTTAGTGCTGTTTTCATTGTAGATTAATGCACAATAATAAGTCAAAAAATGATTTGAATTTAAAGACTTTTAGTAGGTAAATTAATTAATAAAATTAAATACCAAAAAATACTACATTTGAATTTTACATTGTGTTATTCATTGTTGCATCATAGTTGGTGGGTGGATATACCAAGTAAGCGTTGACACACTGGTGTTGTGAAGTAAATCCCAGGGCATTTATCAAATTTTTTGTTCAAACGGAAAACAAAAATCAACTAACAAGGAATAATCAGGCAATCTTTGTTCTACTTTTGCAATCAAATATTATCTCTCTGTATGCTTGGCCTTTGACACCAATACAGTTAAAGCAAAAGTGAGGAGGATAAGATTTAGCCAGTGTAGACTCGATTGTAATCTTGATTCTTGGTATATGCTGTTAGTAGATATAACTGACTATTGGCATTCTACATGTTAGAGACATCAATGTGACAAGGTATGTATAATTTAACAGGTTTTGGTAACTGACAGTTTGTATATGTCCACACAATTGGAGAGACAGGGACAAAATCTTTGAACTTGAACTTATTGCTAACTCTAAAGCTAACTCCAATCCATATTATAGCTTTGCTTTTACTGCTCTTTCTGGCACAACCAGTGTAATACCATATTGACTGGAGTGATATACTAAGCCAGTTGCATCTACTGATACTTCAATGATCACTTCAAAACTGGCTAAAAATATGTAAACAAGATCTTCTAGAATTGACCAGTTTAGAGCTGTCAGTTAGATTCACGCTGTGCTCACACGATTTACTGTAATCTGAGCAGCATTTCAGCAATATCACTGATAGATAAAATTTTAAAACATACATCATATATATATAAATGCAAGTAAATGTCTACAAAGTCACTTTGAACTTGACATACTCATCTCTTACACAATATATTGTTTCAAACAATTAAACTTTATTAAAAAATCACTGCAATGGAACTATATATGTGTTGTGTCTGTGGCCCAGCTTAGAATAGAAGAATTGAGAAAGACCGAACTCGAGTAGAATAGAAAGTGGAACAGTACAGCAAAACCGAGCAGAGTCTCGAGTAGTATTGAATAGTATGAAAAAGGGAATCTAATCTAATCTAAAAACATGCATATTATATAGTACAGAAACAGGAAATGAATAAGAACAGGAAATAATAATTAAGTGCATACACACATGTAATAACCATAATGATAATAATAGTAATAATAATACATACCATCATAATGTGTTGTGCATGTACATAATATAAAGTATAGTTACCACACTCCTCCCTGCTAAGATGAGAAATACATAGTCGGTTCGAAACGATCCACCGGACGGTGAGGGCGTGTTGAACGACGTATGACTGGAGGTGGGGCAGGGGATGGAGCTGGAGGTAGAGCTTCAGGCATTAAAGGAAAATCCTCAAAATCGTCGCTGTGAGAATCGGGAGGACGATCAATTGAGCAATAACGAGGACGTAATTGATCAACATGTCGACGTAGAATTGAACCGTCTTGTTTCTTTGCATGATATGACAAAGGACCAGTAATTGCAATAACAGTTCCTGGGGTCCATTTATCAGAGAGGTTTGGGAGAAACTTGTGATAGTAGTTTAAGAGTCCCAAGAATGATTTCAGCTCAGTAGCGTTTGAGGGAGCTGGGGCTTTACTAATGGCTTTTATTTTAGAAGTGGCTGGATGTAGGCCTTGGGCGTCGATAACATGACCCAAATATTCCACGGATGATGCTCTGAAAGTGCACTTGGATTTCTTAAGGGTGAGTCCGGCTGATTCTAATCTGGTTAGGACTGAGTCTAGATTGTGTAAATGATCTTCTTCTGTAGTACCTGATACCAGAATGTCGTCGATATAAACACATACGTTTGGGAGACCACTTAGAAGTGATTTCATTGTTCTTTGGAAAATGGATGGAGATGATGCGATCCCAAAGGGAGACGTTCGTATTGGAAAAGACCCTTGTGTGTAATGATGGTTGTATAAGGTTTAGAAACATCATCTAGAGGTAACTGGAGGTATGCATGACTCCAGTTTAGAGAAGACAGTACCACCTGATAGAGCAGAGAATAGGTCTTCTACACGAGGTAGTGGATAAGTGTCCAATATGAGAGCTCGATTGATAGTGACTTTGTAATCACCACAAATTCTGATGGAGCCACCTGCTTTGACTACTGGGACGATAGGAGCTGCCCATGCTGAGTATGTTACCAGAGTAATGACCTTTAAAGCTTGTAAACGTTGCAATTCTGCTTCGACTTTATCTCTGAGAGCGTAAGGTACTGGACGTGCTTTGAAGTATCGAGGTTGTGATTGCGGCTCAATTAGTATAGAGGCGGTTGTTTCTTCTAGTAACCCTAGTTCTTCATGAAATAAAATGGTGTGTTTGTTGAGTACTTTGTCGAGTTCAGAGGTAATAGGAGCATGGAGATGACGAATTTCAGACCAGTTGAATTTAATGCGCTCCGGCCAGTTGCGACCTAAAAGACTAGGACCAGTGCCCTGTACCACTAATAAGGGTAGAGTGAGACATTGAGAGTTATACTGAACTTGTACATTGAGGGATCCTAAAACTTTGAGCTTTTCACCGGTGTATGTAACTAAATTAACATTAGAGGGACTGAGGGGGCCTAGTACTAGGGACAGTTCATTATAAGTGTGTTCACTTACAATTGATAAAGATGCTCCTGTGTCAACTTCCATTTTTAGTTCAGACTTGTTGATGGAAAAACATTTGTACATCTTGTGACTCCTGGTGTTGCTGCTGAAAGGGTATTCATAAATTATTTTCTATCTATTCAGATGACAGGTATTTTCATTTGTTCTCTTAATCCCATTAGACCAGCTGGTCTAAGTGGACTTAAAGACATAAGATCATATACTCAGTGTTCACAACCAATTCCTTAAACATCTTTCTAACAGGGCAGTTGAATTCCTTTATAATACTGGCAATAGAGTTACACTTGTTCTTGGATGAAAGAAAGGAAGGTTCAGTGACTTACCAGAGATTATAGAAGATCAAAAAACGGCACAAGGTGGGTTTCGTTAATGGAGACAACTTCAAGTGGTCAGAAATCGAAGATGAAGGATAAGACTGAAGAAGAGGAGGAGACAAACAAAGGGAACAGAGGTGTCCCAGAGACATGTAGATGCAGCTCTTGAGAGGAAATGTTTGGAACTTGCTAGACCTGATAAAATTGTCATTGTAAGTTTTATATAACCACACTCACTCTTTAATGACCTACAGTTGTAGTCCTTGTATCCATTTCATTAATCATCGATCCATTTCATTATTATTGGTGGCTCTTATTCATAAACCTAATCATGAGAAGGGACTAGGTTTTAGAATGGAAAGTTTTGTTGTGGTGGACAACACTGGACAGCCACAAATAAGCAAGTTAACTTGTATATGCTCATATCTGCTTTATAGAGGTCATAGTTATTAATAGTTAATAACATTTGATTGCCAAATGCATTAGCACAAAACAACCAATCTGAACAGTGTAACAAAATATTACCTTGGTTTTGTTTATGTATGTGTGTGTGTGTGTGTGTGTGGTTTTAGTCACACTTACGAATATAATAATTGTGTTCCCAGAACCCAGAACCACACGTACTCAGTACTCAAAAGCACATGATCAATTATGTCAACATTGAAAATGTTTACTTGATGTTTAGTAATGCGATAAACTTGAACAAAAGAAAAAAAATAGACATATTATTTAAAACAATTTATAGATAATGTGACACTTTTTTATTGACAGAGTTCTTGCACCTCAGTTGATAAGACATTTGAGTAGTAAACATAATGTTTTAGGTTCACATCCCAACTAGTGTATTTTTGTCTTTATCGAATAAAATCATACTTTCTTCTTAGATTAAAGGAAAGGTTTGAGGTATGACATGAACATCATATTTATTACTTTCAGGAACAGGAAGATGAGCTATTGAGACCAGAGAAGGAAGCAGAGGAACATAAGTTATGTTTACAAGAACTAATGGATCAATGCCTTTACTATTAACATGTATTATTTTCTTACTTTCATTAGGATCTTCTAATCCTGGTGATCGAGTTACTTTAGTTCATTCTTTAGTATTAGGAGATACAGCTGAATGAGATGGGTGATTACAGAAAGGAGATAAATTGATCTGTGTCAATGGTGCCTCATTAGTGAATTACACATTACATTTTACAGTAGAACAGTTAAGTGACAACTCACCAGACTAGTAGGATTGAAATAAGAAATGATTTTTTTCTCAGATTCAGCTGTCATTTCCTGTTTTCATAACAACATCCCAGAGCTATCCAGAAGGGGTTTAACACTTCAATAACTTTTATAATTTTGATCATTCATAGCTATGGTCTTATATGTAAGCCAATTATGATAGAAAGTGTATCATATAAATGCTATAATTTGCTATATGCTATATATTATTATGATATTGTATCAGATAAACTAAGAATAAAATAAGGAATAACTAAGCTAAAATTAGCTAAATTTATACAGATATTCATACACCAGTTATTATTGCTTAGAGAAAAATTTGTTGACCTTTTTTTAGGTATTTCTTCACTCAATCCATTTTTATTGACTTTTATTTACACAGTTCTTGGTACATGTTTTACTTTCACCTTCTTGACATAAAGATGCCATTAAATAATAAGTCACAAGTGTCTATCTTAACTTAATAAGAGAGTTGGTAGATATGAATTTAAAACACTATAACAGTTGTTATTTCATTTTGTATATTCAATATTCTAAGTAATGGAATATAAATTTGTATAATAAAGCAATATATTTCCCAATAATGACTTAATTTGTGTAATACAACATGGTCCTCGCAATACATCGTGTTTTTGTTAAAGAGCTCTGTCAAGTTTATCATTTTGTCTGGTAACTTCTGTCAATATAGGAACTCACCAGGCTAATAGAATTAAAATAAGAAGTGATTCTCCTGAAGAGTCAGCTATCATTTCATGCTTTCATGTTGACATCACAGATACTCTTCCATTCCCTAGAAGGGGTCTAAGTTTATTTGACACTTCAGTAACTCTTGAGCGATTTGGTCTTTGAGATTTGTGGTATATATATCTCACTACAATACAAGATTCTACAATCACAGATTACCTCAATAGTTCATCTCTGTATTACACTTCATTTCATTCTGCTGCTCTAGTCTTTGTTCATTGTCAGGTTAATATAACTCAAGTTGACATTTACTACTAATGAATGGTGTGAATCTATATATATGGCTCTAGTATTAGCGGAGTTAATATATCTAATTCCTTTCTAGGCTCTAGAAGTGTTTGAACAAGCCAAATTATCGGCAGTAGTATTATTATTCATTATCATGATATTTCATCAAACATGTTCTCACAACTGTCTCATTTAACATGATTGGCTTGAAATATGTTGTTAGGAATAGTCATTCTGGTATTATTGATATGTATTATCATCAACTGACTTCATTTAATAGTGCTGAAAAAAGCTGTCGTCATTGCTGCTGAATTGACTGTGCTTTATCCTCAAAGAACATAAGGGCATTTGTACTCATTAACGACACCGAGTTCTTGCACAACATAGCTGGGTTTAATACACGAGTTTTACTGATGTTACAATGCAAATCTTCTGTCTTCACGAATGCAACAGTGGAGAACATTGAAGTTGAAGGCAACATCAACTATTAAAATCAAAACTGCCATGGATCAGTATTAAGTTTCTACTGGTTTAGAGACCGAATGTTGCCCAAAATTCTCAATTACTCTTTTCGTATTCAAAATACTACATTCAATATGCTATTAGGGAATGAAAATGAATATCCTATTGAAAAAAACAAATGTAGCTGTGTCTTTTAACTTTATCACCCCAAAATTACAATTACCATTCACAAGTCTAACCTAGTCCATGACATATAGGAGCTAGTGTCTATGTTCAGGGTTACAACAATTTCGGAGGTGACTCCATAATAGTGCTGAATTATAATATTTTAGAAAGTCAAATTTCACTGACAAATAATTATGCTTACAGTTTCAGAGGATGGGATATTTATCTTTTATGGAATAAACTTAGTACATATCACTAGTGCCTCAGTATTTTATAAAAACTATGGATCAGTCAATGAAGCTATAGACTCTGATGTCTATCTCTCTGGTAATGTCACAGTTAGTAACAATGTTGGATTAAGAGGTATTGCTATTATAATAACAGGTAATAGTTGTCTTCACTTTTTAAATGGAGTATCAGCTAATTTTAAGAACAATCATACTCTACTAGAAGGTGGTGGTGTATATATGGGCAACAATATAATGACTGGAAATGTTATTACATTTGAAGATTATATTCTGTGGAAATGTAGCGACTAAAACCAACAATTCAATATTTATAAGGTCACTTTTCACGTTATCAGGTAAGGAAAAGAAGCCAGATGACATTCCGAATTCAAAAGTCACATGACATTTTACTCAAACACCACTGAAACAGGATTACTTGAAATTTTAACAACACCTCATGACCTGCTTATTTATAAATTTAATATTCTTTGAAAAAGTATTTCCAAGTTCTATCATGGTCAGACAATTCAGTTAGAGCAATTGATACTGTCTATTGACGTGTTTATTCTTTTATAGGAGTTGATGTGACTTTGGACATGTCAAGAAAATAGGACAATGAAACATGATAATAACATTTTGTATGAAGGGCTAGAATTTATTCCATTTGACATGACCATAACCACAGTAAGTATTGTATTGCCTTAACTGCAAAGATTTTTTATTTGCCATTAATTCCTACCATTCATATTTTAAATGGTAATATAGAACCTTGTCCTCTAGAATTTGTTCTGAATAAGAGTAAAGGAATTAACAATATGGAATCATATTCAATGCTCAGGCTGTATATATACTAGATATGTTGAGTCTTTACAATGGACAATGGAGTTGTAAAAAACTCAATTATTTTCTTTTAGCTCTGTATGTTGGACTTGAATTCCTCTACGTTTTTACAATGGAATGACTGAGTTATAGAAAACTTGGTCTCAGTTTGCTATTCCCACTTTATTTGATGACAATAATTGTTCTCCTCGTTTTCTTCAATTGTTTTACTCTCTAACAAAATAGCTGAATTCTCAGTTCAAGTACTAGTTACTCTTGTATACAACACTCCTTTGGATGACTATTAGGTAAATTATCAATACCTTTATACCAGCTAAAGCCTTTATCTCAGAACAGACATATCATGTTTGGTAATGAATGGATCTGTTGAATATGGTAGCAAAGGACATATTATTCTCATGGTAGTCATATTATTGCTTGTCTTTCTTCTCTTCTCTTCTCCTCTATATTCTTCTTTTCTCCTTTGCTAAACCTCTCAGACATTGGACATGAATACACAAGACCAACACTTGAAGCTATCAATGATCCATATAAGAATAATAAGCAGTACTGGTTTTTAGCTCCCCTCTTACTTCTCTTTATGATGTACATATTGTACAGTATTGAACCTTATCAATATAATATTTACATTGCCATAGCTTCAATATTAGTATTTTTCATATTTTGTTTTAGGTTATGTTCAGACCATACAAGAGTAACCTTTTAGACTGTTGGCTTCCCTTCAATCTTGCCTACAAATATTTTACAATGCAGCATTTAGAAATAACAGGTTCTAGTGTGTTGGTCATCTTCTTGTTCTTCTTGACTTTCTTTATTGTACTAATCTATCATTTGCTGTTTGATGCAGGACAATTAAAGGAAACAGAAAGAATTGTCAATGACATTTGTACAAAAGTTCTTCAATACTTGTCACATCGTAATCATAAATACTGCTACCATTTAATCAAAGATCTCATTATTGCAAGATGATGCTAATGTTTTTCACTTTGATAAGTTGTTTGGTAATAGCATTCCTATCTTAGCATCATCAAGTGATAACTATATCACATTATTTGTATAGTATTATTATTGTTGAGTAGGTCATTATACCTTGTCTAATAACAAATTGTTTTTACTAATTACAGTTGGGACAACATTTCCACTTATGTTTAAAACTTTCTAACTTGTTTATTCAAATTTAGTAGCAGTTTTATTAATTAAATTATGGAAGTGTTTATATACCAAATATAAATAGAAATTAAAGTAAGTCATCCTTAATACTGCACAACATTTTACTCTCCATACTGGAATTTTTAGTAAATTACTTTTATAATAATGCATTTTAATAAACAAATCTGTCTATAATGTTGGTATAAGTGATTACTATTTTCAATAATTAACATAAAATATTTGTTAGTTAGTACAACAGGTGGCTCTATCGTTGTTGTGTCATGTGGTTGAGTGTTCATAGCACTCAAATTATTTTAAACTGTCGATGCATTTTAAATAGCTCATAGTACCTTCAAAATGTGAATAGTTTTACAAATCACATTAGTAAATAGTTGTCTTTATTCAGGTATTTCCTAGTACTTTACTAGCTTGTATATACTGAAATAACTTAGCCTATTATAGTTCTTTAAAACATTCACATTGGTAGGTGCTAATAACATAACTTCAACTAAGTCAATTGCACCAAATACCTTCTCATTTGTGATATTTGATAAAATTAGAGGGTGTTACCATTTGATTTACTAATATTATTATGAAATGGTATCAGTACTAGTGACCTGGAAATGGATTTTTTAAATGTACGTATATTAGGAGGCCAAGTTTTACCATTCAGTATTCAATTTGTATAGGTTGGATCTGAAACACAACTGGCTAGATGCTATGAATAATGTACATTTGGATTACTTTATAATCTTTAAGGCAAACACAGTGTTTATTCGCCTATAAAGAAGTAAAACCTAGAAAGCAAGAGCCGTATCATTTACTAGGAACGAATTAAAACTTTATCATGTTTTAATAACTAACTTACAACTAAAAATAGTAACTGATTAAAAATTTATTTAATTAACAAACGAGTGTAGTGTCTTTAAACCATAGATGCTTGACTTATGATCCTCACTCCCTCGACCCTAAGTAGTAACATAAACTATATGCGCAGCAAACAATGTTCCTGCTGAACAAACATTTTGTAATCTATTATACAGTATTGATATAAATGATCAGGTTCAATTTATGTTGTTTTTGTTGATTACAATACAAACAATCAATAGTTCAGTTACATGGAAACACCTTGAAGTCGGATAGTACTAATTAACCCTACTTATGATCATATATAGTGGTTAAGCCTAACCACTATATATGAGCATAGGTAGGGTTAGTACTATACATAATTTGACTTATACGGCCACCAATTGATGATGTGTAGTGAGTCTGTCATATTTTTTAACCCTGTCATATTAATATTCAGCCTATATTGCTAGCTGAAAGCATTGCATGAAAGTTTCAAAAATTATAATCGATGGCATGTATGTAAACACTATAAAATACAACAAACTGATTAGTGTATTCGTGTATTCTATCATAAGACATGGATTGTGAAACACTGTCATTTTGTTCCTAAATCTACAAAAACATTACCAACAAGGAAAAATTATTCAGTTTTATTGAGTTCTTTATCGAAACAAAAATTGTCATCTACTGCCTTAATACTTGTGCATTTCTCCTGTCTCTGGTTAATGCTATTCTCTTCTGTTATATTTGGATATTTTGACAAAAGATAGCTCCAAAACAAGAGAATAAAAAGCTATAAAATATAATTATATGATATGCATACATATTAACAAATTAATTTTTGCAACAAAAATAATTCCATAGTTGATAAACTTTTAATATAGTAAGTTATAGTCTAAATACTAAGGCACTTTCCTATTAAGAGTACTTTTTAATTATAAGAATCTTTTCTTCTCAAAGCATAAATCCACTAATTCCACATGTTATCACTAGATTCATTATATAACCTTACTCAACTGTATTAGTGTATATGTCTTAACTTAAGGTTGTACCAACTGCCAAATTAAACAGTGAACCCACAACATGTAATTACAATATTCATCAAGGTAGAAACACATCAACTTAGTTAGAATCAATCAAATTAAGGATACTGCTGTCATTATCAAAAAAACAATGAATTTTTTAGTGGCAGTATTAATTTGTGGTATTAGGCATGGCAATTATCATAATTTTATATAAGTAATAAAATTAATAGAAGACTATTAATGTATAATTTAGTCTGGTTTATTTTTTACAATCCTGCTTGTAAATATTAGAAATAACAATCTTTAAGCTTACATCATTACTTAATGTAGGAGTGGTCAATTGTCAAATAGAAAAGTTGCCTTTTATAGAGAAGTAAATACTAAAAATTGTTAACTTTGTTAGCAAAAAAACTGGAAACTAAATTATTGAACTCATGATCGTCTTATTTAAATTTATATATTTTTTAAGCAAACATAATATCAACAATAGTACAAAAATAACTAATAATTAACAGAGTTTATTGCCATTAACATACAAACTTTTCAAACTATTATTTTTAACACTAACTTTTTGTAGTTGTTGTTTACCAAATTTAGTAATATTAGTACATTTAATAAGATGTAGTGATTGTAATGTTCTATTATTAGTGATAAGATGAGAGAGATGAGGTACATCTTTATCGCTAATGTTCTTGTCATCATACAAGTATAAATACTTAATTATTTTATTATTAATTAGATTTGTTGTTAGTAACTGGTAGGTGTCTGGTAAGAGAGGCGAAGAGGAAAGAAATAGGCCCTCCAATGTTTTGTTACAAGTTACCTCTTGTATTAGTTGATTGACACAGTTGCTATCAAGATGAGTGTCCATCATATAAAGACTCTCCACTTGGCATTCATTAATATCAGTTAATAGTGCTAGTGAATTGAGTCTAATCCACCATGTTGTGTGTTGACATGTCTTTAATTGACGCATCACCTCTCTACATTTTGCAACAAATCCATTTTGATTTAACAACAAATCTAATTAATTTACACACACTCTAACATGCTCAACTACAACTATGCCTAAAAAAGAAACAGCCATTGGCAAGAGAGTTATCAAAAATGTTAATGCCTTTTTTCCATTAATGCCAATGCAATCAATGCATATGCACTATCTTCATATGTGCACGTTCAAAGATGTCTTTATGCAATTTTGAGAACATGAAGAAAATATGGAACCATCTAACAACTATAATTATTTGACCAGCACACTCTTGCAACAAGATACTAGCAGCACTATAATGCTATCAAAACATCTTTATCAGCAAACTTCATGAACTAGAACAATTAGGTGGACACTGTAAAGACTATGATGCCATCACACAATATCCATCTAAAATGTCTTTACTTGTTAAAACCTCTAAACCACAATTATAAGCACAAACAAAAGTTTTATAAATATGCAAAATTTTGCAGAGGCTGTTTTGAAGATGATAATGATAGCTCTGAAACTGTTGAATGTATGTAGCGTGAGTCCTGTCTATTTTGAATGTATCTTACATGTAATATTTCAAACTAAATGCAGTCCCTAATAACTACATTTGACAATTCTGTGATTACTAAATAGCATGGTTGTCTGTTTGCTTCAAAATAATTGTGTTGATTTTGTATAGCTAAAATGAAATATCATCGTGTAATGTAAACTTCAAAGCTCAACAGTGAATGCCCTTGTCTTCTACAACGTACTATGTGACATAATATAGTCTTGAAATTGTACACTTAATTCCTCTATCCTGTGGACATTATGTCAGTGGGAGCCCTAGCTATTGATATCAAGAGTAATTATTTCTGCATTATGTGATAATGTGTCTGTTATTGACTTCTTGTTTTGTAGTTGATTTATTATTATTTTGTTTGTTGTGTAAATTAATGTAGGTCAAATACAACTATAATTGTATGTATATAATATATATATATATATATATATATAAATAAATACATGCATACATACATATATACATACATATATATATATATATATAAATGCATAGAAGTAAAGTTAAAGATAAATTAGACCACATTAATTGGTACATATGATCCACTATAGTTTACTGAGAATTGTTTGATAATTAAAATTTTATCATACTTAGCCATTGGTGATATAACCATTTCTCGAGTAATAATTCTTTCCCAAAGTTAACAACAGGTGTGGTGATAAAATAGACTTACGTTTTCATGTATTTCTTAATGTTAAATTGATGAGCTATCATTTGTTGTAGGAGCGTGCTACAAGCCAGTACATACTTAACAATGTTCACATAGTAATTTAATCACATTACTAAAGTTATAATCGAAGCTTACTTGGTATGTCTTTATCATTTGATGATTTCTTTTCACTCTCCTCCTCATCTGTACCTTTTGATGTTAAATGAGTGATGAATTCATCTTTCTCAGTTAATCGAAAATTTAGTGAAGTAATTATCTCCTGTAATTTTATAATCTCTTGTTTTCTGTCAGTAGCTACACAATACACAATATTGTACATTTTTAGTTGTTTTATAATACCTTCTCTTTCTTGAACAGTAGAAGTAAGGCTTTTTAGTGTTTTCATCTTGTCATTCAGCTCATTTGCTTCCATGTATGAAATATGAAGCAAAACAACATTGTGTAAATGCACTTTTATAAAGAACACGTGTACCTATACCTTCTTCTTCACTGTCAAGTAGTTCCCCAAGTTTTTAACTAACGATTGGATGTGTAGTTTTAAGGACCTCTAATATCTGAGACCTCAGATCTATAACAGATAAAATAAAAGCTGTACAGGTCATCAATATACCTTTTATGTTGTCTGTTAAATGAACATTTCTTTCCTCTTTCTCTCTTAGTTGTAAAGTAAGAGAAGTTATTATCTCTTGTAATGATTGTAGCTCCTTCTGTAATTCTGTAGAATACAAAGAACATGTATAGCATATGTACATTAATATTAGATTAGACATAATAATTACATATAATAACAGGAGCATATAATCAGAAAAGACAGGAAATAGAAGGAGCATGAAATCCCATGCAGTTTATAAAATCGAAGGAATAGAGCTCTTGTGAGTACTGTTATTATATCTAGATCAAAACCTTAATCAGTATTTATAGTATATAATCATATATGGTATGTAGTACTGACAGCACTGGCGGATCCAGGGGGGTGCCTGGGGTGCACAGGCACCCCCTTTTATTCTATAATAATATTCATGGCAATCATCAAGTCACACCCTGTGGTATATAATTATTACTTTAAGTATATTCATAGCAACCACACCTTGCAATTAAAAGGGTGTGCTATGAATAATAAATTTATGAATATTTATTAGGTTTGTGCACCCCCTATTTCTGCACTCTGGATCGGCCAGTGACTGACAGTACTATAACTCACCCTGTTTATGTCTAGTTAACTTCTCTATTTCTAAGGTCTTTGCCTTACTCATTTTTTCTGATAGCTTCAGCTTTTCTGTTTACGTTATGTATATAGTTATATCTCAATTAATGTACATGTACCTGATAATGTGCCAGCTGATGATTGATCTTGTGGTCCTTTTCTCTCTACATTGAGTGCAAATAATAACAAAACATACATGTATAGTACAGTGTCGATCATAATTTGCTACCCAGTGAAAAGGCATCTAACTATAGAGAGCTATGTATGTAGCCTGAGTGTAAACTAGTAGCATTGTAGGTGATGTTCATTGCAGTAACAGTTTGTATTTTGAACAAATACAACTGTTGCCGTGCAATCATAAAACAATGAATCATTGCTTATTTATTGAAATATCAACCAAACTATGAACTAGTAAACCCAAACTCTAAACCTTTAAACGTTAACAAAAATAATATTAATTAAAACAAGATTAAATGGATTTAGACAATACATATTATATTATTCTTAAATAGTTGTGAGAGTATTTGATAGCTTTAAGTCTCAAAATACAGTTTTGAAACGAGTTCATAAACTAACAAAGCAACCAACAAAAGCAACCAAGAAGCTAATTACCAAAGCTGGATGGAAAGTGATTGCTAGCTGTCTGACACTTTGGAGAACCAACACACTTGATGTTAACCAGATTGCTGTTGGTAAGGGCTGAACTTTCAGTCATTTTGGAAGAACTCCAATGGGATAACTTGTCAACTAGTTACTGGAAACATATTGAGAGTGTGGTTGAGTTGTTGAAACCATTTGCTCAATAGTCAATACATGCAACTCACAAGCTCTGACAAGATAAAAAGGAAAACAATGGTTATTCCAGTTATTATCAAATTGCACTTACATTTGGGCAGTGTCTATAGATTGTGTCAAGTAGTAAATACTATGCATAGAGTGGTGATTTGAGTACATCACTAATCACCAAACAACCAACTTTGACCCTCTTTTTGTAATGTGCACAGTCCTCAACCCAGGATATAGAGATGAGCAAGTGACAGCTGCAAAAAGTTACTGATTAAATTAAACTAAGGAAGGTGGTATTCAAGCGGTTTCTTTGTCAGAAGAGGAAGCTGAAGTGAAGAAGCACTCTGAACGTATATATCCAGGTGAAATCAATCTATAAAGATTCTTTCATATTTACTAGAAAATCAAAAGATGTACCTTCTCCTTCGTAATGTAGCTTTTGACCTACTGTGTACACCAGCATCAACAGCTCCTATGGAACATATGTTCTCAACAAGAGGTGAAGCAACTTCAGGAAGACACAATCAGCTGACAAATTCCAACTTAGAAGGAGATATTTTACTTAAAACAACAAATATTTACAGCTAGTATAGCAATAACATAGTTATAGGGAATATTGCTACATTGCTATGGTTACATGTATTTAACTAACTTTCTTTAAAACTAAAACTATAACCAAAATGCTTCACATTATAGTAACTAAAACTATAAAAAAACCTAAAACAAAATTAGATTTACTACTAAAACTAATACTAATACTAAAACTAATATTAATACTAAAATTACTTTCATTAACACTAACAGTATTATACTAAAATTTGTAAAAAAGACTAGCTTTAAATCACCCCTCTCTCCCAAGAACCAACATTGTCAGTCATGGAAGAAGATGTGGGTGTGGTTTGTCCATTGGGAGTAATTGAAAGATTACTAGTAGTATGACCAAGGGCTTGAGTGACTTCATCATTGAGTTCCCCCACAGAGTCACTGGAGTATTCATAGCTAAATCTTGGGGAATCAATACATCCCTTAGAGACGTAGTTCTATAGAATAAGACAAAGAGGATGCCTTTTCAATTGATTATTAGTATTAAAGTATACAGTGTGTCTTTAAAATGTGATAAGATTGAGAGTAATACTTCATATACTCTTTGAAGTGGCAGAATATATACTACAATGTATTTTGTGTGGAGACGTCTGTTAATTGTTTACTTCTATAATACCAAAAATTACTAGACAATTAATGTGTGAAGATTTTTCTACTTTGCCAAGTTATGAATAAACAGTGTAAACCAAATGTAAAGGGTAGTTCCCTTCCTAACTATGACCTTTTATGATGTCATTGGTTAGTAAAAGTGCATATTAAAGTGACCAAGAAACTGCACACATTAATAAAAAAGTTTCAATTTGCAGTTCTAAAATTTTCACTATAAAAAGTGCTTTGTTACTGTTATATAAAAGTATATAATAACCTTGCTGTTTGTGCCAAGTGCCAATAAATACATTACATGTATTTATACGTGTACATATATGAATACACTTACAGCTAATTTTCCACATGCTGCTAAGATAAGACCTTGATAGGGTGGAGAGGGAGACATTGGACGTGTGAGGTACTCAGGATGATATTGCACACCAACAAAGTATGGGTGATCTAATTAAAAGGGGTGTGGTTAGTTTTAACATTGTTGCTACAGTTACTCACCTGATATCTCCATTATTTCCATTCTTTGTCTGTTCACATCATGACCAATAAAGGTCATTCCTTTGTTTTCAAAATTTGATATTAATTGAGGGTTTATCTAAACAACATGTGTAAAGGAAATGTTAAGTAGTACATGTACATGAGTAATAATTTACCTCATAACGGTGTCTGTGTCTCTCCTCAACAAACTCTGGATTACCATACAACTTTCCTATCAAAATAACAACAATTATTTCATTACTCATCAATTTATCATATCAGTCCATCTCTCCTTCTCTCCATTTACTTTTATTTATTTACCTAATACAGTATCTTTATGTCTAAAGATGGTTTTTCTCTTTCCCAATCTCATTGTACCCCCCATATTTCCAGGATTATGTTCAAGCATCTCTATGACAACAGGATGACTTGTCTTATCATTAAACTCAGTTGAATTAGCATCTAAACAACAACAACAGTAATTAATCAATTTTACAAAATAGTATATTTATATATTACTTTTCCATCCTAGTACATTCCTGGCAAACTCTATAGCAGCTATCTGCATACCAAGACACACACCTACAAGAAATGAAGAGAGACAATAAAAGATGGTGAACTGTCGAACATTGATCAAAGTTGATTGTTGCTCTATTCAGACTTAACAAGCTCGATTTTATGAGAACATCAATTAAAATCAGAACAAATTATATTTACATCATTACAGAGCAACGGTTGCTATGATACAACTTATTTCTTGTCATCTGCACTTACCCAAATATGGTATTTTACGTTCTCTAGCATACTGAGCTGCCAAGATCTTTCCTTCAATTCCTCTTGAGCCAAATCCTCCAGGAACAATCATTCCTCTACTACAAGATGAACTATCTTCACTAGAAGACATATAGACTTACTGTGCCATACAGATACTGCCCCAAGCTTTGTGGTAAGTTGCTGGATTTGAGTGATTCATTTCTTCTTCTAGATGTTCAGCCTCTACATGCTAAAAAGAACAATAACAAAAATGACAAGCCTCATACTCATAACTTCATTATTTCACACTTGTACTATCAACTAAATTCTCATATTCATACTATCAGATCTCATACTTACAAAATCATATTGTCACTCATCCTCATACTATACACGTATAGACTCATTCTCATACCACTAGTTTTAGTTTTCGCCTGCAGGCCAGAGCAGCATGTTTCAAAGCTTTAATCACAGATGTGTATGCGTCTTCCAATTTAGTATATTTTCCTACCAAAACTATTTGTACCTGATCTTCATTGCTGTCATAACTATAGCAATAAAAAAAATATTTTTTTTCTATATAGTACAATACTAGCATTGACATATATAATATTTATGGAATAAGAAAATCAATATTGAGTGTATTTTTCATTTTTTTTCAATCCAGACATCTGCCTGCCTATCTTTCTTACCGATCTGCCAAATTCTTCCACTTCAATAAGAAGAAAGATGTTCGAGGTGTTGGTGAGGGAAGTTCTAATCTTTTAACAAGGTATTTTAGTACGGACTGTTGCTCAAGAAGTAGAGGAACACGATAAATGGATGGACAATCTTGTATAGCCACTACCTACCAAAATGGAGCAGGCATTTACCATGATGATACCAGTATGAGCTATTAATATATAATGAGCTAGGTACTATGAATACATAATAAGGTAGGTATCACGAACAAGTTAAAAATTTATCTTACTTGATCTGGTTTGACGTGACAAAAATTTGATATCTTATTCTTCACAGATTCATCAATTGGACATTGACTACGACATACTATCTAAAGAATGCAAAAAGAATATGACCTTTGACCTGGCAAGGGTAATATATATAAATAGCATACATTATTATTATTAATACTACGTACTACATATTGTACTTATTATCTTACAATATCTGGTGATAATCCTAGTCCTCTTAATTGTCTGACACTGTTTTGAGTTGGTTTGGCCTTTTGTTCCCCTGTATTTCCTGGCTAGAATGAGAAAATAAAGCTTTATAATTATCATTAGAGTAACTATGGTAACTATGGTAACTATAGTAAAGATGCATCTTGTATGGTTATATAAAATAGATGCTCAGTTCTTTTAATAGACTTTAAAGTTTCAAGATTTTGTGCAACACTTCAGGTGAAGAAATTTTACCATCACAGCAACTACCACACCCACATTGACACTAAAAGTTAAATGTAATTATTATATACTCTAGTGTATTATAGCAATGTTAATAATTCATTGTGAATTTGTTACTAGAAATCAAATTACATATGAATATGCTACATGATATTATTGAATATAAATTTATTAATTAACATTCATTAACATTGAATAATACGTATTCTTAGAAATAATTTGTTCATGTATTCATTTTCATTTTCAATTTGTCTATTAGCACACCTATACATCCATTTTCACATCTATGGATCCATGCATTCTTTTTCATAACTATACATCAATTAGCACAATTATGCATCCATTTCACAATTATGCACACATCCAGATAATTACATTCTCCTTTACCTCTGGTACTAAGCTGACATGAATGTTACAAAAATTTTGCAGTCCAATTTTAAACTGGAGTTGTCTGAACGCTTCAATAAAAGAGATTCCCTCAATATCACCAATAGTGCCACCAAGCTAAAAAAAGAAAATTTAAAGAGATATAATTGTGTTTGAAAAGACTTACCTCAATAACACAAACTTGAGGTTGTTCTCCGTCTTTGTCTACTGGTATCTTAGCAACACGCTCCACCCACTCTTGTATTGTATCAGTGATATGTGGTACAACTGTAGAACAATACAAAATAATTACATGATAACATTGTAGAATACAAACCTGTATAATATGTAGTGTAAATACAACATCATGTATAGAGAATACATTATAACAGAACAATGGTCAACAATGATTACATACACAGAAGAGTTAATCCATTAAAGGTGAATTAAAGATGTACAACTGTCTACCTTGTACTGTTCTTCCTAGGTAGTCATGAAGTCTTTCATTATTGATAACGTGTTGATAAATCTTGCCAGTAGTAATGTTGTTGTCACGTGTTAATGTGATATCGAGGAAACACTCATAGTTACCTAGATCAAGATCAACTTCTTCACCATCATCTAAAACAAAGATTTCACCTACAGAGAATGTGTGTGTGAGAGAGAGAGGTCATTTACTAACTAATAATTGTTCATTCATCCTTTAAATGTTATCAATTAATCATTGATCCACTACTCTTTATTATTCAATCCACACAAGCTGTCCTTTCATTTACTATCAGTCTTTCCACCATTCATCCATTTATACCTTATTATCTTGTCCATTTGGTCCATTACTATATTATAAACTCAATCCATTAATCCTTTGTCTATTCATCCAACCACCTTATCTACTCATAAATCTATTCATTCATTTACCATCCCTCAAATCCACCATTACCACACATACCATGTTCATAAGGAGAAAATGTTCCTGCATCAATATTAAGATAAGGATCAATTTTAATAGCAGTCACATGTAAACCAATTGACTTTAACAATGTCCCAATACTACTGGTAATAACTCCTTTACCAATACCACTGATAACTCCACCACTAACTAAGATATATTTCATATCTTGACTCAATGGTGACTCTGACTCTGACTTCTAAAAAAGAAAATATATATATATATATAAAGATGATGACATCATGTTGCAACAGCAATTCATGGATTTCATAAATGTGTTATCATTACATAAGTTAATGCCAAAACGACATACCTTTTCTCAAGCAGCTCTTTACGGAATACAAACTACGACAAAATAGGCGTCCAATTCACGATTACTGTATATACAAATCACAATTGTTACATGGTCAAAATTCACGATTCACGATTCTACTGGTAATTCACGATATTGCATATTTAAATTTGATGATTTTACTGAGAAATAGGCGGTTTTCATCGAGAATTGCAAGTTCGCTATAAAATCATAAATTTGTGAATTGCAATAATCGAGAATTCTCGGTAAAGTCGTGAATCGAGAAGTTGAATAATAGTGAATTCAATGTAAAAACGTGAATTTTAAATATGCAATAATCGTGTATTGGACGCAAATTTTTGTCGTAGTTTGAATTCCATATCAATTAATGTTAGGTCAAAAACAACTGTACTAGTATATATATATAGCACTAAAAAGTTGAGATGCTCAGATTTTTTTAATTTGTATTTTACGAATTGACTATAAAAATTATACTAATCCATTCACAAAGTGTAATATTGAATTTGATGTCACAGTTTCCACATCATACTCATGGAATGCATGTTAAAGTAATTTAAACAAATAATTGGACTACAATAAATTGATACATGTTATAGTATTGTGGCACAAGACTGTCTTGGAGATCCACTACAGATAACTGAGAAATATTTGATAGTTGTAATATTTATTATATATTACTTAGCCATTGGTGATGTATTCATTATTTGAGTAAGAATTCTTACCCAACATCAAAAACAGGTGTAATGATGAAAGTAAGTAATGTAATAGACATGTGTCTTCATGAAATATATTTCACATACAGTTGTTGTATGTGAAATTGATGAGTTATTATATGTTTATGGAGAGTGCTACAAGCCAGTAAATACTTAACCATTTATGCATTTGTAGTTTAATCACATGTTTTAAGTGTTGATAAAGTTATAAAAGTAGATCACTTGGAAGTTCATCATCTGGTGCTTCCTGTTGGGTGTCCTGTATCTTTTGATGCTAACTTACTGAGTGATGTTTTATCTTACTCTGTCAATTGAAGAGTTAGTGAACTAATCACCTATAACCTATAATGTCTTGTTTAGTATCGAGTTGTTCCTCAAGTTTTTGACTTAGAAGTGGATGACTAGGTTCTCATACCTTTAATATTTGAGACATCAGATCTACAATAGATAAAGCAAAGAGCTATGCATGTCATTAATATACCTTTTATGTTCTCTTTTAAATGAAAATTTCTCTCCTCTTTCTCTGTTAGTTGTAAAGTAAGAGATGTCATTATCTCTTGTAATGATTGTAGCTACTTCTGTAATTCTGTAGAATACAAAGCACATGTATATTAATATTAAGTTTAAACATAATAATTATATATAATAACAGGAGCACATATTAAGAAAAGACAAAAATGTAAGGAGCATAAAATCCTATGTAGTTTATTAAATCCCAGGTATAGATATCTTGGGAATACTATTACATTTAATTTAATAACTTATTACAAAATTAATACTAGAGCTATCTCTACCTAGTATCACTTGCTTAATGCAATAATGCAAAGTTCACGCTTTTTTTTCATTATGTATTCCTGTTTATAATATCTGCTAAGTTCTCACCTTTCTGTGTAGACTTCAACTGACTAACGTCTGGTTTTTTTTTAATTTTGTGTCAAGATATCTTAGATCTTTATATTAATGATAATTATAATGTTAATTAAATTCTGTAAAGCTCCTAGATGCATGTCATAACATTTAATATTTTACTTTCCTTTTATCATCTCAATCAACCAACTAATTTCACTTTCTTCTCTTTCCATTAACTTTACATTTAGTAATTTCATTTTGATTTGTAATGCCCCGATCTCTTCTTGTTTGTCTACTAATACTTTATAAGTAGCTATAGAATATAACCATATATGGTATGTGCTATTAACAATACTATAGCTCACCTTCTTTATGCTTGGTTAACTTCTCTATCTCTAATGTCTTTGCTTTGCACATTTTCTCCGATAGTTTCAGCCTCTCTGCTTATATTAGGTACACAAAATATCTTTATTATTGCACATGTTCCTGTTAAAGAGTCAGCTGATAATTGATCTTGTGGTCCTTCTCTCTCCATATTGAGTACTAGTAATAATAAAAAAACCCTATAATACAGTGCTGATTATCATTAGCTATCCAGTGAAAGGCAATTAATTGCATTGAGTTTAGAATATATTAAGATGACTTGAAAACAAAATAGTAGCTATATATATATATATTATATAATATATATATATATATATATATATATATATATATATATAATGTAAGCCTAATTCTAAGTTGCTACAAGGCCAAACTAGTGTAACTCAATATACATAAAGCCATGCAACTAGTTGGAGTTGAATCTATAACCACATTGCTTTTACACTCACTTTGCTTTAGTAATTAAATCATGGCTTCAATTGAAGTTATAAGTAGATACTATATCAACTGTACCAACCCAATTAGTTAAGTTGAAACAGTATCTATCTCTCACTCATAAGATGGTATCCAGCAAAGCAGGAACAAAGATAGGGATCTTCTGTATTAATACAATTCTGATTACACCCATTAATACCAAGAATACATTATCCACATCTTGCAAATATTATAAACATACTATAGAAGAAGTGATAGTGTCAATAATCTAATCATCACAATGATGATTATCAGAGTTAATGATATATCCAGTATTACACAAGTAGTAGTAACTACCAATTGTATTATGACAAGGATACTCACAACCTCCATTATTGTTGATACACTTATTAATTTTCTATTACAAAATGCAATAATATTACCTTAATACCAAAAAAGACATCATTAACATTCAGTATAAATCCAATTAAGAGTTTCTTAATTTATTGATATGTCTTACATACACAATGAACACTAGATATTAAACATTTTCCACAGTATATATGTCATCATAAGATCTTGCACATGACAATGATGATTATTCAGAACCAGAACAATACAATATTCCATACAAATATGGAGGAGGACTGTTTGAAATTCCAAAATAATTATTATAATAGTATTGAGATTATTCATTTAATGAAGGGTACAAGAGTATAATATCTGACATCACCATTAGAATAATTACTATACACAGTTGCATTAGCTAATAAAAAAAAAAATCTTACTTAAATAAGTTCATAAAATATAAAATTAGCAAATTCATGTATGCAAAATGTAGAAGCATTATCATATAGACCACAGCTTTGTCCTCCATATGATGTGCTGAACAAACAGTCACAAATGTTACTCCCATTACCAGAGCAACTCAGCTCAAACAGACAAATAGACCCACTCATAGTTAAGAAATAAATTATGTTGCTATTGAACCTAAAGTGAAATTTAAATTATAATGTTTACTTCACACCATATGGTGAGTATCCCTGTATCACAATTACTTGTTTGATATTGCATTATAATATCAGTTGAAACAAGTTGATCCTTTATAGTCATCTGAAAATTATTGCAGAAGTAAGTACATACAGTGCAAACTATAAAATAGCATTTACTGAGTTATTGTATGTACTTCTGTGATGTTCCAACATTGTATAGACTCTACTATGAAGTATACAGTTCCATTTCCAACCAACTATCAAGCCCTGACTCTGCAGCTCTTCCTCCAAATCCTAAATAACTGGTTTAAATTTGAAGTTTTAACCTCAAGTATATATAAGTAGTAGGAACCTTGCATATAGTGAATGGAAAATAATATACCTAAGTAACACAGGGTCAGCCTCATAACTTAAGTTGTCTATAGAAAGCAATCCAATATGTTTGATTGATGTGATCAAGTCCAATGACTACAATATGACATAAATTGGACAATAGAAAAGTGATACAGGTAGAATTGTTGTGTAATATTTCCTTTTTACCCTCATCACTGAATAGCAAATGACTCTACCACTTATGTTTGTGATAACTGCATTATGTTTAAGAGTAATGGACACTGTACTTTGGAGCCTTTCATTAGCTTTTATTTGATATGTTGGAGAAAGCAGTTTATATCCTTTTAGGAATTTCAAATTGAAAGTAGTGATCTATTGAAACTAATACATCAACATGATGTTCCTTTGGAAAGCAATCATTAAATATATTCACTTTAAAACTGGAGTCTCCCCATGGAATATATTCTACAGTTCCTCCAATGACTGTTTTACGAAATATGTAGTGTATCTGTAGGATATATAAATAACAATAACTATAATGTAGTCTACCAACATCAAGTACTTATTATATTACAAACTAGCTAACTTACTAAAGTACATGTTAGTTTGTAGATAATAAGATTATAGAAGCTACTGTGTAAGATAACATAAATTTTTAAATGAGGTCTTATGTGTTCAATTTAAAATGTCCATAAATAGTACTATTGTTCAAAGCAACTTCACTCAACATAAAGCTTGATTACAAACTTCATTTAAACTTGTATAATAAAACATATAACTGACAAACCAAATTGCTCCCAAATATAACCATAATTATTTTCATTAGTTATGTCTTTTTTTTCTCGATCTGATGAAGTTAACTTAAAGTTACATCCACTTTGTCATCTGGTTTTTCTTGAGTTAATTTGTCATCTAATGGTAACTCTTGTTAGCTAGCTAGTACCTCCTCAAGTATTTGACATAAATGTGGATCATCACTTTAATCTGATAATGTCACTGTACCATATGATACTATAGAAATAAACAGATTATCACACGTAATAAGGATATCTAGTAATTTTTACCTTTCATGGACTTAATTAATTTCCTAATCTTTTCTCTTCTTTCAATAACTTTAAAATTAGTGATATTTAGTGATATTATCTATTCTTGCATCATCTCAATCTCTTCTTGTCTGCCGATATGGTATCAGTAACTATACAACATAACTCTATATGGTATGTACTACTAACAGAAATATGCCTAACCTTTTTCGATGTCTGGTTAAATTGACTATCTCTAAGGTCTTTGCCTTATTCATGTTACAGTCAATCTTTAATTTTGTTCTCAATAAAGTCTGTCCAATGAAGACTAATTCATTGCTATTATTTGCACACAAAAGCGATTTTAAAAAAAAAAGAATAAAGTTACAATTGACTTAGGACTCTAATACACTCAATTCATTCACTGTGTCATAAAATAACGATTAAATTCAGAAAATTTATGAAAGTGCTATAATGAAATAACTGTACTCATGACAACTAGCAAAAATTTGCCTCATGAACAATTGACCCTTCACTGACGCATGCGCAAACGCACACAGTGACCAAATTATTTCTGTGGTTTGTAGAGGAAAAGAAATGTAAGGCTGGTGATATGAATGCTTGTGCCTTTGCTCGAAGTAGAGTTAGCGTGTCGTGTTCTACAAAGAGTCAAAAACTTCGTCATGAAACATTGTCCAAGATCTTGTCATCGTAAAGGGAACTTGGTAACAAAATTTGCGATCAAGGGCTACCTTTACATTTGTTTGTTTACTGACAGTGTTTGATTGTGTTCTATTCTAGGGCTACTTTATCATTGAAGGTGAGTTTCATATAGTACTTTTATTTTTATAGAATAAAGAAATGCTTTGTAGCTACCTTTTTCATGTGAATAACTTGTTTTCAGTGACTATTGTGGAGTAAATAAATTTGGTATTTTATTTCACTGGTATTTCTTGTACTGAAATAGAAAGAAGTGCATTTGTAGAGTAAAATGTGTATAACATAATTTAGTACGTAAATAGCATGAGGATATGATACTATGTGTGTTTGTGTGTAAACTACATAATGCTAATAATTGTGAAATGCTTGGAAACAGTCACTATCTGGTATTCCTGTGTGGCATAGGTGTTTTTTGCACAACAGACATTCCCACTGTGTCAAGTTCAATTGTTTTCTCTTCCTGTAGCAATGAGAGCATTTGCTTCATTTTTGTTGCTTTGATTGGGAAGTACAGAGTTGGCAGAGAGGGACGAATAGCAGAGGAAGGGTGACCTCTACCTTTTCGACCGTTATAATTCCCAATTAGCTGTTTTGCCAACTCTGACCTGAAGGTACCCATGCCCTGTTGATGGCACATATCGGTGAAGGATGTAGGCATTTGCCAACGTGAGTTCAATTAAAAACCAAAAGATGTATTTGTAGAATTGTGGCTTTTCATTTGTACAAAGTAGTAGTGTCATTAGGGGGAGGTGAATGTTTTTCTTATATCATCCTTTGTTTTCTGGTTACTGTGCCTTCTTCATTTCTGCAGTTGGTAGACAGAACACTTAATGTTTAGTTGTCATGCCACAATGAGAAACTGCTATTTTCTTTTTCAGTTGTCTTGTAATCTCCTCTCTCAGGTAGTCCCTTCTTAAGAAAAGGCTTAAATTCATCAGAATAGCCTACTTGATTTGATTGAATGGTGCCACATACATAGGTTGAGTTCTTTAGAAGGTCATTGAATAGCTGTACACTGGTGAAAAAGTTATCACAATATACTGCATAGTGTTTGCCAACTAGATTCCTGGTTACGTCTTTCACAACCTGTTCACCTAACTGTGTTTCCAACTTGCCTCCCACTTTGCCTGGGTTCACCTGAAATTAAGAAACATAGCCATTCGTAGCATCTGCTCTCGTCAATACTTTTATCCCTCAATTTGTACGTTTTTTGGGAAGATATTGCTTGAGAAAGGATCTTCCCTTGAAGGTGATCATCAATTGAGCTGGCACTGTCAGGATTATATACCTCCAAATACCTATCTGATGTGGTAGTTATCACTAGTCGGATTTTCCAAAGACTATCATAGCTGGGATTTGTTCGCTGAACTAAATTGGACTCATTCTGTGTGAAATGGAGAAACTGAGAGATTTCCAACAATTGTCTCCGAGATATCCTCTCTGCTACTGGGGAGTAATAGTAAGTTGGAACTAATTTCCAGTAATCGTAAGGCATGGTAATTTATTGATTCCCATTAGAATCATGAATCCAAAATTGAATTTCAAGCGGTGTTACTTGGTCAAATCTCTCATAGGCATCAGTTGATAGCACTTCTCAAGCGTTTACATTAGTTTGCTCAGCAATCATATTGATTAGAGCAGGAGTGAAAAGTAAATGGAAGATACCAAGTAGAGTATGAGAGAGGGGAACTGTAGGTTCACAAGGAACAGTACAGGGAAGGACAGTAGTAGGGATGTCAGTAGTAAGGCCAGTTTTAGTTGACTCAAAGTCAAAGGATTCACCTGACTCAAATTCAAATGGTTCATCGATTTCCATAGCATCACAACTATAGAATTAGAAAAGACAAGCATCAAAGAATTATTTGGAGTGTTGGTATAACAACAAAAGCAGTAGATGTGGTTATAATAATTCTTTCTTTTGATCATACTTTTCCAGATTTTCTTTGGTGTTCATTCTGTGTAAAAGAAAATGGAATGAAAAAGTGCTTTCTTAGTGTTTAGTTTGTTTTTGTAGTTATAATGCAATATTGTTACTGCATACACATTATATTATATACAATAATAATTATTATATATTATACTAAATAACAACAATTATTTTTTTACCTTTCGTATTCAATCTCTTCTTCCTCTTCCACGTCAAAATCATTGTCACTATTTTCACATATAACCTCACCACCAATTTTTCATTCATTTTTAATCATTTTGACTATATCTTCTGGTCTGTAACTCACGGCTAATTACAGCTAAGAACTAAATTTATGGCTGAGTCTGGCAGATGCTTGATGAAATTATTTGCGTATAAATATCGCGCTCTATTATGACGACGTCTTATTGCAATTCTTACTAAAACTATTGTCATTTTGTTGATAAATCTTTCTTTTTCCGTTCTATAGATATTAACGAGCATTTTGGACTGTGTAATTCGAGATTGCATTGCTTGTTCAGCGCTTGGTATTAAAGTTGCAAATTTGCAACCTCGGTCATTTCGTGCATGTTCCAAAAAGTTGCAAATCTTCAACCTTGGTCGGTAAAGGGATAATTGTTAACGCTCACCAATGAATACCCACCATATGATGTATCCTAATATATACTAAATACACTTTCTATTTTTTGACCGCACAGGCTAACTTATCTGATAGTAATACTGCATTAGAAGTTTCTAAATAATTATGTAAGGATTATGTGTACATGACATCTTAGTTAAAGATATTTTTTGACCTCACAAGTTTACTCTTATGATGTAACTCCACTTTGGATGAAAAAATCTTCATTTCGAGAACTCTCACCTCATCCACCAGATCTGTAACTCCTACATATACTAACACAAATTACTGAGTAGTACAGTACTTATGTCCTACCTCATTGCTGCTATGTTAATCCCATATAGTGTGGGAAGTAGTTAGTTAGGTTGTTAGTTTGTGTGAAGTAGTTAGTTAGTTTGTTCATTGCTATGTTGTTAATATGTGAAGATTTTTCTATTTTCCTTAATAGAATATTCTCTGCATTTTTTGGATCATAACAGTTCACAATAATGGAGTTGTCTTCAATGGTGTGTTTAACTAACACTCTCTTTGCCATCTTTTCAAATCTCCTATACAATAGTTATTCTGTCTGTGCCCCATTCTATGACAAATTTAATTGTTTTACATCGAGAAGCAGAGACAGAGATCATAAAATTCTGCCTTTCGAAAGCACTAAGTTAGATTTCTTCATAGTTTGTATTAAAATTTAATTCATATCTTACACTGTTAGTACAAAAGCATTAGATGAACATCAAAAAAGGTGTTCTCACAAGTGGGCAAAATAAACGCCTTAAAATGTAACAAGAGAGACACTGTCAAAGTGATACCGAAACACTCTAGTTTGTTTGAGAGAAATAATATAACTTAATATTTATTAACACAATGTATAATAATAATACATGCGCTATGTCAAACACAAAGTAGCTTGCCAGTAAACAGCCAAGACATTCACCGAAACAACTTGTGGTTACTAGACATGTCCTTTTCTACACCTACAATGAACTCTTTTTAGATGCACCATTAATAATGACTAATGTAAGGCTCAAGCCTTCTTGCTCGGCAAAGTAATATCTATAGTATTCTGTAGAGAGAAGGAGAGTTCACATTAATGTTTTGAAATAAATTGTATGTTAACTTACATCAGCAGTAATTATGATGCTTTTCTTATCTTTCTGAGATCTTGCATACAACTTTTTTTCAAGCAAACACACACACTGAATTCCATGATCGTCTGAGAAAGTATAAGTAGGCTGAGTAGTAAAATAGCTACGTAGAAATAGCTAACTATATATTCAACCTGTCAAGTCTTCTGTAAGAAAATTGAAAACGTTTCTTTCTCTAATAACCTTAATACCTTTACTTGTCACTTTTTCCAGTCAGCTTTAAACTCTCCCAAAGTATGATTATATTTAGTCACTCCTATAAACTCTTGCCATAACTAAATGAGACACACAGCATAAGTATATCATAATTTAATTCAAAGTACATACAGTAATAGTCACATTGAGTTTGTGTGTGTATGACAGTATAATAATCAACTTCAGTCTATGAATGGAATGAATTTGAGTATTACCTTTGGTATATGGTTGTAAAAATGTGGATTTAAGTTAGTCGTAAGTGTACTTGAGAATCTATACATTTAGATAAAGAAGAATCAATAACAATCATCACAAGTACTTTAACATATTCCACTGCTACTTTTAAACTCTAAATCATCCTTTAGTCATGTCTGAGTGCATTTGATATTAAAGAAGGGTATGTTACAAATAACGGTCTTTCATTAGCATTAATATTATACTCTAACATAGGCAATCAGTTTTAATTTCATACAAAAATGACAAAACTGGCTACTGGTATTTACATGTCCTCTAGTGATGGTAAAGCTATTGTAATTGTTCTTGTTATCACATTGTGTTTTCTTCATAGATATGTGCATATATCAAGCTTAATTGCCATCTTATGGAGCAAAATCTGAAAAGTCAAACAAAATCTGACCATTTGGCAACACTGCTTGGCTAACCAGTACTTGCATGTCTGTCCCTCGTGGTACACTGATATTGACACTGAAATAGTCGACACTTGAAATTCCATAGAATAAGCATCTCACCTTTCACATCATTCAGAGTATATTGCCTCATTTGACGTGTATGCTCTCCTTAAATTAATATAGAAAAATGGAAGAACACTAAAAGAAGTTTGTATGTGTTGTTTTGTATGTGATGTGCCAGTGTATATAATAATCATCTAGTTGTATTATCTTGCATTATTTAAATGAGCAAAACATTTCTTTTGCACTGTCCTTCACTTCTGACTCAAGTAGCAAAAAACATTACAAGGTTTAAAAATAACTCATAGCTACAGTTCTATTAATGTCATTAATGCGCTGGCATTCCTAGCAAAGGCTGCAGGTTCTTTTCTACATCTGTCCTCCAGTGTAAATGATCTGAAATCAGAGCCAACTTCATTTGTGTTTACAATTTGCTCCCTTAACAAACAATTGATTAAATTTCCTGTTTTGCAGTACCTTTACATTGAGAAATCTCCCACTTCTTTTCCACTATATTAGACTTTGTTAAGATTCCATGACTAATAGCAAACATTTCCTTGCACGATTGTCTTATGTTTTATGATGTGGTTGAGATCATTCGACGTCTTGTGTAACAGTAATACAGATGTACAACCTTTGTGTCCTTTTTACTTGATATGATTAAGCAGTTCATCTTTGTCACAATTAATGTGTACTCAAAGAATTGTGTAATATTATTTGGCTATCCTACATTATCCTTTTTATTTGTTTCTACAGTAAAGCCTCAATTAGAAACCACCATTTCAGCCATGAATAAAATAATTATATTGCAAATGTTCACTTTAAATAAAATATTGTTATTTTAACAAAAGAACCACAATGACATATATTGTGTTATAATGACAAATGAGTATGTTGTAAAGCATGCTGTTATTGTAAAGTCATACTGGTTGCAATAATATTTATGTTTGCTGGATTCTTTATTGCCATGGTTACATTAATGACTTTACATATTTATGCAATCTAAATTTCATTGTTGTAGTTAGTATATGTTTAGTTTTAACATTTCCATATTTATTTGGATATGGTATATTTGAAGCTAAAATGTTTCCAATTTGGTACAGATCAACTTCAGTTTAAAGAGTTTTGTTTATCACTTTTATACATGAATTATACTTTAGTAGTCTTTATCTTGTTAATGGCATCAAGTATAACAGCTATTGTTTATAATAATACCATTTACTTTACCTTCACTTGTCTTTTTGGTTATGGTGTGGTTATTGTCTCATTGCAGTCTTGTCCTTTTGTTGTTTCAAACATCACTTGGTTATTGAGCCATTTCAACACAATAATCCTATCAAGAGTAAAGAGGTATCCTTTAATTCACAAACAACTAGAGAGACGTAGTGCCTTTACGTATAGAGTTTTTTCTCCATCCATACTTGATCTAGCTATGTAAAGAGAGATATGGAGGAACATTTACTACTGTACAGTAGAGGATGTCAGAAGCTTTTTATACATACTTAGTATTGTTATAGGGACCTTTGGATATGGGATCCTTGATATAATAAGAACAAAATTTCTGATCTATGCTTCAATTTTATTCAAAGATATGATCCAAAACGTTTGATAAAAAATTGAATACTGACATATCCTCTAGGATTTTCACATCTTTTTATTGTATTTGCAGTTCCTTTCTATCAATTTATAATAGTTCCTTTCTTCTCTCAGTGCATTCCTAGTGTTTTGCAAAGTTGAGTCTATAGTATCTGTTAGTTATTTCATGACTAAAGATATCAGAAATCCTTTAATTATTTATGATATGTGATTGAATTTTGCTAATAACATAACTGTTGAAAAGTCTCAGACAGAGGGGTAATAGATGTGAAAGGACATTTCAGACTTTATGTTTGTCTGGATAATCAATACTAAAAATCAATAAACAAAACCAAGCAATATATACAATAGAACAACCAATCAAAATACATTTAAGAAGTCTATAGCAACATCCAATGAGACAGCTTGAATAAAGTCTCTGAAAGGTCACAATTGACTGAAGTGACCAAGATTATTTTGATCTTCTAACTGGAGATCTCATCAGCAGACATGAGAAAGTCCTAGATCATTATTTGTTCTTCAGTAATCTAGTGGGATTAAAGCGTCTGTGGCCATTGACTCTAGTAGAGTGTGGAATAAAATGGAAAATAGTGTACTATATGATATTATATGATATAGAAAGGTAGTATATATAGAAAGGTAGTATGAATATATCTGACTGAAGTCCATTTTCGAAGGTTATGTTGTTAACGTGCTGTCATGGTTAATTTTAACAGTGTATATATCATTGGAGTGATAATATGTACATGGTATAGGTTCCACAATCTATATATATATATATATATTATATATATATATATATATATATATATATATATATATATATATATATATATATACATGCATATACATATATATATATATATATATTTGTATATGCATGTTATAGGACTGACAATATGTACATGGTATTGGTTTCAATGTCGCATATTATAGGACATAATGTATATGGTATAGGGTTTACTATATATATAAATTTGACTGACAGTATGTAATCAAAGCATTTGTATTGTACATGTTAAATGGTATAATGGTGTTAATATTCATTATAGGTCATAGTGAAGGTGTTTGTACATGTTATAGGATATAATAAGGAGTTTGTATGTGCTATAGGATGTACATGTTGATTATAAGATATGTAAGACTTGCCAATAAGTATAATGGAGAGGTTTTGTATATATACAGATTATCATAGATAGGATTACAATAAATGAAGGCACACATGAAGATATGAACCACAGCAATTATAGCAAGTGGATACACCACACTGTGATGATGGTATTGTCTACATGTGAATACAAAAGACCAAAGGATAGACATGTACAAGGAGTCATGTTTCTTTATTAAAAGTCATCATTAACTATCGAGTGATGCTTAGAAATGAATGATTTCCAAATATTTTCTATATGTTTGAGGCTTAATCTAACAAATTAAAGGCCACCTTAATATTGGCTTCGTAAGTCAAAGATCACAAAAATACATATGATGTGATCCACTATATGAAATGTTACAATGTGGAAGTTACCAAATGTATACCACTTTATAGCACTAATAAGATACTAGTCATAACAAGAGCATGTTCTAACACTACCCAATTGGCCCCACAGAGTTCACATACATGATATTGCATTGAGGCTTTGCATTATAGTAATTCTCTCTTCATTAGCTAGACAGTTGATTTGAGCAATAGGTTTACATATTAACAAAAGCTAGTCAGCCATCATACAAAATTAGTGTAGACAAATATTACAAATCACATTTTTATTCTATGGCATGCACAGTGTAGTAGGGTAGTCCTATAATTGGTTTGGATCGTATGCTACCTCAACCACTGACAAGCATGACAACCAATGAGTTTTGTAACCTTAACTCCAAGTGCTTTGATCTTAGGTGTGACTGATCATGATTAAAAAAATTGAAGCTTTTTGGTAGCTTGCTTCATTGTCCATTATGTTATAACTGTAGTCTCCACAGACTTTGCTACTAATTCTCAATTCACTGTGAAGTCAATATCTTACAAAACAATTATATAGGACCATTTAAAATTTAAACCTGGTATTCATTAAGACTTTGAAGTAATTTGTTTTGTAAATTGTCTCCATCTTATACATGTGTTTATGTTATATAGAATTATAGGTGCTTAAAGATACACTAAAAACAAGTGGAAAGAATTTGTAGTATTGAATTTCAGCAAGATGGTTGTCAACATATAAGACACTATTTATTGTATTATTATTATAAAATATGTGTACTTCTTACAAATGCAACAACTATACTAGGTCAAAGTCTTTTGTCAAAAGAAAGCTAAAAGTTAGGTGAACAGATCAGCACTTCCATATCATATGTAGATGTATACTGTAAGTCTGACCTAAATATGCTTTCTCTCTCTTACTGCTGTAAAAATACATTGAATAGTAGCTTTTGTACTGTTACCTTGTATGGTAAGTGAGTAGTTGGTATTTATGGTATGCAAACTCCCATTACCACTAATATTGAAGACAGTATCCAGGAGGAGAAGAGTAGTGTCATCAGTGTAATTATAGTAATGACACAAATATATCTGGAGGAGATGACCTTGTGAAGTAATATTGATTTCCTTATTACATTTACTTCATATCAGTAGTAAATATAATAAGGTAATCAATAAAGTATCTGGTTACAATTGAGCTATTATTAAGATAATAATGATAAAAATGTAGCTAGCATTAAATTACAAGTTACTATAACCCAATAAAATTATATAACAAATATTTGTTGTCCAGTAATTAACACTATATGATAGAACACAACTATGTAAAGACAAAAACATCAGTATATATGCAAATGTGATATCTAATATTCCTAACTGATGTCTACTCTGATTAAGTTGCAATTAGGAGACTTTCAGTGTAAGTGCCTTAGTTAATCATGATGTAACCATGACATTTGACCTGCTTTAGTGCTATTTCCCTTTATACATATTAACAACATATGTACATAAGAGTTTGTAAAAGATGTTAAACAGTAAACCAATGTTTGTTATTGTTCATAATGAACACAAGTATTATCCTTTTACGTATCACTGTAACTACTAACATATATCACTTTATGTTGTATCAGTGAACACAAAAGAAACTTGTAACTGAAACCTTCTATTTATTTGCTATCACTTGTATAGGGCTCCATTTCTGTCAAAATTAAAAAAAATATCTATTAAATAAGTTATTATTTGGTGAAAAACTCTCCATCTACTTTTATTTATTAAAAATTCGCTATTTAATTCATCATTATATTATTTAATGAATCAAACATTATTTAGTGAATCACAATTTAGTCAACAAATAATAAGCATTTCAAAGTAAATCATAAACTGTTAATTATACCATTGAAAGGATTCAATTTAGATGCAAATGGCACCCATATCTTAGAAGTATCTGAATTCATAACTCCAAGACGATGATATGTCACAGCCTTCATAATATACATAATATATATATATATATAGATAGATAGATAGATAGATAGATAGATAGATAGATAGATAAATAGATAGATATAAATCAGTATGATTTGTCTAACATTAAACCAGTACTTTTTGTATTCATAAGGAATGTAGACAGCTTCATAAATTGGTCAAAGATATTCTCTTATCTTGTTAGATTTCATTTGTAGACCACTAGTTAGAAATATTATCATGTAAAATATTAGAAAGATACCAGCTATGACTAATGTTACTGTTGTTAATACAGTGTGAACCAAACACTCAGTGGTTCATTCAGAGTACTATTGTAATTACACAGATGTGTAGACATCAACAATTACTAATAGTAATTTTGACAAGGACAAGTGTACAACAATAACCAATGCTTGGTCTGAGGCATCTTCACAACCTAAACTAAGCTATTTTTTTATAATGAATGATTAATAATTACACAAAGACAGTGTATTATTAAAATAGCCAAACTATTGTAGAAACATTGTTAGTGTAATTGGGCTAGAGTAAAAGTATCAGTAAATTGGTTTCAATATTTTGCAAATGAAAGTTGTGCAGCAGGTTGATTGTTTGAGTAATGAGTTGTCTGTTAGAAAGTCTTAAACAAAATGTTAAAAAATAACAGCTATTATCAGTACATAAATTGAAAAGCTAAACTAAGACAAGTTTCCAACAACTCTGTCATCCCACTATAAAAACATGGAGGAATATCAAGATTCAGATTCATAATGGAAAGATTGCTATGTTCATTCCACAATTATCAGTAGTTACTATATTGTCTACATACTGGAGAAACAGTTCCTAACTATATAGTAACAATTGAGTAATTGTTTTGACATACAGCAATAAAAATAGGAATAACATAACTCCTTTGCATATTACAAAGTATATAAACAAATTTACTAAAACTTTCTAAAAAGCTAACCAACAAGGACTACTTCAATTGTACTCATTTTTACAGCATGAAATAGATATACATACATAGATGTGGGAATCACAGTTTATAGATGTAGAATCACAGGTTTAGTATTACTCACAAATAGAATTGAAAAAAAAAATCAGAAACAGTAATTAGATATTTGTTTGCACTCAAATTAAAGTAGTCTAACTATTATAATCACAATTTATATGTAATGTTAACTGTTCTAAAGTAAATAAAGGGACTTAACAGTGGTTCTAGCTAGGATTTAACAGTGGTTCTCTATAGTTATGACATGAATCATAGAAAGAGTCATTATCATCTTGTAATGGTAAACGATGAGGTCCTTGAAAGATTATATCCTGCTTAAATCCTGAGAAACACTGGCTAATTTTTGTACAGATGTCACTGACTTTTCTATTTATTTTCTTTAATTGTCCTGTAATAAAGAGGATATGATAGACCAGCACAGCAAAGGAAGTCATGAAGAACAGGAGGATAGCTACTATACTATAAATTGTTACCTCCATATTTCCATGGTACCATGTTTTTATATATATAAAAGCAAGGTTTAATAGAAACCAACAGTCTAACAGGTTAATAAAGTTACTCTTGTAAGGTCTGAATATAGCCTGACCAATTATAAAGAAGAGCAATATTGAGGCAATGGCTATGAAAATGTTATGTTGATAAGGTTCAATACTGTACAATATATACATCATAATGAGAAGTAAGAGGCGAGCTAGAAACCAGTACTGCTTATTATTCTTATATGGAGCATGGATAGCTTCAAGTATTGGTCTTGTGTATTCATTGGCACATGTCCAATGTCTGAGAGGTTTTGCAAAAAAGAGGAGTAGAATATAGAATAAGAAGAGAAGAAAGACAACTAATGATGTGACTACCATAAGAGTAATATGTCCTTTACTACCATATTCAACAGACCCATCCCAAAACCATACATGATATGCATGATTTTGGTTTGAACTAAAGACTTTAGCTGGTGTAAAGGCATTGATAATTGCACCTAATAGTCTTGCAAAGGAGAGGTGTACAACAGTGACCAATACTTGAACTGAGGAGTGAGCTATCCTTTTAGAAAGTCTTAGAGAAAAACGACTAAGGATAATGATCAAAACAACTATTGTAAGGAGATAGAGTGGGAATAGTAAACTGAGACCAGCTTTCCATAACTCTGTCATTCCATCAAAAAAACATAGAGGGAATCCAAGTCCAAGATTTAGAACTGAAAGTAAAACAATTGATAATTTTCTTATTACTTCCATTTTGCCATTATAAACACTCAACATATCTAGTATCCCCACATTAGCAGCCTGAGCATAGAATATAATTCCATTAATTGTACCATTTGTTAATGTAAGTCTAAGGGCATATAGCAGATAAATAAGGAGGGGACCAGCTACTGCATAGAGGACTAGTGTCCACAACCACCAGTTACTACATTGTCTACATTCTCTGGAACCAAACACCACACTGTATTTAATACCATTAACAGTAGAACATTTGCTACATAAAACTCCTTCTCTGTTCTTAACACACAATGACAAAATCACAGAAAAGTCTTTAGTTGTTAGTACAAATGAATTATTGCTGTAACTAAAGACATTGAAAATATTATCTCTGTTACAGTATCCATGGGGGCAGTGTAATGATAAGAGAAAGACTGATGGTTTATCACTATCAACTCCAACCCATGAATTAAGCGGTCTGTTAAATGTTCTAGTATTGATATTACAGTTAGGAATGTAGCCATCAAAATTTAATGAAGTCAAAAGATGTGAACAGATGCATGACTCAGTTTGAAAACTCAATTCAAAACCTGGTGGACAAGATTTCAAAGTGATGTCAATGGCTATTATATTAGAAATACTGGGAACAGTGAATAGTAGGACACCATACTTTGGTATGTCCAATGTATTTTTATCATTAGTAAAGATAGTTACGTTAATAAGAGTACAGTCGTCACTTTCTCTTATAACTTGTGTACTCTGACTCTCAGACAAGTGCCAGTTGATGTCTGATTTAAATCCAGTATAAACATTCTTAACTATAGCTACAGAAACAATGGAGTAACTATAATGACTTACAGCATTAATAGCAGAAATTGAAAAACTAACTGTCTCTCCAGGATAAACATCACTTGTATTGAGTATCGTAGAATTATTTGAGTGACATATTGTCAATTTTATTGGAGTTGTAGAAAGTTGAAAAGTATTATTTGGTATAAAGGTGAAGATAGTTTTGTAAATTTCTGTTGCTTTTGAGGAATTAACCCAATGATGATTGTTCATGTAACAGTTATATAATTTTGGTGAAAAGACAGAGTTACCAGTGACTGTTGCTTTATTGTTTTCAAATAACACTGCTATATGATGATATTTTGTAGCATTAACTTGAAATGTACAATGTATCTTATCAAATGTATTGCTAAGATCATATATAGCTCCTCCACTAGACAGAGCTCTGTTATTTGTAAAGTTAACTTGAACTCCTTGAGTGAGACGAATGATACTACGTCCTATTAATATAATAGCACCTCCATTAATACCTGTATTGTTGTTAAAGACTGTATGTCCCTCTAGAGTAATGTCAGATCGAATTGCCTCTATAACTGTACCAATGTTGGAAGAAAAATTGCTGGCGTTTCTTAAGGATCCTTTTATTATGATTCTGCCGATATCTGAAAACTTAAAGAGGCTGGCTTGTAAAAATGATGATGTAACATTCTTTTGTGATATTCCATTGTTGTATACTTTGATTGATTCCAACACAAAATATATGTTGTTTCTCTCTGATGGATATGAAATAGCAAATACACAAGATCCAGAAAGTAGAGCTATGTTATTGTTAAAAGTAACATTAGAAAATATGAAAGAGATAGGAATTGTTTTAACATTCATCATGGCAATATAAACAACACCTTGTTTATCTTTAATAACTCCTCTATACACAAATGTGAAATTTACATCAATTATTTGAAGAGGTTGGTATATTTTATTCGTGGTAGATGATATGGAAAGATTATCGAACAATAATACAAGACCACTTCCATGACATTTTTGATAATTCCCATTTGAATCAAATATGGAATTTTTAATAAGAGTCTGCGAGTGTGTGTTTGCTTCCAAATGTAATACCAACATTGCTCCAGCAATGGAACCTAGATTATTTTCAAAAGTACATTGAGATATATCAACTTGAACACTGGTGTTTGCTCCAATGTAAAATATTGTAAGCCCTGCAGCATTGATGATTGGTTTTTTAAAGTGTTTGTATATGTAAGAATGGTAGACTTTTGTAACACACATAAATTCTGAATAAGATACAGGGTCAAAATTATATAAAAAGATTGATCCAGTTAATATTAAGCTATAATGATTTGCATAGGAAAGTGTTTTGGGTGACTCCTGGTATATTAACAACACTCCTCTACCAACACTGTACTCATTGTTGTGCTGTGCTGCTTTTGCAATACCTTCAGAACTAGTTATATTAATAAAATCCAAAGCACTGTTAGGTAAATTAACAGCTACAATAGCAAACCCATAATACAGGAATATACTCACATCTCTCATAACAAGATGACTGATCTCAGTAAACACTAGAACAGCAGCATGATATTGTGTGAAGTAGACAGTAGAATTGGTAGAATTGATAATGTCAAGTTCTTCTTCATTAAGTGTAGTTAAGCTAGCACCACAACCAGTAAATTTCACTCTTTGTAGAGTCAGATTACTACTTCCAGTAAAGGCAAATCCAATAGTTGGATGAGTAGGGTTATCGTAAATGGAAGAGTTACATTGAATAGTAGCCACTGATTGGTTACCTTGAATGGTAAGTGAATAGTTGGTATTAATGGTACACAAACTTCCATTACCACTAATATTGTAGACAGTATCAATGAGGAGAAGTGTAGTGTCACCAGTGTAATTATAGTGATGACACAAGTACTGGAGGAGATGATCTTGTGCAGTAATATTGATTACCTTATTACATTTACTACATATCAGTTGTAAATGAAAGAGGAGTACCAACATAAGCCACTTCATGTTGCTAGGATGTAGTCTACATTATCTATGAAAAGAAAATTGATAGTTTTGACTTTTATTAGGTTATCTGTTTACTTTCACTTGCTACACAAAATGTCATTGTTTATTGTTTAAATGCTTAGGTTTTGTAAAGTATGCAGTATACTGTAAATGGTTAAAGGAAGTTTTAGAAAACAAAGTAATAGTGACTAAAAAAACTTAAAGAAAAAATGCAAATATGTTATTTCACACTTACGATAAAGTATTTTTTGAGCTTCTTTTATAATACTGTGAATTTTAAGGGACGCAATTACAATATATTTTGAAAACAAGATTGTGACCACAAAATTACAGTAAAGTATCTGATTACAATTGAGCTGTTATTAACACACTACCATATTGTTGACCTATAGTATTAGTTACATGTTTCCAAAACCCAAAAATATATAATAACTAATAATTTTTGTCCAGTAACTAACACTATATGATAGAACCAGGCATTGGGCAACCATTTACTGAAGTGTTTGAAGCACAACATTAAGCATTCATAAAAGGGTTTAAGCACAAGTATTTATGCTTCCCAAAAATAAACGCTTGAAGCGCAAATTCAAGCACTTTTGACCAAAAATTTCCTTCAAGTAAACAATTCTTTTATCTAAGTCAAATGTTAAAATACTTAATGTCAGATCTTATAAACATAAGTTTATAGAATGTAGCATCTCTTCAGCCTAAAGATCTTGCTTGCCACACTAAACAGCCGGCTCTACCGCAGCAGAACATACAGGAACTCCCAACATGGTTGTAGCTATTTTGGTAATGATGGATAAACAAACTGATAGCAAAAGAGTATTAATAGATGTGCTAGGTGCACAAAGAACTCGCAGCCTTTGTTCTTAAATGTGCTTATAAAGTGCTTTAAAGCACTAATGCTATAATGTGCTTAAGCACAAGCATAAGCATAAATGCTTATATATAATACATGCTTGAAAGCACCTCCAAGCACTCCAATAAATGTGCTTAAAGTGCTTTCAAGCACAAGCACTCAAGTGCTTGTCCCATGACTGGATAGAACACATCTATGTAATGACAGAACATTAGCAATAATGATACAATAATGATATCAAATATAAGTAGCTGATATCTATATTGATTAATTTCCAATCAGAACACATGCAGTAGATTACCATAGTTAATAATGTTGTAAAGATCCATGATGGTTATGACTTTTTTACAATTTCTACCTTTCTGCATGTTAAAAAAATATGTACATAAGAATTAGTAAATGATGTTAAACAGTAATTGTTGCTGTTTTATAATGAACACAATATTAAACAGTTATATTTATGTGTGTGTAAGTACTAACATATGCCACTTAATGTTGTGTATATGAACACAAAAGGAACTTGAAACTCTAAACTTCTATTTGACTTCAATTTCTTTACTTTAACTTGCACACAAAATAATATTGCTTTATTTATATTAATTAATACTTGAGTTTATAAAAAATAGAATATGTTTACACAAACAATAAATAAAATGCATGGAAAATTTTTAGAACAAGATTCAAAGATATGAAAACAAGTAATTTTGGCTACAAAGCATGTAGTTTCACATCTTCAGTAAACATCTTATTATATTTGGAGCTGTTATTAAAATACTAACCATGCTGTACACATGCTTGAAATGCTTAAAAATAATTGATCTTATTGTAAGTTTAGTGGGACAAGAAGGTAAAAAAATGTACTAATATGTTTTGTCATAGTCGGTCAATCTTAAGATTCACTTCTGTAGCATGGTATGATTTGAGTAAGGAAATCCATTTACTCTCTGGCAGTTTTGTTAGGGCTGTATCATGCTGTTTAATGAGGTCAATAACCCTCACTCGAAGATTGTCTAGAGAATGATATGGTTGATTAAAATGGAATGAATTGGGTTATTTTTGTTAATGCTTTTGATTAACCCTCCGTATTGTAAGAAATCCATTCCTCAGCCAACTACTTAGACTAAGACGTATTTAGATTAAGACATTTCCAAATGTGTATTTATGTGTTCTTTATTCTCAAGTTGAACTCTCTTGGTGCCAGGAATGTTTCTCTGATTTGCATTTTTTACCAGTAACTCTGCTTTTTGATGACCATATTACACCTGTGTTCTTTGGTCTTCCCCGTGGCTTGTTCAACATTGGCTTCCATTTCAGTTATTTCATTAACTGTAGAAGAACTATTCTGTTTCTCAAAATGAGTCGTACCCTCCTTTTTATGACATTCAGCTATATTTTCATTACCTTCTGTCTCTCACACAATCATCTTCTACTTGATTATCACATTCCATATCCTTAGCATGAATGATGTTCGTTTCCTATAAGGGACTAAAATATAAGGTACAAATTAAGTGAATAAACAATCTTACATCTTGCGTTGATATATAGGCAGGGATGTCATTTTCCCAGTAACTCACTAGCTTTTAGAGTTGTGCAAACTTCTCACGAAATAGGGGCATACCATACTCAGATGCTATTAAAGATAATTTATCAGTTAAAGAGCGAATCTTTTTGTACTTCTGATTGCGACTCAAAGCAGTTGATAATTTGGTGTTAGTCTGAATAGAATGAACTTGCACTTGGTCATGTTCAGATATCATATGCAAATCATGGTAATTGCTATCATTGGTAACAACTGAAGTCTGGTATGAATGACTTTAGTCATCTTGTAGCAACCATATCCTCAGTGAATACTGCCATTTTCAAATACATACGTAGGGCAAACACGTGACAGCATGGCATCATTAATATCCTTTTGAAAGAACACGAACAAGTGTTATCGATCACGTTGACTCCATGTATATTGCTTTCATTAACGGTGAGAATGTACTGGTTAACATCCTCAGCTGAAATCTGGTATTTCACTGTCTGTACCAATTGAAATTGTTGTGACATCATGTTAGAAGGAATAAAGTGCCAAATAAGATTTACAAAAACGCATTGTTAGACTGTCTCCTTTTTTCACTTCTGCTTTACTAATGATCTTCTACAAAAAGTATAACATAAACAAAAGCCAATGTTCAGGAGTTAAAACTGACTTCAAAATTGGTAACGAATAGTATAGTACAAAGTTTTTCCACTGTCCAGCAGTGAATCCACTGAGCTTCGAAGCTATTTTTAATAGAACACGCCCAATGTTTGGAGGTGATTCGAATTCATCTACAAACGCTTGAAGAAAAATTAAGCAGCACAACTACAAACCTGGGTCTAGTGTGACAAATTCAGTTGGAGACCGGGCTCATAACCTGTTGAAAGTTTTGCATATTTCTATGGCAAAAGACTGCAACTGAGTACGCAGGTCTGTTCTCATCACACTACTAAGTTTAAGTAGAACTTGTATTTAAACGAAGTCGTTACAGTTGAGAACTAATAATCTGAACAAAAATCAGGTCTTTATAACAAAAATCAAGCAAGAACAAAGATCAAACTAAATGGATAAAGATATAATGAATTAAGAGATTACCTCAATAGCAAGCTTGATTTTATACATGTACATGTACATGTATTTTATTATTTCTAACTTTATTTAGAATGGGTCATGGGCCACATTGATGAAGAGGAAGATGAACAATTAAGACAATTATATCCTAATGCTTTATGAAGTTATTCTTAATAAACGGTAAGAATCATTAGTTAAATTTATAGATAAATGATTGACTTAATAGATGGATGGATGGATGGACAATTGGATAGATGGACTGGTGAGTTAACTTTTTAACGGTCAAATGTGCAATTTTGCACATGTGCAGTCACTCCCAGTTTGGGTGGTAGCACAATTTTGTGCAGTAGCATCACATTAACACTCTGTACATTTGCAAATAAAAAATAATTTTACATTGCAAGCAGCTAAAGAAATATCATTTTAAAGTTTCAATGGCTTGCAGCAAACACTTGAGATATATATTATCTGATCCAGAGTTCATTTTGAACTATTCTGATCATCTGCCTAGTGATGATTTAGATAGCGACTGGTTACATTGATGACACTGCCAGCGAAGATGAAGGGTCTTCAACAGACCATTGCAACAGCTTTCCAAATCAAACCAGTACTTCTTCCATTACTTCAATTTGCAGCACTCCACCTAATTCAGCCATTCCTAGTAATTCTACCACCCACACATGTATATATACATAATATATAAATAAATAATTAACTAATTTCCTTTCTCTCCTCAGTACATTCATTTACTGCTTCACCTTGTTGACATGAGTGGGAAGTTACCAGTGGACTTCTTCAACCTTTCCTTTACATCAGAAATAAAAAAAAATTAATCTATACAGAGATTGTTAGATATGAACAAGAACAAGAACAACAAACAACAACAAGAACAAGAACAAGAGCTTACCTCAACTGAAGCACATCTGAATGACCATCCAAAAGCATGTGGACATGGATGGTTAAGAAATCTTATGCAGTGAGAAGAAGTAGATCAATTACCAGCTATTATTATTACCATATGAATAATAAGGTTCCCTACAGTAAGGTGAATTTTTGCTATGTACTAGTTTACTATTATTTACACATAATAAATATAAATATATGCTTATATATAATTACATCTAAGTTTATGTAACAACTTATGTGTAACAGATCTTACTGGAGTACCAATTGGCCATTTTATAATGATAGTTTCAGTGCCATTATGTCTGGAAGAAGATTTGAACTGCTGATGAAGTTTTTCCATCTCAACAATGCAGCCCAATCGTACCAGTCATGACAATGATAAGATATACAAAATAAGGCCATTCCTTGATTTAGTAGTAAAGGCTTTCCAGTCTGTGTACATTCCTAATCACAAACTTTTTACTGATGAGAGCATAATAGGTTTTAAAGGCAGGCTTTCATGAATTCAGTATATGCCTAAAAACCCACAGAATGGGGTATCAAAACATGGGTGTTAGCTGATCCAAAAAATGATTATGTATAAAATTTCAAGTTATATTCAGATAAATTATTACATACCTTCCAATGAACAATATCAATGATATTACTAGGGAAAAAATGGCTCAGTTGAGAAAGGGGTTGGTCACTGAGTAGTCATGGAACTAGTATTACCTCAAACTAATATGGTTTACAGAGTGTACACTGATAATTACTACTCATCACCTACCGACAGGTGATATTATAATGGAATATAAAACAAGTAAATGTGATACTCACAAGTCTTTCATAAAATTTTGTAACTCTCATGATGGCAAAGTAAATCCTGATGGTAAGTTCTTAAATATTGTTTAACATAATTCTGTCACACTTTTAACAGATACAATAATACTAACACAATTGGACAATTTTCTGAAATTTATTAAAGGTATATAGCTACGTTTATTGGTAACTTATTATTAAAACTCAATGTTACAGATAATGTTGTAGGAATAGGTATTGCTATCCTTATTGTGATTTTAATAATATTTCCTCAGAAACTTAAACCTGAAGAAGGTATATTTTTGTTGCAACAGGTGTTTGTAAGATATTAACTGCATTTCTTTATTTTTTCTCATTTTGTAGAAAAACATTTAATAAGAATTCTTTACATTGTAACTGTAATATTATTATTAATATTTCCAACATAATAATGGATATCTAACTAGGAAGTTGTGATATTACTGATGTTTAATATTTATGATATTACATTTGTCTACTGTATACATTGGAGGTAAAATTAGTCGTCTTTTTGAAGTAATTGAAAAACATGAGCTATTGTATAGAGTAAAATATAACCTGAAATTAATTTGCACTGATAAGTTTTTCTGTACAAGTAGTAATACATGTTTAATTATAGTAATAATAATAATAATAACAATTATTATTATTATTATTATTATTAATGTAATCTCAAAGCCAATTAATGTGACAATTAATTAAAAGTTTTATGTTAATCATGTAATATTATATTATATATGAGGACAGAGTGAATGCATCTATACTTTAATTACTTTCAGTACCCAAGGATGCTTTCAAATTAGTAGAGGCAAGTATATACACGTTATCTTCCAATTGAAATCAACAGTTAAGTTAGCATTACTTGGTTCAGTTGACATACTTATCACAGCTGTAGTTCTGATAACAGAAGTATAGTTTTAAATGTTCATAAATGACTTGTAAATAAAGACAATGACCTGCAACCATGAGATAAATACAGCATATAAAACTAGGAGTGAAGCCATAACAATGAAATAGTAGCATAAGTTAGTCCATATCATGATCAGACAACATGCATTAATCTTTTAGTGATTCATTGCAGCAAGCAATGCCGATGACATGAGAAGAAGCCACAGGTGATTGGTCGTTTGGCTTTTCCCTTTGTGCTTCAAGTCCAAGACAACAGTTGGTATTTTAGCAAATTTCTCCTGTATAAACATCAAGAGTTCAGCACCTTTTGTGAGATAGCTTAAGTTAAAAACATAATGAATAGCTAATAGCAAGAATAAAGCTGAGACAAGATCTGTCCTTTCAAGCATGATTACTTGTTCATCAGGTATAAAGTACTGACTGTAGTCTTCATGTTCAGTAATTACAATGTGAGGTTGGTTATTATGTTTGTCAGGAGCATCAGATGGTGGAGTACCAGTAATCAGCAATATATTTAGAAGCAATTGATGTGAACATGCTACTCACAGTTAAAAATCTCATAACAAATGGAATATTGCCTTCCGCATGTTTAGTCTCTGTGGGTAATAGCAGCAGTGATAAAACCTCATAATCTTCATCAAAAGACAATCACCTATAAATATAATAATTAAATGATGTCTTTATCTTGGTGACATAACAGAGCAAATAACAGAACTTGGTTAGCTTTGTGAGTGTTATAAATTATCAAAATAGGTGATGATAACTTGTAGGTTGCTATAGAAACTAATTGGAAACTCTTATTTACAATGCAGACATGCAACTAAGTACATTTGGATCTGTTATACCTACAATTCACAAATTTTAATATGAATGATATTAAACTTTTTAGACATTTAAACTATTAGCTACAAATGCAGACTGTAAATAGAATGTTATATGACTATTTTAGTCTAAAATATGTATAATTAATTGTAAAGTGCAGGGATCCAGTCTAAATCAGCAAAATCACTGTCACCTAAAACAAGTTGAATAGCAGATGACCTTATTGAGTTTTGGCAATAAGTAATGATTACTTTTGACCAGGCTAGAAGCTCATCATCAAATTCCTCTCTGATGTTTGGTTGTTGTATTACTAATGCAAACTCTTGAGTCATCTATATATAAAGAAAAGAACAAATCTCATTTACATAATATCAGTATGTACACATTCTACTCCAGAGAAATATTAACATTAGCTATAATACAACTTACATAAGTGCACTTTTTAAAAGAGGCATTTCCACCCAGTGACCGACATGGGAGACTTTAAAATGTTTTGTCTATTAAATGGGTAAGTGTGAGTCAGTAACTCATTTACCATATTATTTCTTGGGTTGGTCTTTGTAAACTCTTCTCTCAATAATTCAAGATTTCTCTCATTTGATGCATCATTATCTGCAGATTGTGTAATTGGAGGATAAGAATGTTTAGAATGGTCATCACCTCCTTTAGTAGGTGGAGCATCAATAGAAGTACCCTTGTCTGAGTTTCTATTGACATTTTGACTTCATGTATAAACCACTTCCAAGCATTCTATAGTAATAGAAATTATCATAAACACTTGTGATACTATCTATACCTCAGACATTTCATCTCCCAAAAAAGTGAAAATTCTGATGCAAAGCTTTTGAGAGTACTTAACAGTCTTTCAATTAAGGTATGGGTATGTGTCATTAACATTGTGACTAAAGTTTGTAGAATATATTTATGATCCCAATCGGTTAGTACTAAACTATATATATGGGCTTTGTACTTACTTTCTTCTCAATCTTATGTTTAGTAGCAAAAGATGAATTGGTGGGATGTTCCTTTAGAATAAAGTAATAACAATGTATTTATTAAAATAGTACAGACTATATTAATAGCTCCAGATTTGACTAGATTTATCACTTGTGCTGACCACAGGACTGACATGCCTAATTCCCACATCAACCTTCTCACTTGCATTACTAGGACTAGGACCTGAAAGATATACTGGACTTTCAGGAACATCCTGATTGCTCTATACATGATGTTAACAGTTAAGCTTTTCTATTAGTAAAAACTCACATTTTCAGTATTGTATAGCAATTTAATCACCTTCTACACGTTCAGCCTGGGTGCCACCTTCTTAACTAAATTGTTTAGGCTGTCAGGACAACGTGTTGGTCCAGTCAAACTTAATAATGCATCCCCATCTATTGTATTTCCTAAATTGCAAACAAAAAGACAAGATAAAGTTCTCCTGATGAGCATGTACTTGTCTGAGTCAAATAGACTAGAGTTGGCATGCCATATAAATCGTGAAGTAAGCACTGAAATTGAACAACTTAATGAGTTGGATAAGTCATAACTTCAGTGAAACTTTGAAACTAATGATATAATTCATCAAAACAAAAGTATTAACGTTCAGTTATGTCATGTCGACCACCGTCGCATCCAGACTGTATAAATAGGGAGTACACAGACCGCGCGCATAGCGCGCCAAAAATTTAAACCCTAATTACTGTTCATAATTTATTATTCATAGCACACTTTATTAACGACGAGACAATAACGCGATAAAATACAATTAGTCACCACTGTTAAGAATATTTGTTAGTTTCATTCGCCTAGGATGTCTTCTAAAAAGGGAGTCAACATTCGTCTGGCAATCTACGTCCATGCCATAATTGATACTCATGAGAAGTAGCCCTTTTTGTCACTCTTGTTTCATCATTGAACGAAGCCAAGATTTTATTTCTTTCACAAGATCAGGTTGTCACTGGAATGGTGCAGGTAATTATCAAAAGTGTACGAATATTTGGAAAGAACAACTTATTCGCTATAGCAAAAGGGTCCTGTGGTCTTTTTGGGAGTTAATCATCAGCATTGTTTTTCCTCTTCGTTTTCCATCTTAACAGCTCTGTGTCTATGTTATCAGAAAAGCTTTTTTCGTTAGAAACAGAGTTACTAGAAGAAGTAGAGTTAAGGCCAGTACAAGAGCTACTACTGCTGACCTGTGACTACCTACCATCCTTTTCTCAGGAGGAGTTACAGCAACTAGTCCCAAAGAAGTCAATGTTATCTGACGCTTTGCCATATTCACAATGTTTTCGCTACACGTGCCTTATCACAACAATTATTGTATTATCATATTTATAAAAAATTAAGGTATAGTTTTGTAAGGTGTAGTTGTAAGAATTTGCTATGAATATACTTAATACAGTAATTATTACTACAGGGTGTGGCTTGAAAGATTGATTATGAATATTATTATATAATATAAAGAGGGTGTCTGTGCACCCCAGGCACCCCCCCCCCCCAGATCCGCCAGTGATGGTAGACAGGTATACGTTTATATACATAATAAACATTAACATTTTAATCAGAGTTTTACAACATGAAGAGGTTGATCTTCAAATCACTCTATCACTTCCATTCATAAACCATGAGCTTAGATCCTCAGTAGTCATTTTGGACAACTGACCCATTTCTTCGCTTATAATAACTGTTCTCTTTATAGGCTATATACAAGGATTAACCTTCTCATGTACAATTCTCAGTTCTTACTGACCTTCTCTCTAGAACTTGTTGGGCTTGTGAAGACCAGAAATATCAAAATATTAATAAATTAATAGACCTCTTCTTAATGGATAGATCCTACTGTTGTTACTGCTCTTTTTAAATTACCAAAATCCTTGTTTTTGTGAAGGACCTTTTTGAAGCCCACTGTTTGGAATTCAACTTTTTTTATATTTGTGGTATTTCATTGTGCAGCTATGGTGGATCAACTTATGCTACCTTTCTTACACATTGTAATCGTAAACACAATAAATGGAGAGACTCTTTAAGTCCATCAATAATTGTTGATGAACATTGCCTTTTAATAGTAACTATTTTAATAATAGGTACACTCTTGTTAACTTCTGCAATGTTTTATTCTCAGTAATAAAATGACATATAAAAATAAACATAAAATTAACTCATTAAATTAAAACTTATAGTAAAGATTTAAATATATTAACTAAACAAAGAAATCAAAAAACTATGTAGTTATTGACAAAATTGGAATCAATTGTGCACAGTTTTATAATGAATATTGTATTATTTTAGTTTTTATAATTATGCAAATCAGTTATGGACATCTATTAGGAACTGCATCATTTGCACCATATTCCTGCACTAGTTGTCTTTCAGTATTCTGCAATGATTATTCTCTCATTAACATCAGATAGTTCATTACATTGTCTATACTTGTATTTATATATAGCAACAACATAGGCAATGACTGAGATTAAAACAACACTTGATTTAACAGCGTAATACTTCCAACGACAACCTAACCAAGAACTAGATAAGGTTAATGTTAAACAGTAAATGCTAAAGTGCATGTACCATATTCCTATAACAATCCTTGCATAGTACGAGGACCTTGATCTAGAATAAACTCAATACTTGTAAATTGAACAAAGAAAATACTAATACCAGACAAAAATTGAGGAAGAGCCATGATATAGAAAGGTAAAGTGAGTATATGTGACTGTAGTTAATTTTTAAAGGTTATGTTATTAGTGAAGGTCAAACAGATATCTTTATTAATTAAATCATTTCCGATATCTTTAGTCATGAAATAGCTAACAAGACTTGTGATGATTGACTCTACTAACAGTGCCACTAGTCCAATTCATATACGGTTCAACATACTAGGAATGCAGTGAGAAAAGAAAGGAACTATTATAAATTGATAGAAAGGAACAGCAAATACAATGAAAATATAGGGAACTGCAAGAGGATATGTCAGTAGTAGATTTTCGATGAAACGGTTTGGACCATTTTTTGGCATAAAATTATAGTATTGATCAGAAATTTTGTTCTTAGTGTCTAGGAATCCATATCCAAAGGTTCCTAAAACAATACTAAGTATGTATAAAAAGCTTTTGACATCCTCTACTTGTACAGTAGTAAATGGTCCTCCATATCTCTCTTTACATAGACCAAATCTGGATGGTGGAAACTCTCCATATGTAAAGGCACTACGTCTCACTGTATGTTTGTGAGTTAAAGCATACCTTATTACTCTCCATACTAGTTTGATAGGATTGTTATGTTGAGCTGGCTCAATAATAAAGTGATGTTTGAAACAACAAAAAACAAAACTGCAATGATGACAATAATCACACCATAACCAAAAATACAAGTAAAGGTCAAATAAATGGTATCTTTATAAACAATACCTGTTATACTTGATGTCATTAATAAGATCAATGCTAGTAAAGAATAATTTATGTATAAAACCCAATAAACAAAACTATTTAACTCTTGAGATGATGCAAACTGAAATTGATCAGTACCAAATTGGATCACATTAGCTGCAAATATACCATATCCCAAAAAATATGGAAATGTTGTAACTAAACATATACTAACTACAACAATCCCGTTTAGATGCATAAATTGTATAGTTATAACCATGGCAATTAAGAATCCAACAAACATTAATATTATTCCAACCAGTATGACTTTATATCTCATCCATTTCTCACCTAACAAACCAAGAAGTGGATAAGAGAGATAGTGAAGTCCAATAGTAGCAAAGATGGCATACAAATAGTTATCAATGAAATTTGCGGAAAGACCTCCTGATATTGTTGTAGTAGATATTAGCAACATGCTTGTTGCTAGTACCACAAGAGCTCCTTTAGAATGAACGCACACACTTTTGTAGTTCATCTCTGTTTATCTTATAGTTTAATGTGATGCACTACTCATTCAACTTGCAGCTTTAAAGTTTTTACTAAGACAAGGCCTTGCATTACGAGGTCATCAAGAGGTAGAAGGAAATCTACATCAACTTTTATTAGTGTGGTCTAAAGATAACGTCTCTCTCCAACAATGGTTAAGGAATAATAAATATATGTCTCCAGTAGTAATTAATGAGTTGATCACATTAATGGGCAATACCCTCTTACGAAATATTTTGGAAAGGCTCAATCTCAACAGTCCAAGTTGGTATTCAATAATCGCTGATGATGTTATTAATCGTAGCAGGTAAATGTGTCTATTAGGTGGGTGAATGATGACTACAATGTTTTTGAAGATCCATTTGGTCTTTTCTGTTTGCCCAATACAAAAGCTGACACTATAACATAAGCTATCAAGGACATCCTCACTTGTTTTGTCTTACCAATTAGTATGTGTAGGGGACATGATGGAGCAGCAAATATGCAAGGAGAGCGAACAGATGTTGCCACACAAATAAAGAATGAGAACCCAGCAGCTATTCCAGTGCACTGCTTTGCCCACTCACTGAATTAGTAGATGTTGGTCGCAAGATCCCACTTTTAAGGGATGTACTTGATAGTGTTGGAAAAATATCAAAGCTTACCAATTTATCACCCAAACGGTATCATCTTTTCAACCAACACTTAGTCCAACCTGAACTTGGCAGTGGAGTTAGCATTAAGCCATTGTGCCCTACTAGATGGACTGCCAGAACCAGTGCCATAGAAGCAGTCTTGAAAGACTATTCAATCCTTCTTGATGTCTTAGAAGAAATTCATGCTACCACACGAGATAAGTATGGATTGAGAGCCAACGGACTGCTGTTATCTCCCGAGAAGTTTGATACATTTTTTGGTTTTAAACTTGCATATCTTCTTTGGAGCATCTGAAGAAGTATCCAAAAGATCAAAATCAGGAGGCAGTTTCATCTGTGAAACTAGCTTCCTCCTTTTATAAAATACAAAGAACCAATAATGCCTTTTCTTTGTTTTATGATGGTGTTGTCAAGTCAGCCAAAGATCTTAAAATTGGTGAACCAAAGTTGCCCAGACTGAGGAGACCTCCAAAAAGACTTGATGATAGAAGTTGTCCTCACGAGTTCACTTCACCTTTAATTTTTTATCGAAAATTGTATTTTGAAGCATGTGATCTCATGATTCAAGAATTGCAAGACAGATTTGACGAACAACAAGTTTTACCTATAGTACTAGCTGTAGAGTCATTAGTCATCAAAGCTGCAAATGGTGAGGACTTTCGTAGTAGCTTAGAGAGGGTTAAAAGCTCCTGCTTTCAGGATGACCTTAATTTTGATATATTGAATAGGCAGTTACCTATACTTGTAGATATCATAAAGGAAGGCTGTCCTACTGTGCGTGAAATCACTTCTATGCATATGGTAAAACAGTTTTTTTGAGTTACAAGTAATATTACAATGGTTGCCGAGGAATTCATCTCAGTTAATCCTGACTGTGTGTCATATTTTGGTAAATTTAATAAATAATTTTGTTTGACCAGCATGTTTATTATAATAATAAAGTTGATTTTGATCATACATATACTGTTGCCCCCCCCCCCCCCACTTTTTCTTTGCTTCCAACACCTACACTGCAAAAATTTAGGTGGGCTAACATCACCACAAAGGTGGAATACTCACACCAATTTCATTTTCCATTATGGTGGTAATGATTTTCCATTATGGTGGTAATGATTGTGCTAACAAATGCACTACATAAGTGATAGATAGTCACTATTAGGTGGTAATTACCAATGGAGGCGTGATATGACTGCAGTTTACCTTTTTGTGTGTTCATTTTCTAACCACTGATAAACTGTGAGGATTGGCAAGCTAAGTGTTAACATAATTATAGATAGGATAATACATAATTTAGACTTTCAGCTCTCACAGTAGTGTTGATGAGGTTTGATTTCTAAAGCTTGAAAGTTGTAGGTAAATGAAGAATTCTGTTTGAGAGGATAATAATCAGTAGTAACAATCAAAGAAGTTGAACGTTATATTACTTTCACAGCTAGTTCACGAGTGCCATTACCATTGATAAATATCACTATTGTTTGTTTATATCTATTTGGTCATCATGTCAGAAAAGTGTAAGGCAATATTACAATTTTGAATAATTTTTATCAATGACATATCATAATGATTGTCAAATTAATTTTAATATATGAATGTATGCAATATTCATACTGTAAATATAAAATAACTTGAAGAACTAAATATGAGTTTCTTAATAATATGTTTCATTGTAATATACTTTATTCCCTGTTTCTTTAAAATATGTAACACCACAATGATGATATGGTTCTTTCCTCATATCAATGAGTGGGATATTAAGAATCCTGATACAAAGGAAAATACAAAATCATGATACAAATAAAGGTTTAGGCAATTATGAATAACAATAATAATGGATCATAAGGTTATGTTGTATAGAAGTTATTTCTTTAATATTCAATTATAATAATTATTGAGCACAATAATTAGAGCATCTTACCTTGCAACAAGAAACTGAATTAATTTTTTATGACAAACATAGATACATGTAGCTTCATTTTCATACAATATATACTCTTTATTAAAAGAAAGTATACTATTTAATGCACCTACTGCGCTCTTGTAATATGCCTCATTCTGACAGTAATAACAAAATATTATATAATTAATTGACAAAATAAATGAATAAACTTACAGTAACCTGTTGAAAGTCAGTTGGGATGTATGGTGGGCAGCTTTTAAAGCCAACTTCTTGAAATAAGTCATTGTAAGTTAGGACTGGGTCATGTTCCCTCATGTTTGTCATTAAAATTTTGGTTGTCTGTTTTGCTCTAGTCAAGTCTGAAGAGTGAATAAATACTGGTCTCCTTAACTGTTGTGTCAGTATCTGTCCAGTTTTCTGTGCTTGTGTCTGTCCTAATTCTGTTAATAATTGTGTTTTATTGTCAGACGTCTTTATGTACTCTCCATGCCTTATGAAGTACATGTGTCTTGTAAACATAACACTTGAATAACATCCATCACAGGTCTGAGGATTTCATTAATACCATACTTTGTTATGTAGATTGTCTGAACCACACACAGTAGTTGAATTGTCTTGAGAGCTGAGTGTAGATCTGATCTGATGTTATCCAAGGTGAAGTAGAGTAATCCTACAAAATAATTTTACTTTGTCAAGTACACGATTTTGTTAAAAAAAACGCACAAACCTAATTTATGGGTCTTAGTATTAGATCCAAGAGGGTTACAGACGTCCATGTCATCATAATAGAGATGAATCTGTAAGGTCAATGGATCAGTTGAAAAGAGTGGATGTGTGAACCATCACAGTAATCACCAAGCATGCCATCTGATAAGTTATGAGGGTTGTAGATCTACAAAAGAATTGATATTAATTATATCACATGTGAAGCGTAAAGTAATACCTGTTCCATAACACAACTATTTCTTAAGACCTTTTCAAGTGAGGATCTTAAAGGTATGTCATAGCATATGTGGTTTATTCTGCTAAAACCTGATGATTTTGGATCCAAACACCATCCCGTACCTGTTATTCTGGTTCCTATAGTAATATAAATATTATTAATAAAAAGTAGTGAATAAAAAGTATAAATTTCTGCTCACAATGAGGCTGAATGTGTCTCTGAAATATTTCATTTGTAAATACTCTAACTGGATACAACTGAACGGATTAAGTAAGTATTCATCAAAAATGTCAGTAAGGCTTGGAATTGACTCGGATCTATTTGAAAGTTCTGAAGAGCGCATTCTGTTTGCCGTCTCATGTCCAGTACAGTTCTTTCAACAAGTTGTTGGACATCTCCGAGTATCTCATTGACAGAAGTAAGAGTCAGTTTATGAACCTCAGCTGTTTTTAAGATGAATAATGCTGCTGATCACTTTAACTCTTTTCTAGAGACAGAGAATGAAAACTCACTCTGACTTTCAGTTGTAGAATCAGTGCCATTTTCAAGAGACCATGAACTACAAAAAACAGTGTGTCAAAATAACAACACAAGTTCAAAGTAAACAAACTAAATGAATTAAGTTTGACTAAGTAAAATTTATTTTAACTACTGAGGTTAAAAACAACTATTATGGTTGAAACAACCAGTAACGATTAATACAAGCAAGAGTTTTAGTTTGTTTCAACCAAGAGGTACAATCAAAACAACATGAAATACCATAAGGTTATATCTACAGTTATAATTATGTGTGAAGTAACAATTTATCTTTAATTGGAACTGAACTATCATTGATATAAACCTAAACTTTGGTTTACAGTAACAATTTGTATTAATAATTATTATAGTAAAATTAATAGAGGTTAAAAATTAGTAAGTATAACACATTAGTAGTAGTATGATAAAAGTGCATATAATTCTTTGTCAGATAAAGCAAAATTGGATTTAACAGTAACAGGTCGGTGATCCTGAATGCTCCACAAATTTACAACAACAAACTTTCCAATTGATTTGACTGTAAAGGCATTAAAATGAGAATTAAAAATCTCACCAACATATTTTTGAACATACAAAAGAACAACTGCATCAAAACATAAAATATCCACTATAAGACCAAACCTGGGGGTTTCAATGTCATACTCAAGCTTTACAAATGTTCCTTTACGTAACATTGAACTTTGAACCACTCAACATGCTTAATTTCTGACTCCATATCAGTGCTAGGTATAAGTCGTACAAATTCTGTTTGGACACACTCATCTTCACTGAGTAGTGCTTTGAACTTGAACATTGGACTTGATGTAATCGAAGGTTCAAGTACATGTGGATCTTTCTGTAATTGGTAACACATCCAGAACAGCTGTTTTTAGCTACAGTTTTACAAATATTTTTAAAATTGCTTTGACGTGATACTCTTTTCACAAAGCTCAGTTTAGACTCCTGCCTCATTGTCCAGGATTGAATTAAGGGTCCCAATCTCAGTATTTGTGAAGAATAATGCACCATGTAATGGTGCTTAGGAAGCATTCTTGCATGTGGATACACTGTATTAAAACTTTGTAGTTTTTCTTCAATTAATATGCACAAGTACGCAACAGTATCTGGTGTGCACACAGGGGAATTTGCTATTTTAAATATTTTCAAAAGGAGGAGGAAATGATTCCTGGGAGGGTCATCAAATGGAATTTTATCAGCAATTATAAGTGGAAGCTGTTGACTAAGTGCCATCATCTGAGAGGCAGATTGCCTACTTTTAAAGTCAGCCTTATGATAAGAGAAGGATCAAAAGGACGAGGCTTGTTATCTTCAAAACCATATCTTTCCATTCTCCCATTCAGTTCATCAATAGTAAAATACTTCTTATCAACACAATAACACAACAGAAGCTTCATTTCATATGACAAAATTTCTTCATAAAAGTCGTGCATTATATCATGTGGAAGTCCATTTATAACAGAGTACCCAGGAACTTCCTCCAATGCAGACCTATAATTAATTCTATATGTAGTGGAATAGTGTGCTTGCAAGGGACCACAAAGAAGATTGCACTGCTCAAAAGTAACTATTTGATGTTCGTAATGAACAAGATGATTCTGAAAAGCATTGCTTTAGTTGCTCCGAGGTAACCATGCATGTGCGACGCAAACACAGTGAAAATGACATGCTACCTTTGAATCCTCCAACCACATGTGCAGCTAGGGTATCTGCTAAAAATGTGAGGAGAGCTCCACGGAATGTGTGACTTTCACCACCAATAGATACGCTTATTCCATCACAATATAACTTCTTAAGGTCTTCCACAAAAGGTGACAGAAAGGCATTAATACCATAATTCTGAATATCTAATGGTTCGTCCCACTGCCATGAGATGAATGTTTTTTAAAAGTTGACCAAAATTGGGGCCTAATATTGCTAAGGAAGAAAAACAAACATCCAAGCTTATGTTTTTTAACATAAGATCCCAATGGATTCACTACCTCTACATCATCAAAGTACCCAACTATCTGTAGTGCATGTGGGTCAGAGCTAAACAAAGGGTGTGATTTATACAATGCTCCATCACAGAAGTCTGCCAAAAAATCTTTTGATGGGTGTGGATTTAGCACCTTGGCTTGGTAGTCGTCCAACTCCATAAGCTTTTCAAGTATGGAATGCAGTGGTATATAGTAAAATTTATCAATTTACCTGACCTTTTATGTACATTAGCAATAAATCGATCAACGTAATATGGCTCCCCAGATGAAACTTCTTGGGCATCCTATGAAAACAAAGTTAATCTCCATACCATCAAGATGAGGGGCTAATTATTATACTGAAATATAATTAACTATAGCCATGTTCCATCCATTCTCCTGACAGGTGACCGGTCACCAAGTAATATTTAATTGTGCACACTACTGAACTGTAATCAAGATATACTTTTATTTGTGTTAAAATGTAATGACATTGCCATTGAGTGCATTTACAGCTTGGTTTCAAAGTAATCTACATCTCGAAACTATCTTGGATATTGTTACTTGTGACACCTGATGACCTTCCCTTAGCTGCAACAGCATCTTAGCTGCTGTCATTGTCTGATTGATGTGAGTGGAGCTTCTAGTCTGTCTGGAAATACTCACTGGTAACTGAGTAGGACCACAATCTTGAGTTAGGGAATCAATATCTTGGTGGGTATCTTGTTCTTGCCACTCCATGCTGTCCATTGGCCCACTACCAACACTGTGACCAGAAAAATTCGATATCACTACTACAATGATATATCTGAAAAATATCTAAATACTATCATATTTTTTCACACATGTCTGAAAAGAATTGGAATAAATTGCACTTTATAATCTTCCTGAAATGTATAATGTCTGAATATTGTTGCAAAAAGTCTGAATTATGTCTGAAGTAAATAAAAAATATCTGAAAAAAGATCTGATTTTAGTAGGCATATCTTAAAGCCATGCACATCATCAACTGAAAATTTTGTCACCTTTCTGGTAAGTTTTGTAACTACACATATTCTCATTTTAATGTTTAGAAATGGCTGAAAAGGTAAGAAAGCAGTGTTGTATTACATACTTTTAACATCAAATAGGTTGATGTTCAACTCAAACAGAGACAATTAAAGTATCAAAAGAAGTGCAAACTAAAGAAGAAAGAGCTTCTACTCCAGAAGATGTACTTGAGGATAGAAGATACAAAGAATATGTTATTGATGAGGACTACTGTAGTTCTGTTTACCCATCTCAGCCATGCGAGTGCAAGAGAGGGACATCTTACACCCCTCCAGGTTGGAAGAAGGTTTTCAAAAGGAAACGGGATACAATTTGTCCCAGTTTTGATTCAAAGAAAAAGTTATTTAAAAAAGACAGTGATTAATGAAACTAATAGAATACTTATCACTTTGTCAATGTATGTATAATGTCCAAACTATAAAATTAATCATTTTGAGTTATTCCAAATTGATTAGAATTAAGGATCCACAGTTTATTGGAATTGATTATATCCAAAGCTGTTACAAATGGACCAATCAGGTCTGAGACCAGAACAATTGGGTAAATATCAATTGATGCATCTGTGTCAACAGTATACAAACAAGAAATCTGATCATATTCTGCATTACCATACCACTTGATGTAAGCAAACTTTGTGTAAATTCACAAAAAGTGTGTGAGAAGAGAACTTTAATGTTACCAAAATGTAACCCAGAAGATGAGTGGATGGCAACTATGGACGAACATGTTAATGATGTTGAAGTTGATTTAGATGTAAATTTTATTACTTTTCCTCTTGAAACTTCATGGTTAACACTTTTAAATATACGTATTTCTTTTCATGGTCCCAGACACATCAGTATCTCTTTTCACATAATGGGGATCCCATTGAAGGAGTCCATTCTTCCATAGATGGAAAATATCTGAGTTCATGTCTTTTTCTTGCCTTTTCTCTCTTTCCAAAATATCAATTACACAAACTGTCATAATCTGTATTTGTCTGTCTGTAATACTGTTGGATATGACTTAACTGACTGTTATCCAAACTTCCTAAACTGCTCTTCTGTAAAATATCATTACCTCCTTCCTCAGACCAATCAAAAATGGATGAGAAAGTAGTTGGTAATTTTTCTGACATGCTAAGATGAATAAACCACTCGTATATGCGGTAGGTCTCCTTAACTGTCGCCTCAGGGTAACGATGGTTCTTCACCCTCCTGGCTATCCAAGAATTAAAACGCTCAAATGGGTACATCCAATAACCTGAAACTGGTCCAAAGTTTTTAATATAAGTCGGTAAGTGATGTAGAAGATGAAAAACAATTACATTAAGTGACACTGGAAAGTCTTTTTCAAGTAGAGCAAGAGCATGCATGATGTGTGTCAGCTTCCAAATTCTCAAAAGTCTGAGCATCCACTTCATGTGAGCAAAGACATATCATCACATCACAAAAGGCAAACAAAGTTGACTGTTGCTGTGGTCCTATTAGGTCGCAAATGTTGATGGAATGCGTATTGACTTTGCCCTGTTATTGGCACATATAATTTGATCTTTCAAAAGAGAAAAAGGTGCTGGTGGTAATTGAGTAGAAGTAGTAATCCAAGATGACTCAAAACAATTACGTAGTCTCTCCTCTTCACGAACGCGTCGAGAATCTTCTACTCCAGAAATCAAGCATACTAAATGTTCTGAGATATTCTTTATCAAATGCATTGGCTCAGCTGGTGTACTTGTCACTCTGTTGTGTTGAGGTAGTGCTCTTAAAACATAGCTACCCTTGCATCCAGACTTTCGTGAAAACTTCTTTCATTTTGCATCAGGAGCTTGTTCATACTTATCATTGTAGCGATCAATATATGCCATGTGTTTTTGAGCGAGAAGATGATGTTTATCTTTTTTATGAGGAAGAGAGTGGTATCATCATGAAGAGGATGTATTGGAGTAAGAAACCATCTGTGTCCTAGATAGACCATTTTCTTAAAAGTTTTACTATACTCTCCTTTAATTTTACAATAAACACAACCAGCATATGCTCCATCACCTATAATAGACAAAGGAAAAAGAGAAGTCAATACCATAAAAGACATATTAGTCATAACTATAACTACTCACTAACTATTGCAATGAAACACTTTATTCTGTACTGGATAATCCGAAATGTTAATGATTATTTTTGCCTCGAGGGGAAAATATTCTTTTGTTAAAGAATCGAAGACCGTTTGACCACACATCTCATTGAGTTCTTCCACTAAAACTGCCAAGTAAGGATCTAAGTTTTTGGTTCTTTTCGTCCAGGTATAATGCCAAGTAGGATTATCGATTCAGCTTTAGAGCATATATATGAAGGAAAATTTAAAATATTGAGCATAATTGGCCACATACTATATTGACACCTTTCTTTTGAAAAAGGGTTCAGTCCATCAGTACAAAGAGAGAATAATATACCTCTGACATCACCTGCAAAAAATACATCCTTTGCATACAAAGACTTCCATTCATCAGTGTCATGGATGTCACAAACAACATTAGTGTGACTAGGCCATTTTATATGAGACTGCAGAAGCTGTGAAACCTTAGGTAAAGCAAACATATCCTTTATTCTTGGAAAAACAGGTAAATACTTAAATCTTTTTTGAGGCACTTGAGTTTCATACCTGTACTTGCTACTTCCACATTTGGGACATGATTGTAGATCCTGGTACTCATTACGAAACAATATACAAACTCCTTCCAATTTACCTGTAGAATTTCCAATTTGCTTTTTTTCTGCCAAATAATGTCAATTTATAGATATTGTAACAGAAAAATGTCACAATATCTGCAGAAATTGATGTTTAAATGTAATTTAAACCAAAAGTTTAAATGTGGTTAATGGGGATGGATCTGGACTATAACGCGCATGCGCAGTTTACATAAGAGCACATGCCTTACTTGCTAGGCAAGCTAACAGACTTATCTCCTGTCAGTTTCTTACGATAATCATGCAGACCATGACTGACGAGCCCTCTATTCCATTTACAAAGGAGCAACTCGAGTTCTTGAGAACCTGGATGAGACCTTCACCACGAAACAGGTCAAGATCCCCCCATCGTCACCTCACGGGGACCCGAGCCCGGAGCGCCTCTCCTCGACCTTGAGATGACCCAAACCCAGGTAAGAAGAGCTAACCTACACTGCCTCACCGTAGCCACCAATGAGGGAGCCCACCTTATATTGGCGAACTAGTATTGGCACTCACACATATTAGCCCACACACGCACAGCACACACCCACGCAATAGCTCATACACAACTCGCACCACCACATGAAGCAACAATTGACAGGTAGCACCCAGTTGATTGCACTCACTGTACATGTTACATCCTTATATTAACATGTAAATAAAATTAAAAAAATAAATAAATAAATTAAATTAAATAAATAAAAATCAATAAAAACGAACAAACAACAAAAACATTTATATAGTTGGTAAGGATATTTACAAGGCAAAGTTAAATGCTTAAGTTATATGTACAACTCCAGTGCAGTTCATCAGCATTAAGTGTACCAGTCTTATGTCCTCCAACTAAATATGGGTACTTCATCCTTCCAGGAGTCCTGGGGGCCCTCCCTGGAGCTGAGCAACTGGTGCATATTCCCACCTTTCAGCAGATAGGTGAGGTCGCAACCTCACCCCTAGCTATGGGTCAGGCGAGCCAACAGACTATGGCAGGTCCATCAGCCCTACCCACTGACACAGACATCACAATTGATCTCCCAGGGACAACTGCTGTTCCACAGAGATTAGTTAAGAAGATTTTGAATGGAGACTTTGTCGACATGTCAGAGTTACTTCCAGACTCATGGAGGGTGGAGGAAATGAACACACAGTCACTTAGCCAAAGAGGAGGCCCCCGTCGTGGCCTTGTCACAGATATCTTAATATGGCTAGAGTGTTTTGCAACCCTAGCCTCTGTCATCACATCCAAACATCCTGACAAGGCACCCCACCTCTTTGCTTACGCCAGGACGATTGTCCGAGCCAGCAGGAACTTCGAGGGCCTGGCATGGGTATCTTACGACACCAATTTCAGAAGACAAGCAGCGAACCAGAAGTCCTGGGACTGGGGCAACATTGACCCAGCAATGTTTAACGAAGCCTTCTGTGGCAGAGCAAAACTAAAGCCTCGTTGCAAGCACTGCCTATCTGACCAGCACGAATTTCAGGACTGCCCCCTGGTACCGCCCACCACAACGGAAGTCCGACTGCCACGGGCGGGGTCCCGCCCACTTGGCAATCACCTTAACCAAAGCTATGTTGAGTTGTGTGGTTTATTTAATAAACCAGTGGCCAACGAATGTAGATACACAGATTGCAAGTACGCCCATATCTGTTCCCTGTGTCGTCAGGGCCCTCATCCAGCATCACAGTGCTCGAGGCCCCGTCGCACTCTCCTGGCGTTGCCTCCACAGACAGTCACTCCAAGGATCACCCCTAGATTGTAGAAGAGTCGACCACACCAGACCTAGGCTAGAACCAATTACTAGCATTACCATGTATCACTTGAGTTACTATATTAGCAACTGACACTTCATCTGTAGTATACAATAGGTAGAATATATTTCCCGACATAATATCCTAATTGAGTTAAATTGTGAATGATCAATATCACATAGTCAATGCACTTTAATAACAGAGCACTAGTAACTTAATTTAATAACTAATAATTAATCACTTAGCACTCCCACATGCAACTTATCCATCACGGTACAGAACATGCACAGGGCGTGATGAACAAATAAGGCTATAACATCAGCACAGTGCACAGACAGAGCTGGCAAAGCTCTATAAATACATATATATATATATATGCACATTCAGAGTTCACAATCAAGCAATTTTAGCTAGTTAGTTAGTTTATCTTTTACGCAGGCCCATATCGGTATATGAAGGACCTCCAAGCATTATGTTCAAGCCACTCGCCATACCCAATTGCACCAGCAATTGCACAGGTACAATCACCCCTTCAACCTTGTCTGGACCAATGGCATATACTGCTTGCTCACCAACCAGACCAACATCTGGCAGAATACATACTGAATGGCATTCAGCATGGCTTTCGGATTGGCTTTAACTGGGGGACCCCTCTCTGCTCGGCTCGCTGGAATATCCAATCAGCATACGATCACCCAGAGGTTGTGGATGAGTATATTGCCAGCGAACTCAGCAAAGGTCACTTAGTAGGCCCACTCCCCACAGCTCAGCTGTCCAATAGCCAGTCTATTCATGTGAGTCGAATTGGAATTATTCCAAAAGGACATAACACTGGCAAATGGCGTCTCATCACAGACCTGTCCTATCCGGAAGGACAAAGCATCAATGATGGCATAGGACGGGAATATTGTTCCTTGGAATACACAACCGTGGACAAGGTGGTAGCAAAGGCAACTGCTTTGGGTCCAGGTGCACTCCTAGCAAAGATCGATATCAAATCAGCTTATCGGCTGGTTCGAGTCCACTCATATGACCGACCACTGCTAGGTTTCCGATGGCGAGGCAAGGTTTATTTGGATGCTATGCTTCCTTTTGGGTTGCGATCAGCTCCAAAAGTATTCAATGCTCTGGCAGACACACTTGAATGGTGTTTTCATTATAGAGGGGTTAACGATGTGGATCACTACCTAGATGATTTTGTGACAATGGGACCCCCTGCCTCTTCAACATGTGCCAGAAACTTAAGAGTCATACACGAAGTGTCGGCCACCTTGGGAGTACCTCTAGCCAAGGACAAATGTGAAGGCCCCTCACCAAGGCTAACCTTTCTGGGCATAGAGATAGATACACAGGAAAGGGTGTTACGATTACCACAGGAGAAACTTTTGAGAGTACAGATGATTCTGACTCAATGGAAGAAGAAACGATGGTGTCGCAGGAATTGGAATCTTTAGTTGGTCTGCTGCACCATGCAGCTAAAGTAGTTGCTCCTGGACGGTCATTTTTACACCGTATGATTGCTCTCCTAAAGGGTATCCGCCACAGAAACCATCATATCCGACTAAACAAGGAGTTTAAAGCTGACTTACAATGGTGGTTGACGTTCATGGAGACTTGGAATGGAGTGTCCGTCCTGCCTCCCCCACACCCTTCTACTCATATAGCCTCTGACGCATCAGGCTCCTGGGGTTGTGGTGCCCTCTGTAACGGTCAATGGTTTCAGTTGCAGTGGCCTACATCCTGCCAGGACAAACATATCTCATTTAAGGAACTTATTCCTATTGTGCTGGCTGTGATGGTGTGGGGTCATGAATGGCGTGGGTCAGCCATACATTGTCAGTGCGACAACCAGGCAGTAGTTTGCATGCTTGCCTCTCGCTATTCTCGCCAGACCGACCTCATGCACCTGCTGAGATGCTTATTCTTTTTGGAAGCAACATACAGACTAACCATCACAGCCTCACATATACCTGGCCGCATGAACACCCTAGCTGATGACCTGTCTCGTAATAACATTATATCCTTTTTCTCACAGGCCCCTTACATGCACAAGACCCCCACGCCACTCCCTCTGATGGCCCTCAACCTTCTCCTGGATCCCAAACTGGACTGGACGTCACCGTCTTGGATGGTGCTGTTCAGGGCTACTGTAGGCTTGGAATAGCGCCATCTACAAGGAAGACATATCAATCAGCTGTCAGGCGGTTTGGTAGTTTCTGCTCGAAGTATTCCATTATGAACCCCTTCCCAGTTAACGAGTCTACTTTATGCTACTTTGTGGCCTTCCTTGCAATGGATGGACTGGCACCCCAATCTATAAAGTCATATTTAGCTGCAATCTGTCATACACAGTTTGAGGCAGGACTACCAGAACCCAAATCACTGTCATCTTGCCCACGACTGAAACTCATATTGAATGGGGTTGCTAGGCAGAGAATGGAGCGTAGTCCCCCAAAGAAACCTCGCCTCCCCATATTAGCTGACACTCTTTTGGGCATATACAGGACTATGGCAGGAAAGGTGGACAGGGATACCGTCATGCTATGGGCAGCTTGTTCAATTTCCTTTTTTGGGTTTCTTCGAGCAGGGGAAATCACAGTGCCTACGCGTTCAGCATTTCAATCACATACACACCTTGCTTGGGAGGATGTTAGTGTGGATAGTGTACAAAAGCCAAAGATACTTAAGGTCCATTTAAAAGTCTCTAAATGTGACCAATTTGGGAATGGTGTAGATATATTCTTGGGACGTATAGAATCTCCTATGTGTCCGGTATCAGCTGCATTATCATACATGGCAATCCGTGGTCCAGCACCAGGTCCTTTCTTTCATTTTCAAGATGGCACCCCTCTTACGAAAAGCCGTTTTGTCATGGCTGTCCGAGATGTATTAGGCCAGATGGGTCTAGACCAATCCCTGTATGCAGGACATAGCTTCAGGATTGGGGCAGCAACAGCAGTGGCACAGGCAGGGGTTGAAGATTCGACCATCAAAGCCCTAGGTCGCTGGTCAAGCACAGCCTTCCTGACATATATCCAGATTCCGAGACAAAAACTCGCAGCACTCACCCCCCGTATTGGCGGACTTCAATGACATATCATTCACCATCCTTATTTGTGTATTTACATATTAAAGATCGATTTAATTGGTTGAATGGACATAAGGGTGGGAGTATGGGATATTGAGTCTTTGGGGGTCCTTGGGTGAAACGCACCCCCACTGGTTGTGGGTGGTGCGTCTCTTGGGCAATGGGTGGAGCACACACTCGCTCCACCCAGTCATATCACCCAAGGACATGCCTCATTTCAGAATTAATAAGTGATTGGGTCTACCATGATTCATTAAGGGATCATTTGGATTGACTAACACCCTAAAAAACTAGAGTAATGCATTTTAATGATTTTATGCGCCCAGCCTGGATCCTCCTTCTCCCATACTATACTGTTTCTGGAGAGCAAGGGATCAATAACAAAAATTGTACTTAATGTTTAAGGAAGGGTAAAAGTATGTCGACAAAAACCAGAGCAAACTATTATCATATCAGCATTAATTGTAATTTAAACCAAAAGTTTAAATGTGGTTAATGGGGATGGATCTGGGCTATAACGCGCATGCGCAGTTTACATAAGAGCACATGCCTTACTTGCTAGGCAAGCTAACATACTTACCCACCCACCGCTCCCACTAATGGTATAGTTTGGTCCATTTTAACTTCCATCTGACTTCAGATGTGACAGAGGATCCGGGCAATGGGTGGAGCACACACTCGCTCCACCCAGTCATATCACCCAAGGACATGCCTCATTTCAGAATTAATAAGTGATTGGGTCTACCATGATTCATCATTTGGATTGACTAACACCCTAAAAAACTAGAGTAATGCATTTTAATGATTTTATGCGCCCAGCCTGGATCCTCCTTCTCCCATACTATACTGTTTCTGGAGAGCAAGGGATCAATAACAAAAATTGTACTTAATGTTTAAGGAAGGGTAAAAGTATGTCGACAAAAACCAGAGCAAACTATTATCATATCAGCATTAATAGTAGTTTTACACAGATTTTAAGTTAATTGTGCATAAAGTGATTAAAAATTAACATATTTTGCAGAAACAAATATTTGCGTTAAAATAATCCAAACTACAATAATTGTTCAGAAAAAGTTTCTAATCTGCAAAATGTTTTATTTTATTAATTATTTCTGTACAATGACTTCATAAGTGTCACTACGTCTTGTGGAAGACGAAATTCTTCAATTGTTGGTACTGTGAAGTTGAGAACTACTTGTCCTCCATGAATCCTATCAATCCATGGCACATAATCACCATTTAGTCTTTGCCTTGATGGTTTCCACTTTCTGCAATAAGTGCCATCATACCACGTCACTTCTATATTGCTTTCGTCCTTTGCACCTGCAACCAGAACTCGACCAATGACAGGTTCATCAGTCCATTCATCATGGTGTATTGCAACAAAAGAGCCTTCCTTGAAAGTGTTAGATGATACAACTTTTATAAGTGCTCCTCTTTGTTGTAACTCAGAAACTGCAGATCCCCTATCAATGCATTGGTCAACATGTTCTGCTACTCGGTCTTGGTCTGTTGCTCTCCTATTTGGCCTGGTTGCTCCTCTTCTTTTTTGACCAATATAAACCTGTAATTAGCATAAAATAATCCCAAATTTATCGAATTCTGAAAAAATATTGACTCTATGAGCAAATAATGTTAATGGTAACAGCCTATCAATGATCTTGAAATTTCAAGACAATTGCTTTCAAAGGCATATATTACATGCTATCAATGATCTTGAAATTTCTAGACAGTTGCTTTCAAAGACATATATTACATGCTATCAATGATCTTGAAATTTCAAGACAATTGCTTTCAAAGACATATATTACATGCTATTAATGATCTTGAAATTTCAAGACAATATTTTATGAAGGCACATATAATACTTATGAATGAGGATGTTATGATGGTTATGGTTATCTTAAAAGCTCTTTTTCTCACTTTTGGTATCTCTTTATTGCTACAGGTTTGAAGTTTATCTGAGATAACTGGAGCTGGTGGTGATTTCCTGTTTGTATCTTTCAATTGGCTCAGAATATCTGTTAGAGGCCATGTACATTCAGTTGTTTCTATGAAGACAATATTTAAAGAGTATATTATGAAAATCTATAATTTTATTATGCAAATATGTTTATTTTTAAGCATAACGAATCCATGAATACAATTGTTTGACAAGTATAATGCTGTTTATCGTATATATGTTCTGACCTTCAACACATTTAGCCTCCAGGATCTCAAGAAATGTTTTCCATGATGTTTTCCCTTCTTCAGACAAACACAAATATTTAGGAAGACTATTAGGTAAGTCCAGTTTGTCCAACTTGGGTTTTAGTACAACTGGTGATAAGCCATCAGGCATCTCCTAATGAATGAAGGAAAGTACCATCATCAACAACTTAACACTACAGTTCTGCTTCACACACTTTTAGCAAAAACAATCCAGAATTGTCCTGGGGTTCCCAAACATCATTACTCCATCTCTTGTAGTGCATTTCTACATTAATGCCATCAGCACCAGTAGTAAATCTTTGGATAAAGTAGTGTTATTGTTACGATAAATATGAGGGAATACCTGAAGATGTGAGGATAAGAATGATTATAAAGTTGATTGGCTACAGGTAAAATCCATGATTTTACATCATACATACTATCCAACACAAACACGTCACGCACTGTTTCGTTGACTTCTTTACATCCCGAGACAAGATCTATGAATAAAATATGAAAGTGGATACATTATGATTTACTTTTGGTACCTGTGACAGTAAAGGCATTGTTTTTCTTTAGCCATCTACCAATGTTCCCAAAAAGAGCATCAATGTCTTCATGAGTGTGTCCAACCATAAGAAAGCCAACTTGAACCTATAAATATATATTGTAATATTAAGAAATTGATGGCATTATAATACACTTACCTCAACGAAAATTTTGAGTTGTACTAGTAATGATAAAAAGGTCAGAACACATCAATTTTTATTCTCTCTAGCTGTGTTATCAAGCTGCAAGAATAGCTTTTTAGGCAAAGGTCTCTCAGATTGTATTAACTTAGTGAAATAAATTGAAATAACCTGTACCAAAAAAGAAGTTGATTGCAAATCAAAATAACCTCAATGGTATCCAATAACAAAATTGGATTTACAAAAAAATTATAAATGAGTCAAGTAACCATCTTTGCTTAGCTAATGTAGACATTTGATTGAAATAGCTGTGGTAGCCTAGTATATCCAAAGCTGTAACATTATGAATAAAATAGCAACATTGCTTTCCGCAGCCATTAATTTTCAAGACATCAAAAGGATTAAAACAATTTGATAATGAATACTCTAACAGATTAAAAGCCATAATATTTCAAATATTTCAATGTAATATCTTACCAGAAAAAAGACTATTTGGTGTGCACGAGTCTGACTCACTATCAGTAATGTTGTTACTTAAAAAAGACCATTTATGATGTGGCTCTTGAGAGATTATAAAAAAGTAGCATGTTATATACATGTGTAAAATAATAGGTTACCTGTTAATAAATTGTCACTTAACTGAGGCTCGCAATCAGTAGTGTAATTTATCACAGCAGATTATAATTCTCTTAGATATGTGGTCAACAGAATCAAAGAGAATTATTAAGTTTTAATATGCTAGATGTATCAACATACCTTGAGTGTTGGTGGTCTAGACCTCTTTGACCGCTTTAGGTCAACTCGGGTCTCATTATTTTTAGTTTTAATAGAAGTTGAATGAAGGATCTTACTTTGTGGAGTCAAAAAATCTATACTATGTAGAGATATTTCATCAGTTCGAGCAGATGTAGTTTCAGTGGAGGGAAATAACTCAGGGCTAAAAATGTCGAAGTCAACTCTGTTGTTGGCTGATTCCAAAAACACAGCCAGCAACAGTACCAGTCCTGTCTACTATTCAGACATCACTTTTTTTTTTTTTTTTTTTTTTCAATGAAAATTTTATTTATTCAAGAACATTGTCAAGAAATAAATACAAATCATCATTTATAAGACCTCTATACAATAGAAGTTCATGTAAGTTAGCAATAAATTGAGTAACTAAGAAATGTTCAAGTTCATGAGTAGTTCCAATGACAAATTCTCCAAATGAGTCTGCAAATCTTCTGTAATGTGCTTCTCTGTCATCTGGTGGAAAGCAGTCAGCCATTTGTCTTGCAGGAATGTTACTGCATATGATGACTAAGTGAGAGTCAAACTGCATACTTCCATATTTCACATTACATATGAATTCTCCAGTACTCAGAATGTTCTTATAAGTTTCAGAGACAGTTGCCATGTTGAATGGATTAGTTGGTTGACTTGGATCATCAATCAGTACTATTGGTTGATTCATATAGCCATCCCAATAATCTTTGTTGAATCCATGAGCTTTGTAGTAAGTCGTGATGTGAGGATATGCATTTCTGATTCTTTGAAGTATTTTGTTGAAAGCATATGTCTTGCCAATTCCAGTAGGTCCAGCTACATAGCAACACATTGTCTTTTCTTTTCTTCCAGGTCTCAGATGCATATGAGATAATATATGTTTGCTCATAGTAGGAAATGAGTCCAATATCTCCATGTAACTTGTTCCTTTTCTAATTAGTTTTATTATTCTCTCCAATTTCGATTCTTTCTGCATTTTGTCTATTAGTTGATGTTTGCTTGGACCCTTGTCCTTCTTGTGCATGTAACTCCTGTATCTTTGGAGAGCATGGTTGATACTCAAGATCCCAGCTGAAGGTTTTGTTTGGATAGGCGATGCCCATACCACGCCTTTTACTGTCCTTAGAGTGCATATCCCGAGGTTTCTCCTCTTCCTCGTCTTGAATTTTACCAGGCAATGGCAGTGATTCTTCCTGTCCGCTGCATACTCTTCTGCCCCAACCTCTACGGCTTCCACGTGAGAGAGCTGATCTCGTATCTTCGATATAATGTTCTCCCTTGGTAACTGCCTTGTGTCCACAGTGATCGCAAAGTAAGTATTCTGACTTTGCTGTTGATGAGGACATTTGAGGCCAGGTTGTGATTCCCCATCTAATTCCTTCGAATTTGATTGTGACTTTTGCCAAGGTGGTGATTTCCATGACACTGGTGACGAAGTTGCTGGTGACGTTCTCTGCGTGCCATAGTCCAAGTTGCCAGGCAGTGGTGTCTCTTCCGTCAATATACTCGAGTTGCAAGGGCTGCATAGCGGGGAGCTGTCCGTTCTCACTGGCAACGTTGCTTCCTGCTGAAAATCCCTTGATGTTGTACATGGGCTCTTCGTTGATGATTTTGAGTGCGTTTCCGAGTTCCATTCCGTTCTGTAGAGAAGCTCCTCTAATAAGTTTTGCCGTGGCTCCCGGAAGATTGGAGATGTTGTATCCGTAGACGACGGCATTATTGCTTCTAAGCAGCAAGGGGCCTCTGCTGTAAGGAGCGGCGAGGACCAGGATCTCTGAACCTGCTGTGACATATGCATCTGGGAAGTAGAATGTGAGGAATCCTTCCCATTTTTCGACTTTGTAGGTCTGGAACATATTGGCCATAGGAAGTCGTCCTGTAAGGTCGTTGTTGATCTCGAAGTTGATGTTTCCGGTGGCGATGTTTGTTGCTGATGTAAGGTTGATGAGTTCTCTGGTGACGTATATGAACTCACTGGTGATGGACTGATTACTACTGGGTGAGTTGACGATGTACCCGCCAATCTGCTGTCCAAAGGTGGTGTCTCTGACTGCATCTGCCACGAATTCTGCCATTCCAACTGCTGTTCAACCCTTCTGTTAAACTGATCCATACAGACTGACAACTACAAGGCCAAAACCGTCTTTATATAGAGTCCCCACACCTTTTTAATGAATTTTTGATGAGGTGTGAAAGACGTTCAACAACAAGAAGAGAACTAGATTCTCCAACAGTGTATTGAGGATCTAAGTCATTAGAAGTACAATGACTATAATTAACAACAAAGGATGGAGAAGAATCAGACATAATCGATCACTATACTATGTTACACCTGAGATCCAACGACTGAACTACGTCTGTAGATGTATTTGACGTAAGACTCATGTGGTTGATGTAACAAATACACATGCGTGAATAATTTCACACATTCTTATATTTTGACACGAGTACAGTACTATCTCTTATGCAGACGTGTCAAGTTTCTGTTACGTACCATGTCCTTTTCCAGCATACCTTGATAGTTTCTATTGTCGACATCTGTCAAAACAGTGGTGGTTTGAGCCGGGTCAGGACTAGCGACTTTACTTACAGAAAGGAGGACGACCGTTATGTGGGGTTGGCAAGTACGAAAAGAAAAAAGTTGGTCCAATAGTAAATGTTAGAACACACCGTCAAAATGGCAAGCAGTATTTAGTGGTAAGTTGTTTCAATGTACTTGCTATTATTATCTGTCACACTAACTATTATATATTACTTTAGTTTCAGAGCACATCTGAATCTCCACAGCCTCAAGCTCTCAAAGTTGAAAATTTTGATGTTCTACAAACAACATTACCAAGTTGTTTGATGATGTGAACTCTCCTGAAATGTTTATAAAGACCTGGCTTAAAAAAGTCAAGCCTTTTCTGTCTACGGATGGTATTTATTCTCCTCCTACAAGTTCTGAAGAATTCATTGCAACCAGTTAGACACAACCGTCATCAGTTGAACTTGTACCTACATCTGGAGTATCACAATCTTCTGGGGAAACTCATAGTGATAAATCTCTTTCTAGGAAACGACAGGCAGTGTCACAAGTGAAACATTTCTCAAAGAAAAAGAAAGACTTGGATGAAATTGTTACTGACTTAGGTATAGAAGATGTTGGCAAACACTTCATAGGTAATATTGTCTTACTAGAGTTGTGGTTTGATTTTACATATATATTAATAGGACAATTCAAGTTACCAGTCACATGTTTAGTGCAGCCTAATCTAAAACGTCAAATACGCTCACCAGATCTTCATTTTGTTAAATGTTTACGTGATGAAATGCTTAAAAACCCAACACTGGATGTAGCTCCTTTGGTAGCCTTAGTTGTATTACCAAATAAAGAGAATTTTAACCCCGCTCACGCAGAGGCATGCATACAAGTATGAAACTATTGGAGGCAATTATTCTAGGATTGTGCTACAAGAAATAATTAAGGATGAATCGTGTGCCCATCTACATGATATCTTCAGTCATCGTTTAGTTAGTGTTTACCATGGTCTAACAGATGAACAGGCCGAGCTATAGCTCACAGGCATAACAGAACCACTGAATTCACCAATAAAATGACTACTCAAGATAAGGTATTATATCACATTCACTTACACTTTCATATTAATAAATAATGTTAGCTGTTCACAAAAGATTTCTACATTATGTGTATAGCAGAACATGTAAACTGTTATTTAGTCTTTTTTCATTTTCAATGTTAATTTAAGGTGCATATATGTTGAATGAGGTTATATACTCTGAGTGATGTGGATCTATCTGAAGAACCACCTGAGAGAACAACAGGAGGGACTCCTGTTCTGCCACATTAATGATGACAGTAAATTTGTTTTGTTATAAATTGCACCATTATTTTATTTTTCTGATAATAGAAAAACAGCTAGATGAGAACATGATATTTCTTCTTGCAACGCTGCAAAAATCACAATACAATGTCCTACTGGATATTTTCAAAAAATTTGAAGAAGGAACCTTAGTGAGGCCTAATAAGACCAATAGTCACATAAAATTTGATTGCAAAGGCAGTAATTTTAGAGGACTTCGAAACCTTGATCCAGAGAGTATTTTAAAACTACTAAATGAGATTCAGAGTGGGTCCCCCTGCCTTTGCATATGCTAAATGCCAGATGCCAACAATTAAAAAAATTGAGAGATCTAAAGACCAAGTTTGTGGAGTTTTGTGGGTTGGCTTCTTGGGAAGATGCTCAAGCTGCATATCCGGATTTTGCAGATGAAGAAATGTTGAAGACTAGATTCATATCCTTATCTAAGGATATGCAACCATTGGCTGATTATTGCCAAAAGGCAATGAGGTAAGACCATAAATTGCATGTGTATTATTGTTTTAGAGCAATATATTGCCAGATACTTGGCTATTATAACCAGACATGGGGTAATAATAATAGATAATAGTAATAGTAATAGTAAAGATTACATATTTCAAAGTAATAGTAATAGTAATAGTAATAGTTGGTCAAGTAATAGTATTAGTAATTGAAATTATGTAACCAGTAGTGTGTCAGTCAAATGTTGGTTTAATTGTGTTTATTTGAAGTGTGACATTCTTTTCACTGCATCAATGCTTTTATCAAATCTATGTACCCAAAGAGCACTCAGATCTGGGTGGCATATATCTGAAAAGCCCTAGTGGCACTTATGCTTGTTTTATGAATATGGAATTGGACTCTATCTCTTATTCAAATGTGAAGAAAATGTTACCAGAATGTTCCGGCTTTGTTGTGTCAACAATTACTGTCTGTAATGGCAAAGAGAGCTTAAATGAGGTACAAATTAAAGACAAATGTTCTTGTATATGTTTTTCTGACACTACTATATAATCCTTACGAATCAACTCTATTTCAGATCACTAGTTTTACTCATTTATTAAAGGCAATTAACACAGCAGCTGGATTAGGAATGTATTTCATGCTGTACCATATTCAACTTGACTTCACTTTACTGTATGAAGCTCAAAAGTTACTGATAGATGGAGGTATGACGGTGGAGGTAGCTTTTATCAAAGAATGAAATCAGAAAATAGTATGTTAAAAATTGTATATTAAATGTAATATTTATTTTAATTTATTATAAAGGTTTGATACATAAACCAGTACTTGCTCCAGTTCTTATTGCTGCTCATCATGTTAATGGGCATTTGCCATTATTGAAGATTGATAATATCTTCAATGATGAAAATGATTTTTATAAGCTCACTAATTCCCAGTTGCTGGCCTCCTGCAATCATGCAATGTATTAAACTAGAAAGTGATGAGGAGAGAAACAAGCATTGGTCCCTCCTATTCGTAATGAAATTGTGCGTGTCCTTGCAAGCAACATGTTTTGCCACAATCAAATCCAAAGAAAGAGTTCTGCTCAAGTGTGGCAAAAAAAGCTTGTCAAGAAATATAAGTTTTTGAGGGATATGGGGGGAGAACGTGTCTGGATTTGTGAGTGCCTTATAATTTATTGAATCTGTATATTAGTTTGTACCTGAATGTATTTATTACCTCTCTCTCTCTTCTCCTTCTGACCCTTTTCCCATCCATGATGTAGGGATTCTGGGAAAAAAGTTAATAGAAAAGTTGACGACACTAAGTCTAGGACAAAGAGGTCACTTGAAGAGGAGGAAAGTACACCTAAAGCCAAGCTTGGGAGGCCCAAGGCTTCACTTATCCTTACACGCTACCCCCCAGGTGAGGATATACATGCATGATATGCATATAATCATGTTTCTTTGACTTTCTCTCTCTCTTAATTCCTGCCCTGCCCCCTTCCTTTCAGTGAGAGATACTGAAGATGATGATGTTGCCTCACATAAAAATCACGAGGCACTAATGAAGGAGCTTCAAAAGGACAAACGCAGGAAAGAGATTGTTCTTTCCCTTGGTCATCAAACTTACCCCGGACGTAGAGCTTCTGTTCTTTCTGTGCGTGACTTCTCTCTTATCTGAATATCAGGAGTTTGGAAAACCTTATGTGGTAAATTAAATAAACCAATATTTATACACATTTATTTTTGTATTTTTTCAGCTTGAACAAGAAATTGATTTCATCTTGGAGAAAAAGGGTGTGTTTGCATCTGCTCTCCAGAACTGGTCAACTAAGTGGGTGTCTGCTATTTTACAATATTCTAGCACTCTTGTGGGAAAGAAGGCTACACTCAAATCTGAGACACGAAAAGTGTATGAAAGTAATTAATATTTTTAGCTTTTTACATACATTTTTAGTTACAACTGAATATATATAAGTGACATGAGAGATAATCAACTTGCATTACACCTACTCTGCAAAATGTTTTTGAACAAGAGCACGCAGGATACTTTGGTGTACATCTATAAGGAATATGAGGTAAGGCATGTTAACAATCTACTGTAATGGAGGGTTTGATTTGATGATTGATTAATGGTTATCTCTTTTCACAGATGACTGATGATCATGAAAAGTTTGGCACAAGGCCTCCACAGCGGAATGCTCCAATTTGCTGTTTTCATGGAGAGGAAACACAGTATTTTCTGTATGTGGAAAAGAAGGCTTTATTTTCTGTCGCGACTGTGATGTCCTAATCACTTTATTAACTGACTAGAATTTATTATCATGAACAACTTAAATACAAGTAGAGCAAATGAGAACTAATTTACACATGAACAAAAGCTACACAAGAAAAGAACAATGTAACAATAACCTAGCATAAAAGGTATTAACACGAAGTAATCAACACAAACCATAATTGTATAATCCTAAATTTACACTAATTAACACACTTAGGTTAGTTCACAACATTCCTCCACCCTTAGCCAATACCAAGGTATGAATCTTTTTGGTGAATGACAAATCCGAGTTGAACGACGAAGTTCGACTGGCGGTGTTACTGAAGGTACTTCTTGAGTTTCGGTTAGATCTGATTCAGGAGAAGGGTCAATGGGTAAATCATCTTGTATATCACTAGGTGAATCACATGAACGAATTCTTATATGATCAAAGTGTCTTCTGGTAATAATACCATCATTCAATTTAATCACAGCAGTTAGTGAACCTTCAAATCCAGTAATAAAACCAGGTATCCATCTACGATGATGAATAAAATCTTTAACAAAAACTTGGTCATGTAACTTAAACGTACGATCCTTAGTTTTCTTATCATGTTGTTTCTTTTGTGTCATTTGTTTGTCCAATACCCGAGAAGATGTGTCAGGTTGTAACAAGTCTAGTGACATCTGAGCTTTCTACCCATTAAAAGTTCAGCTGGTGATACACCAGTAGTAGAGTGGGGGGGTTATCCTGTAATGATACAATAGTCGAGCAAGTCTTGTTTCAATATCTCCATTTGTAATCTTTTTCAATCCTTCTTTCAGAATTTGTACTCCCCATTCAGTTAAACCATTGCTGGATGGGTGATACGGTGCAGATCTTAAATGTTGTATACCATTCTTCTTCAAGAATTCTTGGAACTTGCCACTCGTGAAGGCTGTTCCATTGTCTGAGACGACTACTTCTAGTAGTCCATGAGTTGCAAACATAGTCCTAAGAACTCTGATGGTATTAATGGATGAAGTTGACGGTACAACAACTACCTCTAACCACTTTGAATGTGCATCAATAACAACAAAAAATATTTTACCTTGAAATGGTCCCGCCGTGGTCAATATGGATATGAGCCCAAGGTCTTTTTGGCCATTCCCAAGGATGCATTGGAACTGCTGCTAGAGATTTTTGATTACTCCTGCATTGTTGACAGCTCTTCACCTTCTTTTCAATTTGCTTGTCAATTCCTGGCCACCAAACAGTGCTTCTTGCCAGACTCTTCATCCTGACAATACCAGGATGAGTTTCGTGTAATTGATCAAGCAACTTCTCTCTTCCTACTTTTGGAATTACTACTCGGCAATCCAAAAGTATGCAACCATCTTGCACACTTAACTCCTCTTTTCATGGGGAGAATGGGCATAAATCTTCAGCACTCGTTTTAGTCCACCCCTTTAGTGTACAATTTCGTACGCAAGCTAATACAGGGTCTTTATCTGTCCAAGACTTGATTTTTGTGCTCGTTATGGGTGACGATTGCATGGTTTCCATGAGCAGTATCAATTCACCAGGGATAGGAACATCTGCAATAGTTTCTGGTAAGGGAAGTCTGCTAAGTAGGTCAGCGTTTGCGTTTGAATTTCCTGATTTATAGACGATGTTATATTCATAGGCGCTCAAGGCCAGTGCCCAACGTTGAATTCTTGCTGACGCTAAAGATGGAATGAGACGATTTTCATTAAATAGATGCTGGAGTGGGTTGTGATCCGAACAAATGGTAAAATGTCGACCAAACAAATAGTGGTGAAACTTCTTCATTCCAAATATAATTACTAATGCTTCTTTATCAAGCTGAGAATACCTCTTCTCAGCTGGAGCGAGAGAACGTGATGCAAATGCTACTGGCTTTTCTGATCCATCCTCCATGATATGAGACAGCACAGCTCCTATTCCATAAGGAGAGGCATCGCATGAGAGAATTAATTTTTTCTGAGGATCATAACGAACCAACAACTTTGGAGAAGTTAATATTTCTTTAATATCTGAGAAGGCTTTCTTCTGATCTGTTCCCCAAACCTATTTCTTATTCTGCAAACAGCTGGGGAATGGACCCCTAGACAACGATAGCATTCGATGCTAACAGCACGATCTCTTGAGAAATTAGGATCTCGTCGTCCTTTCAGTGAGTTAACCTGAGATCAGTCTGCCCTTAGTAGATCTTTGGCACTTCGTTCAGCTGATTCGTGGGCTTGTTAGAGGTGGTGGTTTTGCCAACAGTAGACGTTGCAGGTGATCATCATTACATCCACAGATAAGGCGATCTCTCAGAATATCGTTGAGTGTGTCACCAAACTGGCAATGTTCCGAAAGTTCTCGAAGGTGAGCAACGAAGTTGGCAATAGATTCTCCCTCCTTACAAGTACGGGAGTGAAAGGCGAATCGTTGAACTGTAACAGACGGCGGCGGCTAATGGTGTTGCTGTACTAACTTCACCAGCTCATCGAAGGTCTTCTCTGATGGTTTCTGTGGAGATAATAAGTTAAGAATTAGTTGGTACATCGATGTACCACAAACACTTAAGAGGATAGCTCTTTTCTTTTACTGAGCTTGTACATTGTTTGCCAGGAAATATTGCTCAAGTCTCTCTGCATAAGATAACCAGGTCTCTTTGCCCGGAGCAAATTCTCCTACAGAACCATGAGTTGCCATCGAAGTTTACCCTCGTCGCCAATTGTGATGTCCTAATCACTTTATTAACTGACTAGAATTTATTATCATGAACAATTAAGAAAGTGAACAAATTAAATACAAGTAGAGCAAATGAGAACTAATTTACACATGAACAAAAGCTACACAAGAAAAGAACAATGTAACAATAGCCTAGCATAAAAGATATTAACACGAAGTAATCAACACAAACCATAATTGTATAATCCTAAATTTACACTAATTAACACACTTAGGTTAGTTCACAACAGCGACTGTGTCTAGAGCCATTATCTTTATGTTTATACTTCATTACATATTCAATTTTGAATATTGCTGTCAAGTCAAGTATGTGCCCTGTTTATCCATGAATTTGTTTTCAGTTTACCTGCCACATCTTTCATGAAGCACCAGAAAAGTATCTCTTATCTCACCGTTACAACGGACATTCAAAAGTTTATTTAGTTGTCTTCATGGGGCTGGAACATTATTGGGTTTTGATATTTTTGTTTACAGATATTTGCTAAATATCTGAAGTTTGATAAATTAATAAATTTTTTACAATATGACAGTTTGATAGTTTGAGTTTTAACAGAATTAAAAGTGATAACAAATAACAAAATAGGTGAAATAATTATTACAGCTGGTAACTTTTAATTATGCATAGCATCATTATATCCAAAGATAATGGTTAAAGTAAGTAATTTATTAATATTAAGAAAACCCTTTTTCTTTTTGTTGTTTTAATCAGAATGAAATATGTTCACTTCAACCATTTTTATTTGGTAGTATTGAGGATATTTTAATTGTTCAAATTCACCTTCTGTTTAATAGGTTAGAGTAACATTTTATAAGGTAGACCCAGTTGCAATTGTTTTGACCACCGATAAAGTGGTTATTTTAATTATTATTTTTTGTAGTGTGGACGACAACATTGGGGAACTACACTACTACTATCTGCTGTATTATATCCTTTTAAGAGTTCAGGATGATGTTGATAAAGGGTTTCTTGTATGAAGCAAAATTGGTATATGGCTACGTAAAACGGTGAGGACATCCAAGAATACCACATACCACACAAAACCTGGTTCAAAAGCATGTACAGTTCCTATGTGTCAAACAACATCTGAAGGACTGATAAAGAAAGCAGTGAACCAAGTCAGACAAAATGATTAAGCTCACGTGATGAAATCACACAGCTGCAGTAATACGCCAGTTTATTGATTCCTGAGTATGATTGAACTCTCTGGCGCTACTGTCTGTAGTTCCTGATCTATTTCACACTTCAGCTGTTCGTATTTTTTTGTTTTTAGTATATCAAATAGTCTGTCCCGGATTTTAGCAACACTCGTGCATGGGTGTGATATATGAGCATGCATCAATCTGAGCGTCATTTCAAAGGTGTCAAAGATCGATACTCGAAGTTTCTGAAGATAATGAATTTTTCAGGAAAGGATGAAAACTTTTTTGTTAGTTGGCTTAAAGATCAAGGTTTTAAGCAAAATGTCATGGATGCATTCATTAGTTAGTCTTAATATGATAACAATAATTATAATAGTAAATTATCATTATTATAAATATCACTTTTCAGAAAATGAAATTGATGGTGATGCGTTTCTTCTCTTAAATCACAGGCAAAATTAATTCAAAAGCACAGAGACATTGTAACTGTTCAAGAGATTTGAAAAAACCTACCTAGTTTTATAAATGCATGTAATCTATAATATATAAATTGTACTAGCAACAACAATACAATAGAAACTATTTGTGTACTCTCTATCATTCTTTTACTTAGGGTTTAGCTACAAATAGTACAAAGCAGGATGAGTCATTATTTTGCTAGTTACGTTTACCAATTGTAAGCAACTAAGCTATATAATATCATAATCAGAAATGCAATCCTTTTTTGTGTCAGAACTATATTCTTGATGATGAAAGTCATGAAACCAACTATGATGAACACTCTCTATTATTTCCATGTTTGAGAGAAGTAAGTGAAGTTATATATAATGCCAAAAATACCTTTTTGGGGTTTGTTGTAGGAAGAACAAGTTTTAACTGTGAGAGAAAGTGATGTCAGTTAGCTCCCCTCCTTCAAAGAAAATGAAGCTTGAATCCAGTCACTGTCCATTTATATTAAAAAAATGACAAATTTACAAAATCTCTACCTGATCCTTTTACTTTCCCTGACAATTTCACTCCAGAAATTAGTTTAGCAATGAGAAATCAGATGATGCCCAACTTCAAAGGAGTTGGAACGGGTGTCCATACAAGCAATTGAAAGATGGATGTTTTTACAAGCATCATATGGTTCACCATTTGTAATTTTTTTTATTTATTTCAGTTTATCTACATTCAACTTAAATACTAGGGCCATATACTTTCTGGGCTCAAAAGTCATTTTAAGGAATTTTGTAGAACACCACATAATATGAAACGTGTCAAAGTTTCTAGTACAAACAAGGAAACTACCTAATTCCTGTTGATGATGATGATGATGAGAAAAATGTGTCATATCAACGTCATATCAAAGTTATGGCTGCTGAATACAAAAAGAGTAAACCAAATGAATCCATTGTCAATGAACTAATGAAAGTCACCTTTAAGCAACGGAGGCATTAGAATCTCCATAAAGCACCATTATTAAAACATTTGCTGGACACATTTCCCTCTTACCATTACAGTCAGGTATATTTTATAATCCATAATATTTCTTTCCTAGTTAATTGCAGAACTTGGCAAAATTCTTTCAAAGCCCAACATTCTTATTTCAGCCAGAGATTCATGGGCTTCATGGGTCCCCAAAGTTATTTCTTTTTCTAAGAAATTATGTAATAGTAAAGATGTTAAGGATTTAATACTACAGTTGAATCAAGAGGATAACTCTCCATATATGTTGTTTCATTATTGAATTGATACAAACATGAAAAAAAGGCTTAATGACCATGTAATGGATGAATAAACAATTGTTTGTTTTTTCAGATGCTGTATACAAGTACGCATTACCTTTACTACTATTGGCAATTCGAGATGGAAAGCAAAGGACTGAAGTAGAGAAGGCTGTTGTATTTGTTCACTCTTTTTTCAAAATAATGTTTCACTTATTCGAAATAACACAGCAATATCATAGCTACTAGTTTTCAGTAACTTGGTGAGCAGTGGATGGAAGATCATTTACATGTATAGTTTCACCATTTGGAGTCTATAAAAAGTGTTGAATGTCAGTTAACTGTCTAGAATGGAGAGCTCCAAATACAGGGGTACCAACTAGTATTTTAAAATGAGACATTTTTAACATTAGAAGGAATATTAAGACTACTAGTCAACTTTTCTTTCAATGTTAAAGCTGCTGTGGACTCTGCGAGAATCATGATATGGCTATTGATGTCACTACTAAAGTTCAATGATTGGTCATTAGTGGGCAAAATATTGGCAAACTCTAAAAAATATGTTACAAAGTATGGTTGAGCAGCACGATCAGCAAATGATTTACAAAGTGTTTTTTGGTTTGTACTTTAAAGTTGGCAAAATCAAACAAGATGAAGTTTGTAAAATCGAACAAGATGTTCATATACAAAACACTAATAATTATCTGATGATGAATGATGATGAATGTCAGATGCAAGATGAAAGATGTAAAGAATATTCAAGGTTTTCACTGCAATGCTCAATTCCATAGCACTCTTCATATTTAATACCATGTAGCCAAAGTAAACCTACTTGAAAATAAGTAACACAAAGCAATCATATTGCTGTTTACGAATTACACTGTGAAGAATACATGGAGCAACTTTGACAAATTTAATAAACTCCTCTGTTTTCCGATGGTCTAGGCGATGCTTAACCCTGTGACAACTGGAAGTCGGCCATCTTTAAACTGAAATGTCCATGGTACACAACTCAGAGCATAATTATGCAAGCTCTGAACAATCAAGCATGCTTTCTTGTGTTTCATCACCATGTCCAAGAAGTTCTAACTCAGTTCGCACAAGATTCAGCACAATGTGCATGATGTCTATAACAAGGTCTGGTACTAGACTAGAGTACAGTACACATTAATATATGCTAGTGCCAAATCTCAGCAACAGTTAAATAAACTGTGATATCCTTTCAACTCTTTTAAACTCATTAATACTTACTTTTGTTTGTAATCATGTTAGTTAGTATCTCTACTGTTAATTGAGTGCTAATTGTGTTAATAGTTTTGTCACTTAGATCTTCCTTCATTGTTTTTTACTTTGTATAAATAGGATTTAGTTTTTACTTGTATTCATTCTATCCATTAAAGTTATTTCAACTTAACCAAATACTACAATTGGCAACGAGGGTTGTGGATTCCAACCAAACAATGGCTACTGGTATAACACAATTTGGAACTCTCAAGGAATTTATCTCCAACGTGGAGATAATCACAAAATACCTCAATTGTGTGCTACTATACTTCGAAGCAAATGAAGTGGCAGATGTCAAAAGGGTGCCTATTCTCCTCACTTCCATTACATACTCACTGATATGTGACTTAGCAGCACCAGAGAATCCAAAAACTTTAACACTGCCTGCAATTGCTCAATTATTAAAAGACCACTTCGAACCAAAAAGGCTAATTATTGCAGAAAGATTTACATTCCAGACAGAATCAGAGGCCAGGTGAAACTATTGCTGAATATGACGCCGCTCTAAGAAAATTAGCAGTTACGTGCAAATTCAAAGCATAATCTGGAGGAAGCCCATCGAGATAGATTCATATGTGGACTTCATAGCAAAGCCATTCAATGTAGGTTGTTATCCGAGCCTAAACTTACTCTGGTGAAGGCCATGGAACTTGTCCAAGGGATGGAAGCTGCTCACCACAGTTCTAGAAGACTGAAAGGACAGGAACAGCTTATCAAGAATGTCATAGGGACGCCAGTCAAGCCCCAAAACAGCCCCCAGTCATGCTACAGATGTGAAAAATTGAATCATGAATCTGCGGAATGGAGATTCAAGGATTCAAGTTGCAATGCTTGTGGAAAGAAGGGACACATAGCTCCAGCTTGTCATTTTAATCCCCGGAGGAAGTACAACTCTCCTGAAAAATCACAGAAATCAAAGAAAAAGACTTACGGTACTCATCAGGTACATCAACACTCTAATGGTAATGCTGATTCAGAAGAAGTCAGAGCTAAAGGCCAGGATACACAATGCAACTTTGTTGCATGCAACTTGTTGCATGCGATAAATCTCTTCATGTGTCATAAAGAATCACACCAATTTTCAACGCATGCAACAAGTCGTTTGCAATAGAAATGCTTTCTATTCCATGCAACAAAATCTTATAATGATCAAAGGTTACCATGGACACCAAACGGTATTTCTGCTCTTAATAACCAGATATTTATAAAAGATTGAAAAAATGGCGAAACATTGTGTTTAATTCTACAGAAAACAAGCATCTGTATGGTTGAGGGCTGCATAAATGGTGGCCAATCAAGGAGGGGGGAAGAGGGGTCGGAAAACTGTAAGTTCAGTTAGCAATTGCATTATCATTGTTTTTATTTCTTCTTCAACACAGATACTTTTGTGTTTGGACCATGTTTATTAAATTTTGGTAAGCACAATTATAGCTATTTGTAATTTTTGTATATATATTCCCATTTCCAAAGAGTTTAGAAGGAGCAAAGGCATGGAGGGAGAGATTTCAGCAGACTAGCAGCCCTTTCAAATCATGCAAAAGCATGAGGCAGTTAGTCTGTTTGTATCACACCCTAGGTGTAACGTGCAATAAGTGTGATAATATTTGTGTTGTAGTTAATAAAATGGACAAAACCAGTGGCAGATACAAGACAAAATCTAGTTATAGAAAAACAGTTGTAAGCAGAAAAATTATATATAAATCATGCAGTAATGTCACTCTCTTTTGCTTTAGGTACCACCAGTAGTACATAATATTTATGTACATGGGGACTATGTCCATAATTAGGACTTTCTTTTTATTGAACTGTGTAATTTCACGATGGAGTACTTGCCTACATTCGAAGGAGACGAGGAAGTGGAGCTTGCACTAGATGACAATGAGTGTATACCCATTTCAAGCCTTCAGGCCAATTATGGAAAGCTAGCCACTGGGTTTAATTTTTACAGAGGAAGGAAAAAATGTAAGCACACACATAATTCTCTTCTTTGTATAACTATATTTATTGATAGCCTTACTTGTATGATGATTACATGACTAGTACTAGTATTAATGTTGGTGGAAGAGAAAGGTCAACCATCCTTTTCAAGTCCTTGAGACCGTCCCATGGTTACGTTGCTCATTCAAAATATCAGCAATGGATCCTGGCAGCCTCTAGGTGTGGACATGGTCAAAAGCGGATTCTCTTTCTAAAAAAAATGCTCCCTCAGACTACATGGGGATGTCCAATGAGGCACTTGGAACTACTCGTTCGGGCCAAATCAGGTCACATGCCATGGGCACTATGTGACCAGGTAGAGGAAGAAGGTGCTGCTCATCGATTGCCAGAGGTTTTTTGGGGTGAAAGTGAAGAAAAGCAACCTCCACCAATCTATGCTGTTTGTCGATGACACCCTAATTGCCGATGCAGACGTTTTCCAAAACAAGGCCAGCATGGCACTTATTACAGCAGGGTAACTCACTTTAACGAGAAGGTTCTGTAACTGCCATTCTGTGACTACTTGATGAAATGATTAATGGCTATGTGGATGACAGCAAATTCGAGGGCTTCAATTTTGCCAATGAAGATGGCGTAATCAAAGCCTTGAAGCGCCTAGTGACAGGACTGCAAGTGCAATACAACTGTCATGACGAAGTACTAAAAGAGACATGCAAAAGCATGAAAGGCATGTGGCAGTTAGTCTGTTGGTATCACACTACCACCCTGAGTGTAAGTGTGTATAATATACTGTGCAATAAGTGTGATAATATTTGTGTTTCTAGTTATAGAAAAACAATTGTAAGCTAAAAAATTATATATAAATCATGCAGTAATGTCACTCTCTTTTGCTTTAGGTACCACCAGTAGTACATAATATTTATGTACATGGGGACTATGTCCATAATTAGGACTTTCTTTTTAATGAACTGTGTAATTTCACAATGGAGTACTTGCCTACATTCGAAGTCAGTGCATCCATTCCTGCAGATGTGAATTTTTTATCTTTCTGGCAATTTAGGAATCTTCTAAGAATACAGTGCTGTCAAAAGAGAGAGATGCAGTCCGAATACCTCCTCCCTCTGTAAGTGAATACTGCAGCCATCGGCAGACTAGCAGCCCTTTCAAATTATGCAAAAGCATGAAAGGCATGTGGCAGTTAGTCTGTTGGTATCACACTACCACCCTGAGTGTAAGTGTGTATAATATACTGTGCAATAAGTGTGATAATATTTGTGTTTCTAGTTATAGAAAAACAATTGTAAGCTAAAAAATTATATATAAATCATGCAGTAATCTCTCTCTCTTTTGCTTTAGGTACCACCAGTAGTACATAATATTTATGTACATGGGGACTATGTCCATAATTAGGACTTTCTTTTTATTGAACTGTGTAATTTCACAATGGAGTACTTGCCTACATTCGAAGTCAGTGCATCCATTCCTGCAGATGTGAATTTTTTTATCTTTCTGGCAATTTAGGAATCTTCTAAGAATACAGTGCTGTCAAAAGAGAGAGATGCAGTCCGAATACCTCCTCCCTCTGTAAGTGAATACTGCAGCCATCGGCAGACTAGCAGCCCTTTCAAATTATGCAAAAGCATGAAAGGCATGTGGCAGTTAGTCTGTTGGTATCACACTACCACCCTGAGTGTAAGTGCGTATAATATACTGTGCAATAAGTGTGATAATATTTGTGTTTCTAGTTATAGAAAAACAATTGTAAGCTAAAAAATTATATATAAATATGCAGTAATCTCTCTCTCTTTTGCTTTAGGTACCACCAGTAGTACATAATATTCATGTACATGGGGACTATGTCCATAATTAGGACTTTCTTTTTATTGAAATTTGTAATTTCACGATGGAGTACTTGCCTACATTCGAAGGAGAGAAGGAAGTGGAGCTTGCACTAGATGAGACTGAGTGTATACCCATTTTCAGTCTTCAGGCAAATTATGGAAATCTAGCCAGTGGGCTAATTTTTTTACGGAGGAAGAAAAAAAAGATGTAAGCACACACATATTTCTCTTCTTTGTATAACTATATTTATTTACAGCCTTACTTGTATGATGATTGCATGATTAGTACTAGTACTAGTACTTAAAAGTATTAATAGATTATCAAGTATGTGTATAGGCTATATGCCATGTTACGCTGTCTTTGAAATAAACCAAAGTGTACTGAATGTACTAATCCTCCCTCTTAGTATTGTCCCAGTCTTAACTGAAAGGTGATGTTAATGTATTTCCTTAACAGGTTACTCAAGCAATATTGCTGTCAGAATACTTCCCTGACTGAAGGAAATATTGGAAGCAATTCAATGGATTCTTGTGAGTGCTTAAATACGTTGGGCAACTCATTGAGTGGTAGCCTGTCTCCTTCTGTCACACTTGATCAGATAGTAGTGGACATTCTGCTACTATCTCATCCAGTAGACCAAGAATGAAAACACCATTAACCAACAATGGTAAATCTATTAGTAGGGATCCAAGCGGCCAAGATGTGACGTGGAACACCCAACAGTAGTGCCAGCATTGGTGTTAGTACTGGGAACACCGTGCCTGGTTTTACGGGTAGTACTGCGACTGTAGTTGCTCTGAGCAGTACCAATGGTTCTGTCATCACTGGTACTAGAACTGGTTCCATAAATATGCTCACAAAAAGGCAAAGATAACTGAATTATATTGTCCTCAAAGAGAGCGCTGCATTTTTTTTGATCACCTTGCTCACATCTTGTGAGTTGTGACAGTCAGTGTATCCATTCCTGCAGCTGTGGAAGTGAATAGCCTGCCTCCGTCTAACGAGTTTCAGCGCAATTATGGAATGGAGGTTGTTCGCCAATCTACTGATTTGGGATGTTGGCCTCCTGAAGATGTTGTGCCACAAGCCAATATGGAGATGAGTGCTCTCGTTCATGCTGTCAGGAACATTTTGTTCCTAGTCAGCAAACAGTGTGAAACCCAATGTGCTCTCCACACTGTTCTGATTTTGGATGAACTGCTGGCAAGTGTAGCTTTTTTGTCTCATGGTAAAGTTGCTCCTTTAAAATGTCAGCAATGGATCCTGGTAGCCTCTAGGTGTGGACACAGTCAAAAGCGGATTCTCTTTCTTAAAAAACAAAAAACAAAAAAGCTCCCTCAGACTACAGGGGATGTTCCAAATTCCTGGGCAATTCCTTGATGGGGCCAAATCAGGTCACATGCCGTGGGCACTTTGTGACCAGGTAGAGGGTGCTGCTCATTGATTGGCAGAGGTTGGTGGGGGTGAAAGTGAAGAAAAGCAACCTCTACCAATCTATGCTGTTCGTCAATGACACCCTAAATGCCGATGCAGATGTTTTCTAAAACCAGGCTAGCATGGCACTTATTACAGCAGGGTAACTCTCTCTAACGAGAAGGTTCTGTAACTGCCTTTCTGTGACTACTTGATGAAAGTGCGCAATGCCTATGTGGATGCCAGGAAATTCGAGGGCTTCAAGTTGGCCAGGTTCGCTAAGTGAGAGGCCTGTATGTGCAGTATAACTGTCATGATGAATTACTAAAAGAGGCGCATTGACATTACACACTTATTTTTTACCTTTCTAGCAGTTTAGGAATCTTCTAAGAATACAGTGCTGTCAAAACTTGCAATGAGTAATGTCTACAACATCACTGCGCAAACATACATAACTGCACAAACATGAACATTATTATTGTGTTTAATTCTGCAGAAAACCAGTATCTGTATGGTTAAGGAATGCATAAATGGTGGTCAATTAAGGAGAGGGGTGCTGAAAACTGTAAGTTCAGTTAGCAATTGCATTATCATTGTTTTTATTTCTTCTTCAACACAGATACTTTTGTGTTTGGATCATTTTTATGAACTCTCGGTAAGCACAATTACAGCTATTTGTTATTTTTGTACATATATTCCCATTTCCAAAGAGTTTAGAAGGAGCAAAGGCATGGAGGGAGAAATATCGGCAAACTAACAACCCTTTCAAATCATGCAAAAGCATGAAAGGCACGTGGCAGTTAGTCTGTTGGTATCACACTACCACCCTCGGTGTAAGTGTGTATAATATACTGTGCAATAAGTGTGATAATATTTGTGTTGTAGTTAATAAAATGGACAAAAGCAGTGGCAGATACAAGACAAAATTAGGTATAGAAAAAAAATTGTAAGCCGAAAAATTATATATAAATATGCAGTAATGTCACTCTCTTTTGCTTTAGGTACCACCAGTAGTACATAATATTCATGTACATGGGGACTATGTCCATAATTAGGACTTTCTTTTTATTGAACTGTGTAATTTCACGATGGAGTACTTGCCTACATTCGAAGGAGAGGAGGAAGTGGAACTTGCACTAGATGAGAATGACTGTATACCCATTATAGCCTTACTTGTATGATGATTACATGACTAGTGTTGGTATATGAGTGTAATTAGGCAGTTGTGTGTCGTGTGTTGACTACTGGATATGTGTTGATAGGTTTAAATTAATGTGTTGCATCCTAGCAAACACACTTAACTGCACAAACATGAACATTATTATTTTGTTTAATTCTGCAGAAAAACAGCATCTGTATGATTAAGGAATGCATAAATGGTGGTCAATCAAGGAGAGGGTTGTGGAAAAGTTCAGTTAGTAATTGCATTATCATTGTTTTTTATTTTTTCTTCAACACAGATACTTTTGTGTTTGGACCAATTTTATCAACTTTCGGTAAGCACAGTTATAGCTATTTGTTATTTTTGTATATATATTCCCATTTACAAAGAGTTTAGAAGGAGCAAAGACATGGAGGGAGAGATATCAGCAGACTAGCAGCCCTTTCAAATCATCAAAAGCATGAAAGCCACGTCGCAGTTAGTCTGTTGATATCACACTACTGCCCTGGGTATAAGTGTGTATAATATACCGGGCAATAAGTGTGATAATATTTGTGTTCTAGTTAACATATACATGGGGACTATGTCCATAATTAGGTCTTTCTTTTTATTAAACCGTGTAATTTCACAATGGAGTACTTGCCTACATTTGAAGGAGACGAGGAAGTGGAGCTTGCACTAGATGAGAATGAGTGTATACCCATTTCGAGCCTTCAGGCCAATTACGGAAAGCTAGCCACTGGGCTTAATTTATTACGGAGGAAGGAAAAAAAGATATAAAACACACATAATTCTCTTCTTTGTCTAACAATATTTATTTATAGCCTTACATGTATGATGATTACATGACTAGTACTAGTATTATAGTCTGTCCGAGTTGAGAAAAGCCCCTTATTAAAAAAAAAGTGTTTTATGCATGGAATGTAAGGTGAGGTATTTCCTCGCCTGTTAGCGCTGAAGTACGTGTTAAGTGTATTCATTATTTGTTTACGTGGATGACATGCGAACACACCACGTTTTTTCTTGTGCTTGTAAACATGCCAAGTGGAAAAAGATTGCGATCACAAACAGAGGAGGTTGCTGTGAATGTCTATGAATATTTCGAGGAACTTGGCAGGCGCAAACAGACTGAAGGATCTCTGAAACAAACCTGTGATGCCACAGGACTTTTACGTTCCAGTATCAAAAAGATACGGAAGGAGAAAGTTGACACAGGGGGAGCTGCCTTCACTAGTTCAGCGAAGAGATACTCAGTCTCCAGACGCCTGTTAGTTGATGATTTTGATCGTGAAGCCATCAGACGAAAAATATACCACCTTTATCAGACAAAACAACATGTGACATTGTCCAAGTTGCTTGTTGTTTTGAAAGAGGATAACCTCTTTCGCGGTCAGAGATCAACCCTTCACATCTTGCTAAGGGAAATGGGTTTCAAGTGAGTCACCATAACTTATCTTATAATGCCTATTAATATTCTACTTTGTAGACATAAGAGAGTGGATGACAGATGCCACTATTACGAATAACCACGCATTATTGAACAGAGGCACGCTTACCTTCATCGAATGATGAAGAACCGCCAAGACAATAAGCCAGTTGTTTACCTTGATGAGACCTGGGCCAATGCTCATGATGGTATTATTCTTGGAGCTGGTGGTGAGACTGGTTGGATTCCTAATACCACTCTCATATTCAGATCCAAAAAAAATACTGGTGATTACCATGATGAGATGACTGCTGATCATTTTGAGGAGTGGTTTGCCACCAAACTTCTCCCAAATGTTCCAGCTAATAGTCTTATTGTCATGGATAATGCCACATATCATAGTCGTCGTAGTGACAAAAAAGATGCAAGACTGGCTTTAGGCAAAGAGAATTGAATTCCCAACAAATGCCTTGAAATCTGAATTGGATAGCATCATACAAAGATTGAAACCCACCCCTCGCTATGTTGTTGATGACATGGCTTCTGCCGCTGGTAAGTACTCAGTCAAGATAATATTTTATTTATAGATATGTACATCATACAGGTCATGAGGTTGTCTGGCTGCCTGTTGCTCACTGCCCTCTCAATCCAATTGAGTTGGCATGGGCACAGGTTAAAGGTCACATCAAGGCCAATACTCAGATGTTTAATCTCCGTGACGTAGAGCAGCTGGCATGGAAGGGTTTTGATGTTGTGACACCTGACCGTTGGAAGAGCCTCATTCAACATGTTAAGATCCACTTTGAAGACCACTATTGGTCTAATGATGGCCTCTATGGGGAGCTAGTGGATGAGTTCATCATTCGAGTTGGCGGTGAATCGGATGAGTCTGATGATTTCGATCAATCTGACAGTTCTGATGACGAATAATTTTAGACATTTTCAGTTTTCCTTTTTTGTCAAAAGGTTTTTTTCAAAACCATGGTGGCTTTATAGCTGCCCAAAATCGCAAAAGACGATACCTGGTTATTATTTTAATAGTAATAATTGATACAAAGGCATTTATTCGTATAATTAGAATTGTAATTTTGACTTGCCACGTTATAGTTGGCTGGCTTCTCAGTGATAGTCGACTGACTTTTCAAGGTGAAAATCGATTTTTGTTATCTGCTCGATAGTATGTAATTTAAAGTATGCATGCCATTCAAAATGTATGGATTTTTATAGTTTGGTACTTTCTCGTAGCGCTAGAGAGCCAAATTTTATATATAAAATGCGCGTTTGCAAGCTGGATCGATTGGTGCAAGTCCCATGTGGATAGCACGTAAAACGGCAAAGTTATTCACATGTCTGGGTGGCTTTTCTCAACTCGGACAGAGTATAGTACTTAAAAGTATTAATATATTATCAAGTATGTTTATAGGCTATATGCCATGTTACGCTGTCGTTGAAATAAACCAAAGTGAATGTACTAATCCTCCCTCTTAGTATTGTCCTATGTCTGTTAGTTTTAACTGAAAGGTGATGTTAATGTATTTCCTTAACAGTTTGCTCAAGCAATGTTGCTGTCAGGATACTTCCCAGACTGAAGGACATATTGGAAGCAACTCAATGGATTCTTGTGAGTGCTTAAATACATTGGGCAACTAATTGAGTGCTAGTCTGTCTAGTGTGGTTTCCTCCTGTCATACATGACCTGATAGTAGTGGACATTCTGTTACTCTCTCATCCAGTAGACCAAAATCAAAAAGACTATCAACCAACAATGGTAAATCTATTAGGGGGGATCCAAGCGGCCAAGACGTGACGTGGAACTCCCAGCAGTAGCGCCAGCATTGGTGTTAGTACTGGGAACACCATGCCTTGTTTGACCCATAATACTGCGACTGCAGCTGCTCTGAGCAGTACCAATGCTTCTGTCATCACTGGCACTAGAACTGGTTCCATAAATATGCTCACAGTCAAAGAGGCAGAGATACCTGAATTAAATCGTCCTCAAAGAGAGGGCTGCATTTTTTTTCAATCACCTTGCTCACATCTTGCAAAGTGTGACAGTCAGTGCATCTATCCATTCTTGCAGCTGTGTGACTAAATAGCCTGTCTCCGTCTAATTATGGAATGGAGGTTGTTCGTCAATCTACTGATTTGGGATGTTGGCCTCCTTAAGACATTGTGGTACAAGCCAATATGTGGACGAGTGGTCTTGTTCATTATGCCCATTAATATTGTACTTTATAGACATAAGAGTGTGGATGACAGACACCACTACTATGAACAACCACGCATTATGGAACAGAGGCACTATTACCTTAGTCAAATGATGATGAACCGCCAAGAGAATAGGCCAGTTGTTTACTTTGATGAAACCTGGGCCAATGCTCATGATGGCAGGGATTGTGCTTGGGTGGAGAGGTATGATGTGACTGGTGGAACCCTTGGTGGGATAAAATGGCCTCCTGGAAAGGGTGCATGGCTTATTATTCTTGGAGCTGGTGGTGAGAATGGTTGGATTCCCAATACCACTCTCATATTCAGATCCGAAAAAATACTGGTGATTACCATGATGAGATGACTGCTAATCATTTTGAGGAGTGGTTTGGTACCAAACTTCTCCCAAATGTTCAACCTAACAGTCTAATTGTCATGGATAATGCCTCATATCATAGCCGTAGTAGTGACCCTGTTCCAGTCCAAAGTTGGACAAAGCAAAAGATGCAAGATTGGCTTTCAGTGATTTTTTGAAGTTAACTTTATCCTGTGTTTTTTCCCGTGACGTTTCAGAAATGGATTATGTACTCGTTGAAGATAAAGAACTAGCTCTCGATTCCGAGGGATCTCTCCCTTTAGACAGCTTAAAAAGTCAGTTTGGGGCGATCGCCACAAATTTGTATTATATAAGAGATGAAGGGAGGGAGTGCTGTTTACTTATGACAGATGGGAAAATTGTAAAACCAAACTCTGGATGGCCCATGAATGGGTTACTAGTATCTCGCATGGGGCCGACCTCTATTAACGAGGCCACGATAATGCCAGTGAAAAAAACTCCCACAAAGAGAGATCTGTGTAAAATCAGACTGTCATCACCAACAGCAAATTTGGCACTGAAAAATATAAGTATTTTAAATGAGACAATTCGCCATAAAGTGGCGAACACTCAGTTTTTTGGCTCTGGAGGGTTTAGTAAGTGTGAGGGTACCTCCAATGAGGATGCCATCAAAAACCAAGGTTTGAGAAACCGTATAATCTCATCTGAGGAGGTATCCTCACTTTATCAAACATACACCCTTGAGAATGGGGACATCGCAATCATTGACAAGCATCATGCCTCACAATGAGTGAGGCAGTGCCTTAAAGACTTAAAACCAAAAAAGAAGGCTACTGATGAACTTAGAATTCTGTTTAATTCCCAACAAATGACTTGAAAGTGAATTTTATAGCATCATACAAAGATTGAAACCTACCCCTCGCTATGTTGTTGATGACATGGCTGCTCCTGCAGGTAAGAAGTTAGTCAAGATAGCCCTAGTATTTATTGATATGTACATCATACTTTCAAATATTTTCAGAGGCTAAAAATTTATAAAATCAAGGTATAAGTTATAGCAGCCAAGAGGTTAAAAATTTGCTTCTTTTGCACATGTTTTTGTTGCTTAAAATTTAAAAACTCTAAGGAAAGTTATCCAATACAAGGGGTTAAAGATTTGTATACTTTGGACTGGTACTAGGTAGTAATATAGTACAGCACACATTAAAATATGTTGACAAATCTCAGCAACAGCTAAATAGAAACTTGAATGAAAAACAACATGGCATTAAGGGTATCCCACAACCTTAAGAATATAAACTTCTTACATCAGAACACTCAGCCAAGTCACTCATTGGTTGAATGGGAAAACTTTTCAATGTTTATTAGTATTACTGTAGTAACTGGTGCTTACATGGGTAATTGTTGGATTAAACTATGCTATTTCTTGTATTAATCCTTTATTTGTCATTGACAAGTACACTCATCATTGAAAATGTGGATGCAATTACCAATCACGAGTATACTCATCATGCAACATAATGTTTAGTACTCTAGTATTGCTTTATGGTGGCTGCTTTTTTAGCAAGACATTCTTTAGACAGCTAGATTGCAATACAATATATACTTATATACTCGATAATTTAACTTACATCACCTGATTATCAAGACTTGTCACTTATCAAAGGTAAACAGCAAACCACAAAATATTGTACAACTGTTATGACTTATAAACAATAGCTAAAATACAGAACAATAGCATGCAATATATTGTTCACATAACAGACTACTATTATGGTTGAAGACATTGCTAGAACTTATTATACTGGAGCCAAAGCCTTGAACTTGCTCAATATTGATGAAGAGGATGAAGGTTTCAGTGAATAGTCTTTTGATGGCAGTGATGATGAACTCGATCAAATGAATCAAACTTGTAAATACCTCAAATATCCAAAAGAACAGGTATAAAACGAAAAGCGAAAGAAAGGTGCAAAATAATTTCGTAATTACCGGATACGACCACGCAAAAATTAGTATGTAAAGGGTGACAAAAGGAGAATATTTTAATGTCCTTTTAAGACTACTCTCTCTAAGAAATCATGATGTTTTCCGTACATTATAAATATTCAGTAGATATTGCTACGGTAAATGAATACATCATGTCATACTATGTACCTTCAGAAAAAATGCAAAGTCTTTCCTAAGACACAGTGTGATAACTTGTTGGTAAGTAAAATAGTTGTCAGTCTCATGGCCATCCTTTTCAGTCCCTAACGTTCATTACCAAGTAATGACAGACTATCAGATGAAAGAAGAAACAGTGCGATAACTTGTTGGTAAGTAAAATAGTTGTGAGTCTCATGGGCATCCTTTTCAGTCCCTTACGTTCATTACCAAGTAATGACAGACTATCAGATGAAAGAAGAAAGATGGAGTAAATGTAAAATGCGATACAACAAAAGAAGACAGTTCATATATATCTACTGGATATGTTAGGAATACAAAAAGTATTTATACCACACAGTGAAGCTAGAAATTGATACTTTATCATAAGACAAAAAATAGAGTAAATTTGCTTTACCTTCAAACAAGCTCTAATATAGCAAATATAAACAACATCAACTAACATATATTCGTTACATATAAGTATACAAGAACGAAAGTATATTTACATAGTAACGATTGTACACTAAAGGTGTCACAATTCCCTAACACATTTAAAAACTTACTCATTTATCTTGAAACTGTTCAAAAATATAGGATAGACACTTCCAAACCATTGTTGAGTGGTTTCATTAGACTGTTGTAACGTTAGAAAGGCTAAACAACTACTAACAAAACATGCGCTTCTTCCTCTTGAGGTGTTACTAAATTAATGACGTCATACTAGAATATAATGCGCATGCGCAATTCTGTTAAAGGATTAATTATAAAAAGTATTGAACAGTCTAATATAAAAATAAAGCGTGTCTTTGATATTGAATTTTAAATCTCTAACATGCTCTATCATGTAATGTCATTGAAGATGTCTATAAAAAGTGAGATTTTTAAGTATAACTTTGTCACTACTCGAAGCAGAGAAGAGCATCCTTCCTTACCTACCTGATGTTACAGCAACTATGTTTCTATTTTGGATCATTGTTCTTCTGCAAAACTTGAGAACGTATCTTATGTTTCATTTTGGACCAGATTTAGAATGTGAACCTCAGAAGTTTCCATACACTTCGTTGTTGTAATGTAACAAATATTCCAAATACACTGAGTCACCGAAGTCTGAATCCCATAAGTCAGGTTATAACAAAGTCATGCATTAAAGGTAAGGCTTAAAAATTCACTTACTTTATGAATATTTTTGGAAGCTAAAAACTTAGAAAATATGCTGTTGCCAAATCCCAGCAAGAGTTCAATAATATTAATAGATCATATGTTTACAAGTAGATATTTTATTTAATTAACGAGCGAGCATACTGTAATAAATCAAAGATACTTAGGCTATGATCCTCATTCCTTTAACTCTATATTAACTATATATATATATATATATATATATATATATATATATATATATATGTATTAGACAGTTATGGAGACACTCTACAGTCCCAGTCACTATGAAGCCTAATGATATATAGCGATATATATGACTTGACTTGTACTGTTACCAATGGATTGACATGCCTAATCCAAAAATTAACCTTCTCACTTGCAATACTAGGACTAGGACTTAGGACTAGGACCTGAAAGACATACTGGACTTTCAGGAACAGCTTGATTGCTTAATACATGATGTTAACAGTTAAGCTTTTCTATTAGTAAAAACTCACATTTTTAGTATCTCTCCATATGTAAAGGCACTATGTCTCACTGGTTGTTTGTGAGTTAAAGCATACCTCATTACTCTCCATATTAGTTTGATAGGATTGTTATGCTGAGCTGGCTCAATAATAAAGTGATGTTTGAAACAACAAAAAAACAAAACTGCAATGATGACAATAATCACTCCATAACCAAAAATACAAGTGAAGGTCAAATAAATGGTATCTTTATAAACAATACCTGTTATACTTGATGCCATTAATAAGATTAACGCTACTAAAGAATAATTTATGTATAAAACCCAATAAACAAAACTACTTAACTCTTGAGATGGTGCAGACTGAAGTTGATCAGTACCAAATTGGATCACATTAGCTACAAATATACCATATCCCAAAAAATATGGAAATGTTGTAACTAAACAAATACTAACTGCAACAATGACATTTAAAGGGATAAAATGTGTTGTCATCAATGTAACCATGGTAATTAAGAATCCAGCAAACATTAATATTATTCCAACCAATATGACTTTATATCTCATCCATTTCTCACCTAACAAACAAAGAAGTGGATAAGAGAGATAATGAAGTCCAACAGTAGCAAAAATGACGTATGAATAGTTATCAATGAAATTTGTGGAAAGACCTCCTATTATTGTAGTAGATATTAGCAACATGCTTGTTGGTAGTATCACAAGAGCTCCTTTAGAACAAACGCACACATTTTGTAGTTCATCTCTGTTTATCTTATAGTTTAAAGCTGAGCAAACAGGTATAGTACTACTGAAAAGTCAGTTATACAAAGAATAATTCAAAACTTCTAAAGAACACTATATGCACTTATCATAGTAGTAAAATAAAATATATAGGACAGAATGACATAAATAATGATTGCAGTCAGTTTATTGCACAAAGTTGTTTTAAACAAGTGTTAAATTGACTTAGAGGCTTGTTTAACTATTAGTGAGACTAACGATAACATTGAAAGTATTTATAACTGGATAATTGCAAGTTAGGTATAAACTGACAAATTGTTCTTCCTTTCATCTTTCTTTAATTTCTTTTTCCCTATCCATTTGTATTTTCGTTATTTAGGTCACAATACCCCAACAATGAAATGACTGGTTGCTAGGAGGTTTCTGTGATGCATCATTATATCACCCTTTACACTTTGGTCCTGGAATTTATTACATACTTTGATGAAGTTCAAGTAATAAATCTCGTGGGTCAAGCAAAGGGAAACATAAGCTGGTAAGTTGAGTGTGAATGTAATTGAGTAATATCAAATCTATACAGCTTTATTTTACTATACATTAGGGAAACTTCACTCCATGTTATGAACATCTCTTAAATCAATCCAGTTGATTGCTACTATTAGATATCTAAATCTTGTGGAGTATGGATATAAGTGTATCCTTAAACCATTTATGGATGACATGAATAAACTGTCGAAGGTATTCAATATGTCTAATATTATTTTTAAAAACTAATGATGATATAGGTGTACCCATTTTAAATTAATAAAACAGAAATAATTGTGAAAGGACTTGTAGTGGTGATGTTGGCTGATACACAGGCAGCAAATTCAATAGGTGGATTTAAAGTCAGTGTTGGGTTTGCTCTGTAGAAGTGCTGTAGAACTGTCTCACAGTAGAGGGAATAATGAAATATAAGCTGAGCACATTTAAAACCACAGTAGTGTTATGGATGGAAAATCTTTGTCACTGACATAGACAACTGTATAAAATTGTGGTCTTTCCAAAATGCCTTATTGTTTATTGGGCTCTCTTAGTATAGAGAAGACATGTTTGTTCTCCATACAATAGGGAGATATGACTACCACTGTTCACTGTTGTCCAGACACTTGGCTGCAGCAGACTCGGTCACATATGGTGTAAACTTTTTAAGTACTCTTAACAGTTTGGACCATTTTCATGTATCTAATAACCAAATTCCTCAAGTTATTATGCATATTTTAATAGAAGGTGTTGTTCCATATACATTAAAGTCAATGTTGCATAGTTTCATTTTTGACAAGAAGTATTTCACTCATGACATCCTCAATAATTAAATGACCTTTTTCACATTTAGTCAGTCAGAAATAAAGGACAAACCATCTCCACTAATAGTTTGTATGTTACAACCTGAAGGCAATACCAATCAATCAGGTAAATAAGAATCAGGCATATTCAATATAGAACTTTACCATTGTGAGGACAATGTAAATACTACTAGTAAAGTTGTAGGACTTTTAAAAATTTCATGTAATAATAATAGCTTGCTATGACTATTAATTGTCCAACTATAAATTCTTAATGGTGATTATGATTGGGAGTGTTACCTGTTATTGTTAGATATACTCAAAATTTGTATGGCATGAATATTGTCTATTCATTTAATTCAGTACTTGGAAGTACTAATAGAGATGTATCTATGCTTGTTGAATGAATGTTATCCTGAAACTAATATAATCCCTTAACAACATTATCTTATTCATCTTCTATTTCAAGCATTAAAGTAAGCATTTGGTCTCTAGCCATTTGTTGTACAAGTTATTTATATTCTCTTATTTTATATATGTAGGTTAGGACCATATACATGTCCAACGTACATGAGAATGGCAGCAAAGAACAGTTATATTAAGAGAATAGCTCAACTAGGAAACTTTAATAATTTTCCATTATCTGTTTCTGACGTCATCAGAAAGTAATGTGTGCATTTATAAACAGCAGTGACTTTTTTGAAAGGTTGATCAGCTCAGCATGTGGTGACTTTTGTTTGGATAAATTAATTATTATTATATCATTTTTAGGTGACTACTCATCAACATTTTCTCATGAAACTGAAGATATTCAGAATGAAATAATGATGAACTTACCCAATTTGGATAGGACAAAGACTACATTTTACTGGTATATTTACCCACTATTAGTTAAAAATAGTTTATACATTATACAGATGTGATTGGGTTGAGTGAAGAGGGAGCAAATATTTTTAAAATTGACTTTGTCTTATATGATTTTTAAGATGATGATTTACACAGTTTGGCAACATCTTGGACATATTAATGGTCAAAAAATGCATTCCTTTACTTACACTCATATGTCACTAGAGGAATTGATTACCACTATCATAGTTATGTTACTGAGTCTACCTTGGACAAGAAAGTTGTTTTATTTCTAACAAGAATGAAGTATTGTCAATGTTATATCCCCTTCTAACACATACATTAAGATCAGAACTGGGAAGAATTTACATTGTAACAAAACATATAGTTGTTAAAATTCAAGTTCATACATACTGTATTTCTTTCAACAATCATTATGACATCCATTTCTTACTAGCTTGTGTTGTTATTATTAATCATCAACAATCAATATGTACTGTAGTAAATCAACAATTGTGTAATATTAACAAATTATTTTTAACTTTGAGCAAATATTTGTTGAATTAACAAATGTTACTTCAAATAACAATTATATACATATACATATTGTTAATTTGACACAAAGTAGATTGTCTATATAACATGTTATATTATTACAATATTTTTGTGTCCTGTATTTTGTGTGTTTATAGCATCTTGGTTGACATTTCTCTTTTATATTTCAAATGCCATAATGTAATAAAAGATTACATTTAGCGTTGAGACATGATATCATAATGTAATTTATGTCAACTCTAATGTAATTCAATATTTTTAACAATAATTATTAGTTAACTAGTTAATTGGTTAGTCTTATCTTCTTTTTTATTTTACTTATATTTCCACCATGCATGAAAATATAAAAATATATAACTGAAAATATTAATGAGGGTTTAACTAGAACATAGTCATTTTTTTGAAATTTGACAACTTTTGATGCCACACTTATATTAACAATACACATTGTAAGTGTTAAATTTGACTATGTCCAATATTTTCACTATATTCAGTAAACTACACATACCATGCATTCATATCAGTACAAGTATGGATACAGATAATAATATTCATAAATATAAAGTATGATACTGGCATTTCCTTATAGAAAAATCTTTTAAAGTTTACTAGTGAATGTTTGTGTTTTCTAGAGTAAGATGACATAATATAGTCTTTGAATTGTATAATCAATTCCTGTATCCTGTGGACATTTTTGCAAAGCTAGTGGTAGACCTACACTGCAAAAATTTAGGTGGGCTAACATCACCACAAAGGTGGAATACTCACATCAATTTCATTTTCCACTATGGTGGTAATGATTGTGCTAACAAATGCACTACATAAGTGATAGATAGTCACTATTAGGTGGTAATTATCAATGGAGGCATGACATGACTGCAGTTTACCTTTTTGTGCGTTCTTTTTCTAACCACTGATAAACTGTGTGGATTGGCAAGCTAAGTGTTAGCATAATTATAGATAGGATAATACATAATTTAGACTTTCAGCTCTCACAGTAGTGTTGATGAAGTTTGATATCTATAAAGCTTGAAAGTTGTAGGTAAATGAAGAATTCTGTTTGAGAGGATAATAATCAGTAGTAACAGTCAAAGAAGTTCAACATTATATTACTTTCACAGCTAGTTCACGAGTGCCATTACCATTGATAAATATCACTATTGTTTGTTTATATGTAATTGGTCATCATGTCAGAAAGGTGTAAGGCAATATTACAATTTTGAATAATTTTTATCAATGAAATATAATGATTGTCAAATTAATTTTAATATATATATATATATGCAATAATCGTACTATAATTATAAAATAACTTGAAGAACTAAATATGAGTTTCTTAATAATATGTTTTGTTGTAATATACTTTGTCTACTTTATTCCCTGTTTCTTTAAAATATGTAACATCACAATGATGATATGGTTCTTTCCTCATATCAATGAGTGGGACATTAAGAATCCTGATACAAAGGAAAATACAAAATCATGATACAAAGAAAGGTTTAGGCAAGTATAAATAACAATAATAATGGATCATAAGGTTTAGAAGTTATTACTTTAATATTCAATTATAATAATTATTGAGCACTATAATTAGAGCATCTTACCTTGCAACAAGAAACTGAATTAGATTTTTATGACAAACATAGATACATGTAGCTTCATTTTAATACCATATTATACTCTTTATTAAAAGAAAGTATACTATTTAATGCATCTAATGCTCGCTTGTAATATGCCTCATTCTGACAGTAATAACAAAATATTATATAATTAATTGGCAAAATAAATGAATAAACTAGTAGCAGTGGATTGTTAGTAAATGTACTCTTATATTGCACATTATTAACATTTAGTGATATTACTTAAATTTCAGGCCATAGACGCTCAATTATATCATCTCTATTATAGTAATTATTATTATTTAGTATTGTTGTAATATTGGTAAAATTTGATTGTATTTTTGATTAACAACATTCTTAACTAATTAACACATTGATATTAATGGTAAAATACCACCCTGATGAGTGGATAATCCCATCAGGGGCTTCAGGATCCACTTTATGAGGTGTGCTATTTGGGACAACTGATTTCCACTGTATTTAGTGGGTAGGTGCCACAACTGTTTTTGCAGTGTAGGTACTGATGTCAAATTTAAAAGTAACAATTCCTGCATCATTTCATAATGTTTTTGTAATAGCTGACTTTTTATGTCTAGCGATCATGTGACTTATTGTTATTTTATTTGTCATGTCAATTAATGTTAGGTCAAAAACAACTATACTAGTATATATAGCACTAAAGAGTTGAGATGCACAGATTTCCTCCATTTGCATTTTACAAATTGACTATAAAAATATACTAATCTATTCACACAGTGTAATATTTAATTTGATGTCACAGTTTTCACATCATACTCATGGAATGCATCTTAAAGTAATTTAAACAAATAATTGGACTACTATAAATTGATGCATTTGTCTGTATATTTTTATGGCACAGACCGTCATAGAGATCCATTACAGATAACTGAGAAATATTTGATAGTTGTAATATTTATAATTACTTAGACATTGGTGATGCATTCATTATTTGAATAAGAATTCTTACCCAACATCAAAAACAGGTGTAATGATGAAAGCAAGTAATGTAATAGACTTGTGTCTTCATGAAATAGCTTTCATATACAGTTGTTGTATGTGAAATTGATGAGTTATTATATGTTTATGGAGAGTACTACAAGCCAGTAAATACTTAACCATTTGTACATTTGTAGTTTAATCACATGTTTTAAGCATTGGTAGTTATAAAAGTAGATCACCTGGAAGTTTATCATTTGGTGCTTCCTGTTGGGTGTCCTTCTCATCTGTATCTTTTGATGCTAACTGACTGAGTGATGTTTTATCTTTCTCTGTCAATTGAAGAGTTAGTGAACTAATCACCTATAACCTCTAACTTCTTGTTTGGTATCGAGTTGTTCCTCAAGTTTTTGACTTAGAAGTGGATAACTAGGTTTAAGGAGATCTCGTATCTCTAATAATTGAGACCTCAGATCTACAATAGATAAAGCAAAGAGCTATGTGTGTCATTAATATACCTTTTATATTCTCTTTTAAATGTAAATTTATCTCCTCTTTCTCTCTTAATGTTTAGTTTTAAAGCAAGAGATGTTTTTATGTCTTGTAATGACTATAGCTACTTCTGTAATTCTGTAGAATACAAAGCACATGTATATTAATATTAAGTTTAAACATAATAATTATATAAGGAGCACATAATAAGATAAGACAAAATGGAAGGAGCTTAAAATCCCATGCAGTTTATTAAATCCCAGGTATAGATATCTTGTGAATACTACTACATTTAATTTAATAACTTATTACAAAATTAATTTCAGAGCTATCTCTACCTAGTATCACTTGGGAATCATATTTGTCATTTTAATCAATAATGCAAAGTTTCATGCTCTTTTCTCATTTTGTATTCCTGTTCATAATATCTGCTAAGTTCTTACCTTTCTGTGTAGATTTCAACTGACTAACTTCTAATAATATTGTTTTCTTTAATTTTGTGTCAAGAAATCTTGGATCCATAAAAATTTATATTAATGATAATTATAATGTTAATTAAATTCTCTAAAGCTCCTTAGATGCATGTCATAAGATTTAATATTTTACTTACCTTTCATCATCTCAATCAACCAACTAATTTCACTTTCTTCTCTCTCCATTAATTCCACATTTAGCAATTTAATTTTCATTTGTAATGCCTCAATCTCTTCCTGTTTGTCTACTAATACTTTATCAGTAGCTATAGAATATAACCATATATGGTATGTATTAGTAACAATACTATAGCTCACTCTGGCTAACTTCTCTATCTCTAACGTCTTTGCTTTACACATTTTCTCTGATAGTTTCAGCCTCTCTGCTTATAATAGGTACATACAATATATTTATTATTATACATGTACTTGATAAAGTGACAGTTGATGATTGACTGTGTGGTTCTTCTCTCTCCATACTGAGTACTAGTAATATTACATAAACACTTATAATACAATGCTGATTATCATTAGCTATCAATTGTAAGGCAATTAATTGCATTGAGTTTATAATATATTAAGATGACTTAAAAACAAAATAGTAGCTATATCTATCTATCTATCTATCTATCTATATATATAAGCTATAGTAGTCTGTTTTCAAGTCATCTTAATATTATTATAAACTCTGTGTGAACATTGAAAGAACAATTTTGTCATTTTAACTGCATGAGTTCTTTGTTACCATGGTTTCATCAGTATGATGTAAGGTCAACTCTAAGTTGCTACAAGGCCAAACTAGTGTAACTCAATATTCATAAAGCCATGAAACTAGTTGCATCTATAACCACATTGCGTTTACACCCACTTCGCTTTAGTATTAAAATCATGGCTTCAATTGAAGTTATAAGTAGATACTACTTCAGCTGTATCAACCCAATTAGTTAAGTTGGAATAGTATCTATCTCTTACTCATAGCTAACACAAGTTTTCTGATTACTCATAAGATGGTATTCAGCAAAGCAGGAACAAAGATAGGAATCTTCTGTATTAATACAATTCTGATTAATACCAAGAATACATTTATCCACATCTTGCAAAATATTATAAACATACTATAGAAGAAGTGATGGTGTCAATAATCTAATCATCACAATGATGATTGTCAGAGTTAATGATATAGCCAGTATTGCATGAGTAGTAGCAACTACAAATTGTATTATGACAAGGATACTCACATCCTCCATTATTGTTGATACACTTATTAATTTTCTATTACAAATGCAATAATAATACTTTAATACAAAAACATTCCAAAAAGACATCATTAACATTTGTTTATATCCAATTAAGGAATTCTTAATTTATTGATATGTCTTGCCTACACAATGAAGACCAGCTATTTAACTGTTTCCACAGTATATTTTGTCATCATAAGATCTTGCACATGACAATAATGACTGTTCAGAACCAGAACAATACAATATTTTATACAAATGTGGACGAGGACTGTTTGTAATTCCAAAATAATCATAATAATAGTATTGAGATTATTCATTTAATGAAGGGTACAAGAGTATAACATCTGACATCATTATTAGAACAATTGCTATATACAGTTGCAAAAGCTAATAAAACAAAAATAAATCTTAGTTAAAATAAGTTCATAAAATAACATTAGCAAATTCATGTATGCAAAATGTAGAGGCATTATCATATGGGTCACAGCTTTGTCCTCCATATGATGTGCTAAACAAACAGTCACAAATGTTACTCCCATTACCAGAACAACTCAGCTCAAACAGACCAATAGACCCACTCATAGTTAAGAAAAAAATTATGTTGCTATTGAACCTAAAGTGGAATTAAAATTATAATGTGCACATAAATGCATCACACTATATGGTGAATATCCCAGATGAGAACAGACTACACTAGCTTCTTGTTGCTACATGACATAATATATGCTTTTAAACGTGCATATTGGTTCAATAAATGTTCTAAAGAGATGAGAAGATCTACCACCAAAGTTTATCACTACTTGATTACCAGTTTATATCAATACATTACACAGAAAGCAAAAACAACAAATTGACAAATGAGCTATTGTACATTCATATTATAGTGATAATTTCAAAACCAAATGCTTTGTCTTGTAATGTAATGATTATAAAAGCATCTTGTCATAGCATGAATGAACCACACATATATGTAACAATTGAATGTTTAATAGTACATATAAATAATGTTCACCTTAGAGCTTACCTTATACGACTAGGTTTATTATGGCATTATTATGGTTGGAGAATTACGCAAAGAACATTGTATACAAAATAAGAAAGAATGTCTATGTTAAATATTCTTAATATTTGCAGCTTTTCTATACTTTGAATTCTTAGTAACACTTAATGAGTTATTGAATTTATGTTAAATACAAACATTCTTCCTGCAATAGAACCAAGATTGTCATGAAAATACAATGTGATACAACAATGTCAGTTTTAGCATTCTTTCCTATGTTAAATATTGTAAGTCCTGCAGAATTGAAGACTGCTTTGAGTACTGAAGAATTATAGAAATTTGTAACACACACATAATAAAGGAGGATACATAATAAAAATTGCATGAAAAATAGAATTTGTAATTATTATATTGGTTTGTATAGCAGTGTTTTGGGTGAATCTTCATGCATTAACACTCCACTATCACCAACATAGTTATTTTCTACGGTGCTGCTTTTCAATGCCTTGGAAGTAGTGTCCAAAGTACGATTAGGTAAGTTGACTGCTACAATAGTGAACTCATAGTAATGGGATATACTCATATTTCTCATAACAAGATGACTGATCTCAGTGCACAACAATACAGCAAGCAACAGAGAAGAGAATTGTAGATTTGATAATGTCAAGCTATTTTAATATATCCTTCATGAATTGGTAATAACTTGGTCATTAGCAGCATCAAAGGTTTTGTAAATAGTAAATTGTTGTCAACAACTTGAGATACTGTACTAGAAGAGGATCCTAGAGTTGACATAGGGTGGATAGCTTCAGTAGTGAAAGAAGGAATTGAATCAAAATTAATTGGATCCATCTCACACTAAGCACTGAGTTATACTAGTCAATATATTAATTTTTACATCCTCACCCCAAGAATAACTACACAGTACAAAAGTCCCTTTTCTCACCAATTTACCAAGACATTACTCAAAAATGGAACCTGGACTTTGATTTTATTTCCAAGAGAAAAAGGTGATATTGTTATTCTTTCAGTTTTCTTATAATATTTATAGCATTAAAAATGTAAAAATAATGATATAAGAGCCATATATAATATATCACCTTTAATTCTTCCAGCAATAAATTATAAAGAAGTCCATCCTACACACATAAATACACTTATAAAACTTAATTTATAACTATATATATATTATTGTATTTATTTAACACTTATATATTATTATAATTATTATATTATATAATAATAATAATATATTATATTATTAGTTATAAGTATATATATATCTATTCATTTTAATACTTTTATTATTATTATTTATTTATAAATATATAGCTCTTCTTCAAATTCACTCTCATACTTATTCTTCCTATCTTAAGAAAGCAGACTAAAGATAACAATAAAACGTCTAAGTGAACACTATCTTAAGAAGATGGTATATATAACATTATTTGGTGAGGGAGGAGCAAAGCTGAAATATATCTCTTATAACGTATACAATATACATCAAAACTTAAATGTGTACTGTGTATATAGAAACACATACACTTGTAGTATTTCACCATATCATTTGTGACTCCATTAGTGTATAAAACACAGTAAAATAAACGTTTTTTATAGGTACAAGTAGAAAATCATATTAAAACCGATCTCTGCATATTTCATAGTGAAATTAAGATAATCACTCTTAGTTTACATTATCATGTGTCAAGATTACACATTTCAGTTCTCCAGTAGTACCAGACTATAATATTCAATAATATATAGAATAATCTCTAATAATTGTATGCTGTTTAACTAATTGTACAACAAGTAGATACACATTCGATTCATTTGGTTTCTAAACTGATATTTATGTTCTATTATTTTTATCAGTCATATAAATACTGAGTTTTAAGAACTCATCCCACTATAGTATATATAACAAAGTAAATGAACAGTTAAAGAATGATATCATACTGATGTCATAGGCATTAGGATAGCGCTCAGTAAGTTTACCATTGTACTTAACTATAGCTTGAAGATAAGTGAGCTGATCAAGATACTACAGAGAACAAATAATCAAGTCTGTAATGTCAATGTTTTTGGAAATAGAACTTGAAGGTTTGTAGTTGAACATTATAATTTACTACAACAATATTAGCTTTGCTAGTGTGTACAAGATACTGACATGTTTTGGAAAGATTGATATAAAAAATCCCAAATGATATATCACTATGTGGTAAATATATATATGCAATATTTAATGCTATATGTCTTATCCAGTCTGCAATACACCATATTTCTGAAGAGTTGTATCTTACTATGACAACACTATGATATTGTAAGTTATACAAACAAAATATTGAAAAATTAATGTAGAAACATAACGTCAATGTAATATTAATAAACCAAGAAATAGAATATGTTTGAATATACCAGCAGACATCATTAAATTAGATTTTAAACACATCTAGAAATAATTTAGCTGCTCTAATACAGAGATTATAATACTGAGAGTATGTGGTCTTATTCCAATTGTCCCATCTTTAGTACAAAGAGCAGCAAGGTCAGGATACTCATCTTGCTTTTTACAGAAGCATCATAATATAGGCTACAGCTTTGTCTTACATAAGATGTACTATATGAACAGTCCCACATCTAACTAATGTATACCTGGACAAACAAGCATCATCATGACAGTTACAATTGTATAATATGGAGTTGCTATGTGAACAGTTGACAAGATGTTGCTCAGTACCAACCTGAGGGTTAGTAGCAAATGTCTTCCTAGCATGAAAGAACATTACATACTAATAACTGAGGTACCCGCTCCTTATTAGAGAAGGTCCAATTGTAACGTGAGTTATCTGCTCCTTATGAGATATCTAATTGAAGGCTCCCTTCCTAGTATATATGGCAGTAAAAATACATACTAAGAGAAAATTTATGTGGAAAAGGAGATCACGTGATTGTATTGACCCTTTGATACCGTTGAAGCGTGCCTTGTGCTAGTTAGTTCTCGCCGTAAATAAGGAAAGCCTTGCATATAATCTCTTTCTGGACTCTTTAAGATCTTCCTAGAGTTGTTACCTCTCTGTCATTGACGTGACACGGTTACCAAGTCTGTCTGAATCAGGATATAATTTTCAGGCAATAATTGCATAGCACCAGCTGTCATTTCAGGTGAGTCTGTGTTACCAATAGTGACTTTGTCTACTCTTTACCAGAGTGTATTTACTTGTTAAAAGTGATATAAAGGTATAAAAAGAAGCTTGACCCATGAAGATCATCATAATAAGTGTACTATTCCTGATATGTTTGGTCATTTGGTACCTTTGTGGTCTTTAATTGGTCGTTGAAGAACAATTTTTATGCCCCTCCCATCCCAATCTAAAACACTATCCATTGTTATAATGAACCACATTTTGTTGTGAATATAATAGTTGATAATTACATGAGTGTAGTTGTGTATGTTCTGTTAACATCTTGTTTTATTGTAACATTGATAGTCTCTTGTCAACAGGTATGACTTGGAAAGTATGACATTCCTTCTACCAGAAATCAAATTCAAATACAGTTCAACACAATGTTTCATCAAAAGTCTCAACACATCTTGAATTATTGGTGAATATTCCAGTTTTAACTTTTATCAACTGGAAAAAAGACTAAAAGCTACATCAGTCATTTCTCAAGGTATATTTAATAATAATTCATTATTATTTAGTTTAATGTAACATACATGTATATAACATAAGGTGGATCAAACTTTATATATGAGAAATATTTTTAAAATATAATTTTTAAAGTACAGGTTAATACAGTAAATGTTATTGTACATTCCAAAAAGTTTGCATTGACTTTTGATATAAGTCATAAAGGTAGCAAGCTTAATTTTTTGATCAGTATTAAGTATAACATTAGCAAATGTAGACCTAATAGTACATTATGTGAGTGAGAACCAAAGCACTGTGTCAGAAGTCTAGATGATGGAATTCATTTTTTATATAATTACCTATGACAATGGTTGTTTATCATAGTATTATCTACAACTTGGAACATTTTTTCAGTTCTGGATTATATTTCAGCAATTTTAATAGTTACAAGTTGTTAGGCAAAATGATACATAACTATATTTTGATATTCCAATAAACATGCTTACATTAAGAACTCATCGGTAAAGATAAGTTGAAATGTTCTTTACCCCTCTACTCAGTGTACACAGCTTAAATGATTTTATAGGAGAAGTATAAAGCTTATCAGTATAAACTATAATGCTCTAACACAACAGAGCATCAAGCTTCTTTGGAACTAATTATTTCTGTGTTCATAGCATACTCATAAAGGTAGACAGTACAACATTTTCATCACTTCAACATCTAGAAGAAAATTCATTCCGCTAACCAAACGGTTCAAGTCATTATCTTGATGATGGCATTATTTGTTATTGATAATTATAAGTACATTCATGTACTATTGTAGATCAGAAAATGTTCACGTTACAAAATTTTCACGTAAAAAATAAACATGTTGGAAAGATTTTGAACAAAATTGGTGAGTATGAATATTTCTTAACCCTTATATTTTGCCACAAGCAACACATTGAACACTATTGAAGAGTATGGATTTTATTAGGAAAAAATGTAATCCTGCATTAACACTATGATCACTAATGTTTTTGCCCTATGTGTCCAATTTAAAATCTTCACAAAGCAACTTGACTCAATATAAAGATTGATTACGTACCTAATTTATGACCAACTAACTTACTCCCATATTTAAAACCTATTTTAATTAGTGATGTTTTGTGTTTCTTGATCTGATGAACTTTTCCCTGAAGTAACATCCATTTGGTCATCTGGTTATTGAGGTAGTTGTCATATGATGGTAACTCTTGTTGGGTAGCAAGTACTCCTCAAGCATTTGACTAAAAATGTGGATCATCACTTTAATCTGATAACATAACTGTACCATATGAGACTATAGATGTAAACAGATTATCAGATATAATAAGAATTTCTAGTAATTTTTACCTTTCATGGGTTTAATTAATTTATTAATCTTTTATTTCCTCCAATGATTATAAAATTAGCAATATTATCTATTCTTGCAGCATCTCAATCTCTTCCTGTCTGCCAATATGGTATTAGTAACTATAGACTATAACTATATATGGCATGTATAACTAACAATTATATGCCTAGCCTTTTTAGATTGTCTGGTTAAGATGACTATCTCTAAGGTCTTTGCCTTCTTGGGGTTAGAGTCAATCTCCAACTTCCTTCTCATTGAATAATGTCCAATGAGACTAATTCATTGCAAGTATCTGCAAACAAAATGAATTTTTTTAATAAAAGATAAAATTAAATTTGACCTATGACCCTAATACACTCGTTTCATTCGCTGTGCTTTGCAATGACCCCATTTCTATATTATTTTCAAGTGATACTTCCATCATAATTGTGAACATTTATATTGATATAGTATAGCAAGTCTATATATGTATTATACAATTGGAATATTATATACTTGAAGGGAGATGGACTGCTCTTAGAATAGTAATTAAAAATTACAAATTGATGAAAATGATAAGAAATAAAAAAATATTGCAAAAAATCATGTTGTTGTTGTATTAATTTTTAAAAATTATTAGTATTAAAAAAATTAGTCATAAAATACCAATTAAATTCAGAAAATTATGAAAGTCCTATAAAGAATAACTGTAGTCATAACAACTAGCAAAATTTGCCAAATGAACAATTAATTGTTAACCCTCACCAATGATAGCCACCATATGATGTATCATAATATATACTCAATGCACTTACCTTTTTTTGACTGCACAGGCTATCTGACTGTTATCACTGATCTCTAAGTCCTACATATCGCAAGTTATCTGACTGTAAAACTGCTTTAGAAGGTTCTAAAATAATTCTGTAAGGATTACTAACTTATGTGTACATCACACCTTAATCAAAACATCTTTTAATTTCACAAATTCACTATTATAGTGTAACTTCTCTTTGAATGTAAAAGCTTCTCTTCAAGAAGTCTCACCTCATCCACCAGATCTCTAACTCCTACATATATTAACACACAAATTACTGACAAGTACAGTACTCATGTCTTACCTTATCTCTGTTATATTCATCCCATATAGTGTGGAAGGCAGTAGTTAGTTACTTTGATTACTGCTATGTTATTAATACATTAAGATTTTTCTTTTTTTTCATCAATAGAATATTCTTTGCATCATAACAGTTCACAATAATGTTGTCTTCTGTAATGTGTTTAACTAATATTCTCTTAGCCATCTTTCCAAATGCCTTACACAACAGTTCTTATGTCTGTTTCACATTCTAGAACATGTTTAATAAATGGTTTTACATCTTGAGAAACAAGCACAAACATACCATAAAATTCTGCTTTTCATAAACACTGAGTTTGACTTCTTCATAGTTTGTATTAAATTCAGATCTTAGCTAGTGATGTGAGCTTTAGCTTCTTCAATATTGTAATGATTGATAATGGTCTCTAAGTAACCAATAATAACTACAATATATTTCTCTTGAACTAGTTCCATGACATCATCAAATGATTTAACAATAGATAATTGAGGTTTTAACTCTTGAATGCATCTTCCAAGGAATTTTGTGATCTTTTCCAGTGGAAAAGGCACTTCCAATGAAGAAGCCTCAAATGTCAAGCACTTATGGTGAATTTCAAGGAGACAATATCATGACAACATATTTTGTAAGAGGTGCTAAAGTATCAATCATTGTTCGAATTTTGCTGTTATTTCTTAATAATGTCTCAATAAATAAGCAACAGATAGAGCTTTTCTACACAAATTGTAGTAACAATACATTACATCTATGTTTATTTCATTTACTATTAATAGCACAATCTTTAAGTGTGTCTTTGCTACATACACTGTTTCTTTAATTGAAATAATTAGCTACTATCAACACATACTGTTTTATCTGGTTGTAATACATAAGACACTATTGAAAATATTTAACTTGTTTTGTTCCTAGATAATGTGTAGAAAGTGCTTTCAATGGACTATCAACTAGCAAGCTCCTGATTGTTTTATATCTTGATATGTTTCTTTAGAGATAACTCCCTCTGTATATAATGTATTAACTCTTTACCTAGGAAGAACAAGCTTTGATAGTGTTCAGAAGTATTTCACTGGTAAGATAAGAACTGGTAAAGACATCAATGGAAAAAGTATATTTGTAACTACTAAAATATTCCCTCTCACTTTCTTCTAAAGATTTGGTATAGTCTTTGTCAATTTTTTCTCATTGATAGCTTCTTTCCTCAGTGTAGCAGTTGGATTAGAACTAAGCCAAAATTATAGCATTTGACAGTTTTGAAACAACAATTTCCATTCATTACTCTGATATCCTCTAGTTTAGTGTTATCGAAATTGATGAGTACACCAAACATGTACCACTTGGTATTCCATTGAGACATGCCTACATAACTCATTAAAAGTTTGTTTTTGATTTTAGAAAAGCTTCGAAACCTATTAGCTCTCTCCTACTATCATAATAAGATTAGCAAACACAGCCAAATTTTGTTTTCTGAATCCAGTATGGAGACAGAAGTTAATCAGAATAGTATTATAATTATGATGCATTAAAATTTATTTTGTGAAATGATAGAAGCATACTACATGGATATGGTATCTATGGTGACAACTTCTGAGCTTATTATGTCTTGTAATTAAGTTCAAGAATAATTCTTTTCTTGTTTTTGTTTGTTGTTATTAATTCATTGAAAAGTAAGAGAAGTGTCCAACACGTGTAAAAGATTAAAACAAAAGAGTTGACAGTGTTGATTATTGTACATGTATGAACCGAGAACAACATAGATAGTAATTAAAAATAGACTTGATTGACTACTGCAATGTTGTCAGTAGTTCTTTGTTCTTCTAGAATATCATTTGATACTTATAAAGTAATTATATTATTATATGAAAATAGCTATGATATGATGACTCAACAAGATCTCTCTTGTTGTATAATACTGTCATGATTGCACTATATTCAGTTACAATCATATCATTCATCACTCTAGTACTTTTGACAGTCTTAAAAAATAAAAATTATATCATAGATGAGGATCAATATAATGAGCCAAAAGCACAAAAGAAACATTTGATATCAAGCACTTTAACTGTTTTAGCATAAGTTGCTAACTGTGCATGAAATATCAGTGACAAGTATAAACTTAACAAAAATATCAGACTTTTCTTAGAGAGCCACGATGGTATTATATATATTGATTGAACTTTTCTAACTTTTATGAAGTTGAAACTGCCTCAAGTATTAAGTGTTTTGTCAATTCTAGGAATGCAATACCTGATATCCTTTTTCTTGGGGCTCGTGCATGCTATTCTTTTCATTGTTGTTTGAGTAATATCAATAATTATAATCAATTGCATATATTACTGATAATCTGAAATTGTTCAGTGATAAACACAAATTGCAATAAAATACTTCAAAATGAGTTTTCTAATGCAAATATAGCACTCCTACTGAGCACTCATTTACTCAAACTAGAGCTATTCATGTTGTACAAGCTTAAGTTATGAAACATTACATAGTGCTAACATTTTTTATTATTGATACTATTAATATTATTTCTATCTTGTATGTACCTGTACAACAGTACTTTGTGTTCAATGCTCAATGATTTTATTATTTTATTGAGCACTGACATATATGCTTACTTGTATGATACTACCTTATATCCCATACTGCTAATATACATGCCCTATGTATGAACATGTTACAAATATAATATAGCCTCCTTGACCAGGTAGACAATCTTGTCTTTATCGTCAGCCAAACCCTTAACTGATGACTCAACTCTTTCAGACTCCAATCAATTAGTCATTTAATCTTATCCCTTTAGACTACATCGTTCATTAGGATTGTAGAAGAGACATTATGTTGTAGCAGCTGTTTATTTTCATATTCTATCAGATCATGTGAAATCACTTAATTTACTACATTGTCTAGATTTCCCAAACTACCGTAAGGGTATAAATTTTTGTGGGGGAATTAATTTCGCTGTATTTGTGGGTTGTTGTTTTATCACGAAATTTAACTTTTGTTCCACCCACGCATAATCACGTGATCTCAATAAAGCGTGAAAATAACGGCTACTGTAAAGGGTTACTTCTTTCTATTTTGCACTAAAGTACTTTTCTGTCAACTGCCTCCCAGATTTTCTTGTATATATGGTACCCTCTCACTATGGATTCATAGGAATAGCTAGCCATACTTTGCGAAAATCACGCTTGTGTTCACAACACGTGTCTGATAGCACACCCATTAATTAATACTTCACACCCACTAAACACGAAAGTTAATACCCACAAAATTTAAGTAATAAAGCAAAATTTAAAAAACCTGAAAATTTAAACCCTCGAAAATTTGTACCCTTACGGTATTATTGAGGCCAGACAAGTGTTATTAGATATGCAGAAGGGACCACTCGAATCACTTTGTTGTTTGGAATTTTTTCACAATTTTGAAGCCTTGATTTTGCTGATTTTTTGATACCCAAAATAAACACACGCATAGTATTAATATATTAACAAAAAACGTTGGCTACTACATGAAGCTAATTTTGCAAAAAAAAAGATTCACTGTTTCCACCCACACATACCATATACAACTCGATCTTCAACATACTCTACCTACTATGAATCACTAAAATATGATATAAAAATGACAAAAATAAAGAAATACAGTTAATATTTTACAAACACCTGTTACAACAAATACATAGATTCTTCAGGTTTAAGTTTCTGACGAATTCTTATTAAAATGACAATAAGGATAGCGATACCTTTTCCTATAACATTATCTGTAACATTGAGCTATATACCTTTAATAAATTTCAGAAAATTGTCTAATTGTGTTAGTATTATTGTATCTGTTAAAGCGTGACAGAATTATATTAAATAATATTTAAGAAAATACTACTAAAAAATACTTGATATACTTTGTCATCATGAGAGTTATGAAATTTTATTAATGACTTGTGAGTATCACAGTTACTTGTTTGATATTGCATCATAATATCAGTTGAAACAAGTTGATCCTTTATAGTCATCTGAAAATTATTGCAGAAGTAAGTACATATAGTGCAAACTATAAAATAGCATTTACTGAGTTATTATATGTACTTCTGTGATGTTGCAACATTATATAGACTCTACTATGAAGTATACAGTTCCATTTCTAACCAACTCTTGAGTATGTGAGTTATCACTTGCTATCAAGCCCTGACTCTGCAGCTCTTCCTCCAAATCCTAAATAACTAGTTTAAAGTTATAAGCTCAAGTATATATAAGTAGTAGGAAACCTTGCTTATTTGGAATGGAAAAATAATATACCGAATCAGTAACAGAGGGTCAGCCTCATAACTTTAAAGTTGTCTATTGAAGGCAATCCAATATGTTTGATTGATGTGATCAAGTTCAATGACTACAATATGACATAAATTGGGCAATAGAAAAGTGATACAGGTAGAATTGCTGTGTAATATTTCCTTTTTACCCTCATCACTGAATACCAAATGACTCTACCACTTCTGTTTGTGATAACTGCATTATGTTTAAGAGTAAACGACCCTGGAGTTTGGAGCCATTCATTAGCTTTTTTTGATATGTTGGAGAAAGCAGTTTATATCCTTTAGGAATTTCAAATTGAAAGTAATGATCTGTTGATATTAATACATCAACATGATGTTCCTTTGGAAAGCAATCAGCAAATATATTCATTTTAAAACTGGAGTCTCCCCATCGAATATATTCTACAGTTTCTCCAATGACTGTTTGTAGTGTATCTATAGGATATATAAATAACAATAACTATAATGTAGTCTACCAACATCAAGTATTTATTATATTACAGACTAACTTGCTAAAGTACATGTTAGTTGGAAGATAATAAGATTATAGAAGCTACTGTGTAAGATAACATAAATTTCTAAATGAGGTCTTATGTGTCTAATTTAAAATGTCTATACATAGTACTAATGTTCAAAGCAACTTCACTCAACATAAAGCTTGATTACATACCTCATTTAAACTTGTATAGTAAAACATAGAACTGACAAACCAAATTGCTCCCACATATAACCATATTATTTTCATTAGTTATGTCTTTTCTTTCTCGATCTGATGAAGTTAACTTAAAGTTACATCCACTTTGTCAACTGGTTTTTCTTGAGTTAATTTGTCATCTGATGGTAGCTCTTATTAGCTAGCTAGTACCTCCTCAAGTATTTGACTTAAATGTGGATCATTACTTTAATCTGCTGTACCAAATGATACTATAGAAATAAACAGATTATCATATGTAATAAGAACATCTAGTAATTTTTACCTTTCATGGACTTAACCCTTTGAGCGCGGCGCGCATAATTATATGCGTCACACCCACGTTAATTAAACACTGCGCCCATATTTATATGCTTAGAGGTTGCTCGCATAGTTACTGTTTATAACGCGCACTGATACCGTTGCAACAATATTTATAATGGCAAAATACAATGCCAAAGAAGTAATTGACTTGGTAATGACAGATGACGGTTTATGATGATAACAGTTTATGACGAAAGTGAAGATGAGGAATTTGATGGGTATATAAGTGGTAATGAAGTAATTAGAATAATTGGACTGGACATGGAGATGGTTGAATGCAGTAAGGAGAATGAAAATAAAACAGAGAATAGGGAAGTGTGTGAGGGTGGAAATGTAATGTAAATAAATGATGGAGAAATAAATATGATGGATATAGAAGATATTGAAGATATGGAGATAGGTGCAATGGAAGATGTTGCTTCAGACATTCCTGAATTTGTTGGTCAGCCTGTGTACACTAGAAACATGTCAAATAAGAGCCCAATAGAGTTTTTTGACTTACTTGTAACAGAAGACATGTTTGAAGAAATTGCAGAACAAACTAACCTTTATGCAAACCAGCACTTCGAGGAACATCCAGATATTGCACAGAAATCTTGTCTACATTACTGGACAAAAGAAAGCACACACAGCAACAGAATTGTTGCAATTTTTTCCCCTAATAATAGCAATGGGTATCATACACTACCCCAAAATTGAAGAATATTGGGCTCAGTACTGGCCATTCAGTAGTACTACTGCCTTCTCTCAAGTAATGACTAGAGATCACTTCAGTTTGATCTTGAAGTTCCTGCACTTCAACAACAAAAATAATCAAAAGAAAAAGGCAAATCTGGATACAATCCATTATATAAAATACGACCATTCCTTACACAACTGATAAATAACTTTCAAATAAACTACAGCCCTAGTCATGAATTGTCGGTTGATGAAGCTATGGTTAGCTTCAAAGGAAGGGTGTGGTTTATCCAATATATGTCTAAGAAACCCAATAAATGGGGAATGAAGGCATACTCTCTGGCAGACTCCAAAACTGGATATACCTATAACTGGATGTTATATGCAGGATACTAAAAGTAATTATACTTATAGCAATTACTATCTACTAATAATAGGACAAGATAAAACACTGGATTTGAGTAAAGATAGAACAGTCACCCAAGCTGTTGTGATGAGATTATTGAAATCACTGACAGAAACTGGCCACCATATTTACATGGATAATTACTATACCAGTCCTTACCTCTTTCTGGGGCAGGATTTCATGCCTGTGGTACAGCTCGTGTTGATAGGAAAGGGATGCCTGCTGCTTGGAAAAGTAGAACTGGACAAAACAAGAATAAAGTAATTATGAATAAAGGAGAAGTTAGAACAGAAAACTTAGGCAACAGCTTACTTGCTTTGCAATGGAAGGACAAACGAATCATCACAATGCTAAGTACAATCCACGATGACAAAATGGTAACAAAGAGCCATAGATTTAGATCTTCAACAACTGGAAAAGAAGATGTACAGAAACCTGTGATGGTTAATGGATACAACAACAATATGGGAGGAGTAGATAAGAGTGATCAGTTACTTGCATATTATGGATTCAATCACAGGACAATCAAGTGGTACAAACATACAATCTTCCATCTGTTTGATTTGGCCATCGTCAATGCTTTTATCCTTTATAAGTTGTCATCTCAAGAAAATAAGCATCTAACTCATCTACAATTCAGAATTCAGTTAGCACAAGCATTGCTTACCTGAGCTGGCATCAATATTGCCTCTAGTTCATCATCTCCACGCTTATCTCAGCTGGCTGCTGCTTGTCTTTATGAACGCCACTTCCTGGAAAAAATACCACTGCTTCCATCTGGGAAATTGTCTCAATGTGAGTGTATAGTCTGTAGTAACAAAAAAGGAAATGGTAGAAAAGCAACCACCTATCAATGCAAACAATGTGAACTGCCAATGTATGTAGTACCCTGTTTTGAGTTGTACCATACACATGTTGATCCTATGAAATACATGTAATCATTTTATCTCAAAAAGATAACCTTGTAATATAACATACAATAGTTATATAAATAATATATATAAATATATGTATAATTATATAAATATAAATACATATAGATATAGTATAATTATATAATATAAATTTGAACGCACAAAGTAAAAGCAAGCAGAGCTGTAACTTTCAGTACAGTGTGGCTATCATTACAATCACGTGAACGTGACCGTAACCTTGGTAACATGCAATCGATTAGCAAAGATTAGATGCGATATTTGACACACAACATACCTAATGCTTATAAAATACATATATACACACTGTATGAGTGTCTTTAATCACACTAAGCTAAGACAATTGTTCATAAGACAATTGTATTCATTATTACGATAAAACTTGCCTTTTTTCTCGTTTCACTCGATGGAGGGTGTAAATCACTGTCCATTGCACACATACATGCTCAACAGAGACCTTATACATCATAACTGACTAGTTAGAAGATCCACAGATAACTAAATACACATGCAAAATGTCAACAAAGCCAAAGCATTGCTTTATGACATGGCAATTCAAACAATGGTTGCGTTGCAATAATTGATACGGCCATTTACACGAGCGGTCAAAGGGTTAACAGGAGATGATTGAGAATCCATCCAGTTTCTAACTACATTAGATGGTTTGGTGGTAAGGGTGTCTTGATTATGTGATAAACCATTCAAATAATTTTGAGAAAGTCTAAGGGCCACACCAATGTCATGCCAACTACTGCTCATATCTACTAATAGATGTAACAGAACATTGTGCTTTGGCATCTCTTCTAAAATACTAGAACTATCTAAAAAATAGAATGAGCAAATTCAGTAATAGATAACAAAAAGTATCTAGAGGTCCTGCAAGAAGCCTACAAATTGATTATAATGTGATGATATTATTACAAATACTATCAGTAACTAACGTAAGTACAGACACCTAACACACTCAAGATATGTAGGTGCCATAATATGAATACATAATTCCTATGCTTTTCCTAAGCACTCTTGAAATGCTAAAGGCACCGTGAAAATTTCGTGTAATAATCTGTTTGGTTATAATATTTTGAGCAAGTTCTGTAGTAGTGGCATCACAAACCAATAATCCTTGCGAAAATTGAGGGTCAGAATCACTGTGTACATTAGATGTGACTATTTAGGGTGGGCTATACCAGGTTTGGGTGGAGCTTTTAGATGCTTATGACACTCTTAGCATATTATAACTAAATAGTAAAAATGATAAATGGTAAGCAAACATTTCTACCTCCGGCATTGATCTTTAAATATATTTAGGTGGTTTGTCAGCCACGAATGTTACTTGGAAAAGGTTAAAATTAAAGTGACATCATTTCCTCCTTCTGCAAATAGTTTTTAGCTTTTTTTATGCAGAAGTCCTAATCCTCCATTTTTGCATGGGTCAATTAAAAATTGTATTTTTTAAAAAGTATATGACATTTTTTGCTTGGCGCAAGTTTCAAATCTTCAACTGAGATGTTCTCCATTATCTTCAATGTATCTACCACAGCAACCGGATATAACGTCACGATGTAATCAATTTTCTAATCAAAATACTTTTCCTTATGTGCAATTGGTCAATTGTGGTCATTTAATTTCATTCCTTTAGACTACATTGTCCATTATTATTGTGGAAGAGACATTATGTTGTAGCAGCCATTTATTTTCAAAATCTATCAGATCATGTGAAATCACTTAATTTACTACATAATCTAGATTTCCCAGATGATTATTGAGGCCAGACAAATAGATATGCAGAAAGGGACCACTCGAATCACTTTGTCGTTTGGAATTTTTGGACAATTTTGAGGCATTTATTGTGCTGATTTTTTGATACCCGAAATAAATGCATGCATATTTAAAGTAACAATATATATTAACAAAAAACAATGGCTATTACATGAAGCTAATTTTGTAAAAACAAGATTCACTATTTCCACCCACACATGCTGTACACAACTCATCTTCAACAAGCTCTACCTACTATGAATCAATAAAAATGACAAAAAAATAAAGAAATAGAGTTAATATTTTACAAACACCTGTAACATTATCTGTAACATTTAGTTTTAATATCAAATTACCAATAAACATAGCTATATACCTTTAATAAATTTCAGAAAATTGTCCAATTGTGTATGTATTATTTTATCTGTTAAAGCGTGACAGAATTACTTTTTAAGAACATACCACCAAAAAATGCAGGATATACTTTGCCATCATGAGAATTGCGAAATTTTATGAGTGACTTGTGAGTATCACAATTACTTGTTTGATATTGCATTATAATATCAGTTGAAACAAGTTGATCCTTTATAGTCATCGGAAAATTATTGCAGAAGTAAATACATATAGTGCAAACTATAAAATAACATTTACTTAGTTATTGTATGTACTTCCTGTGGTGTTCCAACATTGTATAGACTCTACTATGAAGTATACAGTTCTATAGACCATAACTATATATGGTATGTACTACTAACAGTAATATGCCTAGCCTTTTTCGATGTCTGGTTAAGATGAATATCTCTAAGGTCTTTGCCTTATTCATGTTACAGTCAATCTTTACTTTTCTTCTCGATGAAGTCTGTCCAATGAAGACTAATTCAATGCTATTATCTGCACACAAAAGTGAATTTTTTATATGAAGAATAAAGTTACAATTGACTTATGACTCTAATACACTCATTTCATTCACTGTGTCATAAAATAACAATTAAATTCAGAAAATTTATAAAAGTTCTATAATGAAATATCTGTACTCATGACAACTAGCAAAATTTGCCACGTGAACAATTGACCCTTCACTGACGCATGCACAAACGGACACCGTGACCAAATTATTTCTGTGGTTTGTAGAGGAAAAGACATGTAAGGCTGGTCATGTGAATGCTTGTGCCTTTGCTCGAAGTAGAGTTAGTGTGTTGTGATCTACAAAGTGTCAAAAGCTTTGTCGTGAAATGTTGTCCAAGATCTTTTCATCGTAAAGGCAAGTTGGTAACAAAATTTGCGATCAAGGGCTACCTTTACATTTGTTTGTTTACTGACAGTGTTTGATTGTGTTCTATTCTAGGGCTACTTTATCATTGAAGGTGAGTTTTATATAGTACTTTTATTTTTATAGAATAAAGAAATGCTTTGTAGCTACCTTTCTCATGTGAATAAGTTGTTTTCAGTTACTATTGTGGAGTAAACAAATTTGGCATTTTATTTTTACTTGTATTTCCTGTACTGATATAGGAGGAAAATGCATTTGTAGAGTAAAATGTGTATAACATAATTTAGTAAATAAATAGCATGAGGATATGATACTATGTGCGTGTGTGTGTAGACTACATAATGCTAATAATTATGAAATGCTTGAAAACAGTCACTATCTGGTATTCCTGTGTGGCATAGGTGTTTTTTGCACAATTGGCATTCCCACTGTGTCCACTTCAATTGTTTTCTTTTCCTGTAGCAATGAGAGCATTTGCATTACTTTGCTGCTTTCATTGGGAAGTGTAAAGTTGGCACAGAGGGAAGAACAGCAGAGGAAGGCCCACCTCTAACTTTTCGACCGTTATAATTCCCAATTAGCTGTTTTGTCAACTCTGACCTGATATCAATGTATTGATGGTACCCATGCCCTGTTGATGGCACATATCGGTGAAGGATGTAGGCATTTGCCAATGTGAGTTCGAAATAAAAACCAAAAGATGTATTTGTAGAATTTGTGGCTTTTCATTCGTACACAGCAGTAGTGTCGTAGCTGGTCATTGCGATCAACCCCTCCCATATGCTTGCATTCAAGGGGCAGGTAAAAGTTTTCTTGTGCCATCCTTTTGTTTTCTGGTTACTATGCCTTCTTCATTTCTTCAGTTGGTGGACAGAACACTTCATTTCTTCAGTTGGTAGACAGAACACTTACTGTTTAGTTGTCATGCCACAATGAGAAAATGCTATTTTCTTTTTCAATTGTCTCTCAGGTAGTCCCTTTTTAAGAAAAGGCTTAACTTCATCAGGGTAGCCTACTTGATTTGATTGAATGGTGCCACATGCATAGGTTGAGTCCTTTAGAAGGTCATTGAAGAGCAGTACACAGGTGATAAGTTATCACAGTGTACTGTATAGTGTTTGCCAACTGGATTCCTAGTTAGATCTTTCACAAACCCTTCACCTAACTGTGTTTCTGACCTGTCTCCCACTTTGCCAAGGTACACCTGAAATTGAGAAACAGCCATTCATAGCATCTGCTCTCATCCAGACTTTTATCCCTCTCTTTGTAGGTTTTTTGGGGAGATATTGCTTGAGAGAGGATCTTCCCTTGAAGGGGATCATGAACTCATCGATAGAGCTGGCACTGTGAGGATTATATACCTCCAAAAACCTATCTGATATGGTACTGGTCGGATTTTCCAAGGACGATTGTAGCTGGGATCTGTTCACTGAACTGAGTAGTACTCATTCTGTGTGAAATGGAGAAACTGAGATATTTCCAAGAATCGTCTCCGAGATCCTGTCTGCTACTGGGAAGTAATGCTAAGTTTTATCTAATTTCCAGTAATCGTATAGGCATAGTAATTGATTGATTCCCATTAGAATCATGAATCCAAAATATGCTTGAATTTCAAGTGGTGTTACTTGGTCAAATCTATCATAGACATCAGTTGATAGTAGCATATAGATTAGTTTGCTCAGCAATCATATTGATTAGAGCAGGAGTGAAAAGAAAATGGAAGATACCAAGTAGGGTATGAGAGAGGGGAACTGTAGGTTTACAAGGAATAGTACAGGGAAGGAAAGTAGTAGGGATGTCATTAGTAAGGCCAGTTTTAGCTGACTCAAAGTCAAAGGATTCACCTGACTCAAATTCAAATGATTCATCGATGTCCATAGCATCACCACTATAGAAATAGAAAAGACAAGCGTCAAAGAATTATTTGGAGTGTTGGTATAACAACAAAAGCAGTAGACGTGGTTATAATAATTCTTTCTTTTGATCATACTTTTTATCGGTTTCCATTCTGTGTAAAAGAAAATGGAATGAAAAAGTGCTTTCTTAGTGTTTAGTTTGTTTTTCTAATTATAATGCAATATTGTTACTGCATACACATTATATTATATACAATAATAATGATTATAATATTATATTATATAACAACAATTATTTTTTTTACCTTTCGTATTCAATCTCTTCTTTCTCTTCCACATCAAAATCATTGTCACTATTCTCACATATAACCTCACCACCAATTTCGACTATATCTTCTGCTCTGTAACTCACGGCTAATTACAGCTAAGAACTAAATTTATGGCTGGGTGTGGCAGATGCTTGATGAAATTATTTGTGTATAAATATTGCGCTCTATTATGACGACGTCTTATTGCGATTCTTACTAAAATTATGGTCATTTTGTTGATAAATATTTCTTTTTCTGTTCCATAGACATTAACGAGCATTTTGGACTATGTACTTCGAGATTGCATTGCTTATTCAGCGCTTGGTATTAAAGTTTCAAATTTGCAACTTTGGTCATTTCATGCATGTTCCAAAAATTTGCAAATCTGCAACCTTGGTCGGTAAAGGGATAATTGTTAACCCTCACCAATGAATACCCACCATATGATGTTCTAATATATACTAAATGTACTTTCCATTTTTTGACCGCACAGGCTAACTTATCTGATAGTAACACTGCATTAGAAGTTTCTAAATAATTACATAAGGATTAATAACTTATATGTACATGACACCTTAGTTAAAGATATTTTTTGACCTCACTGTCAATGTGATACTGAAACACTATAGTTTGTTTGAGAGAAATAATATAACTTAATATTTATTAACACAATGTATAATAATAATACATGCTGTATAAATAGCAGAAATGGATAATGTTGTCTTGGATATGCTATGTCAAAAACGAAGTAGCTTGCTAGTAAACAGCCAAGACATTCACCAAAACAACTTGTGGTGACTAGACATGTCCTTTCTATACCTACAATGAACTCCTTTTTAGATGTACCATTAAGAATGACTAATGTAAGGCTCAAGCCTTCTTTGCTCTTCAGTAAACACATCTATATCTATAGTATTCTGTAGATATAAGGAGAGTTCATATTAATGTTTTGAAATAAATTGTACGGTAACTTACATCAGCAGTAATTGTGATGCTTTTTTTATCTTTCTGCATACAACTTTCTTCTTCTGTAAGTAAATTGAAGACGCTTCTTTCTCTAGTAACCTTAATATCTTTACTCATCACTTTTTCCAGTCAGCTTCAAACTCTTCTAAAGTATGATTATATTTAGTCACTCCTATAAACTCTTGCCATAACTAAATGAGACACACAGCATAAATATATCATAATTTATTTCAAAGTACATACAGTACTAGTCACATTAGTATATAGTTAAGGAAACTTACCCAACACTTCTTTGTCAGTATAGGAAACTTTCCAAGACATTTTTACTTCAGCACCTGTTGTTTTAACTCATGTCTGCCATTCATTTATTGTTGCTATTAATAGTTCTTTAAGAACTGACCTCTTTAGTTTTTGACTAGACTATTCATCTTGTAAGGTGGAATATGCATCTTCATAAGATAGCTCATTATAATCATTAGGTGATGAAGGCACTGACATTTCCTTTTCTTAGGAAGTTGCTCTAATGAATCATTTTCTTTATCAGTTTTGTTGCAAGGTCTGCGCAGATTATTAAATTTCATCATAAGTTTTTTCCTTCAAGATCTCTATAAAACACAAACACAGCATACTATGTATTATTCACAGTTAACTTACAATTTTAACACCTTCCTCTTCTAAAATATCTACCAATTTTGTGCAGACAAAAGTATATTGTTGGGGCAATGGTTTCATTGTGTACTTCAATATACTGGCAGCAAGACTTGAAACAATTTCATTTTGGATAGATGATTGATGTGAATACTATATATATATATATAGTATTATATACATATTATATATATATATAATACTATTATATATATATATATAATACTATTACATATTATATATATATATATATACATAATATATAAGTAGAAGTACAGGAACATTTCATATGTCAAAAATATGTGTATATATAATTATATATATGTATGTATATATTTATATAATATATATATATATATATATATATATATATATATATATATATATATATATATATATATATATACATATATATTATATATATATATATATACACATATAATTATATATATATAATCATACTTTTACTATAGACGTGACAGGAATGTTGTAAGGAGTAGGATGAGATTCTTTTTGGAGCTGTTGCAGTTCAATTATATCAGTTACTAGAGAGGTTATCTGCTCTTCAGACATTAATTGGAAGATCGATCCACTAATTTTGTTTCTTCTAGAAACTTCAACTACATCCTTATCGAACTTTGTTCCTAAGATTCAGCAAATTCACAAACAGATAAGGATGCAAGTTCTTTAACGTTGACGCCACAAGCCATAGTTGTCTTTTAATTCTGTAACTTTACCAGCCACTAGTTGCAAACTTCAGACGTCTTTGATACTATAATGTGATGTATGCATGCACATCACAATGTAGTATCGTGTGTTCATTTGATGTTAGAGAGATGTCGAAATACAGCTGTCCTTTGTGCTAGGAGTTTACAGGTCTTAGATTTCATCATTTGTTGTCACACGTTCTTCTTCTTCATTCAAGTAGACTTGGTCTTTAAATTGTTTGTGGAAATAATGTCTGTACAAGATCATTTAGGCTTATGAAAACTTACAGAAACAACCTTTATGGAGACCACATGATCAACTTCAATCCAGACAGTATTGTGTTGAAAACAAAGGAATGTATAAGCTTTCACCATCTACCCTTGAAACAATTATAGAAGATGTAACATTGCTTTTTCAATTTGTACATGATAATATGCATCAATATGCTCTTACCAAACTTGAGGAATCATCCAGTCTTCATCAACACCAGCTGAGTTGCTTATTGGAAGTTTTTGTTTGCAATAACATTTTCATGTCATCTTTTAATGTATTTGAAACATGCTATTTATAGCAGCAATATTTTAAAGATACATTTGACATGATAGTAAGTTTGTTTGTATGCTCAAATAGGTTTTAGTACTTTTATTTTTTGTTATATATTTCCTTTTCTTTTTGTAACAACTCCTCATATTTTTGTTCATGTTTGCTTTTCAGGTGAGCTTTCAAGTTTGTACTGAACTTCCCTTTAAAAGTAGCCTCACAGTATTTACCATTTATGTCAACTTGGCACACAGTCTTTCCTAGAGTCACAACATACTTAAAATGGTCCCAAACTGGGCTGGTGTTTGGCCTTCCAGGTTGTACTGCTGCTGTAGCCATCTTGATCAGAATGCCAGATACTGTATGTCACATGGCAGGCAGCTGTCTGAGACAGGTGCTTGCAAATTGCAATGTGACATACAGTATGGTCAAAAGAAAGTTATGAGACAGCCTATCTCACAACTTCCTTTTGACCATTCAGCTTGATCATTGTGTTAATTGATTGTTATTTTAGTTTGTGTTTAACTGTTTACACATTTGAATGGTTAACTGATCTGATTGTGTGAAATCTGGAAATGAAATGGCTAAAATTCACGACTACTTTTGTGCAATTTTAGTTTTTGATATTAATTGTAAATCAATGACTGGTTAATTTTAGTTATAGTTTGTTATTGTTAACAATAATAATTTGGCCATTAAAAAATTGTTAGTTTTAGTTATTGTTAAACAATTACATTAATAATTTTCAATGGGATACCTTTGACATACTTCAAATTGTGCACCTCAGAAGATTTAACGAATAACACTTTTCTCCTTAAGAAATTAGCCATCTGTCACATGGCAATTGAAAGCAATTCAAAACTACAGTTATAAATATAATAACAGATGTTCTATTATAACAGTTATTATTATTAAAATAATAACTAGGTATTGTCTTTTTTTGATTTAAGGCATCTATAAAGCCACTAAGGTTCTGAAAAACCTTTTAACAAAGAAGGAGACTGAGAATCGCTAGAACTATTGGTCATCAGAACTATTGGAATGATCAGATAGAGGTAGTAGACTTTTCACGTGATGGCTTCGCTCTCAGAATCATCAACTAACAGGCATCTGGATAGTCAGTATCTCTTGTTAGAGTTGAAAAAGCAGCTCTCTTTCTGTAGTATCTTCAAGAACATGTCAGAAAATGTGGTGAGTTTGCATGACATGCACGTGAACAAACAATAAATAAAATTATAATGCTTCAGTGCTAATTGCATATGATAGGACAGGAAATACCTCACCTTACATTCCAAGCATAAAACACCTTTTTTAATGATGGGTTTTTCTCAACTCGGACTGAGTATAGCAGGTTAGAGACATCTTCCAATGATGGCAATCTTGATAACTCACACCAAGACCCAATTATAAATGTGAAGTTGTAAATATTTTATTTCAAACATAATAAATAAAAAAAGTATAAATAATAAAAAAAGGTCAATTCAATGTAAATAATTTAGGTAACATATCAATCACCTGATAAATACCTCACAAGATGAATTATTAGTGACAAATGAAAGTGATGATGATAGAAATCGGTCACCACATTATAAATATACCTTTGTATATTACAATCAAAAATAAAAGTAAATGTAATTGAAATTCTGAATAAACAAATATCTTGATAAAAAATCGATTGTAAAAATTATGAACTCTTCACTAACCTTCTAAACAGGATGAGCATGTCAGGTGGGGTAGGTGAGGGTGTGGAAGAGGATACAGACGAGGATGAAGGAAGAGAGGTAGACAACAATGTGGAAGAAGAGGTGGATGAAGATGGAAAAGAGGAGGTACGCAAGGACACAATAATAGTGATGACGATGATGAAACTGACCCATGCACATAAATAAACGAACCGGGGCGCTGATTACCACCATCAACTTGTACTTTCAGTGAGCAACCAGGACCAAAGATGACTTTGACAGCCAACTCATCTTCACTCGAGTTTTTCAGTTTGTTCATGGATGACATAGTGTTGAAGATAGATGCTTGTGAATGGAACAAATGAGTATCCCAGTGTGGTTATTGATGAAAGGAAACAGACTGGAAAACTCAAACCGAGCTCAAAGTGTAGGAAACCCAGTCATGTTAACATCACTGAAATGAAAGCAGTTCTCCCACTAATAATCTATATGGGAATATTGCATTGCCTAGAGAGAGATGGGTATTGGAAAACATCTTGGATAAGTTACATACCCTTCTTTCATGATGTCCTTTCTTGAAATCAATTTTAGGAAATATTCTGGATACTTCATATACCAAAGAAAACACCACATACAAATTGAATTGATAAAGTAAGTCCTCTCTTAGATCACTTTGCTAATATTCAAAGTGTATACTATCTGCAGAGTGAACTCTCAATTCATGAAACTATGGTTGGCTTCAAGGGATGGTTAGTTTCATACAATACTCTCCTCTAAAACCTACAAAGTTAGGAATAAAAAGTATTTGTACTTACTGGCATGTTTTATTTGTAACATCCTTCCATATACTGGGCAAGAAATGAGAGCCCATCTCTCCAGCTGTAATGCGTGATCTGCCTCTCTTAGCCAAGGTTGTTGTTGTGAAAAATACCTTGGCAAAGGTCCACCTTTATGCAGATAAATTCTATTCGAGTGTTTCTTTGGCAGATGAGTTGGAATATTATTCATTTGGAAGATGTAATATCAAGTGGTGGAGGAAGCTCATGTTCTTTTTATTTGGGTTGGCATTGTCAGCACATATATCATGTACAAAATAACAGTTACCATACCTCTCACATAAATGAAACATTGTAGTAGGTCTTTGTGATGGGTTAGCCATAGGTGATGTCACAAGACAGTTCATGCACCTCATAAGACCAGAGGAAAGATTTCAGGGACGACATTACAATGAACAAGTAACAAAACAAAGACAATACCTCGTATGTAATGACAGTACAAAAGGAGAAAGACATGACACCATATATTACTGTAGGACATGCATAAATAGCCCACCAATACATGTAGATACTTGTTTTCAATGATACTATGAACTACTTAATTATAAATTATAAGATCTGTAAATATGTATTGATATTGCTCTATCACTACTACATATTATTAAAAATAGACTAAAATACTCACAAAAGCTGTTATAGTCACTGAATCTTATACAAAACAGACAAAAAGTCACTTGTAATGTAGATAGATTGATGTGATTCATATGAAAATAACTAACCTTTTTAAACAACAAGAAAGATATGCAGACAAAAGACAATCAGTAAATACTGCACAATAGAGATTTACATTGATATAAACATCTTTCAAACCGTTTAATACTTGTAGTCATTTTGTGCATGCATGTAAATGTTAACTCTTTTGCCTTTTTAACTGCTAATACTCAGAATATTTAACAGCTACAAAGACAGGGACCCAATTTGAATCTGGTATTGTAATTTAAAATGGTCTTCTCATCTATTAATGACTAAATTAAACAAAGTATAACTTATAACAGATTGCCTGTTATCATTAAAATGGCAGCACAGAAGGAGTCCATCCACTCTGTTGTGCTCTCATGAGGTTCTTAGATTGATTCACGTCATTCAGAGTATGTAGCCTCATTTGACATGTATGCTCTCTAAATTAAGATTGAAAAATGGAAGAAGACTAAAGGATGGTTTGTATGTGTTGTTGTAGAATTCTTTAGTGAATAATATTATTTATTATTATAAAAATGTAACTACATGTGCCTTAATACCTTATCTTCAGTTGTCATTTTTATTTGTAAACATAATGGCCCTGTTATACTTATGTGCTAAATACTGTGTTATTTATCTGTTATGACATGATAAACACAAGCTAAATGAGGACTAAATTCAGTATAGGTATGCATGTATTGATTCATCTTGAATAATTTTCTTGTAATGACTTAATTATTAATAATTGCCTCCAATATTTTTGTACTTGTATGCCTCTGCATAATCAGGGTTGACAATATTTACCTCTTGTGATAGAATAACTAAGGCTACAAAAGGAGCTACATCTTGGGTTAGATTTTTAAGCATTTCTTTACAAAACAGTTTAATTAAATCAAAATGTGGAGATCATATTGGACCTTAGAATTAGGCTACACTGTATTCGTATCAAAATAACCATAAAAACATTTGCTAATTTGAAAATGAAACTGTTGTTTCAATTAAAATAATTTTTGTTTCAACAATAATATTGAGGTCAAATCTAATGATAGACATATTTTCATATTTAGAATAACTGACAGTAAATTTACAGTGAATTAACCATTTTGACATAACAACAGTTAAATATTGTATTAATTCTTTTGTACAGTAGATGTAATTTTATGTCTTAATAATAGAAATATGTAATACAGTAGTCATATTATAATGGCGTAGACACTTAATTTTTAATGTGCTACTTGAGACAGGTGTGTTGAAGCTACCAATGTCTTTCATACAGGTTACATAGTAGAAGCACCTGTGATAAACTTGGCTTGTACATTTCATTGCTGTTATTATGTACAATGGAGAGAGTTTGTAACTTTCCACACTGTTCTAGATAGAGTCTACTCCATTTCCAACATGCCCACACAATTATTTGAAGTCTTTACATAAGCAATTGTCACACAAAGAAATAGGGATAGGATAATTACTATTACATAAAAATAATTAAATTCAAAAATAGAAATGGTTGATAGAGCTGGATACTCTAAAGATGCGGTACTGGTATGATAACATTTGATAATGATGATTATTGATGGGCTCTTCGAACCTGAAAATGATGATGAACATGGCCATGTTGAGGAATATAAGTAAGATTGTAAAAATACACATACAATTAAAAAACTTGCTATTCTTCTGAGTGATGACATTCAAGATGAGCATGGCCTCTCCAGACATTTACTAACTATTTACCTAATCCCATCACTGTAAAATGTTAACTATAAAACATCATATGATTATGTTTACTACGTGTAACAGTGATGAATTCAAGTGGAGAAGGCGAACTAAAACCTATTTACATTATTAAGTTCTATTAACATGTCTGTCCAACTAATTCCTTAACTTCAAAACCAGAAGCACTTAGAATAACATATCATTTTAAGAGAGCACTTAGTTAGAAACCTACAAATTAACTCTACATCTTAGCTGTTAGAAGACTCTTCTACACTTTTGAGGAATCACAATCATTACACAGATTAATTTTTTAAGTAAGCAGCCAAAACTAAGCAAAAGAGATGTGAGCATGATTCAATTTCCTTTGAGCAATTTAATTTCATATTAGCATGCCCTTAATTGATTTTGTATATAAAGGGTTAAAAGTAGATATACTTTAAGCCGCTTTAAGGCAAAAATGTGTTCAGTTTGGCTGACAGTTATGGATCATGATAGCACTTATTGGTGAGGAAAACAGTTAACATAATTACTTTACCACAAAGAGAAAATGCTGAAAGTAAGCTCAATGAAACAAAATCTTCAGACATACCATAATTATGGTAGATGTTGTTTATGAATCTACTGACATTGCAGTACAAGAAAATTAGTCAATATATTACCATAGTTGATCATCAGCCAGTATATCTACATCTACAACAATTCAGCATAGAGGACATCTGGTAAACAAAAGAGGAAAAATACGATCACAGTTCAAGCATCAAGGTGTTAAAGTAGTTTACACATGGTCTTTAACAATTGACTAACTGAATATATCTTTTAGATTTGTAGAACAACTTTTCTCTTCTTGCACAGTATTTTTATAAAGAGGTTAGATGCCATTAAGCTAAGTTACCTCAACTACCACTTAAGTACAAGAATTCATATCAATACTAATTGACAACCATACAATACATACACAGCAGAGGAATTGAAAGATACTGTCACATTTATAAAGGACTATGCTGAGATATATGGCATATTACTACCAGGGAGAATCCTTTGTTATGAAAGGATGGATGTACAACTACTTCCCACTCACATGACAGAGAGGAATATGAAATGATTATATTCATACTAATAGATGGATAAGGAAGAATAAGGAAGAAGTTTTCTCCTCACATCATCATACTAAATCGAAATCAGATCTCTGCTGGGTATGCCAGAAAAATTCTGTAGCAATTACTCAGGTTGCCAATTCATCCGAGCATCACAAACTACAGATAAAGATGAACGATAACAACAAAGGTAATAATGAATAATTTATCCTAGATCATTGATTTAACAAAGGCTCACATTGATTGAGCAAGCAACAACTGAATGAAACTTCTACAAAGCTGAATGTGCTAAAAGTAAAAATTACATTGAAAAAGGGTTCACAAAGAATGACTTAAATTCTGTCTGCCTCATTTTAGAACCACTATTACTAATTGTACAAGAGACATAACTCTTCACTTCAGCTTTGATTTTGTACAGCAAATGTCCAAGCAACTGCTTAGAACCTGGACCAATTATTTGTTATTATGTAAAAATGCATATTTCTCAATAAAGATTTACAAATGAAGTGTCTTTACCCTCACATATCTGGGATACAGAACACATGATTCCAAAAAGAACAAAAATCATTTTGTAGCCAAAAACCTGCTTAACCATGTCATATTATTATTATCTCAAATTCTTCGAATTGCGGGTTAGGTACCATTTTCATATTTAATGTCACAAATAATCACAAAAAAGCCAGGGTTCTAGGTCAAATGTCCATCTTATCTACTATGAAAGATGTGTATTGGTGATCCATTCCAGCAATATGAGTACCAGCCACTGTGTCTCGTTTGTGATCTACTTGTAGTGGTAGCTTTGCCACTTTATGTTGAGGATATGTTAGAATATCATTTGTCCATATGGTATGCCATATTAAAAATATAGTGAGTGGATTGCTGAAATGGCATTACTGCACTAGTTAGAATTCGCTCCACTGCTATAAAGTATTACTTTAAACCAATAATCAATGGGATTGTTGTCTGTAAATAGTACAATGTGTAGTTGATTGTTGGCTTGAACTGTTGCTTAGGAGTCCATGCTGTGTCAATGAAAATAATGATATATGTAGAGATTGCCAAAAAAGCATATTCTACACAAAATCTTCATATCAATGCTAGCATATATGTACATGTCATCTTTGACATGCTTGGTTCATATTACAGGTTGTCTACAAAATTTCTTGCAATGGCTTTTGAAATAAGTGGTGGTAGTAATTAAGTTAAATGTAGATAAATGGAAATGAAATAAAAACTTAAAATGGTGAACAATATGATACTTACAGAAATACTTGTGTCTCAATTGCTTCTATGGACTCCTCCAAATACATTTTCAAAGCAAACACTGCTCTTGCAACAGCTGTTACACTGATAAAAGAACTTTGTTAAAGTAGTAATGTATGTGTTGTATTGATGCATTCAATATAACAGTACAAAAGTTGTTGATATAACCAAAAACAACGTTTTAACACAGTCCTGTTCTGTTACATTGACAAACTAAATGTGTTAATGTAACAAATAATATTGTTGTTACAACATAACCATCTTTTGTTATATTGAAAAGTAAAATTTGGCATTCTAACAAACAATATTGTTATGGTATAGATCTGTCTTGTTGTATAGAAAAGCAAAATCTGTTATTGTAATAAAAACTATTGCTCTTGTAATAGAATCTGTTATATTGTAACGAAAACAACTCTGTTAATACAACAAAAAATTTCTTTAACGCAACAAACAATAATTATGGTTATCAAAATAAGAAATAAATGAAAAATAATCAAGAATGGTGATTGAAGAAAGAAAACTCAACAATTCATATAGAAATAAGTAGAAAAAAAGGTAAATGATTTTAAAAAATGGAGCTATTAAAATCATATAGATGGAAAAAATGTTAGTTCAATTAGCATTCAATACCAGATTTAATAGACAGGTAGAAAGTAAACTTTTTAAAACTTTAATCATCAAAAAAGTTTTTTTAGTCATGAAGTATGTTAGGGACCAAAGTGCAAACTAAATTTTTTTATCTATATTAATATGTTATACATAATAAAAGTCTGACATTCCTACTTGGTCCACTCACAGCAGAATGCTTCATATGATGAAATTATGTCCATAATTAGGTCCAACTCAAATACAACCAATGTTCATGATATGATCTCACTACAGACCACTAGTATAGTTAAATCAATCACTATATCCAGTCCTCCTGGATACTGTGTACAATATACTAATGGTTGAGTACCATAATGCCAAGTATTCACTCACCATACAAGGCATACTTTTATGCTCCCTTGAACTAAATATCATTAGTTTACAGTTAATATATATTTACTACAATATGTATTCAATAGTGGTGAAAAGATACTCTTGAGGTCAAGATTGTTGAAATGACTCCTTTTTATGTACTGCATGCTTACAAATATTAATACATAGCTAAAATGTAAGCTAAAATTACATTAAAACCAATGAACTAACTAAAACATTTTATTAAAACCACATGCACTAATGACAAAATTTAATAAAAAATGTCTTAATGATTATATTATTATTTAACACACAAAACTTTTTCAATCAGTTGACTCAAATGATAATCCCATTTGTCTCCTGAATTCTCCTTCCTGGTCCATATATCTTTCATAATGCTCCTCGGCTATCAAATGTACATTAATTTCATTTGCCCTCACTCGTAACTTGTAGTGTTTTGCTAGAACTACAAATAATATAAGAATAATGAGAATAACTGCACTCTTCATGACGTAGTAATAAATATCTTGACAGACAATGTCTTCTTTGCATTTAAATGGATACCTTCCAATTATAACAATAACACAACCAAGTCCATATGCTGCATACCAAAGTCCAGGATGACAACTACAGATACTAGAGTGGACATTGTTTGACTAAATATAAAGTTTGAAAGGAAGCTTACATTATCTTCATGACCATAGAATGATTTCCATGACAATTCAACACCACAAGAATAACCAACTACACTTATTAACAGTGGTATTAGCCGTAACATAGTTTTGACATCTAGTACTTCCTCTTCTGAGAAAGGTCCACCATATTTTTTATACCTAGATCAAGTCGTGATGGGTAATCTTCTTCCCAGTAAGTCAAAGCACTACGATTATTTGGATATTTGTTCTTTCTGGAATAATTGAGTACTTTAGCAATTAATTTGACAGGATTGATTTTATGAGGTGTAGTGTCCAACCAATGTTTGAACAATGAGTTATTAATAATGACAGCAGACACAGCCACACCTGATAATACACAATAGTAATTCATTATTGCAAATCGTTTAATTAGAATTTGCATAACATGAAAAATGACAAATATAATAGCTAGACTTGCAGAATGCCAGTAAATTATGGCACTCAGTTCATCAGCTGAAGCTCCCACAGATTGATCAATGCTAAACTGAATAATGTTTGAACGAAAACTACAATATCCAATGACTTGTGTAATATAAGCAGCAAACCATAATATCGTGAAGAAGAGCATGGAATCTGAAAGTGTCTTAACAATAACTGCCAAGCCAGCAAATATCCATGATAAAAACGTGAAATATACTCCATTAATGATTGTGTTATATCTACCTGTCTTTACATCAGCAAGTAGACCAAAGAAAGGGAAGGAAAAATATAGCAGAGAAGTTGTGATATCAAAGGCAAAGTTATATCCGAATTGATGTTGAATGTAACTATGTAGGTAGTTGATTCCTGTAAAATATTGAAGTAAACTGAAATGAGCATATATTAAGATATCCCATATGATGATAAGCTTTACAGAATGTGAACTAATACACTGTATCCTTCTTCTCCAAGTCATCAGCTGCTTCATTATTTAAACTTCTTAAACTGTTATAATATGTTTTAGTATTCACATTAGTAGCTTTTATTTTGTTAGTTTACTGATATCATACAGCTTGTATACTAGATCAAAGCTAACATTGCTTTTCGTTCGTTTGCTTTCAGTTTTGTCGTAATGTTTCTTTTATAATAATGTTAAACTACAATATAATATAATATAACTGTACTACAATGCATTGTAATGAACTAAACACACGCTCAATAAGTCATCAATGTAATATGTTGAGAATGTTAACATTTGTCTACTCATACCTAATATTATAGTAGTGTTATATGTATGTGTATCACTTACTGCGATACAAAAGTACATTAAAATGCATTATACTATCATTGTAATATACACCAACAATATAATATTTGGAATTTATAATATTTTTTGTTTACTTTGCATTTTCATGACTTGAAAATCATACAAAATAAAAAAGAATTTTTACAAAGGATATTCCAATTACTGTACAGGATGGAAACATGTTATTAAGTGAAGTGTTTTATAATGAATAAAAAATTTCATGGTCAATCTGTGGTTTGCAGCAACATGTATTGCTTATGCTATTAATAGCATTTGTAAGCATTCATTCAAATGTCAAGCAGAAATTACTTGCCAAACTATTTCGTACTATTTGATTAAAAGTCTTGTTATTCTTGTTATACTGATATTATTCATGGTACTAGTTAAATGTTACAAATTACGAGTGAGAGATAATGAAGACTACATACATTTGATAGCTAAGGAACATTATGAAAGACACTTGAACCAGGATATACAATACATGAAAGAAATTGAACTATCACTTGAGTCCACTGACTGATCTTGTACTAAGCATAGTATAGATATAACACACACTACATATAAAATTCACCTTGATTGAAATTAGTTTTATTCTCATCATATATTTAAAATATAGATTTGAAGCAAGCTAGAATAATTTTATATTAATAATCAACATGTTATTAGCTATACAATATTAAATATTATTTGCTGCCCTACTACTAATTACAGACAATTAATTTGTCAATATCACCTAAAACCTTACTTCCTTTGCACATTATAGCTCTTTAATCTATTATCTATTCTTTAGTAGTGTCGTGTGTAATCATGGAGAGATACAAACTGTGAGTAAATATTGCGGTAAGATACTAAGAGCATCAACTTACACGGAATGAAACGGAAATGGTCACGTGGTTTATTGAAGTCATTTCCTGTTAATTCGTGCCATATTACCAAATGGATATAAATTTTAGGCGAAGCACCAGCAGTTATTATTGCCAATTAGATGTTAGTAATAGTGGATTTTTTTAACAGTGCGTATTTAGTTGCTAAAATTGATATGATGAGATGAAGAAAAGCTTGGAAGTTTTACATGGTAATAATAATAAATATACTATTCCCTATTGTTTAGTTATTTAGCACCATTACAGTCTTTAACTAGTTGTTGTAGTACTAATTTTTGTCTCCCTTCTTTGCCAAAGGAAAGCAATTGAAACCTATTGCTATAATCAACTGAATGCTTACATATTTGCATGAGCAGAGTTGTGTCAGTCTTATCTTGGTCTTATTTTATTATAACATTAACAATCTATTGTCAATAGGTAAACCTTCAAAATTCAGAATTGTCTTCCACACCAAACATAATTTACACCCACAAATCAACATGAACATTTATTTAAAACATATTAATGTTTTCAATCGTCTGTGAGTGCTTCTATTTCAATTTTTTGTTGACCAGAAGAACGACTGCAAGCTAGATCCATCCTTTATTAGGTATATAATAATATTTCATTAAATTAAAATAATATGCATGCATGTAAATGGATAGATTATCCTTTATATAAGAGAAATGTTTTAAAATGTCATTATATTAAGTGAATGTTAATATGGTAAACATTTCTATACATTCAACAAGTTTATAGCTAACAAACTTAATTTTTTGACAAGAATTAGGTACAGCATTAACTTGTCAAGTATTGGTTATAGCATTACCAAATATAGAGCCAACAGTAGTCTAGCGAGTAGAGAACCCAAGCACCCCTTGTCTGAAGATGATAAATTCATTGTTTGAACAAATTGCTTGCGATAAATGGTTTTCTTATCACAGTACCATCAACAACTTGGAAACACTTCTTTCAGTTCTTAGAGTACATTTCAAATATTATAAGAGTAAGAAGTTGTTAGGTAAGAAAATACATACCCATATATAATAAGATGATATTCCAATAAACATGCATACCTTAAGTGCTTATGAGTAATTACAACTTGAAATGGTTCTTCTTCCTTCCACTCTGTGAACAGCATAGATAATCTCACAGGAGAAGCATAATGATTAGCAAAGAAACAAAAATGCTCTAACACAATACAGCGTCAAGCTTCTTTGAAACTGGCATTAATGATTGCTGTATTCATAGCATGACCATTATAATTAAATTCAAATATTAAAGATTAATGTGAGTGATGAATGAAGAGTAACTAATGTTCTTTTTAAAAATAGAACAACCTGTTGGAGATGTCTGGTTAACTCTAACCCTTGTAATATATAAAATTTTAGCTGGAATATGTGAAGCTTACATAATGTCACCCTGTCATGCATTCACATCTAGTTATTATATTGTGGATGATATGTGGAACATTCTTGCCTTTGTTTTTTCCTGTATTTTATGTTGTGTCAGTGTCACTATCAAATATTTTCCTAGGGATGGAAACATACATAAAAATTCCTACTACTTTTATTGGATGAATATGCAATAAGCAATGGAGAAGAGAGATTACATACACCTTGTTATCAAAGAATGAGTGAAGAAATTGCACTATAGCAAATTCAAAGAGAAGTAGAACCAGGCTAGTAGGCAGTTTGTATTAGGATAAGATAACTCTGTTTGTCTTTCTATGTGATTTGGAAATTGCCTGTGTTGTTATTGTCTTCCTGTTCCCTGTAACAACATCCCTGTAATCAAAACACACAACCATTCTCGACACTATAATTTAGCACATATGCAAATATACAGACTTAAAACAGGCATAAAAATGGTACGTATGAATAGACTTAAGTTTGTAGATAACTATGGCAGAAGATATAGGGGTAGGAACCAGTGTTGTTGTAATTGTAATTGGTAATTGTAATTAATTACAATTAATTACACTTTAGTAAGTAATTGTAATTGTAAAATTTTACCTTCAAGTAATCTGTAATTGTAATTGAACTAATGTATTTAAAGCTCAATTACTATGTTTAATCACTGAAATGAACACAGTATTCATTAAAATTAATGAAGTGTGACTTCATGAATGGTGCAAATTCACACCCTGCCACATGCTACTGCCAGTCTATCACATATTTCTAAGTTAAAATGGCTACTGGTAGAGCCTTGATATTTAGTTACTACAATGATAGCCAAGATAAAGAAGATGGTACCAGATATGCTAAATGTCAATCATGTGGTGTCACTATTAAAGGAAAACAGGGTGTAACATCAAATTTTGTGACACATCTGAAGGTAAGAGTTACATCAGTCATACACATTATTTATAATAATGTTGTAGAGAAAGCACCCAACCAAGTACAGTGAGTTTGCTGCCAGAAAAGAGCAGCCATCAACTTCTAGTGGCACACAAATGAAACTGGTGTCATCACCAACAGGACAGCAGAAATACACTCAATCTCATTCAAAGCAAAAGGCTATCACTAATGGAATCATGAACAATATTAATGTGTCAGGTCAAATCCGAATAAATCATTGAAGTAAATAGTAAATATTGTTATCATTATTGTTCAGTGCTATAATAGAAAAACAGTACATCAAATGATATTTGTGGTATTAAAATTAATACTTGATATCTCAAAGAAATCAATCTAAAATAGTTAGAAACATAGGATAAAATTATTTGATAACAACAATATAAACATTTTGTTTTACATGATATATAGAATGATGTTTTCAACCTCTCCCAATGTCCTGTCTTTTCTACAAATGTTTAAATAAATTTGCCTCCACCTAGATATAGATGATATATATATGCAGTAGGAAGAAGTATATGCAGAAAGCAATGATCCACATATAATTCCCAGGAATTTTACATTTTATTAATACTTATAATTGGTGTGGCTGCATTGAATGTATATATATATATATATATATAAAGTTGTAATTATTTATACATTGATATCTGCTGTGGACTACAAAATGGTCACAAACATATCTAAATATCAATTTTGATAGTTGATTCAACAGGAACTATTGATTGCCATTAGTTAACCAACAAATAGGGATCATCCACACCTACCTTTCAACATTATTGCAGTACATGGACAGCAAACAATGGTTATTGACAACATGTTGGATAACAAATGATAGTCGCGAAATCATCTTTTATTGATAGCTAGTTGTAATCCAGTTAAAGTTTTAACTCCTTTTTGTTCTTTTCTACAAAATTCTTTAACCTCCTATATATATCAATAAAAAACACATTGTTGTCTTTTCTAATACTAGTCATATCTTACCATGTCTCTTTGATGTTTTTCATAAATATTGAACTAAATACAACAGTACCAACTACCTTGTAAAGTAAAGGCAGGCTTGTTACCTGTAACAATACTTCTTGCATCACCTTCACTATGTAAAAAGATGCATTAGCTGGTATCATTTTATCATAAAGTCTCTTCTATATAAATTATTGAATATTTGATTAATAAAAATTGGTGTTGGTACTGATCTAGAGTTTTGTATTCCCCATTAACCATAATATAGGTTTTAGGAATATGTTTATATAATTGCATGTCATCAACAGTTGGAATTGTTATACAATTTACTTACAAATTTCAGTTTGTAATTTGATTCATCATATTTAGTCAACACTTGACTCAAGTTTCTAACAAAACAACAAGTTGCTTTGTCCACCATGTCTTGCCTAGTCTCATTCACCTCTCCATTTCCAATGTCCTCATCATTTGCAAATGTAGCGATCATGTGATTGCAATTGGACCTTAAAACTTGAAGTGCTCTATGTGCTATAATATTTGTTAATTTGTGCCAAATCTTAACTAAGAAAAACCTTGGATCTTGTCTCTTTCTGGGCTGTTTAAGATCTTTGTGGAGTTGATATTCCCCTGTCATTGACCCAACCTCCTTATGAAGTCTGTCTAAATTGAGATATAAAATTTGTAGGTACTAACTGCTAGCACCAGCTGTCATTATTGATGAGTTAGTGTTAGAAATAATGAGTTTGTGTCCTCTTTAGCAAAGCATCTATATTTTTAAAAATTGATATGAAGAGATGAAGAGAGGCATCAATCATACATGAAAGTTACCATAATAAGTGTACTCTTCAAATATATTTAGTCATTTGGTACCTTTGTGGTCTTTAACCAGTTGTTGAAGTACTTTCTTGTCTCCCTCCAATGCCTATGTAATAAATCATTTAATATTATAACCAACCACATTTTCTGTTAATATAATACTTAAATGTTTGTATGAGTGTAGTTGTGTCAATGTCTTACTTTACTATAACATTGTTGCTTAAACAAGCCTCTAGTCAATATATCACTTATTTAAAACATGTTTGTATAACAAATTAACTAAAATATGACAGTGTGTATATAAAGTGGTAATATGATAAGTGCATGCAGTGTTCTTTAGCAGTTTCCAATTATTCTTTGTATAACTGACTTTTCAGTAGTACTATACCTGTTGACTAGACTTTAAACTGTAATACAAACAGAGATGAACTACAAAAATGTGTCTGTTCGTTCTAATGAAGCTTTTGTGGTACTAGCAACAATCATGTTTTTAATATTTAATACAATAATATCAGGAGATATATATATAATATAAATATATCATTATATTTTCACAAATTTCATTGATATTTATTTCTATGCCATCTTTGCTGCTAATGGATTTCACTATCTCTCTTATCCTCTTCTTGGTTTGTTAGGTGAGAAATAGATGAGATATAAAGTCACTCTGGTTCAAATGATATTAATGTTTGCTGGATCTTTATTGGAATGTTTACATTAGTAACTTTACACTTAATGCATCTAAATGGCATTGTTGTAGTTAGTATAAGTTTAGCAACATTTCCATATTTTTTGGGAAATGGTATATTTGAAGCTTATGTGATCCACTGATCAACTTCAGTTTGCACCATCTCAAGAGTTAAGTAGTTTTGTTTATTGGGTTTTATACATGAATTATTCTTTACTAGCCTTTATCTTATTAATGGCATCAATTATAACATCTATTATTTATAAAAATACCATTTATTTTACCTCTAGTTGTATGTTTGTTTATGATGTGCTTGTTTTGTCATAGTACTTTTGTTTTTTTGTCATTGCAAACATCACTTGGTTATTGAGCCAGCTCAATATAACAATCCTATCAAACTAATATGGAGAGTAATGAGGTATGCTTTAACTCACAAATAACCAGTGAGATGTAGTGCCTTTACATATGGTGAGCTACAACCTTCCACACGTGATCTACGTAAAGAGAGATATTGAGGACCATTTTACTACTGTACAAATAGAGGACGTAAAAGTTTCTTATACATATTTAGTATTGTATTAGGGACCTTTGGATATGGATTTCTTGACGCGAAAAGCAAAACATCTGATCAATACTTAAACTTTATGCAAAAAGATGGTCCAAATAGTTTCACAGAAAATCTACTACTGAGATATTCTCTGACAGTTCCATATCTTTTTATTGTATTTGTTGTTCCTTTTTATCAATTTGTAATAGTTTCTTTTTTCTCTCACTACATTCCTAGTATGTTGAAACGTATATGGATTGGACTATTAGCACTGTTAATAGAGACAATAGTTACAAGTCTTGTTAGCTATTTCATAACTAAAGATATCAGAAATGATATAATTCATGACGATAAGTGTTTGACCTTCACTAACAACATAACCTTTTAAATAGACTTCAATCAGATATACTCACATTACCTTTCTATATCATGTCTCTTCCTCAGTTTTTGTCTAGTATTAGTATTTTCTTTGTTCAGTTCACAAGTACTTAGTTTATTCTAGCAAAAGCTCCTTGTAGTATGCAAGAATTGTTAATTGGAATATGGTTCATGCACTTAACATTTACTTTTTAACATTAACTTTGTCTAGTTCTTGGTTAGGTTGTCACTGGGAGTATTATGTTGTTAAATCAAGTGTTGTTTTAATCTCAGTCATTGTTATATATATACTATTGGCAATAGTTTATTAATAATTGATCAGAGTTGCATGTAATAGTAATTGTAATATAATACTATTACATTGAATTCAGTGTTTTCAGTAATAGTAATAGTAATAGAAAAAATTTCTGTGTAATAATAATATATTACTTTCTATTGTAATAGACACCATGTCTGACAATTGCTGGATATAAATACAAGTATAGACAACTCTCTGATGTCAATGAAAGAGTTATCATTGCAGAATATACTGAAAGACAACTAGTGCAGGAATATGATACAAATGATGTAGTTCCTAATAGGATGACTAATAACATGTCCATAACTGATTTGTATAATTATAACAACTAAAATAATACAATATCCATTATAGAACTGTACACTTAAAATAGTATTTTGTCATTTCAACCATTGTCTTTGTTACCAGTATGTCATCAATTTGATATAAACCCAATAAATATTGAGTACCCACAAAGCCTAAACTCGTCTTAGTCAGTATATATAAAGCTAACAAGAAGCCAAAAAGTACTTTTTGTAGTTTATGTTCAATAATTGTAACTATGATTGAGAGATAGATACTATTTCAACTTAACTAACTAGATTAGTTAGTTAAAAAGTATCTGCTTATAGTTTCAATAGAAGTCATGATTTAATTAAAGTTGGTATAAAGACAATGTAGTTGTAGATACAACTAGTTGGCTTTATACATATAGACTGACACTAAGTATTGGACTTGTAGCAACTTAGAATTGGGTTTATGTCAAGTTGATGGGACTGTGGTAATGAAGATCTTAGTTAAAATGATGAAATACTATTTTCATTGTATACAATTGATTCCAATTATTCAATAACTTCATAGTTTTGTATTTCTTAGTTTAGTTAATACAATTGAATCTTTATTGTAAGTTTTAATCTAATTAGTTAATTTTATGTTTATTTTTGAATGTCATTTTATTACTGAGAATAAAACATGGCAGAAGTTAAACGAGCGTACCTTTATTTTTAAAAACAACATTAAAGGTTACATATTTGAGCAGCTAAAAATATATTTAAAGGTAAATTAAAGCTCATTTATCTTAAATATACAAGTTACTCATGAATGCACTGTCCTAACGTTCCAACATATAATCTGTAGCAATTATCAACTGTTCCTGATTTTGTCATATAAAACTAATTAAAAAAAATAAAACTTTGTTACTAAGATTTAACTAAGAAGATTTCTTATCAAATGTTTTTTTAATTTAGTTTGTAATTGTCTTTCAATATCTAGACTGTGTTGGAATAGTAAATTGACTTTATCACTTAATCATTATTGATTAATTAATAAGTTTTTATGTGTATATATGCACGTGTTTTTCAGTCTCTAGAACGTGCTTGAGAACATTCTGGAAGTCTTATCATTAATTTTTGTTATATATCAAGTTACATTTTAAAACATTTCTTGGTTAATCTATCCTATTCATATGCAAGTATATTTTATTAATTTAATGAAATATTATTATATACCTAATAAAGGATAAATCTAGCACATAGTCTTCCTTCCAGTTAACAAAAACTTGAAATGGGAGTATTCACAGATTATTGAAAATATAACAATATTTTAAATAAAACCTCATGTTGTGTGAATTGCCTTTTTGGTGGAAGAAATTCAGAATTTCCAAGGTATACCTATTGACAATAGATTGATAATGTTACAGTAAAAATAGACCAAGATAGGACTGACACAGCTCTGCTGATGCAAAAGTGCATGCAAGTATTGTATATACAGGATAAAGTAATTGTTTAGTGGTGTATTCCATTGGCAAAGGAGGAAGACAAAAAATAGTACTATATCAAACTGGTTAAAGATCATAAACGTACCAAATGACTAAAATAGTATAGAATATTCAACTTATTAAAATTACCATGTAAAACTTTCAAGCTTTTAACAACAAAATACGCTCTGCTAAAGGGAAATATCCACTATTACTAACACCTAACTCACAAATAATAACAGCTGGTGCTTTGCATAAAATTTATAACCTGATTTTGACAGACTTTATGAGCAAATTGTTTCAATAACAGGTGAATTATCAACTCAAAAGAGACCAAACTAACATCCAGAAAGAGATTATATCCAATGTTTTCATTAGGTAAGTCAGGAGCGAAATTACAACTTTATAGTACATCATTTCAATCAATCACGTGACAGTTTCTAATCCCGTTCTGCGTAAGTTAAGTAACTATGCTTTTAGTATCTTCCCGCAATATTCACCCACAGTTTGTATTTTCCGTGATTACACACTACACTATTAAAGCATATATAATAGAGTAAAGAGCTATAGGTGTGCAAAGGAAGTAAGGTTTTACGTGATATTGATAAATTAATTGTCTTTGATTAATGTTTCGTTATTATTAGTAGTAGTATTAGGCAAACAGATAATATTTAATTTTATATAGCTAATAACTAGTTGATTATTAATATACAATTATTCTAATTGGTTCTCAATATATATTTTTAATAAATGATAAGACAAACTAATTCAATCAAAGTGAATTTTATATGTAGTGTATATTATATATATGTATATTATGTAAAATATAGCATCAGTCAGTGGACTCAGGTGATAGTCCAATTTCTTTCCTGTATTCTCTTTCCTGGTTCATATATCTCTCATAATGTTCGTCAGCTATCAAATGTATGTTGACTTCATTATCTCTCACTCTTAACTTGTAACGTTTAGCTAATATCAAGAACAATATCAATATAATGAAAACAACAAAAAAGCTTTTAATCAAATAATAAAAAATACTTTGGCAAGTTATTTCTGATTGACATTTGAATGAATACTTGCAAATGCTATAGCAAAAGCAATTCCTGTTGCTGCAAACCACAGACCAACCATGAATCCTCTCATTTTATGTGGACATTGATCTATTGTGAACTCAAGAGATATTGGAAAGATGATATTGTAAAAGATTGCAAGCAAAATTTGAGGTACAATGACTTCGTAAAAATCAACATTAACACTTAAGTAACCTTGCCATATTATCATAATGAAATGGCTTACTGGATAAAATAATGCAAAGATTAGTCCCAAACCAATTCTTTTTAACATACTGGGAATGTAATTATAAAAGCATGGGTATATAACTAAGTGATAGAAGAGTAGTAGAATGGAAGAGATAGAATATAAAAACGAATCATTCAGTACTAAACAAGAGATGACATGTGAATATTGTTCCTTGTGATTAAATCTGTTCCACCCATAATCCTTCACAAATCGACCACCAATTATACAAAAAGCAATGGAATCAATTGTAATACTGTTTTAATATCTTCTACTTCCTCTACTGAGAATGGTCCACCATATTTTTCTTTTCTTTACCCAGGTCGAATCGGGAAGGATAATCTTCCCAGTATGTCAAGGCACTACGATTCCTTGGATACTTGTTATTCCAGGCATAATTTGAGTACTTTAGCTATCAGTTTAATAGGATTAATAATATATGGTGTAGTATCCAGCCAGTGTTTAAAGAGAAGATTAGTAGTAATGACTATACAAACAGCCATACCTGCATGATACTACATAGAACACTAAGCCAAACTCCTTAAATAGACACTTTGCAATTTTAGTAATTGCAAGAACAATTGGTGTACTCACGTAATGCCAATATACTTAATTCATTGGCTGAAGCTCCTACTGATTAATCAATGTTGAATTGGATAATATTGGAATGAACAGTACAGTATCCAATGAATTGTAATATCAAATAAAAGAACAGCAATGAAAAGTAAAGTAGTTTCATTTTTATGGAAAAATCAACAATGACTGCTAAGCCCCCAATTATCCAAGCAATGAACGAGATATACACACCAAAAATAATAGATTTATATCTACCTGTTTGTGTATCAGCAAATAGACCAAAGAAAGGAAATACAAGAAAAGTTAGACAGAACGGAATATCAACAACATTGTGATAATAACTATGGTCAAGACCGGCATGTTTATTAACAACATCAATTGATAATAACAATGTATACACTTGAAACTTCATCAATGCATCCCAAAGAATGATAAGTATTATTCCTTTGGAGCTAATACAACGTAGCCTTCCACTGATGGATGTCATCTTAATTTAAAGGTTGATCTAACGTAATGACAATATCATAACTGTTTACTTTTAAAATGAAAGTGAAATATTTGTGAAAATAAGTGTAAAATGGTACATATTACTAAAACTTTCAAATATAAGGTTGTAGTGTTATTAAAAGGTATTCTTCATTATGTTTCAATTATATTTCTTTTAGACTTACTATTCCCAGATTACACTAGCTAAAATTTCACAAATTACATACAAAGCAATGACCTTGTTTTGTGTTTTTTAGTTTGTATTGAAACTTAAAAGAAAAAAAAACGACGTGTTTTTTTTTAGATTTATGGTGACATTTATATTTAGTAAAGATGTCCTGGTTGCTATACAACAAAGGTATTCTATCTGGGATTGTACATTTACTAAAGCTATTAATTTATTAATAAATTCACACTGAGTGCATGTATGTTTGATAGTCATTATGTTATTGTTTTTATATATTCAAATATAAATTTCAGAAATAACTATCACTTCATTGATCATGCTGGTATAGTCTCATGTTAAGTTTCATATAACTTATCAACTTTACTGTTGATTTAGTAAGTCCACTAATTAATCTTGGTCCATAAGTAATCAATATATGGTTATACAGCTTGCATGATGCAAACTATTTACAAAATGTTAGAACTAAAAATTATTTTTTGAAAGGAATAAAAGCATTATTATTTGACAAACAATCAATTCCATAGGACAATAGTGATCAAAACTGTATTAAGTTCACTTTCAGTTTGCTACATTCAACCTATATAACCATATATTGTTTAAATCAACCAGTCAGTTTTTACAGCATACAAAGGTCTGTTTCATAAGAATAGTCTAAAAGCACTTAAATTAGGAAGGAATAGTTGTTAGTTATAATTAGTGTGATACCACTGTGAATAATTAATTTTCTTCTTACAACTCTTTCTTCAATTCATCTAAGCTTGATCTCTATTGATTAATATTAAATATTCATTATTCCAAAATCCTTACATTCTATTCAACATATACTGTAAGCGATAATGAAACACAAATTCAAAAAAGCTATTAAGTGTATAAAACAGAGCCCATACATACTAGCACTATATTTTATTTATAATATACTAAAGGTCTTTTGTAAGTTAAAATAAGTAATGAGAAAATGCTGATCACTTAGCTGAGTAAAATGTTCTTTTATCTTAAAAAAATTGACAATAATTAGGAAAGTATATAATTATGGATTATTAATTGGATCTGTGTCACTTATTACTCTATATGCCTGTTAGCTAAACGAGATAAAATCATTAATCTACATAAATATATGACACCATTAACTTGTACATTATTCTGTACATGATCATATCCTGTACCAATTGGTGCATAGAATACATAACATTGCACACAAAAGATATCAAATAGTTTGTTTATTAAGTAATTACCATAAAGAGTGTGGTCAAAACAATCTATCATACCACTTAAATTTAGACATAGAAGTAATATACTATATAATAAACTTAAGAACAGGATACCACATGTAATGCCATCTATACCAATATGAGTTCATGCTATTCTGAACTTATTATTGTTTAAAACTATTGTGCAAAGGCTTTCTTGCTTATTGAAGAGCTGATACACTTTCTGTGGTACTAGAATCTTCACTGGTAACTAAATTCATTAATATTTCATTATATTTGTGTTAAACAATCTTAGAAATATTGTAACATTCTTTTAATAAATATTAACTAGTGTTCTCAAGAGAGAGCTCTTGTGATAAAATGAAGAAGTAGTGAAGGACCTTTATACTACAAGGATCTGTAGGTGGAGTGAATATTTTGGTCTTGTTTTTTAAGGTATGTTACATGTGGACAATATATAGTGTCTACATGATGTTCATAACTATATCTTCTTGATATATAAACATCTTTTTCTAAATTTACTTCTAAAATCTGTTAGTCTTACTTTTTGCTTCATTTTATTCTAATTGTTCATATTAGACAATACAAATATTATATAGTGTGTACTTTTCATGCTTACATGCACAATATTTAAATGAAAAGTTGGATTAGCCAATATAATAATTATATTGAAAAGGATAATCCATTTGTTACTTATACAATGATGCCTATATTACGTCTGTGGGATTGTTTATCAAGCAGAAGCTGATATACATATAAATAATTAATTTATTTTTTTGAAAAAAAAGGTAAAAATTTATTAACTACATTTAGTAACTTGGTGCCAGTTTGGTAGTGGAAAAGCATGAAGAAATTAGCGCATATTAATATATATATATCACTGTAAAAGTATATTGTTTAAATTTTTTTATATATTGCTTGATATTTTATAATACAAAAGCAGCAATGTCATTAAAAATCAGGCTAAATGAAATTAGACGTATGTCAAATTTAATTTATGATTATTTTCTTTGCGTAATTAATTATAATATCTACTTTTTTCTTGTTACTAATATATTAATGAAAAGTCATTAGTTGATTGTCAACATTATGTCCTTCCATGTAATAGCCACCTTATCCTGTATGTACAATGTAATCTATTTTCTTCTTGTGCTTGAACGGTAGTAACATGGAAGGATAGAAAGATGATTGAAAAATTTCTCTGTTAGTTTCCAGTTTTTATTTTATAAAAAATGATCTCATTAGTTTAATTTGACATACATTTAATTTCATTTAGCCTAATTTTTAACGACATTGCTACTTTCATATTATAATGAGGTAAAACAGTTAAAAAATGTGATGCTACTAGCATCATATCCAATGTAGATTATATTGTCTTTGATTTTGTATATTGCTCTCTGTTTTTTAAATTTCCTATATTCAGTTTAATTGCTGATATAAACATAGGTAGGCATGCATCTATCATTACTGGTATGTATTTGTGAATGCTATTTGAATGATTTTTGGCTTGGCTTGGTAATAAAAACTTCATCAAATTATAAAGTGCTGTGTCATATAATAAGTGGTGTTTTCCTTATGTTACAAGTGATTAGATGCTCATATCTATAATCAAATATTCTCCAGTTGATATTGATAATATCACTGAATATACAACTTTGTTTGGTAGAACACTTAACAACAACAACAAAATTCTAGAAATATTAAACAAACATATGATTATATAGATAGGATGTAAAAATGTCTTTGATGCAAACTGAAAATAAATGAAAAAGGTATTACTGTTTGAAAAGTAATCATGTACCTATGGTATTGACTGTTTATCAAATGTTAGAACTAATAATGATAATTTTTGTCCAACAATAGAGATAAATTTATTGTTAATTCTAAAAATTGTTTCTTATACTATATAAAGGCAAAACTATCATGCAATTCCACTATGAAATCTGAAGCTATTCTCTTAAGAATACTTGAAATATATTTGTTAAACAAAGGATGAATCATCAGAAGAGTTATCAATACAGATATAAGTGAATGTACTGAATTGTTACAGGTATTGACTAGTCTTTATATGTACTAATTTGATAATAGATATACCAGTAATCATATCAATTACTAGGTATATACATTGACACTAGCAATGTCACTGAAGTTAAAAGATTGAACTGTATCAAACAATTTTATAGAAAAACGTAAAAAATAAATGTATGACTAAATTGAGTAATTATATTGAAGCAGACTTTAGCAAAATGTTAGACTCAAAGAGTTCAAAGTAATGTTTGTGTCCAAAGTGTTAAGTCTACTATAACTCATAGCCAAACAACACATGTTACATATAATAATATAGTCTACTCTTAATACAATCAGTTACTATTGAATTGAAGTGCTACTTTTTAAATAGGAATAGCTTTATGTCATAATATTTCAATTGTAGTTTTGTATAAAACAAAACTTCATTTTTATGTGTCTATAGCAATATTTGTAGCATATAACAACATACAAGTTACTCCCTTTTTCTTTAGAAAGATTGTCTTAGTATAAGTAGACATTACATTATTGTCGATGTCTACTCAATGTTAAACAAGGCACACCCTTTACCTCTTAAGAGTCTTTGATATAGAATTATTTCCATTATGATTGAATAAAAATGCTGCTTTCAATTGAAAATAGTTTATTTATTATTAATTTTTTTCCAAATAAATCAAAATGAGTAGTGTATGCTTCATATTCATTTGTGAATTAGTTTTTTCTGAATTATGTTTTTATAAAAAGTCTATATTGTTTAACTATTGATATTATAACTAAGATATACTGTCAGTGAAAACATCATTGTATATTCCTCCTACATTCATTTTTATTAATTTCCCATAAATCTTTTATGTTATTTTCATTTTAAGTCACACATAATTTTAGCATTACCTAATATCATGATCATGATGAATATAATAACAATAACAACAGAAAAAGGAAGTATTTTTTAATGTGCTAGCATTGAAAGAATAAAATGGATATTTCTTGTTCAAGAAGTTAATAAACAATTTATAATAAATGAAGTAATCTATACAGTAGTGATAATAGTTGCATCAATCCTATGCTTATTACATGTGTTAATTATTAGTGATGAAGGCAAATGATTAAAGGATATCAACAGACTACAATTATAATGTTGACTGATTCATCTAATTTTTCTGATTCTGATTTTACAAGAGCTATGGCTTATCATATAATAAGTACACAGTCATCACTGTCACATATTGAAGTATTATACGATAATGGTGATAGGTCTTAGCAAGGTGTATACAATGAGTATAGCATTTGCAAAATTGGATATTAATTTGGTAACGTTGTACAACTTAATATCCTCTATCTGTTGAAATTACTAGGAAGAGTGGCTCTTGTAAACTACTGACCCTTTTTTAATTGTTTCAATGTGAGAAGTAATTCAAGTGGATGTTATCATGTGATGAGAGGTTATTAAATATGGATATTGGAGTAGACACACCAAAAATTGCTGTGAGTACAATAATATTAGTGTATAGATAGCTAAAAATATCATAAAAACAAGAACGTTTATCTTACATTTATTTGTGTAAAACGAGCATATGTCTTGTTTTTAACAGAAGAGTAAGTGTTTTACATGAAAACGTATGTTGTGTCATGTCATGTTTTAACAATATATAAAAGTTGATATTCTTTTAATGTTCATATTGAAAGTAAGAAATCAGTCATCAATTTCTTTAAGTATATCTAATGATAAATACTTTTTAAATGTCTCAAGTACTCATCTAAACATTTTGAAACAATGCTAAGATTTTTAATCAAGTCTTGATCAGTACTGCTAATTATTCTCTGGGATTTCTCTACATTTGCTCATTTACTTTTGATTAGAAATCTTGTAGCAACTAATTATGTCAAAGTTGATGATGATGCTCATCACATTATCTTTGATATTGGATATTGTCTTCTTTTTATTTTTTATATTTGGTCTACTTGCTGATTTGAAAGTAGGTAGATATCTATCTATCATTTCTGGTGTGTATGTCACATTTTTATCATAAATCATTTCTGGCTTGTTTGTTATCATAAAGACTGTCACATTATAATGTGCTGTTTTATATTTTGCCTATTTGTTACAAGTAATTGGATACTCATGTATACGATCAAACATTGTCCAATTTAACATTGATCAAGAAATTGGTGCTTCAGGTGATGAACTAAGTATTATTATATAATAATATTCATTGAGTATACCTGCAATATTGTTTATTATCATGATTGGGGAGTGTTTAATATATTAGTTCATTGTTTTTTTCCTATGTACTATCAGGTGTGGCTATGTCTATTGTAATTGTCAATAATTTTTTCTTTAAAAATTTGCTGGAGACCATCTCACATGTTGACAATCCTGTCAAGTTGATTGCTAGAGTACTCACCTTTTGTAGGAAGAACCAGAATGCAAGAAACCATATTGCCTTGACCTATTGGTAGAATAGTTACCCTTACGGGTTAGACTTAGGTAAGAACAAATATGGTGGACCATTCACAGAGGAACAGGTAGAAAATGTCAAGGTGGTCATACGATTAGCACCATTATTTATTTGCATTGTTGGTCTTAGTTTTGCTAAGAATATTAAATGGACTAGTTTCTATAAATCACATAAAAAATCAACTTATTCGCAGCATACTTTGTGTTCAAAACTCACTTGATTGTTTAGTAGGTTCAATTTTAATTCTCTTCTATTAATTAATTATAAAACCTTGTTTTCACAAATACATTCCAAAGTATACTTAATACATAGAATTGGAATTGGACTGGTTTTCTCACTATTTACAACAACATATTCTGTCATAATGCTTGCTTGCAAAAGTTATTTTCTTTTTGACATAACCTCATATAAAGTTGTTATTGTATCTGAAGTTTTGTATGGAACAGCAGCTGCTTTAATTATCCCAACATCTTTAGCATTTACAATAGCTCAGTCACCACATGAAATGAGAGGATTGATGGTTGGACTATGGTATGCAGCACGTGGTGTTGGTTATATTTTCAATATCAACATCAAATATATATTTGAATGTGAAAATGACACAACATCCCACTGTCTTTACTATTTTATAGTTTAGAGTGTGATTATTCTTATTGTACTGATAATGATTCTGGTACTAGCTAAGCATTACAAGTTATGTGTGAAAGAGAATGAAGTCAACATCTATATAATAGCTGAAGAACATTATGAGAGATATATGAACCAGGAAGTAGAATACAACAATGAATCACTTGATAATACAGACTGACATATTTTTATAAATCTTTGTATCATGTATGGGATGTTTTCAAAACAACTCCTTCTATATATAAAAAAAACATAGCGCTGCCATCTTCTCTATAAAATCCAATAAAGTGAGGACCTGTATAGTGTGAGCATTCTGAGACAACATCAGCTACATCATCATTCATCTAAAATTTCATTAAGCATAAACAATACTTCTAAATAATTAGATTTTACAAACTTACCTTTCATTCCTCATAAATATACGAAATAGCATTAATCACACCTTTTCTAGGAAACAAATGACAAAGTAGTGCTAAGGTATTTTTTGAATTACAGTCTATATCACCAGTAAATTAAAAGTAATACAATTCAATTAACAATCACTTACTACCTTGATATTCAGCCTCAACTCGTTTTGTAAATCCTATAGCTTTATCTATTAATGAATTTCCACACGCTATCATAGCAGGAACCCTTTTATTGATCCAATTTTGCAAACATGTTTTAAACACATCTTTCTTGTCAAGAATAGAGTCCATCTCATTTATAATTTACAAATGAAAAAATACCAGAAAAACGAGTGAAGCCAAAGTCAATTAACCATAAAGAGAATTATCAATTCTTGAAATTTCTCAATCAGAACAGAATGCAGTAATTTCCACAGATTTGTTTAAAATTTCTTCATGCCTATATCTAAATGTTTGGTTGCATAAAGAAATAATTATTTCTTTTTGTGGTTTTTCCATTTCTAGCTCTTTATATAAAGCAAGTTTAATTTGAGATAATGTAATATAATCATCATTAAGATCTTTCATATTTTGGATTATTTTTATATTAGAACATACTCACAACAAGGTCACAGACAATTTTGTTATGAAGAAAAAGGTGTTAATGCCCTTCATTGATCCTCAATTGTTACTTTATGAATACACTCCATGAGTTGGTCTCCATGAAGAGACGAAATTGTAAACTTTCCTTTGCTTGAAGATACAGATGAGCCAATTGAATGAACATACAACAAGTCGTCACATCTGCTGTGTGGAGAAAAAGAAGATCCCATATCAAAAGTCAGGCTACTCATTTCTGAAGACATTGGTGGACTGGTTACTGATGGAGAGGTTAGTTATGGACTGATGATTGATGGAGAGGATATTGGTGGACTGATTGTAGTAGTAGTATTGTTAGGATTAGTCTAAAAATGAATCAACAAATCTTGGTGGTTATAGCTACTATACTAATATTCCAGTACAATATTGCCACCATCATGTGATCTGCTTTCACCTAGGAGTAATTAGAACTATAAAACAGCAATAATAAATTATACATATTATATATATATATATATATATATATATATATATATCTATGATCATCAAGTATATATTCATTATTACATTAACAATAATTAGATCCTATATTATTAATATACTCTTAATCACAACCAGGTAGTGTTATATTCATTGATATCAGAACAATTAAGCTCATTGGATAACTGGTAATCCAGTTGACAATCACAAACATAACTTCCATTAGTACTATAAACAGTTGTGTTCATAAGATCAGTAACATTTGTACATTTATCGATAACTAAAGTAATGAACATGTACAATATTGTCATTTCTATATGTTTTATTACCATCACAACTTTTTCTATCAGTGGTGTCAAACAAAATCCCAATATAGCCGAAACATTCATACTCCTATATATGAGTACAATCTCTATTAGTTAATAAACACTTGTTGGTATCTATGATTTGTGTAGTCTTATTATAAACATTATATATTACTAACCAACATAAGATTTTCGTTACAGACAAGATGGTATTCAGTAAAGCAAGAACAAAGAGAGGAGCCTTGTTTATAGATACAAATTCTGATTGCATCCACTAATGTCAAGAAATACATTATGCACATCTTATAAAATATTATAATCATATTATATTAGAAGTAATAGTGTCAATAATATTATCATCACAATGATGATTATCAGAGTTAATGATATAGCCAGTATTACATAAGTAGTAATAACTAACAATTGTACTATGACAAGAACACTCACATCCTCCATTATTGTTGATACACTTATTATTATCTGTTATGAAATGCAATAATATTTCAATACAAAATATCCCAAGAAAGACAACATTAACATTTAGTTTAAATCCAATTAATGAATTATTAATCTATTAATATGGCTTGCCTACACAGCAAACATCAGATATTTATATTGTTTCTACAGTATTACTAGTCACTATGATATCATGAACATGACACAAATGACTGTTCAGAACCAGAACAATGAAATATCTATAGAAATATGAAGGAAGACTGTTTGAAACTCCAAGATTACAAAAGCATTAACATTTCAATGTACACATATGATTGAAATCCAAGCTGATAACAGAGCACATTAGAATCAATAGTTACCCAAGGTCATCACATACTGAGCCCTAGGCATTTTAGTGACATATCTGTACATTGCTTTCATTGTCTAAACTACCTCAACATGTCTGATATCACCATTAGAACAATTAGTACACACAGTTGTGTTAGCCACTATATAAAATAGGAACAAATGAAAAAAAAATTAGCAAATTCATGAATGCAAAATTCAGAATCATCATAATATAGGCTACAGCTTTGTCTTCCATAAGATGTACTATATAAACAGTCCCACATCTAACTAATATATACCTGGACAAAGAACTCCAGCATTATCATGACAGTTACAATTGTATAATATGGAGTTGCTATGTGAACAGTTGACAAGATGTTGTTCAGTACCAACCAGAGGACAAGTAGCAAATCTCTTCCTAGCATGGAAGAACATTGCAAATACTAAAACTTACTAACTGAGGTACCTGCTCCTTATTAGAGAAGGTGGACTTATTACGTGAATTATCTGCTCCTTATGAGATATCTAACTGAAGGCTCCCTTCCCAGTATATATACGGCAGTAAAAATATTTACTATGAGCAACGTTACTTAAATTAGGCGGAAAAGGACTGTGAACAGATCACGTCATTGTATTGACCCTTGATACCGTTTGTGAAGCGTGCCTTGTGCTATCGAAGTTGTTAGTTCTAACCGTGTCTTAACTAAGGAAAACCTCGGATATAATTTCTTTCTGGGCTCTTTAATATCTTCCTAGAGTTGTTACCTCTCTGTCTTTGACGTAACTCAGTTATCAAGTCTGTCTGAATCAGGATATAATTTTCAGGCAATAATAATTGCATCGCACCAGCTGTTATTTCAGGTGAGTCAGTGTTACTAATAGCCACTTTGTTTTCTCTTTAGCAGAGTGTATTTATTTGTTAAAAGTGATATAAAGGTATAAAGAGAATCTTGACTCATGACAATCATCATAATAAGTGTACTATTCCTGATATGTTTGGTCATTTGGTACCTTTGTGGTCTTTAATTGGTTGTTGAAGGTCAATTTTTATGTCCCTCTCATCACAATCTAAAACACCATCCATTGTTATAATGAACCACATTTTGTTGTGAATATAATGCTTGATAATTTCATGAGTGTAGTTGTGCATGTCCTGTTAACATCTTTTATTGTAACATTTGATAGTGTCTTGTCAACAGGTATGACTTGGAAATTATGACTTCCTTCTACCAGAAATCAAATTCAAATACAGTTCAACACAATTTTTCATCAAAAGTCTCAATACATCTTGAATTATTGGTGAATACTCTTGTTTTAACTTTTGTCAACTGGAATAAAGACTAAAAGCTACATCAATCATTTCTCAAGGTATTTAATACTAATTCATTATTATTTAGTTTAATGTAACATACATGTATATAACATAAGGTGAGTCAAACTTTATATATGAGAAATATTTTTAAAATATACTTTTTAAGTGCCGGTTAATGCAAGCTTAATTTTTTGATCAGTATTAGGTATAACATTAGCAAATATAGAGCTAATAGTACATATTTTTTATACACTTGCCTATGACAAATGGTTGTTTTTCTCATCACGATATTATCAATAACTTGGAAACACTTTTCTCAGTTCTAGATTATATTTCAACAATTTTCATAGTTACAAGTTGTTAGGCAAAATGATACATAAGTGTATATGATGATATTTTAATAAACATGCTTACATTAAGAACTCATGGGCAAAGATAAGTTGAAATGTTCTTTGCCCCTCTACTCAGTTTACATAGCCTAAATGATTTTATAGGAGAAGTATAAAGCTTATCTTATAAGCTGCAATGCAACAGAGCATCAAGATTCTTTGGAACTCCTCTAAGACATTAATTATTTCTATGTTTATAGCATACTCATAAAGATAGACAGATTTCATCACTTCAACATCTTTTAGAAGAAAATTCATTCCACTACCCAAACATTTCAGGTCATTATCTTGATGATGACATTATTGGTTATTGATAATTATAAGTACATTCATGTACTATTGTAGATCAGGAAACGTCCACGTTACAAAAGTTTCATGTAAAAAATAAACATATTGGAAAACAAATTGGCAAGTACAAATATTTATTAACCCCTAAATTTTGCCACATGCAACACATTGAACACTATTGAAGAGTATGGATTTTATTAGAAAAAAATGCAAGTCTGCAGTAACACTATGATGACTAACATGTTTGCAATTTTGCTTGTATGTCTGAACTGCATAGCCAGAAAGGAAGTAATCTCTTTGTCTACAAATGTTATATCAGTTAGTGATTAACCCTTTGTGCTCCAAAAACACATTTATGTGTCAGTAAATAATCTCACGCCAGAGCCAATGACGCATACATGCGTCAATGCACTAACCTACCAATGTTTTTCTTGACTTGACTTTGAGAGTCTTCCTAGTTTGCTTATTCTATACTATTTCAAAGTTTTTCACGCCCAACACCCACTCAATACCTGCCCACTCACAATTTACAGCTGTACCAGCTCCACCTGCTAGAGATAGTGATGGCCAAAGACAGATGATGTTATTGCAAGAGTTTTTTATTGACTGTGAAGAGTCATAATTCAGTGATATATTTGAGGGTATGCAAACAAATAAAATACATGATAGATTATAATTATACAGAAACTAATATCAGTGATGGTGGTGATTCTGATGATGATATCTTTGGTAAAACTCAGATTTAAATAGTAAGTTGTACAATATAAATACAAATAACATACAGCACCTCAGATGTAATGCCAACAACAGATAGAGAGATAGAAGGAGATACACAAACAGATAGTGAAAGAAGTAGGTCACCATTATCACCATTATTTTCTGGTTGTGGAAGAGGACAAGGTCGTGTGAGTCGTGGAAGGGGACGAGGTTGTGGAAGAGGACAAGAACGAGGTCTTGGAAGAGGATATGTTCATGGAAATGGTTGTCAAGGAAAGCCTGACACTGACACTTGGACAACAATAACTGACTTGGACTCTGACTACACACCAACTACCATACCTTTCAGTGAAAAATTTGGTCCATAGATAGCATTGACACGTGATGCTAGTCCATTAGATTTCTTCTTGCTGTTCTTTGATGATGCAATATTGAAAATGCTGATTGATGGTACTAACAACAGTTATGCTAGTGATGTAATTGCAGAGAAGGAGAGGAATGGAAAGCTAACACCAAAGTCAAGGTAGAAAAACTGGAGACCAGTGACAACAAGTGAGATAAAAGTAGCTGTTGCTGTTATTATCAATATGGAAGTAATCCACTGCCCAGAGCATGAAGGATACTGGAAGACATCCTGGGAAACTTATGTTCCCTTTTTCCATGATGTTCTGTCTAGGAACAGGTTTGAGGAGATCTTTTGGGTGTTGCATCTCCCAGAAGTGACTACACCCACACACCGTATTGACAAAGTAAAACCATTCCTTCATACCCTCGTAACTTCATTTCAGAGTGTTTTTTATCCTGGATATGAAGTTTCAATAGATGAGACTATGATTGCTTTTGCATATGAACTAAACTCCGCCCTCATCATAGAGACCGAAGTGTTGCTGCTTGCTTTGCTTTACAGATGACGAAGAAGGTGGCAGAAATGAAGAAGAACAATGTGGGTGCGTTCTATATTCAAAATAGCATGACAAAAGTGTATTAATTCTGTTTGTTGTTTGTTCAGTTACCTTGCTAGCCACTTCCTTCCATGTGTGCTCTTGCATCTTTGTAGCTTTTGCTGGAGACTTGCCACAAGCAAGGGAAAAAGCGAACAGCCTCAACAAGTTTCTCGTCTGCCATGGAACACGTAGTTATTGAAATCCGATTAGCTGAACGCATTGCTTGGAAAGTCAAGATAGAAATTGATTCTATCCTCGCATTGCGACACATCGTTTTTATGCGTCATGCACACACTGTGTTCATAAATTGACATAAGTATGCAATGCAATGTGATGCAAGGCTTTGCGTTATGTGAATCAGCCTTAACACTGATTGCCTTATGTTAGAATATTTATTATATGTTAATGAAAGGCCATTATTTTTAACATACCCTTCTTTAATATGAAAAGCACTCAGACATGACTAAAGAATGGTTTAGATCTTAAAAGTAGCAGTGGAATATGTTAAAGTACTTGTGATGATTGTTTTGGATTATATCTAAACATATAAAGTACTCTTATGACTAACTTACAACCACATTTCTTACCACCATATACCAAAAGGTAATACTCAAATTCATTCCATTAATAGACTGAAGTTGAGTATTATACTGTCATACACACACACACATAATATATATATATATATATATATATATAGAACAGAATTAAAGGACAAAAGAACAGAGCTCTCGCTGTGTTGCTGTTACTCCGAGTTTCACGCGTTATGCGATCGTCAGACAGCTGGATACTACTCTGTTTGCAGGCTGGTTATATAGCATCGAGGTGTTAACTATGTCTTATCCCTAGAGAAGTGTGCTAAATAGTACTTGTTTTCGTGTCGGCATTTTGAAACGAGTTCGGATCTTTTATTCAGGGTGGTGGTTTTGTCGGCGTTGATGATAGAGAGCTTTTCCGTTAGGCAAAGGTCGCACCGCTTTGTTGTGTTGGAGTAGGCTTGTGCCCTTCGGTTTATTGACCAGGTGATTTTGAATTCCTCGCCTTCTTTCTTCAATTGCCAAACATACTTCGATAGTTCCGTGCTATTTCCGTATTTCTCGTGCCTGATTGATTGCATGCAATCAATCAGGTTATACAATAATACAAGGTTTTATATATTTTTTTATATAGGCACGAGAAATACGGAAATAGCACGGAACTATCGAAGTATGTTTGGCAATTGAAGAAAGAAGGCGAGGAATTCAAAATCACCTGGTCAATAAACCGAAGGGCACAAGCCTACTCCAACACAACAAAGCGGTGCGACCTTTGCCTAACGGAAAAGCTCTCTATCATCAACGCCGACAAAACCACCACCCTGAATAAAAGATCCGAACTTGTTTCAAAATGCCGACACGAAAACAAGTACTATTTAGCACACTTCTCTAGGGATAAGACATAGTTAACACCTCGATGCTATATAACCAGCCTGCAAACAGAGTAGTATCCAGCTGTCTGACGATCGCATAACGCGTGAAACTCGGAGTAACAGCAACACAGCGAGAGCTCTGTTCTTTTGTCCTTTAATTCTGTTCTAACCCGCTCTGTCTAAACGACATCGAGCACTCTTCAACAGACTTAGATACTTCAGTATATATATATATATATATATATATATATATATATATATATATATATATATATATATATATATATATATATATATATTATGTGTTATACACGTATAATGGTATATCTGTAACAATAAGTAACTAATAAAATAATAAATGTTTTATGTAGGCTAGTGGTATGAATGTACTGTAAAATATAGTGTAAACACATAGCCATTCACTATTAAGGGAGAATAGGCTGTACATAATTATGGTTTATTTTCAAGATGTTATTTTCTTTTTTTGGTATGAGGTAAACTTGCCTTCTAAAAATCTAAGGACCTTTTTGGTTGACTTCCATGGCAGTTTCCTTTAATTGGGTCTTTGCAAAAGGTATTAATTAGCCTAAGGTGAGATATAAAACTTAGTAACATTCCAGAACTCTTGTACATTTGGATTTTCACTTGCTCTGCATCTCTGCTTTGGCATTCAAAACATTTTTCAATAGGATTTTGTGAAAGGTTCTCACTTTTTTGAACTTTGTGCAAAATGTCTTTTGAGCCTAATCTGTGTAATTTAATTATTTTTCAATTTATAGATGCTCCATCAAAAGTGGGTGACAGAACTTTAAAGTGTCATCTTAGTAATTTGTTTAGAGCTTTCCAAAAGGTTTGAATGAGTAGCTCACCTTGGTATGGACAGAATTGTGCATATTGTGTAGTCTTTGCTTTCATTCATTTGATACAATTATCTATAATTAGCATGACTTCTTGGAGGCATTATATGATTACTAATAGGATTACTATGTCGATGAATAGTCTTGGTAAAACATCATGATATTTGATCCAGTAGTTATATCAGTTTACATTATGATGAATTTGTAATTCACAATTCTTTTGATGTACTGTGCTTATTTCTAATATAGTGGAATCAAGTACATAGGCGTCTAAAAACAATCATTCATGTAGAATTATTTTACAGATAGTTCTACTAACTTGATAATGTGTGCACATCACAAAATTTACCTTCTGAATTGGCAAAGCAAAAATGACTGGTATCTACTGGATCAAACATTGCTAAAACCTCAGATAAAGAGTTTATTTTGGCAGGGATATGATTCAGCAGTGTACATTTGACAGATTCTAAAAGAGTGTTATGTAAAGTGAGCTTTGATGTGCCACCATTATAGATTGTTACATTTCAGCATTGAAACGTTTCCGGAAATTGAGTGTTTGAGATGTTATTATCAATGTCTAGCCATGCTATAGTATAGCATAAAGTGGTGTGATAACATGGCTACAGTCAATCAACCTTTAGATAATAATACCAAGGAATGAAATATCTGTTGGTACAAACAGTGAAGGAAAAGAGCGTGAATATAAATTGACTTTGGAAGTGATAGCATTAAAGATCTGGGAAGTTGACCTGTGCTTTCTATAGTAGTCTGATTTTTCTCTTACCCATCTGAAACGAAAGTAATTATTAATAACTTTTTAAGTGTACGACAGTTAATTTTTGTACTGAATATATATGCATGGTTTGTATCTTGGATTAGTACGTCCTTATTTGTTCTAAATAGTTAGTCCTAAATCTTTTAGTAGTAACATTGCTATAAGAAGAAAGCCACAAAAGTATGTTTAGTGCTGTTTTCATTGTAGATTAATGCACAATAATAAGTCAAAAAATGATTTGAATTTAAAGACTTTTAGTAGGTACATTAATTAATAAAATTAAATACCAAAAAATACTACATTTGAATTTTACATTATGTTATTCATTGTTGCATCATAGTTGGTGGGTGGATATACCAAGTAAGCGTTGACACACTGGTGTTGTGAAGTAAATTCCAGCGCATTATCAAATTTTTTGTTCAAACAGAAAACAAAAATCAACTAACAAGTAATAATCAGGCAATCTTTGTTCTGCTTTTGCAATCAAATATTGTTTTGGTATCTCTCTGTATGCTAGGCCTTTGACACCAATACAGTTAAAGCAAAAGTGAGGAGAATAAAATTTAGCCAGTGTAGACTTGATTGTAATCTTGATTCTTGGTATATAATTTTAAAAGTGAACACTTTGTCTCTTAAAAAGGATTCATTATGTGCTGTTAGTATATATAACTGATTATTAGCATCCTACATATTAGAGACATCAATGTGACGAGGTATGTATAATTTAGCATGCTATGGTAACTGACAGTTTGTATATGTCCACACAATTGGAGAGACAGGGACAAAATCTTTGAACTTGAACTTATTGCTAGCAAAGCTAACTCCAATCCATAATTATTATAGCTTTACTTTTACTGCTCTTTCTGGCACAACCAGTGTAATACCATATTGACTGGAATGATATACTAAGCCAGTTGGATCTACTGATACTTCGATGAGCACTTCAAAGCTGGCTAAAAATATGTAAACAAGGTTATTTAGAATTGACCAATTAAGAGCTGTCAATTAGATTCACGCTGTGCTCACGCGATTTACTGTAATCTTAGCAGCATTTCAGCAATATCACCGATAGATAAAATTTTAAAACATACATCATATATATATAAATGCAAGTAAATGTCTACAAAGTCACTTTGAACTTGACATACTCATCTCTTACACAATATATTGTTTCAAACAATTATACTTTATTAAAAAATCACTGCAATGGAACCATATAGTGTCAAATGGATAGTGATGGAAAAACATTTGTACATCTTGTGACTCCTGGTGGTGCTTCTGAAAGGGTATTTATATAATTGTAAAAAATTAGAACTGAGTCAAGTTTAGTGTTGGGTCAAGTATTGTTTTGGTTCACATTTATGGTTGATTTTCACTACAGTACAGTGGCTTAGACTATCTATCATTATAAGACTTTGACTAACTACATTACATATTATAATTAACATAGTGGCTTAGGCTAGCTAAACTTTGACTAAACACACCACATATTGTAGTTAAAGATGTTATATTTTTTTCATTCTTGTATTTTGCAGGATGGTCAACTGTTATTAGTGAATGGAGGGAGAGTCTATTGTCACATAAGTCACACAGTATAATTTGTGACATGTTCGAAAGTATTCATCATTCTGGGTCTTCTTTAAAATAAGTGGTTGGTAGAACAGCCTCTGAAACTCCTGAAGTTGAAGAAGATAGCTTCTTGGATATTGATGTAAGAAAGTAACCATTGTGTGTTTAATAAAAATAAAGTCTTGAAAATGTCATGAAAGACAATGACCGTCATTTCTTTACTAAAGAAAGTTTCTCCATTGTGCTTATGTGCTTGATTAATTTATATATAACTTCAGTGTACTTCTTTATTGTAATGTAGTGCTTTATTGTTTATCATATTGTAGTATTCATCTGAAATTGAGGAGATTAAAGTGAAGCTTGTTAAACCCATGGGCAGTGGAGGACACAAGATTTTCATTAATGCTCTCATTTATAATGGAGGTATGGATGAATAGATGAATGGATGGAAGGATGGATGGACAGATTAACCTAAGAATTCATAAACTATTTTCTATCTATTCAGTTTCAGGTATTTTCATTTGTTCTCTTAATCCCATTAGACCAGCTGGTCTGAGTGGACTTAAAGACATAATATCATATACTCAGTGTTCACAACCAATTCCTTAAACATCTTTCTAACAGGGCAGCTGAATTCCTTTATAATACTGGCAATAGAGTTACACTTGTTCTTGGATGAAAGAAAGGAAGGTTCAGTGACTTACCAGAGATTGTAGAAGATCAAAAAAGGGAACAAGGTGGGTGTGGTTAATGGAGACAACTTCGAGTGGTCAGAAATCGAAGATGAAGGATAAGACTGGACAAGAGGAGGAGACAAACAAAGGGAACAGAGGTGTCCCAGAGACATGTAGATGCAGCTCTTGAGAGGAAATGTTTGGAACTTGCTAGACCTGATAAAATTGTCATTGTAAGTTTTATATAACCACACTCACTCTTTAATGACCTACAGTTGTAGTCCTTGTATCCATTTCATTAATCATTGATCCATTTCATTATTATTGGTGGCTCTTATTCATAAACCTAATCATGAGAAGGGACTAGGTTTTAGAATGGAAAGTTTTGTTGTGGTGGACAACACTGGACAGCCACAAATAAGCAAGTTAACTTGTATATGCTCATATCTGCTTATATAGGTCATAGTTATTAATAGTTAATAATATTTGATTGCCAAATGCATTAGCACAAAACAACCAATCTGAACAGTGTAACAAAATATTACCTTGGTTTTGTTTATGTATGTGTGTGTGGTTTTAGTCATAATTATGAATATAATAATTGTGTTCCCAGAACCCAGAACCACACATACTCAGTACTCAAAAGCACATGATCAATTATGTCAACATTGAAAATGTTTACATGATGTTTAGTAATGCAATAAACTTGAACAAAAGAAAAAAAAGTAGACGTATTATTTAAAACAATTTATAGATAATGTGACAGTTTTTTAATGACAGAGTTCTTGCACCTCAGTTGATAAGAACATTGGAGTAGTAAACATAATGTTTTAGGTTCACATCCCAACTAGTGTATTTTTGTCTTTATCGAATAAAATCATACTTTCTTCTTAGATTAAAGGAAAGGTTTGAGGTATGACATGAACATCACATTCATTAGCTACTGAGACTAGAGAAGGAAGCAGAGGAACATAAGTTATGTTTACAAGAACTAATGGATCAATGCCTTTACTATTAAGATGTATTATTTTCTTACTTTCATTAGGATCTTCTAATCCTGGTGATCGAGTTACTTTAGTTCATTCTTTAGTATTAGGAGATACAGCTGAACAGAAAGGAGATAAATTGATCTGTGTCAATGGTCCTCATTAGTGAATTACACATTAGATTTTACAGTAGAACAGTTAAGTGACAACTCACCAGACTAGTAAGATTGAAATAAGAAATGATTTTTTCACAGAGTCAGCTGTCATTTCCTGTTTTCATAACAACATCCCAGAGCTATCCAGAAGAGGTTTAGCCTCTTTAACATTTCAATAACTTTTATAATTTTGATCATTCATAGCTATGGTCTTATATGTAAGCCAATTATGATAGAAAGTGTATCATATAAATGCTATAATTTGCTATATGCTATATTTTATTATGATATTGTATCAGATGAATATCAAGGAATAACTAAGCTAAAATTAGCTAAATTTATACAGATATTCATACACCAGTTATTATTGCTTAGAGAAAAAATTGTTGACCTTTATTTTAGGTATTTCTTCACTCAATCCATTTTTATTAACTTTTATTTAGACAGTTCTTGGTACATGTTTTACTTTCACCTTCTTGACATCAAGATGCCATTAAATAATAAGTCACAAGTGTCTATCTTAACTTAATAAGAGAGTTGGTAGATATGAATTTAAAACACTATAACAGTTGTTATTTCATTTTGTATATTCAATATTCTAAGTAATGGAATATAAATTTGTATAATAAAGCAATATATTTCCCAATAATGACTTAATTTGTGTAATACAACATGGTCCTCGCAATACATCATGTTTTTGTTAAAGAGCTCTCTCAAGTTTATCATTTCGTCTGCATGGTAACTTCTGTCAAATAGGAACTCACCAGGCTAATAGAATTGAAATAAGAAGTGATTCTCCTGAAGAGTCAGCTATCATTTCATGCTTTCATGTTGACATCACAGATAATCTTCCATTCCCTAGAAGGGGTCTAAGTTTATTTAACACTTCAGTAACTCTTGAGCGATTTGGTCTTTGAGAATTGTGGTATATATCTCACTACAATACAAGATTCTACAATCACAGATTACCTCAATAGTTCATCACTGTATTACACTTCATCTCATTTTGCTGCTCTAGTCTTTGTTCATTGTCAGGTTAATATAACTCAAGTTGACATTTACTACTAATGATTGGTGTGAACCTATATATATGGCTCTAGTATTAGCGGAGTTAATATATCTAATTCCTTTCTAGGCTCTAGAAGTGTTTGAACAAGCCAAATTATCGGCAGTGGTATTATTATTCATTATCATGATATTTCATCAAACATGTTCTCACAACTGTCTCATTTAACATGATTGGCTTGAAATATGTTGTTAGGAATAGTCATTCTGGTATTATTGATATGTATTATCATCAACTGACTTCATTTAATAGTGCTGAAAAAAGCTATCGTCATTGCTGCTGAATTGACTGCTTTATCCTCAAAGAACATAAGGGCATTTGTACTCATTAACGACACAGAATTCTTGCACAACGTAGCTGGGTTTAATACACGAGTTTTACTGATGTTACAATGCAAATCTTCTGTCTTCACGAATGCAACAGTGGAGAACATTGAAGTTGAAGGCAACATCAACTTTTAAAATCAAAACTGCCATGGATCAGTATTAAGTTTCTACTGGTTTAGAAACCGAATGTTGCCCAAAATTCTCAATTACTCTTTTCGTATTCAAAATACTACATTCAATATGCTATTAGGGAATGAAAATGAATATCCTATTGAAAAAAACAAATGTAGCTGTGTCTTTTAACTTTATCACCCCAAAATTACCATTAACATTCACAAGTCTAACCTAGTCCATGACGTATAGGAGCTAGTGTCTATGTTTAGGGTTACAACAATTTCGGAGGTGAGTCCACAATAGTGCTGAATTGTAATATTTTAGAAAGTCAAATTTCACTGACAAATAATTATGCTTACAGTTTCAGAGGATGGGATATTTATCTTTTATGGAATAAACTTAGTACATATCACTAGTGCCTCAGTATTTTATAAAAACTATGGATCAGTTGATGAAGCTATAGATTCTGATGTCTATCTCTCTGGTAATGTCACAGTTAGTAACAATGTTGGATCAAGAGATATTGCTATTATATTAACAGGTAATAGTCGTCTTCACTTTTTAAATGGAGTATCAGCTAATTTTAAGAACAATCATACTCTACTAGAAGGTGGTGGTGTATATATGAGCAACAATATAATGACTGGAAATGTTATTACATTTGAAGATTGTATTCTGTGGAAATGTAACGACTAAAACCAACAATTCAATATTTATAAGGTCACTTTTCACGTTATCAGGTAAGGAAAAGAAGCCAGATGATATTCTGAATTCAAAAGTCACTTGACATTTTACTCAAACACCACTGAAACAGGATTACTTGAAATTTTAACAACACCTCATGACCTGCTTATTTATAAATTTAATATTCTTTGAAAAAGTATTTCCAAGTTCTATCATGGTCAGACAATTCAGTTAGAGCAATTGATACTGTCTATTGAAGTGTCTATTCTTTTATAGGAGTTGATGTGACTTTGGACATGTCAAGAAAATAGGACAATGACACATGATAATAATATTTTGTATGAAGGGCTAGAATTTATTCCATTTGACATGACCATAACCACAGTAAGTATTGTACTGCCTTAACTGCAAAGATTTTTTATTTGCCATTAATTCCTACCATTCATATTTTAAATGGTAATATTGAACCTTATCCTCTAGAATTTGTTCTAAATAAGAGTAAAGGAATTTGTCAATGCTCTCCTGCATTATATAACACAAAAATGATATGCTGTTTCGTATGCAATATTAAAAACATGATCATCACTCGTTCTTATCTATGTAATTGGACTTGTCTTGTAAAAACTGAAAACATGAAACGTTGGTGTATCACTTCTATGTGCACTATGTAACAGTAAGAAGTCTTGTTTTTGTAGTACCAGCGATAAAGTAATGTCAGAATAATACTGAAATGAAGAATTGTTCATATGATAGTAGTCCATGTTTATATCAACATGGAGGTACACTATGTTGTAGTTATGATGAATTAACTGTAGTATTTGGTTCTCCAGAATATGAACAATGTAGTAACTGGTGGTTAATAACACTAATTCTTTATACAGTAGCTGGTCCTCTCCTAATTTATCTGTTATACACTCTTAGATTTACATTAACAATATGGAATCATATTCACTGTTCAGGCTGCTAATGTATACTAGATATGTTGAGTCTTTACAATGGACAATGGAGTTGTAAAAAACTCAATTATTTTCTTTTAGCTCTGTATGTTGGACTTGAATTCCTCTACGTTTTTACAATGGAATGACTGAGTTATGGAAAACTTGGTCTCAGTTTGCTATTCCCACTTTATTTGATGACAATAATTGTTGTCCTCGTTTTCTTCAATTGTTTTACTCTCTAACAAAATAGCTGAATTCTCAGTTCAAGTACTAGTTACTCTTGTACAACACTCCTTTGGATGACTATTAGATAAATTATCAATACCTTTATACCAGCTAAAGCCTTTACCTCAGAACAGACATATCATGTTTGGTAATGAATGAATCTGTTGAATATGGTAGTAAAGGACATATTATTCTCATGGTAGTCACATCATTGCTTGTCTTTCTTCTCCTCTCACTCTATATTCCTCTTTTCTTCTTTGCTAAACCTCTCAGACATTGGACATGAATACACAAGACCAACATTTGAAGCTATCAATGATTCATATAAGAATAATAAGCAGTACTGGTTTCTAGCTCCCCTCTTACTTCTCTTTATGATGTACATATTGTACAGTATTGAACCTTATCAATATAATATTTACATTGCCATAGCTTCAATATTAGTATTTTTCATATTTTGGTTTTGGCTATGTTCAGACCATACAAGAGTAACCTTTTAGACTGTTGGCTTCCCTTCAATCTTGCCTACAAATATTTTACAATGCAGCATTTAGAAATAACAGGTTCTAGTGTGTTAGTCATCTTCTTGTTCTTCTTGACTTTCTTTATTGTACTAGTCTATCATTTGTTGTTTGATGCAGGACAATTAAAGGAAATAGAAAAATTTGTCAATGACATTTGTACAAAAGTTCTTCAATACTTGTCACATCGTAATCATAAATACTGCTACCATTTAATCAAAGATCTCATTATTGCAAGATGATGCTAATGTTTTTCTCTTTGATAAGTTGTTTGGTAATAGCATTCCTATCTTAGCATCATCAAGTGATAACTATATCACATTATTTGTATAGTATTATTATTGTTGAGTAGGTCATTATACCTTGTCTAATAACATATTGTTTTTACTAATTACAGTTGGGACAACATTTTCACTTATGTTTAAAACTTTCTAACTTGTTTATTCAAATTTAGTAGCAGTTTTATTAATTAAATTATGGAAGTGTTTATATACTAAATATAAATAGAAATGAAAGTAAGTCATCCTTAATACTGCACAACATTTTACTCTCCATACTGGAATTTTTAGCAAATTACTTTTATAATAATGCATTTTAATAAACAAATCTGTCTATAATGTTGGTATAAGTGATTACTATTTTCAATAATTAACATAAAATATTTGTTAGTTAGTACGACAGGTGGCTCTATCGTTGTTGTGTCATTACTTTACTAGCTTGTATATACTGAAATAACTTAGCCTATTATAGTTCCTTAAAACATTCACATTGGTAGGTGCTAACAACATAACTTCAACTAAGTCAATTACACCAAATACCTTTTCATTTATGATATTTGATAAAATTAGAGGGTGTTACCATTTGATTTACTAATATTATTACAAAATGGTATCAGTACTAGTGACCTGGAAATGGATTTTTTAAATGTACGTATATTAGGAGGCCAAGTTTTACCATTCACTATTCAATTTGTATAGGTTGGATCTGAAACACAACTGGCTAGATGCTATGAAAAATGTACATTTGGATTACTTTATAATCTTTAAGGCAAACACAGTCTTTATTCGCCTATAAAGAAGTAAAACCCAGAAAGCAAGAGCCGTATCATTTACTAGAACAAATTAAAACCTTATCATGTTTTAATAACTAACTTACAACTAAAAATAAATATAGTAACTGATTAAAAAATTATTTAATTAACAAACGAGTGTAGTGTCTTTAAACTATAGATGCTTGACTTATGATCCTCACTCCCTTGACCCTATGTAGTAACATAAACTATATGCGCAGCAAACAATGTTACTGCTGAACAAACATTTTGTTATCTATTATACGGTATTGATATAAATGATCAGGTTCAATTTATGTTGTTTTTGTTTATTACAATACAAACAATCAATAGTTCAGTTACATGGAGACACCTTGAAGTCGGATAGTACTAATTAACCCTACTTATGATCATATAATAGTGGTTAGGCCTAACCACTATATATGAGCATAAATAGGGTTAGTACTTTACATAATTTGACTTATACGGTCACCAATTGATGATGTGTAGTGAGTCTGTCATATTTTTTAACCCTGTCATATTAATATTCAGCCTATATTGCTAGCTGAAAGCATTGCATGAAAGTTTGAAAAAATTATAATCGACGGCATGTATATAAACACTATAAAATACAACAAACTGATCAGTGTATTCTATCATAAGACATGGATTGTGAAACACTGTCATGTTGTTCCTAAATCTACAAAAAACATTACCAACAAGGAAAAATTATTCAGTTTTATTGAGTTCTTTATCGAAACAAAAATTGTCATCCACTGCCTTAATACTTGTGCATTTCTCCTGTCTCTGGTTAATGCTATTCTCTTCTGTTATATTTGGATATTTTGACAAAAGATAGCTCCAAAACAAGAGAATAAAAAGCTATAAAATATAATTATATAATACGCATACATATTAACAAATTAATTTTTGCTACAAAAATAATTCCATAGTTGATAAACCTTTAATATAGTAAGTTATAGTCTAAAAACTAAGGCAGTTTCCTATTGACAGTACTTCTTAATTATAAGAATTTTTTCTTCTCAAAGCATCAATCCACTAATTCCACATGTTATCACTAGATTCATTATATAACCTTACTCAATTGTATTAGTGTATATGTCTTAACTTAAGGTTGTACCAACTGTCAAATTAAACAGTGAACCCACAACATGTAATTACAATATTCATCAAGGTAGAAACACATCAACTTAGTTAGAATCAATCAAATTAAGGATACTGCTGTCATTATCAAAAAAACAATGAATTTTTAGTGGCAGTATTAATTAGTGGTATTAGGCGTGGCAATTATCTTAATTTTATATAGGTAATAAATAGATAAACTATTAATGTATAATTTGTCTGCTTTATTTCTTACAATCCTGCTTGTAAATATTAGAAATAACAATCTTTAAGCTTACATCATTACTTAATGTAGGAGTGGTCAATTGTCAAATAGAAAAGTTGCCTTTTATAGAGAAGTAAATACTAAAAATTGTTAACTTTGTTAGCAAAAAAAACTGGAAACTAAATTATTGAACTCATGATCGTCTTATCTCAATTTATATTTTTTTAGCAAAAATAATATCAACAGTAGTACAAAGATAACTAATAATTAACGGAGTTTATTGCCATTAACATACAAACTTTTCAAACTATTATTTTTAACACAAACTTTTTGTAGTTGTTGTTTACCAAATTTAGTAATATTAGTACATTTAATAAGATGCAGTGATTGTAATGTTCTATTATTAGTGATAAGATGAGAGAGATGAGGTACATCTTTATCACTAATGTTCTTGTCATCATACAAGTATAAATACTTAATTATTTTATTATTAATTAGATTTGTTGTTAGTAACTGGTAGGTATCTGGTAAGAGAGGTGAAGAGGAAAGAAATAGACCCTCCAATGTTTTGTTACAAGTTACTACTTGTATTAGTTGACTGACACAGTTACTATCAAGATGAGTGTCCATTATATAAAGACTCTCCACTTGACATTCATTAATATCAGTTAATAGTGCTAGTAAACTTTGAGGAGATAATGAATTGAGTCTAATCCACCATGTTGTGTGTTGACGTGTCTTTAATTGACGCATCACCTCTCTACATTCTGCAACAGTAGATGAAGTAAGTGTAACACTATCACTAGTCCACTTAACATTTTCAGTGTCTCCTAAAATAAAACATAATTACTAAATAATATTTTCACATACAACAATGGATTTACACACACTCTAACATGCTCAACTACAACTATGCCTAAAAAAGAAACAGCCATTGGCAGGAGAGTTATCAAAAATGTTAATGCCTTTTTTTCATTAATGCCAATGCAATCAATGCATATGCACTATCTTCATATGTCCATGTTCAAAGATGTTTTTATGCAATTTTGAGAACATGAAGAAAATATGGAACCATCTAACACTATAATTATTTGACCAGCACACTCTTGCAACAAGATACAATATAGCAGCACTATAATGCTACCAAAACATCTTTATCAGCAAACTTCATGAACTAGAACAATTAGGTGGACACTGTAAAGCCCATGATGCCATCACGCAATATCCATCTAAAATGTCTTTACTTGTTAAAAGGAAAGTGTCTCTAAATCACAATTATAAGCACAAACAAAAGTTTTATAAATATGTAAAATTTTGCAGAGGCTGTTTTGAAGATGATAATGATAGTTCTGAAACTGTTGAATGTATGTAGTGTGAGTCCTGTCTATTTTGAATGTATCTTACATGTAATATTTCAAACTAAATGCAGTCCCTAATAACTACATTTGACAATTCTATGATTACTACATAGCATGGTTGTCTGTTTGCTTCAAAATAATTGTGTTGATTTTGTATAGCTAAAATGAAATATCATCACGTAATGTAAACTTCAAAGCTCAACAGTGAATGCCCTTGTCTTCTACAACGTACTATGTGACACAATATAGTCTTGAAATTGTACACTTAATTCCTCTATCCTGTGGACATTATGTCAGTGGGAGCCCTAGCTATTGATATCAAGAGTAATTATTTCTGCATCATGTGATAATGTCTCTGTTATTGACTTCTTGTTTTGTAGTTGATTTATTATTATTTTGTTTGTTGCGTAAATTAATGTAGGTCAAATACTACTATAATTGTATGTATATAATAATATATAAATATATATATATATATATATATATATATAATATAATATATACATACAAACATACATATTTACATGCATACATACATACATACATATATACATACTTACATATATATATATATATGCATAGAAGTAAAGTTAAAGATAAATTAGACCACATTAATTGGTACATATGATCCACTATAGTTTACTGAGAATTGTTTGATAATTAAAATTTTATCATACTTAGCCATTGGTGATATAAGCATTTCTTGAGTAATAATTCTTTCCCAAAGTTAACAACAGGTGTGGTGATAAAATAGACTTATGTTTTCATGTATTTCTTGTATGTTAAATTGATGAGCTATCATTTGTTGTAGGAGCGTGCTACAAGCCAGTACATACTTAACAATGTTCACATTGTAGTTTAATCACATGTTTTAAACATTACTAAAGTTATAATTGAAGCTTACTTGGTAGCTCTTTATCATTTGATGATTTCTTTTCGCTGTCCTCCTCATCTGTACCTTTTGATGTTAAATGAGTGATGAATTCATCTTTCTCAGTTAATTGAAAATTTAGTGAACTAATTATCTCCTGTAATTTTATAATCTCTTGTTTTCTGTCAGTAGCTACACAATACACAATATTGTACATTTTGAGTTGCTTTATAATACCTTCTCTTTCTTGGACGGTAGAAGTAAGACTTTTTAGTGTTTTCATCTTGTCATTCAGCTCATATGCTTCCATGTATAAAATATGAAGCAAAACAACATTGTGTAAATGCACTTTTATAAAGAACATGTGTACCTATACCTTCTTCTTCGCTGTCAAGTATTTCCCCAAGTTTTTGACTAACAATTGGATGTCTAGTTTTAAGGATATCTCTCACCTCTAATATCTGAGACCTCAGATCTGTAACAAATAAAATAAAAGCTGTACAGGTCATCAATATACCTTTTATGTTGTCTGTTAAATGAACATTTCTTTCCTCTTTCTCTCTTAGTTGTAAAGTAAGAGAAGTTATTATCTCTTGTAATGATTGTAGCTCCTTCTGTAATTCTGTAGAATACAAAGAACATGTATAGCATATGTACATCAATATTAGATTAGACATAATAATTACATATAATAACAGGAGCATGTAATCAGAAAAGACAGGAAATAGAAGGAGCATGAAATCCCATGGAGTTTATAAAATCGAAGGAATAGAGCTCTTGTGAGTATTGTTATTATATTTAGATCAAAACCTTAATCAGTATTTATAGTATATAATCATATATGGTATGTAGTACTGACAGCACTGGCGGATCCAGGGGGGTGCCTGGGGTGCACAGGCACCCCCTTTTTTATTCTATAATAGTTTTCATGGCAATCATAAAGTCACACCTTATGGTATATAATTGTTACTTTAAGTATATTCATAGCAACCACGCCTTGCAATTAAAAGGGTGTGCTATGAATAATAAATTATGAATATTTATTAGGTTTGTGCAACCCCTATTTCTGTACTCTGGATATGCCAGTGACTGACAGTACTATAACTCACCCTGTTTATGTCTAGTTAACTTCTCTATTTCTAAGGTCTTTGCCTTACTCATTTTTTCTGATAGCTTCAGCTTTTCTGTTTACGTTATGTATATAGTTATATCTCAATTAATGTACATGTACCTGATAATGTGTCAGCTGATGATTGATCTTGTGGTCCCTTTTTCTCTACATTGAGTGCTATATATTATAATAATAAAACATACATGTATAGTACAGTGTTCATTTTAATTTGCTACCCAGTGAAAAGACATCTAACTATACAGAGCTATGTATGTAGCCTGAGTGTAAACTAGTAGCTTTGTAGGTGATGTTCATTGCAGTAACAGTTTGTATTCTGAACAAATACAACTGTTGCTGACTTGCTGCACAACTATAAAACAATGAATCATTGCTTATTTATTGAAGTATCAACCAAACTCTGAACTAGTAAACCTAAACTCTAAACCTTTAAACGTTAACAAAAATAAAATTAATTAAAACAAGATTAAATGAATTTAGACAATACATATTATATTATCTTAAGTATATCTTGTTTATTTATACTCACGCTGTCTCTTTGGTGGTGTTTCATCTTCCAAATTATGATCACCTTTTCTTTTCACACCACTGCTAGCATAAAAGGTTTCCATATGATATACTGGTTCATGTTCAATAGGATCTTCCATATACTTTATACTGGATGATGATGACTGCATAACAATTGACTCACATGATTCCATGTCAAAAGATTCTATTTCCATTTATAAGCAAATATTCAAATCAATTATTGCATTGTTTGACAACACAATGTAGTATAGGTCTAAGTACATATGCATAAAACAACTAACTTTGCTTTGTCTTCTCTCTCTCTAAAAGACTATTAAGAGCATCCTCTTTTTCTTGCAGCAACTTAACAAGTAGAGATACTTCTGGTTTCTCAGAATATGATCTAATATAGGTCATAGAGTGAGAATACATTCAAAATATAACTCACAACACAGTCACTAGACCAACATTAACTTTGTAAGATTGGCTTGACTTGTCCCAGTCAATTAAAGTAAACAGCTTGGATTCAGGAGAGATTTTCTCCAATACTACTGTGGGAAGACTAAATACTAATTCAATACATCCTTCATTGTAATTCTCAAAATGTAACAGTGTACTAGTTTCAAAGCCCAGTAGTTTAGCAAGGTTACGTTGAACAGCTTTCACGTCTTCTCCAGTTATTATGACATCTGCAGATACTTTGAGAACTAGCTTGGTACATTGAGACAGATTGTGGGAAGGAACACAAGGTATCTCAAAAATGGAGCGTTTCAAATATGGAATGAGATCACTATCTATGTATTTCTTCAAACACTCTTTTTCAGATTCATTTCCCAAAATCTTAACTATAACTTGAAGTAATTCATAGTTGAACCACGTGCAGTGTTTGGACAATTCAAGAAAAACATCAGAAACCCCGTCATCTCTTCTAAAATCAAACACAATTGGTTGGTGTTTACCCTTTTCTGAAGTGCAATAACTATGTACAATAGACTTAATAATCTTTGGGTCAACTTCACGCTTGACAAATGATTGTATAAGTTGAGCAACAAAGACAGTATAAGCTTCACGTACATCACGATTGTCATCCATTAGCTGGTTTCTCACTGCCTCTTTTTCACTATCTAGTAAATCTTTCCAGCTTGGGTAACGATTTGCTGCTTTCTCTGGAGCAAGGTGAAATGTTGTTGTTTGTGGCAATGATATCATTCTCTTTGAAAGATATTTAAGTATAGATTCAGCTACAAATAGATCTTCCAGTTTCAGGAAAGCTTTCACTAATTCTTTGTAAGTAGCTGTGCTGCCATTTGTTCTTTTCCATGCCCACAACACCTCATTCTTCTTTTGTACATCACTTTTATCACTTTGTGAAATACTATGCACTTTTTCACTTGATAAATTGAGGCAATGACCAACTGGTATATAGTCATTCATATGTTGTGAGACCTCAATGAAAACTCCATCATCACACTCTTTATCTACTTGTTCATATGATAGACCATACTGACTCAATTGACTTGAAAGATCTAATATTAATATATATTACAATACACACAAGAAATTTAAAGGATACTTAATAATTTTAAAACGATCATATTTACTTGTTATAGGAAAGTTATGGAATACATTACAAATGGGATGGGTCAAATCAGTGAAATGGAGTACTGGATGATTGTTGAGTACAATATAATATATTAAGTTCTGTTTGCTTTCACTTGCTTATTTTAATTTAACCTTAATAGCTATACTGCTTGCTAATTTTGATATTATTGAATTCTCTCATTCTTGTGGTTCTTATGATAACATTCATTAAAATTATGATTGGAATTTTCTAAATATTTTTTTAAAACCACAATATATTCATGTGTAAAATCTCTCATGTCAAATAAATTCTTTCTGTAAAGTCAATATGAATTGAGTAGAGTCTATTAAGTTAAACCATATCTACTACACTGTGAACAGTAGATACTATATATTTGCAGCTTATATAAGTAAACTTGCCATCATAATTTGTTATCAAACTGATGCGATCCTCTAAACGCTGAACTCTAAACTACACTCTAAAGCATTAGAGCAAACTACAGATTAGTAGTTTATCAATGATAATTGTTCCAGTCTGGTCAGGTCAAATAAAGTCTACTTAATGAATTAGGTAATACCTTGAGCTAGACCTTTGATGTATGTAAAGGTCACAATTAATTAAATTTTTATACACCAATAACATTCTAGTACACAGCATTTTGGTAGCATTGGTGGGAGGACATAGTTGTTGTGGGTGTCTATATAGCTTGCTTATCATAATTTGTTAAAATTTTGATATGCCTTTTGTTACACTCTCCTTGCAACAAAGAAAAGAAGGGTCTAACGAAATAGGCTAAATATGTGGGTGTTCAATTTTTCCTTATCTAATGTTTTTTTCCTTATTTGTTAGTACAGGCTGTAATGTAGCACATGGCTCATTGGGAGTTTCTTCTACTGCATATCACAATAACTTTTTTATACACTTACCAATGACAGGAATGTGATCTTTTAACTTTTTCTCATATTGTAGAGCTAGACACATTTGACCAACTGCTTCCATCTTCAGTGTGTCCAGAACTTGTTTCCTAGTAGCATGAGGTTTTGTATCAAGCCACAATTCATACATCTTTGATACTTTGTAAGGAGCAGGTTTGAATAAATCTTCAATTTCATTTAGCTTTTTGACATCAAGTTCAAGTTGTGTTCCCATTATATACCAGTTAGTACTAATAGGAACATGTTTACATAACTCAGCTAAAGTTGGTTTGCCATTTAATATCTCATCAAATGAATTATCTTCTGCAGTAGCCATTTTAATCAAGACCTTTTTACCAAAAATTTTTTTTAGGCTACTGTAATTGTTGTAGTAACTCCGGTCTTGGAAACCTGTCATATGACATCTGTCATAACAATAAACAGGATATTGTTGATAAAGTAATATAACAAAAGCCATATCCAACCCAATGACTTTACTGGGGCCTCCATAACCAGTAGCAAGTATTTGATCTACACATGTACTGTCATATAGCTCCATCACCTGAACATGAATCAGCTACCAAATTGAAAAGACAGATGGTTACATATATTTGAACAATTTATAAATTAACCCTGTCTATTTTCTAAATGTCAAAATATGTTCAAAGAAATAATTATATCCAATTAACAAATAAATAATTGCAAATAACAGACACATAAAACATGTGTACAATAAAAGTCATGTGACAATGATATACACATAAATGATCAATATCCATTAAGTAATCCAATGTTAATTAACAAGTCAATGTTTAAAGTTATATAAATTGCATGCAGTGATGCTACAGTTGATCAAAGGTCACTATGATGATTGTCTAAACTGCTTGAGATTATTGTCATTTAAACATGTATCAATGAAATCAAGTTATTGCTACTATAATATAACTGTATTATGTCTTGTTTATAACTGCCGTCCTAAAACATGAACAATGATGCAATCATAGCTTTCATAATGGCACAATTTACCAGCAATATCTGCATTTTCAGAAACTAACTGTATATCAATATGATATATACAAACACTATTAGTGTCTTTGATGTGCAGACTACTAATAGCTGTAATCAAATGCCTCCCTGAGCATAGTGTCTGCAGTAGTTTCGCACTGTTGTGTGTTAATACTGCGTAATAGGAATCTAACGCCAGAAGGTTACTTCAAATAAAAATGTTTTTAATAGGTACAAGTAAAAAATCATATTAGAACTGACCACTTAATACATACTTCATAGTGAAATTAAGATAATCACTCTTAGTTTACATTATCATGTGTCAAGATTACATATTTCACTTCTCCAGTAGTACCAGACTATAATATTCAATAATATAAAGAATAATCTCTAATAATTGTATGCTGTTCATCTAATTGTACAACAAGTAGATACACATTCATTCGGTTTCTAAACTGATATTTATCTTCTATTATTTTTATCAGTCATATCAATACTGAGTTTTAAGAACTCATTCCACTATAGTATATATAACAAAGTAAATGAACTGTTAAAGAATGATATCATACTGACCTCATAGGCATTAGAATAGTCCTCAGTAAGTTTACCATTGTACTTAACTATAGCTTCAAGATAAGTGAGTTGATCAAGATACCACAGAGAACAAGTATGTAATGTCAAGACTTTTGGAAATAGACCTTGAAGACTTTTGTAGTTGAACATCATAATCTACTACAACAATATTAGCTTTGCAAGTATGTACAAGATGCTGACATGTTTTGGAAACATTGGTATAAAAAATCCCAACTGATATATCTCTATGTGATAAAAATATATATGCATTATTTAATGCTATATGTCTTATCCGGCAAAGATTGCTGCTAAATAGGAAATACTCCATATTTCTGAAGAGTTGTATCTTACTATGACAACACTATGATATTGTAAGTTATACAAACAAAATATCGTAAAATTAATGTAGAAATAAAATTTCAATGTAATATTAATAAACCAAGAAATAGAATATGTTTGAATATACCAGCAGACATCATTAAATTAGATTTTACACACACACACACACACACACACATCTAGAAATGATTTAGCTGCTCTAATACAGAGATTATAATACTGAGAGTATGTGGTCTTATTCCAAGTGTCCCATCTTTAGTACAAGAGCAGCAAAGTCAGGATAGTCATCTTGAATTTTACAGAAAATTTATAATATAGGCTACAGCTTTATCTTACATAAGATGTACTATATTAACAGTCCCACATCTAACTAATATATACCTAGACAAAGAACTCCAGCATCATCATGACAGTTACAGTTGTACAATATGGTGTTGCTATGTGAACAGTTGACAAGATGTTGCTCAGTACCAACCAGATGGCTGGTATCAAATGTCTTCCTAGCATGGAAGAACATTACAAATAGTACTAACTGAGGTACCTGCTCCTTATTAGAGAAGGTGCACTTGTAACATGAGTTATGTTGTCCTTATGAGACATCTAACTGAAGGCTCCCTTCCTAGTATATATACGGCAGTAAAATATATACTATGAGCAAAATTAGGCAGAAAAGGACTGTGAACAGATCACATGATTGTATTGACCCTTGATACCGTTGAAGCACTATCAACATTTTTAGTTCTCACCATGTCTTTAATGCGAAAGCCTTGGGTATAATCTCTTTCTGGACTCTTTAATATCTTCCTAGAATTGTTACCTCTCTGTCATTGACGTAACTCGGTTACCAAGTCTGTCTGAATCAGGATATAATTTTCAGGCAATAATTGCATAGCACCAGCTGTCATTTCATGATCAGGTGAGTCTGTGTTACCAATAGTGACTTTGTCTACTCTTTACCAGAGTGTATTTACTTGTTAAAAGTGATATAAAGGTATAAAAAGAAGCTTGACTCATGAAGATCATCATAATAAGTGTACTATTCCTGATATGTTTGGTCATTTGGTACCTTTGTGGTCTTTAATTGGTCGTTGAAGAACAATTTTTATGTCCCTCCCATCCCAATCTAAAACACTATCCATTGTTATAATGAACCACATTTTGTTGTGAATATAATAGTTGATAATTACATGAGTGTAGTTGTGTATGTCATGTTAACATCTTGTTTTATTGTAACATTTGATAGTCTCTTGTCAACAGGTATGACTTGGAAGTTATGACTTTCCTTTTACCAGAAATCAAATTCAAATGCAGTTGAACACATCGTTTCATCAAAAGTCTCAACACATCTTGAATTATTGGTTAATACTCTGGTTTTAACTTTTATCAACTGGAAGAAAGACTAAATGCTACATCAGTCATTTCTCAAGGTATATTTAATAATAATTCATTATTACTTAGTTTAATGTAACATACATGTATATAACATAAGGTGGATCAAACTTTATATATGAGAAATATTTTTAAAATATAATTTTTTAAGTTCAGGTTAATACAGTAAATGTTATTATACATTCAAAAAAGTTTGCATTGACTTTTGATATAAGTCTTAAAGGTACAAGCTTAACTTTTTGATCAGTATTAAGTATAACATTAGCAAATGTAGAGCTAATAGTACATCATGTGAATAAAGAATCAAAGCACTGTGTCAGAAGTCTAGATGATGGAATTCAATTTTTTATACAATTACTTATGACAATGGTTGTTTTTCTCATCATAGTATTATCAACAACTTGAAACACTTTTTCAGTTCTGGATTATATTTCAACAATTTTAATAGTTGCAAGTTGTTAGGCAATATGATACATAAGTATATTGTGATATTTCAATAAACATGCTTATATTAAGAACTCATTGGCAAAGATAAGTTGAAATGTTCTTTGCCTCTTTACTCAGCATACACAGCCTAAATGATTGTATAGAAGTATAAAGCTTATCATATAAACTATAATGCTCTAACACAACAGAGCATCAAGCTTCTTTAAAACACCTCTAAGACTTTAATTATTTCTGTGTACATAGCATAATCATAGAGGTAGACGGTACAACATTGTCATCACTACAACATCATTTAGATGAGAATACATTCCACTACCCAAACGGTTTAGGTCATTATCTTGATGATGACATTATTTGTTATTGATAATTATAAGTACATTCATGTACTATTGTAGATCATGAAATGTTCACATTGCAATAGTTTCATGTAAAACTAAACATGTTGAACAAAATTGGTGAATATGAATATTTATTAACTTCTAATATTTTGGCACATGTAACACATTGAGCACTATTGAAGAGTATGGATTTTATTAGAAAAAAATGCAATGATGCATTAACACTATGATCGTTAATGTGTTTGCCAATTTTAGCTTGAATATCTGAACTGTATAGCTGGAAAGGACAATAATCTCTTTTTGTCTACCAATGTTGTATCAGTTAGTGATTAAGTTGTTTTGTTATGTTGACCAAAAATAAACTAAAGTATCAATAGTAAGACCAGAGAAAGAAGCTTTTGTTTTTTTTTTTCCAAATACATAGCTGGGTTGTTGTCCTTTGTTGACTTCAGTAAAGTCAACTAACAACTTTCTAGTTATGAAGATATAATTGTACAAACTTACCATTTATATTCCATACTATATACTGAAGTATATGTTAGTTTGAAGATAATAAAAGTATAGAAGCTATTGTGTCAGATGACTTAAATTTCTAAAGGAGATGTTATGTGTCCAATTTAAAGTGTCCATAAAGCAACTTCACTCAATATAAAGCTTGATTACATACCTCATTTAAACTTGTATAGTAAAATATTTGACTGACCAACTAAATTACTCCATATATAAACCTATTTTAGTTAGTGATATCTTGTGTTTCTTGATCTGATGAACTTATCTCAGAAGTAACATCCACTTGGTCATTTGGTTTTCATTGAGGTAGTTTGTCATATGATGGTAACTCTCGTTAGGTAGCTAGTACTCCTGAAGCATTTGACTTAACTTTAATCACTTTAATCTGACAACATAACTGTACCATATGAGACTATAGATGTAAACAGATTATCAGACATAATAACAATTTCTAGTAATTTTTACCTTTCATGGGCTTAATTAATTTATTAACCCTTTTTGCGCATGCGCATAAAGCAAGTATTACTGCCAACGCACGAGTATTTTCAGGGTTGGAGTGGTTGCATTTCAGCTCTTGTATCAGGGGCATAGGAAGATGAAAATGACTAGGGGGGCCCAAGACCAAGCTAATCTCAGAGTAGCTACAAGTATAGCTATTTGAGAAGTTCTTAAGAGTGCACTTTAGAGACAGATAAAAATACAACAAAGTCAAAAGTTACCAAAGTAATGCTTTCTACGACTATTCACAGACACAAAATCTCTAGCTATTTTATATAAATCAAGTGAGTCTGTTAAGTCTTGGTGAATATACATCAAAAAGAGATTATTAACCTATAACTTGTCATAGTGTTTCTCAAGAATGTCTTCAAGTGGCGAAGTGAAGAGAATGAGCGCTCAGCTGTAGATGTAGTTACAGGAAATGTCAAGTATAGCTTCAGAAGTTTGTCAACTTCCAGGAGCATTCCTTTATATATATGGCTTTCATTCATAGCTTGAACAATAGTACGAATGTTGGTAACTTTATTTACACTCAAAGAACTTGTCTTGATGAAATCTGGGAGCATAGATAACTGTATCTTTAGCCTTTCTATGTCAAAGTCCAGCTTTAGATATGTTTCCAACTCCTCACTGATTGATGATTGGTTGTTTTCATTGGCATATTCAATGAGACTTGTTTCAATATTGTTGATGATCCTCATGTCCTCTTGGATAAGCCTCCTTTCGACCTCACCAGCCGCTAGTTCACACACTTCAAAATACATATGACGATGTCTATCTCTTGGAGTTTTGTATGCATGAGGACTTGAACCATCATCAAATTGCTTGGGCCTCTTCCTTTGACGGGGGAGAGTTGGTTCTGTTGTTAGACTGCCACTGTCAGATACTATGGCATTGTAAAAAGCATCAAACTTTGCTTCACTTCTTAGGGACCATAGATGCGCAGTAAGAAGCTCAGCACCATGAACTGCCTCTTGAACACTGATATCTGTTGCCTGTAAATTAATCGATAATTGCTCTGCAGATGAGAATATTAGATAGGCAAGTTTGAGGCCAAAAAACGTATCAAAATCTTCCATTTTTAGGGCCATTCCACTGGCCTTAGCCGCATATTCATCATGCCCGCGACTGATTTCCTCTAATGCACTCTGAATAATGCTATAGTTGCTCAATATGCTTGCGAATGATGTATGCCGCACTGTCCATCGTGTTGGACACAACATTCTCAAAGTCGGTGTCACCTCACCTGTGTTTATACTCACTTCCTTTCTTAAGCTGTTAAACAAAGTAAGCCTCTTAGAGGAGAACTTGAATAGTTGTGCTAGGTCATAAAAAGTCATGACATCTCCGATCAGCTCACAATTGTTTGTTACATCTTTAAGTCAAAGATTAAAACTATGTGTCAGACAATGAACATAGAGTGCCTGAACTCCTTTTCTAATGCCACTCATGTTGGCTGCCCCGTCATAGGCCTGCCCTCGACATTGATTGATTGGCAGTGAACACCTGATTAAGATATCTTTCTCCGCTTGAAAAATAGTTTCTGCCAGAGTGTTTGGCAGTTGAAGAAGGCCAATTGTGTGTTCATTAATACAATAGCAGTTGTCTACCCACCTTACTGAGACTGACATTTGTTATGAGCTATATCTGTAGCTTCATCTACAATAATTGAATACCACAAAGAAGTACAAACTTCAGCTAAAATTTTGCGCAAAACACACTGGCCCATAGAAGTGATTACTTCATTTATAATTTCTGGGGAAATGTACTGCTTTTTCTCTAGCCAAGAAATCATTTGTGAGCTATCCTTTGCCTGCAGTAGAAGTAGCTGATAGAGATTACCACTAAAGGCTTCTACATCCTCTTTATGGCCACGAAAAGGTAGTCCTTGCATTGCAAGAAACTAAACAGCATGGAGAAGTTTAATGAACATTAATTGATGGTGATTTTGGTCACTGCTGAGCTGAGCACTTAGCTGAGCATCTATGCCAACACCTTTATTCTTAGCCGTTAGCTTTAGAATAGAACTTTATGCATACTACTTGATTCATGTATTCGAAATGAGGTAAGGCATTCTTTCAGTTTGAGAAGCCACCATCAACAAACACTGTCTGATGAAAAATTGATCGATTCTTCTCTGAGAGTCGGCCATACTCACAATGTAGAATATCTAATTTAGCGCAATGGCGAAATATTAAAATAGTGCTATTCCGAATTAGTGCGCACTGATGCTAAAACTGTAGGTACCGTAGGTCGGGACGAGTATGACTTTGCTGGCTGGTAAGCATAGCTAGGCGTTAACCTACGTACTTATTATCAGTTATAGATCCTTCATCTTGCCGTTAGTGGTCGAGTAGTAGTTGCATGTCATTGTGTGTGAGTGCTGTACGTGACTATGGCAAACCGCGACCAAAAAAGTGGGGGGCCTGTCACGGAATATCTGGACCCCTGAAATAATTGTTCCCCCGGAACAATTATTTCAAAGTTTTAAATGAAAGGAAACGGCCGCCTTTGAAATGTAGTGACCCCTTTATATATTTCACACTTTTTTCAAGTTCTCTGTCAGATGCCAGTAACATATCATTGAGCGACCATAAAATGGCATGCTTGAGCGCTTGGTGTTACAGTAGATCTACTGGACGAACGGAGCATGGACTCAGAAAGTGAAATCAGTACCACTGAACCCGAAGACCTGATTTTAGATCTAGCCATCCATTATGCTGTACATCGCAGCTATCCACCAGGGTTGTCAAAAGAGAGAAAGAGAGCAGTTAGAAAACGAGCTTCTACTCTCACTGTTGACAAAGGAGAAGTCTTTTTGAAAATGAAGGGTCGCCAGGTAAAACTTGTGACTTCTATTGAAGACCAACGCAGAATCCTTGAGTCATGCCATTCAGATCCCACCTCTGGTCACTTTGGCATAACAAAAACGTGGAGAAGAGTTGCTGAGCGATTTTACTGGCGAGGAATGTCTAAGGAAGTAAAGGAGTTAGTAAGTTCTGTCACCATGAAGTTGTCAGTTTCTCTGTCATCTGTAGGTAAAGTACTGCTCTGTTTGTCAGCATATGAACAAAAAGCTGACAACTGAACGGCCTGAGTTACATCCAGTGCCTGTGAAATCTGCATGGTACCACTTGGGGATGGACTTTGTGGGTCCAATTAGTCCTCCTAGTAATAATGGGAATCGGTATATCCTGACGGTGTCTGACTATTTCACTAAGTTTGCATGGGCCAAGGCTATGCCAACAAAAGAGGCTATAAATGTAGTCTCAGCACTTAGAGAGGTTAGCATTAATGTAACTCCGTCATAATATAAATTTAATATAATTTATTTTCTACTTTAAATACCTTTTCCTTTCAGCTTTTCTATGTCATGGGCATGCCTTCAGTAATGACAACAGATCAGGGCACAGAATTTCGTAATGATTTAAACAAAGAGCTTATGCAGGTCTTTGGAATAAAGCATCGCTTCACAACTGCCTATCACCCACAAGCCAATGGCCTTGATGAGAGGCTAAACCAGACCTTAATAAACAGCTTGGCAAAGTTTGCACAGGAGAATCGTAATATGTGGGATGATAAATTGCAGGAGGTTGTGTATGCATATAACACAGCTGTGCAAGAATCCACAAAACACACACCATTTGAGGCCATGTTTGGAAGAGTTGCTCGCCTTCCTGTTGACTTTAATGTTGCCACCTTCTATGATGCTGATGCGAAAGTGAAGATATACCAAGATGCACAAGAACAGGATAGTTTTGAACATGGTACAAAGCGTCAAAGAACTGCAGAAGTTATTGAAGAAAACATCAAACAAGCACAACAAAAACAAAAGGAACACTATGACTTGAAACATGGTGCTGCGTCTTGTTTCAACACTGGCTCTTTGGTCCTAAAAAAGGACTTCACTAGGAAAAAGCGCAAGGGTGGAAAACTTGACTATTGCTGGCAAGGCCCATTTGTAATTATTGCATCACTTGGTAAAGGGCTTTTCAAGTTAAAGGAACTAAATGGGGAGAAGGTTAGCTATATAATTCTATGTGAGCTATATTGAGAGAGCTAGTACATGCATGCATGCTTGCACAGTTATATCAATTTACTTGTACTGTATACTTTTAGGTTGTACAACAAGTTAACGGGTTTCACTTAAAGAGATACTTTCTGAATAAGAATGATGAGAATACATGTCCCCAAAGAGTTGATGATAGTGATGGAGACCAGGAACCAAATGAGGTACATATATGCAGGCAAAACGTATTTTATGTCTTGATCCTTCATTTGTATAGAACCAATATAGAATAGATGACTCCATACCTCCACTGCCTCCAAGAATTACACATATACTGCCATTTTCACAACAGGATGTGAGCTTTCCTTCACCTACATCATACAAATTGAATGTAGCAATTCTTGATCATTCACCAGGAGTCAGTGCATTCAGTACTCCAATTAAACAAGCTGGGTTCATTCCAGAATTTTCCCCGTATGATCTGCCATCTCCAATATTGACATCCACACCTCCAAGACCACCTCCACTCACTAAGCAGCTTCCATCCACTCCTCCAAGACGACCTCCACTCACTCCATCCATTCCAACGAAACCACTGACACTTACTCCTAAATCTATCATATCCTCATCTCCTGCAAGACCACCTCCACTTACTAAGCAGCTTTCTATACCATCTACACCCACTAGAAAGCTGCGTACTAACTACAAAGCAAAAGCACTGGCTTGCAAGTTGAGGCAACAGGCAAGATCACTGCAAGAACCAGAGACTATAGTCATCAATGTGGACAGCCATAATTTGTCTTCTCAAGAACATGAGAAACATTGGGTAGATGGTCTTACAAAAAGTGATCAAGCAGTACTTGTTAATAATGGCTGGCTGACAGACAAGATCATCAATGAAGCTCAAAGTTTACTGAAGAAGAAATACCCCTATGTTAATGGACTTCAGGATGTGACACTAGGACTTACTTTGTCATTTGCTATACAAACAGAGGAGTTTGTTCAAATTTTACATACTGGACATGCCCACTGGGTAACAGTTTCCAACATTGGTTGCAAAGATGGGGAAATCAACATCTTCGATAGCTATCCCCCAGTCACTACAACACACCTACTAGACCAGATTGCAGCACTGCTTGCAACTCCAAGATCTACCATCAATATTAGATATATGGACACCCAACTGCAGTATGGTTCAACAGACTGTGGCATCTTCGCCATTGCATTTGCTGCAACCCTAGCAAGTGGGGATCAACCTGGGGCTTTCCATTTTGATCAGCCACAAATCCGAAAGCACTTGATACACTGTCTAGAAACACAGTGTCTCTCAGACTTTCCAGTTCAGCGAAGAAGGAGAAGAGGAAATGTAGTTAAGCATTCATATGCTCTGTACATCTACTGTTCCTGTAGAATGCCTGAACGTCCAGGATGTACAATGGTGCAGTGCTCTACCTGTGGAGAGTGGTTCCATGTTGGTGTATGTGTGACTATACCCACTGAAATTTTAGACTCATCTACAAAGTGGTCCTGTAACAAGTGTATTTAGTATAGTGTCAACACATTGCAACATAGAGATTATTAATTATTCATGGTGGTCTTTATGTTTTAGTTTTGTTGAAATATTAGTTCCAGGGGGGGCAATATATTATGAAAAAGAAGGACCTAGGGGGGATTTATTATTTCAGAGAGGGTCCATATATTTCAACATGCCACTGAAATATAAGTTCCAGGGGGATCAAATATTGCAAAATATTAGGACCGGGGGGAACAAATTAAGGGGGAACCAATTTTTTGTGACAGGCCCTGGCCCCTGTGCCCCCCCGTTCCTACGCCCCTGCTGTATCATCTCTAAAGTGTCTCCTAGAAGTTTAGCTGTTTCAAGTTTTGCTTCAATATGGATACCTGGATGTTTTGTTCTTCTTATGATTGGTATATTCGTCGTCTAAAAGGTAAGCATTATGTTATAACTACGCACACATTGTAAATGACGTATAAAGCGTCTTTCAAGAGTTTCCATGTTTTTTTTTTTGAAATAGACTTAGATGATAGTAGGAATGAGTGGAATGTTCCTTATTTCTTCGTTGCAGTGTTTTTGCGTTGTAGTACTAGTTCTTTGAGTGGGCGTGGCCTTCTGTTCCTGGAATGTACTTATATTGTGGTTGTAAAATAGAGCAATTAGGCATTTTTGAGGATAGTGAAATAGGTGATCACTTGCTACAGTGTAAGGTTATTAGATGAACAAAAAGCTTCAGCCTTAGTATGTTGCTTTTGTCAGTAGCAAGACATATGAAGCTTCTAGTATGATGTATCATAATTACAAACCACAATTGCAAGACAATAGTTATACAATGCAATACAACACAGTACAAACAGTGACAAGTAAGTAATATTTATATAGTTTATTTATGCAGCTAAATGATAATTATTAAGTTCGTGGTAACGTTCAAAACAAATGTCAGGGTGTAACGGTGGATTGTGTGTACATGTTTTACAAAAAAAGATAGTGTCATGTCTTTGTCCTTTTTTAGAATTGTTGCATACAATACACCTACGTTTTGACTTTCCTCGTTCAATATAATGACCTCCCTCGAATTTCTCCTCCAACCTGGTGGCCGCATGAGCTGTCGTCTTACATCTCCTACAAGCAACCCCTCACACAATGCAACTACCAGCTTACGTCGATAGTCAGAATGTGACAAATGATTTGAGGAAGTTGCCTTATAGAGGATATAAGAATTCACAAGGCTGACCTCCAGCAATCAGAACATGAGCTTCCTCCACCACTTGATACTCCTCCTTCCAAATGAATAGTAACATCCATACTGATCAGCTATATCAACTCCACCCATGCTCTGGTTGTACTTGTCAACAACCAGAGGTTTCTTCCTGGTTTCTCCACGGCGACCTTGAACTGTCGTCATTGACCCCTGATAGACAGTGGAGATCATTACTGTTGGCTTCCCTTTGTCCCTCCATGCCAACACCAATTTCTTTTCATCTCTCCATGCCTTAGTTTCTCCCTTGTTTAATTTGAAACTTTTGCCTCTTACCATACTTGGAAGCTGTTGCCGAGTCCTAACTAATGTCCCAGTGTAACCAGTGTTACACCTCTCTAGCTCATCAACCAAAGGGACACTAGAATAGAGCCGGTCAGAATAGATATGATAACCCTTGTGAAGATAATTTTCAACAAGAGCCAACACTATCTGGGTGAGGCTTGGGAGTTCAGGGTTACAATTTGACAGATATATGTCCTTTGTCTCACCTCCAGTGTATGGGATTATATTGAGAATAAACCCTGTAGCACTATCAGCAAGAACAAAGGACTTGAGGCCCCATTTAATCGGTTTCAGTGGACAATATTGGCAGAAACCAACCCTACCCTTGAAACCAACCATTGTTACATCCACTGAAATATCACGTCCAGGGTTGAAAACACTCTGGAATGTTGTAAGCAGTTGATCGAGAACAGGCTTAGCTTTGTCAATTTGTCGTAGTCTTGTTGATGTTGTGTCTTCTCATAAATGTAACATCCAGAAGATCTCTTCGAATCTGTTAAAATTCTGCTTTTCATAAACATTGAGTTTGACTTCTTCATAGTTTGTATTAAATTCAGTTCTTATCTAGTGATGTGAGCTTTAGCTTCTACAATATTGTAATGACAGATAATGGTCACTAAGTAACAGTATTAGATAAACACAAATAACATTACACAAACACAAATAACATTTCCTAATTGTAACTGATGACTGCCTTAGACATAGTTTCTTTCATTTTAGCAGGTACCGCTTAACTAATGTTTGTGAGCCTTTAAAATTAACATTAAACATAAGTAAACTTGAAGCAAACAAAGGTTTGTACTTCCTTACTTAGTCTAAAAACCTTATTGAAGACAGTAATTTATTATAATAGAAGCACTTAGAATTATGTATCATTTTAAGGGAGCACTTACCTCGAAACCTTAATAGGGAGACATTAACAGATGTAGCCATACTTTCAGCACAATTCATATCATAGCATTTATGTAAGTTAGCAAGATGATGATGAATTGATACTTCCCTTCAAGTCAATACATTCAAGAACTTAGACAATGATTTGACAGCGAATTCAACATCATCTGGTTTTATGTTAACACAGTAACATATTGCAGGTATTACAAAATTATCTACATCTGAAATCATTGTCTGATCGAGCTTTCTATGATGCACATAAATGCGGGAGTCTATTTACAGTTAAATGTAGTGTAATAAAGCAAATATTTCATCAGAGTACAAAAAAGACAATTCACAAAACCTTCAATGCTGTAGTTTAGTTAAGTAGACATATTCATCAGATCTCTGATGAACCACTCACTTTTGTTTTTCCTATAAGTTAGTAGTTGATCACATTTTTCTGGCGTAGAGAACTGCATGTATAAACTCAAACCTAAAACAGCAATCTATGCAATTTTCACTACACTCAGGGCAGGTTTTATTAAGTAGTCAGAATGACATCTTTGAGTAATATAGTCTTCTCCTGTAGTAAATGACATTGCTACCATTATCTAACAATGGTTCATGATTGATATTATTATGACATCTAACTGTTTGGTATCACAAAGTTTGCCAATGCTTATCAAATAATGACATGGCAACATCATACATGATTTCCTCACAGACTCGGTCATACCTTTCAATATTACAATGCGAAATAATTTAATAAAATGCACAACATAACAATCATGTCTAAGTCAGAAGAGAGGATAACTTAAAGTTCATTGGTGGGATAAAAATTTTGGCGATTTGCACTACCATGTGTCTACAATATATGGTTTTATAATGTATGTAATATAATAGGATGTTTGGCAAGCCAACCTTTCAACTTTTTTTCTGATGTTCTGCAAACACCAACATGTGGTAATTCGTTAATTTGAAATGTGACACTCTCCTGTTGGTCCTATCAAAAACAGTATTATAGTGATAAAAAGTATATTATTATCTGCCATATGCCAGTGTATATAATAATGATCTAGTTGTATTATTTTGCATTTACTAAGTGAACAAAAGATTTCTTTTGCACTGTCCTTCATTTCTGACTCAAGTAGCAAAAAAACATTACAAGGTTTAAAATAACTCACAGCTACACTTCTATTAATGTCATTAATGCACTGGCTGATCCTAGCAAAGGCTGCAGGTTCTTTTCTACATCTATCCTTCCGTGTAAATGATCTGAAATCAGTGCCAACTTCATTTGTGTTTAAAATTTGCTCCCTTAACGAACAATTGATTAAATTTTTCTTGTTTGCAGTCCCTTTTTCATTGAGAAAACTCCCACTTCATTTCCACTATACTAGACTTTGTTAAGATTTCATGACTAATAGTGAACATTCCCTTGCATGATTGTCTTAAGCACTCTTATGTTTTATGATGTGGTTGAGATCGTTTGGCGTCTTGTGTAACAGTAATACAGATGTACAACCTTTGTGTCCTTTTTACTTGATATGATTAAGCAGTTCATTCTTTGTCACAATTAATGTGTACTCAAAAGATTGTGTAATATTATTTGGCTATCCTACATTATTCTTTTTATTTGTTTCTTCAGTAAAGCCTCAATTAGAAACTACTATTTCAGCCATGGTTAGAGGAATATAATGATTGTATTGCAAATGTTCGCTTTAAATAAAATATTGTTATTATAACAAAAAAACAATGACATATATTGTGTTATAATGACAAATTTGTATGTTGTAAAGCATGCTGTTATTGTTTAGACAACAGGTTGCCTTTTTAATTGTACCTTAAGTAAACTATTATTTGCGTCTACTAATTTTAGCGTTTAATGACATATGCACATTTGGCGTTACTAAATTTAGCGTTTTCTCAAAATTGTCATTAATTAATAACTATTAATAATTTTATTTCATAATAAAGTTATACAAGGTCAGTATATCAAACTTCAGGAAAAGGATCTGATGAAGGAAGTGTAACCGATCCATTCATTATTGCGGTTATTTCTGATTTTTCCCAGCCTTTTTTAATAATCTGAGATCCTTTTTCGGAGGTGAAGTGATCATGCAAGCTAATATGCCATTGTGCATGAAGTGGCTTCAGTGTGGTTAAGCGAAAATCAACCTCTATTTCATCAACTTGTTTCCCACTGTCCATCTGAGCTTTCACTGCATTACAATAGTACTTTGAAAATTGATTCTGCATGAATTTCTTTGCTGATCAATTGACAGTTAAATCTAAGGGCTGGAAAAATGTGTCATGTTGGCTGGCACTGAAACTAATTCAATATTAAGTCCCTTCAGCTTATCCTTCACTTTATCTGTCATCTGACCTTTAAACACGTCCCAAATCATAAGAGCTTTCTGTGTCTCTGGTAGCTTCAACTCTGAGCGTTTTGCAACAACATATGGATTGACAATCTTGTCGATGAGCTTAATAGTCTCTAGCTCATTAGACCAATGCTTTGGGTTTTGAGTTACACTGAATTGTGAAGGAAACTCAACTCCTCGTGTGAGGCTAGCCTTTGTTTTTCCTCTATATATTATCTGAAGTGGCAAAAATTCACCAGAAAGAGAAATCACAAAATTCAGTGTAATATCACGCTTGTCAGTCAGGCCCTTTATTGGCACAGACTTGGATCCACGGGCAGCCATTGTTTTTTTGCCTACAGACACATAGGATGATGGTGTCTGATCGGAATTCAAAATGAGTTCTGCTGGGATGTTGTATTTCGTTTTTACTTCCAGTATATCACCGAGGTATTGCCTTTTGCATTCTTCATAAAGACCTCGAGGCACAGGAGGACGTGAAGTAGTACCCATTTGTCTGGATAATCCCATTCGCCTATACAGTGAGTAAACCCATGAGCGAAACATGTTGAATCGGGCTAATTGCTGCTGATCTGGGTTGGTATCTATCAATGCCTTAGCACATGCTCGAATGACGTGAATATTGATAATACCTCCTCTATTTCTTACAGCCAGAAGAAACTTGATCAATTTATTGTCAAGTTCTAACATGTAAGGAGGACGTCCTCTTGGCTGAATGGGAATTTCAGTAACTGGCTTAGGATTCAACTGTCTTTGCTGATGATTCATTTTCTCGATATAGGATTTTTTAAAATTTCTCACTGTGCTTTCATTGAGATTAGGGAAATCTTTTAGGAAACAAAGCCTTGCGTTTTTATTCCCATTTTCAACAGCATATTTTCCTATTCTTACGCGATCAGCTGCTGTGTACACTGCGTATGTACCTCGTAGTTTTCGTTTCTATGAAGGATGGGGATCAGATAGCTCAGAAACTTGTGAAATTCACTCTTTGTATTCAGTTCTCCCTAGTCCAGAATCTTCATGTGAAGGCATGTGACTGCTCACATTTACTCTCGATTGACTTTGATTTGTCTGGCTGACAGTACGTCAAAATCCAAATTGAAACAACGACATGTCTGTAGCTTCAGTAGCTTGAGGCAGCTGCTTTTCCACTTGGTTAGTTCGACACTCGCGTGTGTTAATAGTAAAATGGCCATGAATGCCAGTTTCGCTTTCCAATGTGGACTTCATGGATATCACGTATATAGAAATACATGGGCTCCTAGAAATGATGAAATTCTGGCTGTGAAACATGAAGAAGAAAATCCGTATGATCGCTACGCTATCGTGGCAGTGAAACAGGACCACGGCGACCTGGAAGAGAGAATCGTTGGCCACTTACCCAAAGAGATATTTAGACTTGTCTGGATTATTATGTTACATGGAGCGCATGTTTCTTTAAAAGTGATTGACGAAGCTTATAGAAGATCACCTCTGGTGCAAGGAGGTCTTGAAATCCCTGTTTTGGTGACCATAATTATGGACTATTCCACCAATAATCACGCTAAAATAGAAAAGTTTGAGATTGTATTTAATGAGTTGTATCAAGAGCCAGTAAATGGTATGTTTACAGATGCTACAGCTGATATTTTGAGAACAATTCACTCTGATGATGAAGCAGATGAACTGGAGTCCACAGATGAAGATGAAGATGAAGACAGCTAATTACCATTGATTTATTTATTAATAATTAATTAACCAAAATTATTCATTGAAATTAATATTAACGTTACTTTAATTTAGCGTTTTTGATAGTCTTCGCTAATTTCGCTAAATTTAGTGCACGCAAATAATAGTTTACTTAAGGTAATATTGATTTTTAAAATCTATTTTTTGCAAATTATTTATAGCCATGAAATTGTCAAAATCCTACAAAAGTGAAACAAATTAATCAACAAAAAGCCAGGATTGTAGATCAAATGTCCATCTCATCTGCTACAAAAATGTGTGTTTGTGATCCATTCCAGCAGTATGTTTACCTGTAAAAGCATCAACACTATAGCCCTAATTCTAGGGAGGTGTTCTTCACCTAAATGTTTTTGCAGTGGAGCACCATTGAAGGGATTCACTTCAGAAATAATTCTTCAAAGTCATCTCTGATTGCTGCACTATTATTGCAAACTCTTGAGCAACCTAGTTATATGAATTTACATTTACACTGTTAAAAAATGTTTTGTTATTTTAAGCAAAATACATCTTTAACCCTTTGAGCGCGAAGGGCATATATTTATACACGCGGAATACGTTGTAAAAAAGCGGAAGTCATATTTTTATAACCAGCTGAAAATTTTCATTATTGATTAAAACAGGAGTGTCTGTGGCTTTTAGAGTTTTGATTACTGGTGCTTTGATCTTCTTTTGGACTCTGCTTTGATCTTCTTTGTCAAGTTTTTCTGTACAATGGCAAGAATATTATCTAGGAAGGAAGTATTGGACCTTGTTCTTGATGATGACTGCTTTGATGAACATGATAGTGAAGATGACTTTGATGGCTACATTGATGATGGTGAAATTGAAAGAATTACAAGACATAATGAATATGAGTATGATGAAGGTAATGAAGGTGGAAATGAAAAAGAAAAGGAATGTGAAAATTATGAAGATGAAAATGAAACAAACGAAGGTGATAATGAGTATGAAGCTGTTGAGTTGGATGAGGAGGAGGACAATGATAACTCAAATATTGAAAGCAATGAAAGTGATGATTTAATTCTTCCTAATTATTCTGCTTATCCTGGTGGGAGAGTTGACATGACAAACAAAAAACCTGTTGATTTTTTTGACTTACTCATAACTGATGATATAATTGAAAAGATTGTCGATGAAACAAATCTCTATGCCAACCAGTTTCTAGAAAATAATGGTGAGCTCCCAAGATACTCTCGTGTCCATGTTTGGAAGAAGAAGGCCTTTTGTGCAGGTGAATTACTGAAGTTTTTGGGCATTATTCTGTGTATGGGTTTGATACGATATCCTAAGCTGGAGGATTATTGGTCTACTACGTGGCCTTTCCACATTCGTACATTTTCTGACGTAATATCTCGAGATCGTTTCTCTGTCATTCTAAAATTCTTTCATCTCAATGACAATTCAAACTTCATTCCCAAGGGTTCACCTGGCTACTACTCGAGCCCAAATCTCTTCCATGATTTGCATGAAAAGGGTTTCGGATCATGTGGAACTGTTTCAGTTAATAGAATGGGGATGCCTAAAGAATGGCAGAAAAAGAAAACATGTAAAAGGACAAAAGAGGATAATATAATAAAGGAGTTACCACCACTAAAAAAAGGAGAAGTAAGAATCAAAAATTTAAAAGGCAATTTGAAGGCTTTACAGTGGAAAGACAAGAGGGTTGTTACGATGATCAGTACTATCCACGATGATACAATGATTCATAAGACTAGGAGAAGAAAGTTAGCTAATGGAGGACGGGAAGAGGTGATGAAACCTGTTATGGTTGAAGAGTACAATAGACACATGGGGGGTGTTGATAAAGCTGACCAAATGCTGTCGTATTACAGCTTTTCTCACAGGACCATCAAATGGTGGAAAAGGGCAGCATTTCATCTCATTGAGGTAGCTGTAGTTAATAGCTACATATTATATAAACTGTCTGATCAAAGTGGCCGTTATCTAACTCAAAAAGAATATATAACAGAACTCGCAAGAGAGTTAGTTGAGAGAGGAGGACACTTACAGTCAACTTCTCAAAGTCAACTCTGTGTTGAATCTCCAATTCGTCTTACTGATCGACATTTTCCGTCCAAGATTGAAGATCGAACAACTGGGAAACCACATCAGAAAGACTGTTGTGTATGCAGCAAAAGACAAACCTTTGGACGGAAGACAACAACATACAAATGTAAGCAGTGTGATGTACCATTGTGCGTCGTACCTTGCTTCGAACTTTATCATACATACAAAGACCCCAAACGACACTTATAACTTTGATATTATTACATTGTCTTACCTACAAACATAATATAATACCTTATAACTATCAACAAATCACTATATATATTTTACCACTGTTGTACCACACCACAATCAATTCAAACAGTAGCTTACTTATTTCATGAGTTATTCACAGAAAACGGCAACTCGCCTGACGTTTAGAGTTAGTACAATCAACACTTACTTGAGAACTAGAGTTACTAAAATGTTTAAGCAATGCTGTTTGACAGCAACAACAAGTAAAAACGCTAGAAAACTCAAAAAGAAAGACTCGTAGCAACTGCCTCTGACTCAAAGGTTACCCTTAAATCAACACTCGCGTGGGGGTGTCAAAAACGTGCCCCGCCCACGCGCTCAAAGGGTTAAAATGAAATGCACTAAAGTGCTTAACCTTGCTGTGGTCTACTCTTATCCAGAGACTTTCTTTATTTTTGTTAGCCTCCTCAAGTGGCCTATACCACAGAATAAAAGACATGAGATATCTCACGTAATGCGCAAGATGATTATTGATGACTCAGCATTTCTCTTCAATCAAAGGGAAAAAGCTTAACTGTTTAGTGTGTCTACTGGGTACTTTGCATTCTAATTGACAAAAGGTCCAATACTTTCCAACTTCTTAATAAAAGTTAGTGACTCTCCAATGACAGCTATGGTGCTAGTATTTTTAGCTCACGTTCAATGTATCGACAAAGATAACTGCCAAAAGTTAGTAAAACTGTCCTATTTTTCCAAAGAAGTATTTTGCCAAAATTCTCACTTAAAAAAGTTGGAAAATGTAATAAGCTGTATGCAGGAGATTTTCATTAAATTCTCGAGTCTTCACTGAGAGCTGTGCTTTTTTTAAAGGTTTTTCAGACTTTTAAAGCTTTTTGTTTGTTTAATGCTCCTTTTGAAAGTATTCTTACGAAGTACAGAAGTTTTGCTACCATCCACTATAGTTTGGTGGCTACCAGTGTCATGTTTGCTGAGTTAAAGCAGTTCAAAGCCATTTGCCCTGGTAAAAGACATACACACACATACACTGCAGTAACCCTTGCTATACCCCCATCCATGCACAGTGAGATTAAAAATTGGCTTCATATGATTACTTGTACACATGTTGGGTAGGGTTGTTCAAGATTTCTTACCTGTGCGTAGTATTAGTGCTGAGATAAATGTACCTTAGTACTACTTGTGAAGAGGTTTTTCATTATCTTGGAAGCATGCCATGTTAATAATAGGTGAAATCTTTTGGCAATATGGTGGCTCTGAAAAGAACCATTTAAAGTGGAAATCTGAAGGAGTAGAAGTGACTCTGTTGGGTTACACATCAGAACTGATATCAATATCGACTATTTCATGCACAGACTAACCAGATGTGTGTTTTGGATCAGATAACTCAGGTAACATACAATTGTAATAAAAGTATCTAAGCTTAGGATACATGTTCTTCCAAATATCATGATTGTAATCTATTCTCTCTAGGTGATAATCATTCTCTCAAGGAGTCCAGACAAAGAAATATTACCAGGTCTGGTCAGTAATATGTAATTTTCCCTGAATTTGATAGTAGTAGTCGTGATTACGTTTGCTCTTCCAACTGTGCACCACCTCCTCCAGTGAGATTTGAGCCAACACAGGACCAATGTTGACATTAGACACAGAACTATTATTGCTTCTGATTGATGATTTAAGTGATGATACAAACATTATTTCTTCCTCACATTTCTTACAATAAGAAACTAGTGTTGAAGCCAGGCTATCTCACTTCTTCTCTCCTAAGAATTCTACCTCACCACCACATGTAATCGAGTGCTCACTAATTTTTTATATATGATTTTAGATTTCTTAAATTAACTATTCGATTGCCATCAAGACTGATGATGTCCATAATGGAGAAACAGTGAGCCAGTTGTTCTAGAAGCTTCTAAGGAAGGACTGTCAAAAGGAATCATTGCATTGCTATAATTTATTGTTGTGAATGGAGATGATAATAAAGCAGTTGATTGTCTTATTTCTGTTCTCTTTTCATAGAGTATATTGAGATGATTTAATCTTTTTTTTGTAGAACAATTTTTTTATCCTTCCTCTAGGCATACTTAGATATAGCGTGTTTTCACGTGGCTTAGAATACAAACCAATCACAATTATGAATATTGTATGAATCATTATAATAAAATTATTTGGCTTCTGACTTCCTCCACACTGCCACCTTAATCAAACTTTTCACATCATATTCACTTAACTCATAACATCCACCTCTTTTTCTGCAAAGCAGTTTCTTGAAAACTGAGGAGGTGTGGTTATGCTTGTGTGGAATTTGTCTGTCTGATTCTCCTAGGTCCTGTCCTTTTACTGATTGTGGGTGTGGCTCCCACAGCCAAGAATTGGCTTAGCCTCCTCCGTATGGTTCATCAGAAAGACCCATCTTTTTCTGTAATATGTGGTATGCCTGTCCTTTCTAGAGATGATCAACACTGCACTCGTTGGTACACTAAATATAGCTCACTCACCACCCATGTATATTGTCACCATCGAGAAATTGTCATCGTAAATACTCCAAGGGTTGTATATGAACCTTTTATTGTGAGTGAAGATAGTGCAAATGTTTGGCTGCAGTATACGATGACATATTGGTAGCTACTGTTTCATCTTCGTCTTGTGACTTTACTGTGACTAATGACAGAGGCTTTGACTTACATAATAACTGTATTAGCAGACTAGCAGTAGTTCAGCCCACTTTGAAGATGAAAACACTGTTATATTTAATGATGATGAAACTATGTTCAATATTGATGGGAATGATACTAATTATTGTGAGAGTGCTCTCTTTTTATTGTAGTTTTAGGAAGGCTGTTCTCTTTCACAAAAATCCATCAATTATAGTGCTTGTGCATGGGTGTGATAAACAAATAAACTGCTGTGTTGGTGTGAATAAAAATAAACTAATTACACAATTTGATACTAGAGGAATCTTGTCAGCCATTAAACTGGATATGTTCTTTCATGAGGTTGAAAGTCCATTTAATAGATTCTCAACAACGCATTTGCAGGATATGGTGGTAAGTTGTATACTCTACAGTATTAAAATTTATGCAAAGATTGTATGATTACCATTATTTCCTTTGTGATTTAGGAACCAATAGGTTCAATACAGGTAAAGTTAGGTAACCCCAGGTACATTCATGTTGGTTCTCGACATTCAAGGCAAATTTTTGACATTGCATTTGCAAATATTCAAGGCAAATTTTTACTACATCTCTCTTCTATCTTCAATTTAGCAATTACTGTCATACCCAGACATGTTTCAAAATGTGAATTCATCACATATTTCATCTGATGGAACCATGAGAGATTTATGTGACGGTGACATCGTTAAACATCATCCCCTCTTTTTTGACAAGACCACACAGCTCTACTAATTATATCTTATTTTGATGAATTAGAAGTATGCAACCCTCTTGATTCTGTTGCTAGAATACATAAATTGGTCATTTTTTTACAACACCATTAGTAATATTTAGACAAAATTTGTATTGTATTAATCTCCTTGCTGTTGGCTTGTGTAATGACATCAAACAGTATAGAATTGATGAATTTCTAAATTCATTTTGTGAAAAAATTTAAGACACTATATTCATATTAGTTCATATTAGTTTTGTCAATTACTGTTCAGTTGATTGGCTCTATTGATTTATCCTCTTAGCCCTCTCCTCCAGAGATTTGTCAATCCTTTTATCAAACTAATGCAGCATAAAGTAGCTAAGAATACATTTATATTATTATGATATTGACAATAAAAGTGCCTACTTCATTCTCATGTTTATTTATATATTCTTGTAGGAGAGGAATATGAAGGTTTGCCTAAAGACTTGCATTTGTAAAAGAAGTGTTTCCCGGATTTGTTAATCCTGAGGGAAAACTTGAGTCCATCACAGCTCTTATTAATCCAAACTGAACACAGTATCATGTGCATTATGTTTTATCTATTTATTATTCATTGAGATATCAATATAAATAATTGATAGTTACCACGCCCATTATGAATATTAAGCGGGGCTTTTTCGCAATCATTATCATGTAGACAAGTTGAAAGAAATGAATTATAATAAAAATTAACTTTGTTAGAAGACAAAGAACTGGAAACTAAAATATTTAACTAATTATTGACTTATTTGAATTTGAAATAATCTATTTTTAGTAATAAATATTAACAATAATAAAAATAACTAATAATGATAACGGAGCCGATTACCATTAATCCACAAATCATTCAAAGTATTATTTTTAACGTTTGTAATTGCTTTTCACCAAATTTAGTAATATTAGGACAGTTAGTAAGATAATTATAGTTTTTCTAATGTTTTATTATTAGTGATAAGGTGACAAAAATGAGGTATGTCCTTATCACTAATGTTGTTGTCATTTGTCAACCATAATTTCTTGATTATTTTATTATATGTTACAGATATAGTTAGTAACTGGTAAGTATCTGGTAAGAGAGGAGATGACCAAAGACGAAGTTCCTCCATTGTTTTGTTATAAGTTACTACTTGTGTTAGTTGACTGACACAGTTACTATCAAAATGAGTATTCCCTATAGAAAGACTTCTCACTTGACATTTGTTAATATCATTTAATAGTATTAATAAACTTTGAGAAGATAACGACTTGAGTTCAATTTCCCATGTTGTGTCCTGTCTTCGCTTTAATTGATGTATCACTTCTTTACATTCCACCACAGTAGATGAAGTAAGTATAACACCATCACTCTCCCACTTAACACTTCCTGTGTCTCCTATAACATAGTTACTATATAATATTTTACACACACAACAAGTTACAACAATAACTTTACTCACACTCTAACATCTTTAACTATGACTATCAAGGCTTAATGAAGAAGATGACACCATTACTGGTGTTAGGTTACTATAGCAATGATGTACAGGGATGAATTAATTCTAATAAATGGCCTTAACTTTACTTAGTGTTATACTAATAATTTAATATATTAGATGATCTGGGCAAGGGGTAGAATTAATGAGTTATTGTATGCTGTAGGAGTGTGCTACAAGCTAGTACATACTTTATTTGTTGTGTCAATTGATGGTTGGTCAAAAACAACTATACTAGTATATATATATATATAGCACTAAAGAGTTGAGATGCACAGATTTCCTCCATTTGCATTTTACGAATTGACTATAAAAATTATACGAAAGCATTCACCCAGTGTTATATTGAATTTGATGTCCCAGGTTCAACATTATAATCATGGCATGCATCTTAAACAAATAATTGGACTACATTAAATTGATAAATGTGCATGTATACTATTATGGCACAGACCGTCATAGAAATCCACTAGAGATAACTGAGAAATATTTGATAGTTCAAACTTTTATTGTTACTTAGCCATTGGTGATGCATCCATTATTTGAGTAAGAATTCTTACCCAACATTAACAACAGGTGTAATGGTGAAAACAACTAATGAATAGACTTATGTCTTCATGTAATATATTTCACATACAGTTGTTGTATGTGAAATTGATGAGTACAAGCCAGTAAATACTTAACCATCTATACATTTTTAGTTTAATCACATGTTTTAAGCATTGTTAAAGTTATGAACATAGCTTACTTGGAAGTTCATCATCTGATGATTCTTGTTGGCTGTCCTTCTCATCTGTATCTTTTGATGCTAACTGAGTGATGATTTTATCTTTCTCTGTCAGTTGAAGAGTTAGCGAACTAATCATCTCTTGTAACTTCGTAATCTCTTGTTGTCTGTCAGTAGCTACACAGTACACAATATAAGAGTTGTACTGTCTGAGTAGTTATATAATACCTTCTCTTTCTTGGATGGTAAATATGAGGTTATCTAGTGTTTTCATATTGTCAACCAGGTCTATGTCTGAAGTATAAAGTGATAAAAAATGAAGGTATAAATAAAATTAAACAAGTGAATGACCAGACAAAGTTTTATAAGGAACATGTGTACCTATAACTTCTTGTTTGGTATCAAGTTGTTCCTCAAGCTTTTGACTTAGAAGTGGATGACTGGGTTTAAGGAGATCCCGTACATCTAATATTTGAGACCTCAGATCTACAATAGATAAAGCAAGGAGCTATGTGTGTCATTAATATACCTTTTATGTTCTCTGTTAAATGAAAATTTCTTTCCTCTTTCTCTCTTAGTTGTAAAGTAAGAGATGTTATTATCTCTTGTAATGATTGCATCTCCTTCTGTAATTCTGTAGAATAGAAAGCACATGTGCATATTAAGTTACAACATGATAATTATATACAGTAACAGGAGCACATAATAAGAAAAGACAAAAATGAAAGGAGCATAAAATCCCATCCAGTTTATTAAATCCCACTTCTAGATAGATATCTTGGGAATACTTTTACATATAATTCAGGGACTTAATAAAATTAATACTAGAGCTGTCTCTACCTAGTATCACTTGGGAATCATACTTGCCATTTTAATCAATAATGCAAAGTTTGATGCTCTTTTCTCACTTTGTATTCCTGTTCATAATATCTGCTAAGTCCCTACCTTTCTGTGTAGACTTCAACTGACTAACATCTAATAACGTTGTTTTCTTTAATTTTGTGTCAAGAGTTCTTGGATCTATAATAATGATAATTATAATGTATTCCTGTTCATAATATCTGCTAAGTTCCTACCTTTCTGTGTAGACTTCAACTGACTAACTTCTAATAATATTGTTTTCTTTAATTTTGTGTCAAGAGTTCTTGGATCTATAATAATGATAATTATAATGTTCTCTAAAGCACTGTTGATTTGTAGATGCATGTCATAAGTTTTAATATTTTACTTACCTTTCATCATCTCAATCAACCAGCTAATTCCACTTTCTTCTTTCTCCATTAATTCTACATTCAGTAATTTCATTTTCATTTGTAATGCCTCAATCTCTTCTTGTTTGTCTACTAATACTTTATCAGTAGCTATAGAATATAACCATATATGGAATTTACTATTAACAGTACTATAGCTCACCTTCTTTAAGTCTGGTTAACTTCTCTATCTCTAAAGTCTTTGCTCTACACATTTTCTCTGATAGTTTCAGCCTCTCTGCTTATATTAGGTAGATACAAATATCTTTATTATTGTATAATACATGTACCTGATAAAGTGTCAGTTGATGATTGATTGTGTGGTCCTTCTCTCTCCATACTGGGTACTATAGTAATAATACATAAACACCTATAATACAGTGCTGATTATCATTAGCTATCCACTGAAAGGTGATTAATTGCATTAAGTTTGGAATATATTAAGATGACTTAAAAAGAAAATAGTAGTTATATATATAAATATACACATACACACATATATATATGTATTATGTATAAGCTAGTAGTTTGTTTTCAAGTCATCTTAATATATTATAAAGTCTGTGTGAACATTGAAAAAAGCATTTTGTCATTTTAACTGCATGAGGTCTTTGTTACCATGGTTTCATCAATATGATGCAAGCCCAATTCTAAGTTGCTACAAGGCCAAACTAGTGTAACTCAATATGAATAAAGCCATGCAACTAGTTGTATCTATAACCACATTGCTTTTACACTCACTTTGCTTTAGTATTTAAATCATGGCTTCAATTGAAGCTACAAGCAGATACTATTTCAACTGTACTAACCCAATTAGTTAAGTTGAAATAGTATCTATCTCTCACTCATAGCTTCATTTATTGGACATTAACTACAAAGATTACTTTTACCTTCTTGCTTGCTTTGTACATACTGAGTTACACCAGTTTTGGCTTTGTGGTCACTTAATTTTGGGCTTACATCATATTGATAAGATTCTGGTAATGTAGATAATAGTTGAAATGACAAAATTCTGATATAGGTCAGAGTATGTATTCTTATAAATCTGGAAATTTTAGTACTATATTCATGTAATTATAATTCATAAGTAAAAAATGTTGTAGTATGACTCTGTCTATGGACTTTAATGACAAATCTTTCCATAAATAAGAAGGATTAATGATTTGTGGTTATCACAATTATCTAAAAATATATGGAAAGGATCTATTGGAGAGGTTTTAGATGTCATAGACACACAGAACAAATAGCAGACATGTTGCTGTTAAAGAAAATGAAGGGGTCATTGGATGCTTATGACAAAGTTTGGTTGTCGTAACCTTGTTTGTTCATTGTTATTACAAATATGAGGATGTACCTATTTTTGAGGTGCTGGAAGGAGTATTCTATTGACTTACTTCAAAAAGGTATCAAGATTTCATGTTCTGTGCTAATTGCACTTGGCTTTTACAGTGATAACATTATTCATGTTTTTTATTATTATTAATTAATTTCAAGATATACTGTACATGTATCATAACTTACTTTGTTTTGCCTTTTCTTTCTCTAAAAGTTCATTAAAAGCTTCCTCTTTTTCTTGCATCAACTTAACAATCAGAGATACTTCTGGTTTTTCAGAATATGATCTAATATGGTCATAAAGTGAGAGTATATTTAAATATCACTCACAACACAGTCACTAGATCAACATAAACTTTGTAAGATTGGCTTGATTTGTCCCATTCAATGTAAGTGAACAGCTTGGATTCAGGAGAGCTTTTATCTATTACTGCTGTGGGAAGAGTAAATACTAATTCAATACAGCCTTCATAGTAGTTCTCAAAACGTAACAGAGTGCTACTTTCAAAACCCAGAAGTTTGGCAAGGTTACGTTGAATAGCTTTTACTTCATTTCCAGTAATGTAGATATCTGCAGACACCTTAAGAAGAAGCTTAGTGTGTTGTGCTTCATCTTGAGATGGTGTGCAAGGTATTTCAAAAATGGAGTGATTCAAATAAGGGACAAGATAGTTATCTTCATATGTCTTCAAGTAATGTTTTTCAGAAACATTGCCTAAAATATCAACAAGAACTTGAAGTGATTCATAGTTGAACCATGTGCAATGCTTGGTTAACTCTGAAAATACTGATGAAATGGTGTCATCTTTACTAAAATTGAACACTATTGGATGATCCTGTACATGTCGACATTCTAAAGGACTAAAGCTGTTTGCAAGAGATTGAATATCAAATGGATCTACTTTGCGTTCCTTAAAAGAGTTTAGCAGCTGGGCAACAAAAACTGCATAAGCCTTTCTTACATCGTGATTTTCATCCATCAGCTTATTTCGTACTGCTTCTTTTTCACTTGGTGTTAATTTTTCCAAATTTATTTTTGCCTTTTGGGGATTAAGATTACAAGCACCTGGACTTGGATATGATGTTGACTTCTTTGAAAGATATTTTAATATAGATTCAGCAACATATCGATCTTCCACTTTCAAGAAACACTTCACCAATTCTTTGAAAGTAGCTGCACTACCATTCTTTCTTTTCCATGCCCACAACAACTCAATCTTCTTTTGTACATCACTTTTATCACTTCGTGAAAGACCACATGCTCTATCATTTGATAAATTGAGACAATGACCAGTTATTATACAGTCATCATTCATATGTTGTGAGACTTCAATGAACAAACCATCATCACACACTTTCTCTACTTCTTCATACAATAGACCATATTGACTTATCAGACTTGAAACATCTAATGTATAAAGATATAAAAAGACATATAATTTTATACTAGCATATTTGTTAGCTGCATGAGAACGTCCATTGTAAAATAAGGGTTGGGGTCAGTATCTCTCTAGGCAAAGCCATGCCATTAAGGCCCACCCTGAGTACAATATAAAGCAAATAACATAAGAATAGACCAGCACTTTAATTGATTTATAATGACACCAGAGTTGATTGATGTCTCAAAATATGATGAGTGTTTAATTGTTTGTGAGTATTATCATTATTGACAATTTCTCAGGGTTTAGTAGAAAACTATAAAAAATAGTAAAAGTAAGATACATTAAAAACAAACATTGACAAAGAACTGCAAAATGTATGACTCACAAAAAAACTTTGCAACTACAACACCACACTCAATCTAGGTTGATGACATTGTCATTATTGAAATTCTACTAAATGGCAGTCACTGTCAATGCAAACACAGTATAACTACTACACAGTCCATCCTAGTACTATAACTTGTGATATGATAATTGAGGTTCATTTAGTTCCATAACATATTATAGTTTCCTAATTCCAATCAAGCAGCATTGCCTCAAATTAAATGTAACACTCAATTAATCCTATTCATTCTAACAATGTTAGACTAGAAATGTCATAGCAAATTGTCATTGACATACCACGGTACTGTGCAGCTAAAGTTGACAGCTCTGCTGCCAGATTTCTACCAACAATTGCTGCTGGTCCACCGAGATCCTCAAGAATTCTAACAAGACAATGACAGTGTGTCTGTATTTCTTCTACAGTTTTCCTCAACTTCATTCCGGTTTTAAATTCACTAGCTATATTAGTAAAACTCTCGCTTTTCATAATAGACTCAGATATCAGACCAGCCGCAAATGCTTCCTCTGTAAATTTTGTCATACATCCTTGTAGAGCTGAACTGAGGTTGGCATATTGAGAATTAAAGGCATCGATAGCAGCTTTCCTATAGGTTTCGATTGAGTTATCCATTGTTATCACAAAGAAGCTTGTACAGGGGCGTACCTGGAAAAATTGATGGTAGGGCTCCGGAAGTTGGCTTGGTTATCAAAACGTGTTAATGGTTATTACAGTATAGATAATTAGTTATGAGTATAATAAATAATTATTATTATACAAAATTTTAAATTAATTAATAATGAATATAATTATTAGTGAAGTTTGATGCCCGGGCCCAGGTACGCCACTGGGCTTGTAAATGTCGAAATAGCAGTGCCTATAGGTCAAGAAACCAGACACCGGCCATAATTCCGGTTATTGAAACCCCACCTATAACCTATAACTTCAGACATGATATCATAATGTAATTTTTGTCAATTCTAATGTAATTCAATATTTTTAACAATAATTATTAGTTAACTAGTTAAATAGTTAGTCTTATCTCCTTTTTTATTTTACTTATATTTCCATCATGCATGAAAATATAAAAATATATAACTGACAATAATTATTAATGAGGGTTTAACTAGAACATTTTTTGAAATTTGACAACTTTTGATGCCACACTTATATTAACAATACACATTGTAAGTGTTAAATTTGACTATGTCCAATATTTTGACTATATTCAGTAAACTACACATACCATGCATTCATATCAGTACAAGTATGGATATAGATAATAATATTCTTAAATATAAAGTATGATACTGGCATTTCCTTATAGAAAAATCTTTTAAAGTTTACGAGTGAATGTTTGTGTTTTCTAGAGTAAGATGACATAACATAATCTTTGAATTGTATAATCAATTCCTGTATCCTGTGGACATTTTTGCAAAGCTAGTGGTAGACCTAGGTACTGATGTCAAGTTTAAGAGTAACTATTCCTGCATCATTTCATAACGTTTTTGTAATAGCTGACTTTTTATATCTAGAGATCATGCGACTTATTGTTATTTTATTTGTCATGTCAATTAATGTTAGGTCAAAAACAACTATACTAGTGTATATATAGCACTAAAGAGTTGAGATGCACAGATTTCCTCCACTTGCATTTTACAAATTGACTATAAAAATTATACTAATCCATTCACACAGTGTAATATTTAATTTTATGTCACAGTTTCCACATCATACTCATGGAATGCATCTTAAAGTAATTTAAACAAATAATTGGACTACAATAAATTGATACATTTGTCTGTATATTATTATGGCACAGACCGTCATAGAGATCCATTACAGATAACTGAGAAATATTTGATAGTTGTAATATTTATTATTACTTAGCCATTGGTAATGCATTCAATATTTGAGTAAGAATTCTTACCCAACATCAAAAACAGGTGTAATGACGAAAGCAAGTAATGTAATAGACTTGTGTCTTCATGAAATATATTTCACATACAGTTATTGTTTGTAAAATTGATGAGTTATTATATGTTTATGGAGAGTGCTACAAGCCAGTAAATACTTAACCATTTGTACATTTGTAGTTTTCATCACATGTTTTAAGCATTGGTAGTTATAAAAGTAGATCACCTGGAAGTTCATCATCTGGTGCTTCCTGTTGGGTGTCCTTCTCATCTGTATCTTTTGATTCTAACTGACTGAGTGATGTTTTATCTTTCTCTGTCAATTGAACAGTTAGTGAAGTAATCACCTATAACCTCTAACTTCTTGTTTGGTATCGAGTTGTTCCTCAAGTTTTTGACTTAGAAGTGGATAACTAGATTTAAGGAGATCTCGTATCTCTAATAATTGAGACCTCAGATCTACAATAGATAAAGCAAAGAGCTATGCATGTCATTAATATACCTTTTATATTCTCTTTTAAATGAAAATTTATCTCCTCTTTCTCTCTTAATTTTTAGTTGTAAAGTAAGAGATGTTTTATCTCTTGCAATGACTGTAGCTACTTCTGTAATTCTGTAGAATACAAAGCACATCTATATTAATATTAAAATTAAACATAATAATTATATAAGGAGCACATAATAAGATAAGACAAAATGGAAGGAGCTTAAAATCCTATACAGTTTATTAAATCCCAGGTATAGATATCTTGTGAATACAACTACATTTAATTTAATAACTTATTACAAAAGTAATTTCAGAGCTTTATCTACCTAGTATTACTTGGGAATCATAATTATCATTTTAATCAATAATGCAAAGTTTCATGCTCTTTTCTAATTTTGTATTCCTGTTCATAATATCTGCTAAGTTCTTACCTTTCTGTAAAGACTTCAACTGACTAACTTCTAATAATATTGTTTCTTTAATTTTGTGTCAAGAAATCTTGGATGTATAATAATTTATATTAATGATAATTATAATGTTAATTTAATTCTCTAAAGCTCCTACATGCATGTCATAAGATTTAATATTTTACTTACCTTTCATCATCTCAATCAACCAACTAATTTCACTTTCTTCTCTCTCCATTAATTCTACATTTAGTAATTTCATTTTGATTTGTAATGCCTTGATCTCTTCTTTTTTTGTCTACTAATACTTTATCAGTAGCTATAGAATATAATCACATGTACCTGATAAAGTGACAGTTGATGATTGATTGTGTGGTCCTTCTCTCTCCATACTGAGTACTAGTAATAATACAAAAACACATCCATCTATCTATTTATCTATCTATCTATCTATCCATCTATCTATCTATCTATCTATCTATCTATCTATCTATTTATCTATCCATCCATCCATCCATCCATCCATCCATCCATCCATCTATCTATCTATCTATCTATCTATCTATCAATCTATCTATCTATCTATCTATCTATCTATCTATCTATTTATCCATCCATCCATCCATCCATCCATCCATCCATCCATCCATCCATCCATCCATCCATCCATCCATCCATCCATCCATCCATCCATCCATCTATCTATCTATCTATCTATCTATTTATCTATCCATCCATCCATCCATCCATCCATCCATCCATCCATCCATCCATCCATCCATCCATCCATCCATCCATCCATCCATCCATCCATCCATCCATCCATCCATCCATCTATCTATCTATCTATCTATCTATCTATCTATATATATATATATATATAAGCTAGTAGTTTGTTTTCAAGTCATCTTAATATATTATAAAGTCTGTGTGAACATTGAAAAAAGCATTTTGTCATTTTAACTGCATGAGGTCTTTGTTACCATGGTTTCATCAGTATGATGTAAGGCCAATTCTAAGTTGCTACAAGGCCAAACTAGTGTAACTCAATATTCATAAAGCCATGCAACTAGTTGCATCTATAACCTCATTGCTTTTACACCCACTTTGCTTTAGTATTTAAATCATGGCTTCAATTGAAGTTATAAGTAGATGCTACTTCAGCTGTACTAACTCAATTAGTTAATTTGAAATAGTATCTATCTCTTACTCATAACTAACACAAGTTTTCTGATTACTCATAAGATGGTATTCAGCAAAGCAGGAACAAAGATAGGAATCTTCTGTATTAATACAATTCTGATTAATACCAAGAATACATTTATCCACATCTTGCAAAATATTATAAACATACTATAGAAGAAGTGATAGTGTCAATAATCTAATCATCACAATGATGATTATCAGAGTTAATGATATAGCCAGTATTGCATGAGTAGTAGCAACTACCAATTGTATTATGACAAGGATACTCACATCCTCCATTATGTTGATACACTTATTAATTTTCTATTACAAATGCAATAATAATACTTTAATACAAAAACATTCCAAAAAAGACATCATTAACATTTAGTTTATATCCAATTAAGGAATTCTTAATTTATTGATATGTCTTGCCTACACAATGAACACCAGCTATTTAACTGTTTCCACAGTATAATTTGTCATCATAAGATCTTGCACATGACAATAATGACTGTTCAGAACCAGAACAATACAATATTCTATACAAATATGGAGGAGGACTGTTTGAAATTCCAAAATAATCATTATAATAGTATTGAGATTATTCATTTAATGAAGGGTACAAGAGTATAACATCTGACATCATTATTAGAACAATTGCTATACACAGTTGCAACAGCTAATAAAACAAAAATAAATCTTAGTTAAAATAAGTTCATAAAATAACATTAGCAAATTCATGTATGCAAAATGTAGAGGCAGGTCACAGCTTTGTCCTCCATATGATGTGCTAAACAAACATTCACAAATGTTACTCCCATTACCAGAGCAACTCAGCTCAAACAGACCAATAGACCCACTCATAGTTAAGAAAAAAATTATGGCGCTATTGAACCTAAAGTGAAATTAAAATGATAATGTATGTGCACATAATACATCACACCATATTGTGAATATCCCAGATGAGAACAGACTACACTAGCTTCTTGTTGCTACATGACATAATATATGCTTTTAAACGTACATATAGGTTCAATAAATGTTCTAAAGAGATGAGAAGATCTACCACCAAAGTTTATTACTACTTGATTACCAGTTTATATCAATACATTACACAGAAAGCAAAAACAACAAATTGACAAATGAGCTATTGTACATTCATATTATAGTGATAATTTCAAAACCAAATGCTTTGTCTTGTAATGTAATGATTATAAAAATATCATGTCATAGCATGAATGAACCACATATATGTAACAATTGAATGTTTAATAGTACATATAAATAATGTTCACTTTAGAGCTTACCTTATATGACTAGGTTCATTATGGCATTATTATGGTTGGAGAATTACACAAAAAACATTGTATACAAAGTAAGAAAGAATGTCTATGTTAAATATTCTTAATATTTGCAGCTTTTCTATACTTTGAATTTTTAGTAGCACTTTATGAGTTATTGAATTTAGGTAAAATACAAACATTCTTCCTACTATAGAACCTAGATTGTCATGAAAATACAATGTGATACAACAATGTCAGTTTTAGCATTCTTTCCTATGTTAAATATTGTAAGTCCTGCAGAATTGAAGACTGCTTTTGATTAATGTAGAATTATAGAAATTTGTAAGACACACATAATAAAGGAGGCTACATAATAAAAATTGCATGAAAAATAGAATTTGTAATTATAATATTGGTTTGTATAGCAGTGTTTTGGGTGAATCTTCATGCATTAACACTCCACTATCACCAACATAGTCATTTTTCTAAGGTGCTGCTTTTCAATGCCTTGGAAGTAGTGTCCAAAGTACGATTAGGTAAGTTGACTGCTACAATAGTGAACTCATAGTAATGGGATATACTCACATTTCTCATAACAAGATGACTGATCTCAGTGCACACCAATACAGCAAGCAACAGAGAAGAGAATTGTAGATTTGATAATGTCAATCTATTTTAATATATCCTTCATGAATTGGTAATAACTTGGTCATTAGCAGCATCAAAGGTTTTGTAAATAGTAGAATGCAGAGTTTCATTATTGTTGTCAATAACTTGAGATACTGTACTAGAAGAGGACCCTAGAGTTGACATAGGGTGGATAACTTTAGTAGTGAGAGAAGGAGTTGAATCAAAATTAATTGGATCTATTTCACACTAAGCACCGAGTTATACTAGTCAATATATTAATTTTTACATCCTCACCCCAAGAATAACTACACAGGACAATCCCTTTTCTCACCAATTACCAAGACATTGCTCAAAAATGGAACATGGACTTTGATTTTATTTCCAAGAGAAAGAGGTGATATTGTTATTCTTTCAGTTTTCTTATAATATTTATAGGAATAAAAATGTAAAAATAATGATATAAAAGCCATATATAATATATCACCTTTAATTCTTCCAGCAATAAATTATAAAGAAGTCCATCCTACACACATAAATACACTTATAAAACTTAATTTATAACTACATATATATATATATATTATTGTATTTATTTAATAATTATATATTATTATAATTATTATATTATATAATAATAATAATATATTACATTATTAGTTATAAATATATATATATATATATATATATATATTCATTTTTATATATTTATTATTATTATTTATTTATAAATATATAGCTCTTCTTCAAATTCACTCTCAAATACTTATTCTTCCTATCTTAAGGAAGCAGACTAAAGATAACAATGAAACATCTAAGTGAACACTATCTTAAGAAGATGGTATATTTACATTATTTAGTGAGGGAGGTGCAAAGCTGAAATTTATCTCTTATAACGTATACAATATACATCAAAACTTAAATGTGTACTATGTATATAGAAACACATGCCCTTGTACTATTTCACCATATCATTTGTGACTCCATTAGTGTATAAAACACAGTAAAATAAACGTTTTTATAGGTACAAGTAGAAAATCATATTAAAACTGACCACTTAATACATACTTCATAGTGATATTAACATAACCACTCTTACTTTACATTATCATATGTCAAGATTACACATTTCACTTCTCCAGTAGTACCAGACTATAATATTCAATAATATAAAGAATAATCTCTAATAATTGTATGCTGTTTAACTAATTGTACAACAAGTAGATACACATTCATTTAGTTTCTAAACTGATATTTATGTTCTATTATTTTTATCAGTCATATCAATATTGAGTTTTAAGGACTCATCCCACTATAGTATATATAACAAAGTAAACAAACTGTTAAAAAATGATATCATACTGACCTCATAGGCATTAGGATAAGTCTCAGTAAGTTTACCATTGTACTTAACTACAGCTTCAAGATAAGTGAGCTTATCAAGATACCACAGAGAACAGATAATCAAGTCTGTAATGTCAATGTTTTTGAAAATAGAGCTTGAAGGTTTGTAGTTGAACATCATAATCTAATACAACAATATTAGCTTTGCTAGTATGTACAAGATACTGACATGTTTTGTGATAAATATATATATGCATTATTTAATGCTATATGTCTTATCCAGTCTGCAATACACCATATTTCTGAAGAGTTGTATCTTACTATGACAACACTATGATATTATAAGTTATACAAACAAAATATCAGAAAACTAATGTAGAAACATAATGTCAATGTAATATTAATAAACCAAGAAATAGAATATGTTTGAATATACCAGCAGACGTCATTAAATTAGATTTTAAACACACACACACATCTAGAAACAATTTAGCTGCTCTAATACAGATATTTTAATACTGAGAGTATGTGGTATTATTCCAAGTGTCCCATCTTTAGTACAAAGAGCAGCAAGGTCAGGATACTCATCTTGCACTTTACAGAAGTATCATAATATAGGTTACAGCTTTGTCTTCCATAAGATGTACTATATGAACAGTCACACATCTAAGTAATATATACCTGGACAAAGAACTCTAACACCATCACGACAGTTACAATTGTATAATATGGCGTTGCTATGTGAACAGTTGACAAGATGTTGCTCAGTACCAACCTGAAGGCTAGTAGCAAATGTCTTCCTAGCATGAAAGAACATTACAAATACGAATAACTGAGGTACCTGCTCCTTATTAGAGAAGGTCCACTTGTAATGTGAGTTATCTTCTACTTATGAGATATCTAACCGAAGGCTCCCTTTCTAGCATATATGGCAGTAAAAATACACACTAAGAGCAAAGTTACTTAAATTAGGCGGAAAAGGACTTGAACAGATCACGTGATTGTATTGACCCTTTGATACCGTTGAAGCGTGCCTTGTGCTAGTTAGTTCTCGCCGTAACTAAGGAAAGCCTTGCATATAATCTCTTTCTGGACTGTTTAAGATCTTCCTAGAGTTGTTACCTCTCTGTCATTGACGTGACACGGTTACCAAGTCTGTCTGAATCAGGATATAATTTTCAGGCAATAATTGCATAGCACCAGCTGTCATTTCAGGTGAGTCTGTGTTACCAATAGTGACTTTGTCTTCTCTTTACCAGAGTGGATTTACTTGTTAAAAGTGATATAAAGGTATAAAAAGAAGCTTGACTCATGAAAATCATCATAATAAGTGTACTATTCCTGATATGTTTGGTCATTTGGTACCTTTGTGGTCTTTAATGGGTTGTTGAAGAACAATTTTTATGTCTCTCCCATCCCAATCTAAAAGACCATCTATTGTTATAATGAACCACATTTTGTTGTGAATATAATGCTTGATAATTGCATGAGTGTAGTTATGTATGTCCTGTTAACATCTTGTTTTATTGTAACATTGATAGTCTCTTGTCAACAGGTATTACTTGGAAATTATGACTTTCCTTCTACCAGAAATCAAATTCAAATGCAGTTCAACACAATGTTTCATCAAAAGTCTCAACCCATCTTGAATTATTGGTGAATACTCCTGTTTTAACTTTTATCAACTGGAAGAAAGACTAAAAGCTACATCAGTCATTTCTCAAGGTATATTTAATACTAATTCATTATTATTTAGTTTAATGTAACATACATGTAAATAACATAAGGTGGATCAAACTTTATATATGAGAAATATTTTAAAATATAATTTTTTAAGTACAGGTTAATTCAGTAAATGTTATTATACATTCTAAAAAGTTTGCATTGACTTTGATATAAGTCATAAAGGTAGCAAGCTTAATTTTTTGATCAGTATTAAGTATAACATTAACAAATGTAGACCTAATAATACATCATGTGAGTGAGAACCAAAGCAACGTGTCAGAAGTCTAGATGATGGAATTCATTTTTTATATACTTAGTATTAATTACGTATGACAATGGTTGTTTATCGTAGTATTATCTACAACTTGGAAACATTTTTTCAGTTCTGGATTATATTTCAACAATTTTAATAGTTACAAGTTGTTAGGCAAAATGATACATAACTATATTTTGATATTCCAATAAACATGCTTACATTAAGAACTCATCGGTAAAGATAAGTTGAAATGTTCTTTACCCCTCTACTCAATGTACACAGCTTAAATGATTTTATAGGAGAAGTATAAAGCTTATCGGATACACTATAATGCTCTAACACAACAGAGCATCAAGCTTATTTGGAACTAATTATTTCTGTGTTCATAGCATACTCATAAAGGTAGACAGTACAACATTTTTATCACTTCAACATCTTCTAGAAGAAAATTCATTCCACTATCCAAACATTTCAAGTCATTATCTTGATGATGGCATTATTTGTTATTGATAATTATAAGTACATTCATGTACTATTGTAGATCAGGAAATGTTCACGTTACAAAAGTTTCACGTAAAAAATAAACATGTTGGAAAGATTTTGAACAAAATTGGTGAGTATGAATATTTATTAACCCCTTATATTTTGCCACAAGCAACACATTGAGCACTATTGAAGAATATGGATTTTATTAGGAAAAAATGCAATGCTGCATTAACACTATGATCACTAATGTGTTTGCTATATGTGTCCAATTTAAAATCTCCACAAAACAACTTGACTCAATATAAAGCTTGATTACGTACCTAATTTATGACCAACTAACTTACTCCCATATTTAAACCTATTTTAATTAGTGATGTCTTGTGTTTCTTGATCTAATGAACTTATCCCTGAAGTAACATTCACTTGGTCATCTGGTTATTGAGGTAGTTGTCATATGATGGTAACTCTCATTGGGTAGCAAGTACTCCTCAAGCATTTGACTTAATCATGGATCATCACTTTAATTTGATAACATAACTGTACCATATGCAGGGTTCTGCCTAGACTAGTTTTAGTGGGGGCCAATTATAAAATAATCATACACATGTATATTACATAATAACAAAGAATAATGCAAATTGTTGTACATGGAATGAGTACTGTCCAGTTTTATGTACAGACTAAATTAGTGGTATAATCTTCTTTGTTTTTTACTGGCCCATAGAGCAACAGTTTTAGCGACAGGGAAAGAGTTGAGGGGTGGTCCTTCGATAGCAATGCGTAGTAATGAATCTAATGTTTGCTCCTGCATTCTGTTCCTAATCGATGTTTTGATTAGCTTCAGTTGGGAGAATGTCCGTTCGACATCTGCAGTGTGTATAGGGATCACCCGACATATCTTGGCCAATGTACTCATATTGGGAAAGATAGTGTTAGTTGTTGAGTTAGTGCACAGGTCTAGTATTACTTCACTGAATTTCATCTCACTGCAATTTCCCTTTAAAAACTGTGATAGTTCATCTACTTCTAGCTTCTGCTTCTTGCGAGGCGGTACGTCTCCCTCGACCTCGTCCTCCGTAGCACAAGAATTAGATCCATCTTCCAACAGTGCCATTTTTACTGGCAAACACGTGTGATAAACGTGTGCACATGCGTAGCTACGGCGAAGGTAGCCAAGTCGTTCGCGAGCGTAGAAATGGTCGGGCAGACGCAGTTGATGGTCGGCTACCGCCTAGCAGTGGTCGGGGTCGACCACCGCCGACCACCATGAGCATAACTATGCATATGAGACTATAGATGTAAACAGATTATCAGATATAATAAGAGTTTCTAGTAATTTTTACTTTTCATGGGCTTAATTAATTTATTAATCTTTTCTTTCCTCCAATGATTATAAAATTAGCAATATTATCTATTCTTGCAGCATTTCAATCTCTTCCTGTCTGCCAATATGGTATTAGTAACTATAGACTATAACTATATATGGTATGTACAACTAACAGTAATATACCTAGCCTTTTTAGATTGTCTGAGATGACTATCTCTAAGGTCTTTGCCTTCTTGGGGTTAGAGTCAATCTCCAACTTCCTTCTCATTGAATTCTATCCAATGAGACTAATTCATTGCCAATATCTGCAAACAAAATGAATTTTTTTAATAAAAGATAAAATTAAATTTGACTTATGACTCGAATACACTCATTTCATTCACTGTGCTTTGCTATGACTCCATTTCTATATTATTTTGAAGTGATACTTCCATCATAATTGTGAACATGTATATTGATGTAGTATAGCAAGTCTAAATATGTATTATACAATTGGAATATTATATACTCGAAGAAAGATGGACTGCTCTTAGAATAGTAATTAAGAATTACAAATTGATGAAAATGATAAGAAATAAAAAAATATTGCAAAAAAATCATGTTGTTGTATTAATTTTTTAAAATTATTAGTATTAAAAAAATTAGTCATAAAATACCAATAAATTCAGAAAATTATGAAAGTGCTATAATGAAATAACTGTAGTCATAACAACTGGCAACATTTGCCAAATGAACAATTAATTGTTAACCCTCACCAATGATAGCCACCATATGATGTATCATAATATATACTCAATGCACTTACCTTTTTTCGACTGCACAGGCTAACTTATCTGACTGTAAAACTGCTTTAGAAGGTTCTAAAATAATTCTGTAAGGATTACTAACTTATGTGTACATCACACCTTAATCAAAACATCTTTTAATTTCACAAATTCACTATTATAATGTAACTTCTCTTTGAATGTAAAAGCTTCTCTTCAAGAAGTCTCATCTCATCTACCAGATCTCTAATTCCTACATATATCAACACACAATTACTGACTAGTACAGTACTCATGTCTTACCTTATCTCTGTTATATTCATCCCATATAGTGTGGAAGGCAGTAGTTAGTTACTTTGCTTACTGCTATGTTATTAATACATTAAGATTTTTCTTTTTTTTTCATCAATAGTATATTCTTTGCATCATAACAGTTCACAATAATGGAGTTGTCTTCTGTAACATGTTTAACTAATACTCTCTTAGCCATCTTTCCAAATGCCTTACACAACAGTTCCTATGTCTGTTTCACATTTTAGGACATATTTAATAAATGGTTTTACATCTTGATAAACAAGCACAGACATACCATAAAATTCTGCTTTTCATAAACACTGAGTTTGACTTCTTCATAGTTTGTATTAAATTCAGATCTTAGCTAGTGATGTGAGCTTTAGCCTCTTCAATATTGTAATGATTGATAATGGTCTCTAAGTAACCAATAATAACTACAATATATTTCTCTTGAACTAGTTCCATGACATCATCAAATGATTTAACAATAGACAATTGAGGTTTTAACTCTTGAATGCATCTTCCAAGGAATTTTGTGATCTTTTCTAGTGGAAAAGGCACTTCCAATGAAGAAGCCTTAAATGTCAAGCACTTATGGTGAATTTCAAGGATACAATGTCATGACAACATATTTTGTAAGAGGTGCTAAAGTATCAATCATTGTTCAAATTTTGCTGTTATTTCTTAATAATGTCTCAATAAATAAGCAACAGATAGAGCTTTTCTACACAAATTGTAGTAACAATACATTACATCTATGTTTACTTCATTTACTATTAATAGCACAATCTTTAAGTGTGTCTTTGCTACATACACTGTTTCTTTAATTGAAATAATTAGCTACTATCAACACATACTGTCTTATCTGGTTATAATACATAAGACACTATTGAAAATATTCAACTTGTTTTGTTCCTAGATAATGTGTAGAAAGTGCCTTCAATGGACTATCAACTAGCAAGCTCCTGATTGTTTTATATCTTCATATGTTTCTTTAGAGATAAATCTCTCTATATATAATGTATTAACTCTTTACCTAGGAAGAACAAGCTTTGATAATGTTCAGAAGTATTTCACTGGTAAGATAAGAACTGGTAAAGACATCAATGGAAAAAGTATATTTGTAACTACTAGAATATTCCCTCTCACTTTCTTCTAAAGACTTGATATAGTCTTTGGCAATTTTTTCTCATTGATAGTTTCTTTCCTCAGTGTAGCAGTGGGATTAGAACTAAGCCAAAATTATAGCATTTGACAGTTTTGAAACAACGATTTCCATTCATTACTCTGATATCTTCTAGTTTAGTGGTATCGAAATTGATGAGTACACCGAACTTGTACCACTTGGTATTCCATTGAGACATGCCTATCTAACTCATTAAAAGTTTGTTTTTCATTTTAGAAAAGCTTCGAAACCTATTAGCTCTCTCCAACTATCATAATAGGATTAGCAAACACAGCCAAATTTTGTTTTCTGAATCCAGTATGGAGACAGAAGTTAATCAGAATAGTATTATAATTATGATACATTAAATTTTATTTTGTGAAATGATAGAAGCATACTACATGGATATGGTATCTATGGTGACAACTTCTGAGCTTATTATATCTTGTAATTAAGTTCAAGAATAATCCTTTTCTTGTTTTTGTTTTGTTGTTATTAATTTATTGAAAAGTAAGAGAAGTATCAAACACATGTAAAAGATTAAAACAAAAAAGTTGACAGTGTTGATTATTGTAGATGTATGAATTGAGAACAACATAGATAGTAATTAAAAATAGACTTGATTGACTACTGCAATGTTGTCAGTAGTTTTTTGTTCTTCTAGAATATCATTTGATACTTATAAAGTAATTATATTATTATATGACAATAGCTATGATATGATGACTCAACAAGATCTCTCTTGTTGTATAATACTGTCATGATTGCACTATATTCAGTTACTATCATATCAATCATCACGCTAGTACTTTTGACAGTCTTAAAAAATAAAAAAATTATATCATAGATGAGGATCAATATAATGAGCCAAAAGCACAAAAGAAACATTTGATATCAAGCACTTTAACTGTTTTAGCATTAGTTACTAACTGTGCATAAAATATCAGTGTCAAGTATAAACTTAACAATAATATCAGACTTTTCTTAGAGAGCCACGATGGTATTATATATATTGATTGAACTTTTCTAACTTTATGAAGTTGAAACTGCCACAAGTATGAAGTATCTTGTCAATTCTAGGAATGCAATACCTGATATCCTTTTTCTTGGGGCTCATGTCATGCTATTCTTTTCATTGTGATTTGAGTAATATCAATAATTATAATCAATTGCATATATTACTGATAATCTGAAATTGTTCAGTGGTAAACACAAATTGCAACAAAATACTTCAAAATGAGTTTTCTGATGCAAATATAGCACTCCTACTGAGCACTCATTTACTCAAACTAGAGCTATTCATGTTGTACAAGCTTAAGTTATGAAACATTACATAGTGCTAACATTTTTTATTATTGATACTATTAATATTATTTCTATCTTGTATGTACCTGTACAACAGTACTTTGTGTTCAATGCTCAATGATTTTATTATTTTATTGAGCACTAACATATATGCTTACTTGTATGATACTACCTTATATCCCATACTGCTAATATACATGCCCTACGTATGAACATGTTACAAATATAATATAGCCTCCTTGACCAGGTAGACAATCTTGTCTTTATCGTCAGCCGAACCCTTAACTGATGACTCAACTCTGATATAAATGAAGGCTCTATATGAGTAGTTATAATATTTGTATTAATTCTATAGGTTTGGGGTCTTGTTCACTATATTTTGTGTGGGCTTCCTTTGGTCCTTGATCAGTTAATGGTTTATGAGCCTTTGGTGTGAATACTAGATCTGATATAACATTGTCATAAAATATTATAATAAACTTAAAATTATGTATACAATTACCTGATAAAGTAGTGATATTGTGATTGTGTGTGTGATTTGATTTAAATAAATGTAGGTCACTACCAATAACTCAATGGATGTTGGGTACACAATTGAGTGAACCCAGAGTGTACTGGTAAGTTAAGCTCACTTCACAGGACAATGAAGTTTCTATGTTCATAACACAGCAATTGTTCACTTCAGAAATGAATTAGCCCTTTGTGAGAATGCTATTACATCTTTCAGACTCCAATCAATTAGTCATTTAACCTTATCCCTTTAGACTACATCGTCCATTAGGATTGTGGAAGAGACATTATGTTGTAGCAGCTATTTATTTTCACAATCTATCAGATCATGTGAAATCACTTAATTTACTACATTGTCTAGATTTCCCAAACTACCGTAAGGGTATAAATTTTCGTGGGGGATTTAATTTCGCTGTATTCGTGGGTTGTTGTTTTATCACAAAATTTAGCTTTTGTTCCACCCACGCATAATCACGTGATCTCAATAAAGCGTGTAAATAACGGCTACTGTAAAGGGTTACTTCTTTTTATTTTGCACTGAAGTACTTTTCTGTCAACTGCCTCCCAGATTTTCTTGTATATATGGTACCCTCTTACTATGGATTCATAGGAATAGCTAGCCATACTTCGCAAAAATCACGCTTGTGTTCACAACACGTGTCTGATACCACACCCATTAATTAATACTTCACACCCACTAAACATGAAAGTTAATACCCACAAAATTTAAATAATAAAGCAAAATTTAAAAAGCAGGAAAATTTAAACCCTCGAAAATTTGTACCCTTACTGTATTATTGAGGCCAGACAAGTGCTATTAGATATGCAGAAGGGACCACTCGAATCACTTTGTTGTTTGGAATTTTTGCACAATTTTGAAGCCTTATTTTGCTGATTTTTTTGATACCCAAAATAAACACATGCATAGTATTAATATATTAACAAAAAACATTGGCTACTACATGAAGCTAATTTTGCAAAAAAGATTCACTGTTTCCACCCACACAAACCATATACAACTCAATCTTCAACATGCTCTACCTACTATGAATCAATAAAAATGACAAAAGAAATAAAGAAATAGAGTTAATATTTTACAAAGATCTGTAACATTATCTGTAACATTTAGTTTTAATAACAAATTACCAATAAACATAGCTATATACCTTTAATAAATTTCAGAAAATTGTCCAATTGTGTTAGTATTATTATATCTGTTAAAGTGTGACAGAATTATATTAAATAATTTTAAAGAAAATACCACTAAAAAAATGCTTGATATACTTTGTCATTATGAGAGTTATGAAATTTTATTAATGACTTGTGAGGATCATAGTTACTTGTTTGATATTGCATTATAATATCAGTTGAAACAAGTTGATCCTTTATAGTCATCTGAAAATTATTGCAGAAGTAAGTACATATAGTGCAAACTATAAAATAGCATTTACTGAGTTATTATATGTACTTCCTGTGATGTTCCAACATTGTATAGACTCTACTATGAAGTATACAGTTCCATTTCCAACCAACTTTTGAGTATGTGAGTTATCACTTGCTATCAAGCCCTGATTCTGTAGCTCTTCCTCCAAATCCTAAATAACTAGTTTAAAGTTATAACCTCAAGTATATATAAGTAGTAGGAAACCTTGCGTATTTGGAATGGAAAAATAATACACCGAATCAGTAGCAGAGGGTCAGCCTCATAACTTTAAAGTTGTCTATTGAAGGCAATCCAATATGTTTGATTGATGTGATCAAGTCCAATGACTACAATACGACATAAATTGGGCAATAGAAAAGTGATACAGGTAGAATTGCTGTGTAATATTTCCTTTTTACCCTCATCACCAAATACCAAATGACTCTACCACTTCTGTTTGTGATAACTGCATTATGTTTAAGAGTAAAGGACCCTGGAGTTTGGAGCCATTCATTAGCTTTTATTTGATATGTTGGAGAAAGCAGTTTATATCCTTTAGGAATTTCAAATTGAAAGTAATGATCTGTTGAAATTAATACATGAACATGATGTTCCTTTGGAAAGCAATCAGCAAATATATTCATTTTAAAACTGGAGTCTCCCCATTGAATATATTCTACAGTTCCTCCAATGACTGTTTTACAAATATGTAGTGTATCTGTATGATATATAAATAACAATAACTATAATGTAGTCTACCAACATCAAGTACTTATTATATTACAGACTAACTTACTAAAGTACATGTTAGTTGGAAGATAATAAGATTATAGAAGCTACTGTGTAAGATAACATAAATTTCTAAATAAGGTCTTATGTGTCCAATTTAAAATGTCCATAAATAGTACTAATGTTCAAAGCAACTTCACTCAGCATAAAGCTTGATTACATACCTCATTTAAACTTGTATAGTAAAACATATAACTGACAAACCAAATTGCTCCCACATATAAGCATATTATTTTCATTAGTTATGTCTTTTCTTTTTTTGATCAGAAGAAGTTAACTTAAAGTTACATCCACTTTGTCAACTGGTTTTTCTTGAGTTAATTTGTCATCTGATGGTAACTCTTGTTAGCTAGCTAGTACCTCCTCAAGTATTTGACTTAAATGTAGATCATTACTTTAATCTGCTGTACCAAATGATACTATAGAAATAAACAGATTATCATACGTAATAAGAACATCTAGTAATTTTTACCTTTCATGGACTTAACCCTTTGAGCGTGGCGCGCATACTTATATGCGTCACACCCACGTTAATTAAACATGGCGCGCATATTTATATGCTTAGAGGCTGCTCGCATAGTTACTGTTTATAACGCGCACTGATACCGTTGCAACAATATTTATAACAGCAAAATACAATGCCAAAGAAGTAATTGACTTGGTAATGACAGATGAAACAGTTTATGACGAAAGTGAAGATGAGGAATTTGATGGGTATATAAGTGATAGTGAAGTAATTAGAATAATTGGACTGGACATGGAGATGGGTGAATACAGTAAGGAGAATGAAAATAAAACAGAGAATAGGGAAGTGTGTGAGGGTGGAAATGTAATGGAAATAAATGATGGAGAAATAAATATGATGGATATAGAAGATATTGAAGATATGGAGGTAAGTGCAATGGAAGATGTTGCTTCAGACATTCCTGAATTTGTTGGTCAGCCTGTGTGCACTAGAAACATGTCAAATAAGAGCCCAATAGAGTTTTTTGACTTACTTGTAACAGAAGAGATGTTTGAAGAAATTGCAGAACAAACTAACCTTTATGCAAACCAGCACTTTGAGGAACATCCAGATATTGCACGGAGATCTTGTCTACATTACTGGACAAAAGAAAGCACACACAGCAACAGAATTGTTGCAATTTTTTCCCCTAATAATAGCAATGGGTATCATACACTACCCCAAAATTGAAGATTATTGGGCTTAGTACTGGCCATTCACTAGTACTACCTTCTCTCAATTAATGACTAGAGATCGCTTCAGTTTGATCTTGAAGTTCCTGCACTTCAACAACAAAAATAATCAAAAGAAAAAGGCGAATCTGGATATGATCCATTATATAAAATACGACCATTCCTTACACAACTGATAAACAACTTTCAAATAAACTACAGCCCCAGTCATGAATTGTCGGTTGATGAAGCTATGGTTAGCTTCAAAGGAGGGTTGTGGTTTATCCAATATATGCCTAAGAAACCCAATAAATGGGGAATGAAGGCATACTCTCTGGCAGACTCCAAAACTGCATATACCTATAACTGGATGTTATATGCAGGATGCTAAAAGTAATAATACTTATAGCAATTACTATCTACTAATAATAGGACAAGATTTGAGTAAAGATAGAACAGTCACCCAAGCTGTTGTGATGAGATTATTGAAATCACTGACAGAAACTGGCCACCATATTTACATGGATAATTACTATACCAGTCCTAACCTCTTTCTGGAAATGAAATTGGCAGGATTTCATGCCTGTGGTACAGCTCGTGTTGATAGGAAAGGGATGCCTGCTGCTTGGAAAAGTAGAACTGGACAGAACAAGAATAAAGTAATTATGAATAAAGGAGAAGTTAGAACAGAAAACTTAGGCAACATCTTACTTGCTTTGCAATGGAAGGACAAACGAATCATCACAATGCTAAGTACAATCCACGATGACAAAATGGTAACAAAGAGCTATAGATTTAGATCTTCAACAACTGGAAAAGAAGATGTACAGAAACCTGTGATGGTTAATGGATACAACAACAATATGGGAGGAGTAGATAAGAGTGATCAGTTACTTGCATATTATGGATTCAATCACAGGACAATCAAGTGGTACAAACATGCAATCTTCCATCTGTTTGATTTGGCCATTGTCAATGCTTTTATCCTTTATAAGTTGTCATCTCAAGAAAATAAGCATCTAACTCATCTACAATTCAGAATTCAGTTAGCACAAGCATTGCTTACCTGAACTGGCATCAATATTGCCTCTAGTTCATCATCTCCACGCTTATCTCAGCTGGCTGCTGCTCGTCTTTATGAACGCCACTTTCTGGAAAAAATACCACTGCTTCCATCTGGGAAATTGTCTCAATGTGAGTGTATAGTCTGTAGTAACAAAAGAGGAAATGGTAGAAAAACAACCACCTACTAATGCAAACAATGTGAACTGGCAATGTGTGTAGTACTTTGTTTTGAGTTGTACCATACACATGTTGATCCTATGAGATACATGCAATCATTTTTTCTCAAAAGATAACCTTGTAATATAACATACAATAGTTATATAAATAATATACATAAATATATGTATAATTATATAAATATAAATACATGTAGATATAGTATAATTATATAATATAAATTTGAATGCACAAAGTAAAAGCAAGCAGAGCTGTAACTTTCACGTGAACGTGACCATAACCTCAGTAACATACAATCGATTAGCAAAGCTTAGATGCGATATTTGACACACAACACAACATATGAGAGTGTCTTTAATCACACTAAGCTAAGACAATCGTTCATAAGACAAGTGTATTCATTATTACGATAAAACTTGCCTTCTTTCTCGTTTCCCTCGATGGAGGGTGTAAATCGCTGTCCATTGCACACATACATGCTCAACAGAGACCTTATACATCATAACTGACTAGTTAGAAGATCCACAGATGACTAAATACACACGCAAAATGCCATTAAAGCCAGAGCATTGCTTTATGACATGGCAATTCAAACAATGGTCGCGTTGCAATAGCTGATACGCCCATTTACACGCGTGGTCAAAGATTTAACAGGAGATGATTGAGAATCCATCCAGTTTCTAATTACATTAGATAGTTTGGTGGTAAGGGTGTCTTGATTACGTGATAAACCATTTAAATAATTTTGAGAAAGTCTAAGGGCCACACCAATGTCATGCCAACTACTGCTCACATCTACTAATAGACGTAACAGAACATTGTGCTTTGGCATCTCTTCTAAAATACTAGAACTATCTAAAAAATAGAAAGAGTAAATTCAGTAATACATTACAAAAAAAGTATCTAGAGGTCCTGCAAGAAGCTTACAAATTAATTATAATGTGATGATATTATTACAAATATTATCAGTAACTAACGTAAGTACAGACACCTAACACACTCAAGATATGTAGGCGCCATAATATGAATACATAATTCCTATGCTTTTCCTAAGCACTCTTGAAATGCTAAAGGCACCATGAAAATTTCGTGTAATAATCTGTTTGGTTATAATATTTTGAGCAAGTTCTATAGTAATGGCATCACAAACCAATAATCCTTGCGAAAATTGAGGGTCAGAATCACTGTGTACATTAGATGTGACTATTTAGGGTGGGCTGTACCAGGTTTGGGTGGAGCTTTTAGATGGTTATGACACTCTTAGCATATTATAACTAAATAGTAAAAATGATAAATGGTAAGCAAACATTTCTACCTCTGGCATTGATCTTTAAATATATTTAGGTGGTTTGTCAGCCATGAATGGTACTTGGAAAAGGTTAAAATTAAAGTGACATCATTTCCTCCTTCTGCAAATAGTTTGTAGCTTTTTTTATGCAGAAGTCCTAATCCTCCATTTTTGCATGGGTCAATTAAAAATTGTAATTTTTAAAAAAGTATATGACATATTTTTTGCTTGGCGCAAGTTTCAAATCTTCAACTGAGTTGTTCTCCATTATCTTCAATGTATTTACCACAGCAACCGGATATAACGTCACAATGTAATCAAATTTCTAATCAAAATACTTTAACTTATGTGCAAATGATCAATTGTGGTCATTTAACCTCATTCCTTTAGACTACATTGTCCATTAGGATTGTGGAAGCGACATTATGTTGTAGCAGCCATTTATTTTCAAAATCTATCAGATCATGTGAAATCACTTAATTTACTACATTGTCTAGATTTCCCAGACGATTATTGAGGCCAGACAAATAGATATGCAGAAAAGGACCACTCAAATCACTTTGTCGTTTGGAATTTTTGGACAATTTTGAGGCATTTATTGTGCTGATTTTTTGATACCCGAAATAAATGCATGCATATTTAAAGTAACAATATATATTAACAAAAAACAATGGCTATTACATGAAGCTAATTTTGCAAAAACAAGATTCACTATTTCCACCCACACATGCTGTACACAACTCATCTTTAACATGCTCTACCTACTATGAATCAATAAAAATGACAAAAAAATTAGAGAAATAGAGTTAATATTTTACAAACATCTGTAACATTATCTGTACACATTTAGTTTTAATAACAAATTACCAATAAACATAGCTATATACCTTTAATAAATTTCAGAAAATTGTCCAATTGTGTATGTATTATTTTATCTGTTAAAGCGTGACAGAATTACTTTTTAAGAACATACCACGAAAAAATGCAGGATATACTTTGCCATCATGAGAGTTGCGAAATTTTATGAGTGACTTGTGAGTATCACAATTACTTGTTTGATATTGCATTATAATATCAGTTGAAACAAGTTGATCCTTTATAGTCATCTGAAAATTATTGCAGAAGTAAATACATATAGTGCAAACTATAAAATAACATTTACTTAGTTATTGTATGTGCTTCCTGTGATGTTCCAACATTCTATAGAGTCTACTATGAAGTATACAGTTCCATTTCCAACCAACTCTTGAGTATGTGAGTTATCATTTGCTATCAAGCCCTGACTCTGCAGTTCTTCCTCCAAATCCTAAATAACGGGTTTAAATTTGAAGTCTTAACCTCAAGTATATATGTGACCGGATATGCAAAAAGGGACCACTTGAGTCATTTCTGTCATTTTCACTTTTTCATACCATTTTAAAGTGTAGATAATTCTGAATTGTTTGATACCTTGGATAAATGCATGCCTTGCTCAAGACACGAGATATAAACGGAAATAGAGTGGCTACTACCAAAAATTAATTTTGAGATAAGTGGAATTTAATTTTCCACCCCGCATCCCGTACACTAATATTTGATAACGCGAACGCTTCTACGTGCAAAGCTAGAAAGAACTTTCGCTTTTTAGACTCTTCAAAATGACTGTCAGGAACTATTCTCTTCGTTTTTTGGTTTAACTCAAATTCTCCAACAGATTGAAACCATCACTTTTTCTGTCCATACTGAAATTTTTGTTTTTGACAGAAGTGGTCCCTTTTCGCAAATCCGGTCACATATAAGTAGTAGGAACCTTGCATATAGTGAATGGGAAAATAATATACCGAATCAGTAACAGAGGGTCAGCCTCATAACTTTTAATTTGTTTATAGAAGGCAATCCAATATGTTTGATTGATGTGATCAAGTCCAATGACTACAATACGACATAAATTGGACAATAGAAAAGTGATACAGGTAGAATTGCTGTGTAATATTTCCTTTTTACCCTCATCACTGAATAGCAAATGACTCTGCCACTTCTGTTTGTGATAACTGCATTATGTTTAAGAGTAATGGGCACTGTACTTTGGAGCATTTCATTAGCTTTTATTTGATATGTTGGAGAAAGCAGTTTATATCCTTTAGGAATTTCAAATCGAAAGTACTGATCTATTGAAACTAATACATCAACATGATGTTCCTTTGGAAAGCAATCAGCAAATATATTCATTTTAAAACTGGAGTCTCCCCATCGAATATATTCTACAGTTTCTCCAATGACTGTTTTACAAATATGTAGTGTATCTATAGGATATATAAATAACAATAACTATAATGTAGTCTACCAACATCAAGTACTTATTATATTACAGACTATCTTACTAAAGTACATGTTAGTTGGAAGATAATAAGATTATAGAAGCTACTGTGTAAGATAACATAAATTTCTAAATAAGGTCTTATGTGTTCAATTTAAAACGTCCATAAATAGTATTATTGTTCAAAGCAACTTCAATCAATATAAAGCTTGATTATGTACTTCATTTAAACTTGTATAGTAAAACATATAACTGACAAACCAAATTGCTCCCACATATAATCATATTATTTTCATTAGTTATGTCTTTTCTTTCTCGATCTGAAGAAGATAACTTAAAGTAACATCCACTTTGTCATCTTGAGTTTATTTGTCATCTAATGGCAACTCTTGTTAGCTAGCTAGTACCTCCTCAAGTATTTGACTTAAATATGGATCATCACTTTAATCTGATAATATCACTGTACCGAATGATACTATATAGAAATAAACAGATTATCATATGTAATAAGAATATCTAGTAATTTTTACCTTTCATGGACTTAATTAATTTACTAATCTTTTCTCTTCTTTCAATAACATATAAATTATTGATATTACCTATTCTTGCAGCATCTCAATCTCTTCTTGTCTACCGATATGGTATTAGTAACTATAGACCATAACTATATATGGTATGTACTACTAACAGTAATATGCCTAGCCTTTTTCGATGTCTGGTTAAGATGAATATCTCTAAGGTCTTTGCCTTATTCATGTTACAGTCAATCTTTACTTTTCTTCTTGATAAAGTCTGTCCAATGAAGACTAATTCATTGCCATTATCTGCACACAAAAGTGAATTTTTTATATAAAGAATAAAGTTACAATTGACTTATGACTCTAATACACTCATTTCATTCACTGTGTCATAAAATAACAATTAAATTCAGAAAATTTATAAAAGTGCTATAATGAAATAACTGTACTCATGACAACTAGCAAAATTTGCCACACGAACAATTGACCCTTCACTGACGCATGCACAAACGGACACCGTGACCTAATTATTTCTGTGGTTTGTAGAGGAAAAGATATATAAGGCTGGTGATGTGAATGCTTGTGCCTTTGCTCGAAGTAGAGTTAGTGTGTTGTGATCTACAAAGTGTCAAAAGCTTTGTCGTGAAATGTTGTCCAAGATCTTTTCATCGTAAAGGCAAGTTGGTAACAAAATTTGCGATCAAGGGCTACCTTTAAATTTGTTTGTTTACTGACAGTGTTTGATTGTTTTCTATTCTAGGGCTACTTTATCATTGAAGGTGAGTTTTATATAGTACTTTTATTTTTATAGAATAAAGAAATGCTTTGTAGCTACCTTTCTCATGTGAATAACTTGTTTTCAGTTACTATTGTGGAGTAAACAAATTTGGCATTTTATTTCACTTGTATTTTCTGTACTGATATAGGAGGAAGTGGATTTGTAAAGTAAAATGTGTATAACATAATTTAGTAAATAAATAGCATGAGGATATGATACTATTTGCGTGTGTGTGTAGACTACATAATGCTAATAATTATGAAATGCTTGGAAACAGTCACTATCTGGTATTCCTGTGTGGCATAGGTGTTTTTTGTACAATTGGCATTCCCACTGTGTCCACTTCAATTGTTTTCTTTTCCTGTAGCAATGAGAGCATTTGCTTCACTTTGCTGCTTTCATTGGGAAGTGTAGAGTTGGCACAGAGGGAAGAATAGCAGAGGAAGGCCCACCTAAAACTTTTCTACCGTTATAATTCCCAATTAGCTGTTTTGTCAACTCTGACCTGATATCAATGTATTGATGGTACCCATGCCCTGTTGATGGCACATATTGGTGAAGGATGTAGGCATTTGCCAATGTGAGTTCGAAATAAAAACCAAAAGATGTATTTGTAGAATTTGTGGCTTTTCATTAATACACAGCAGTAGTGTTGTAGCTGGTCATTGCGATCAACCCCTCCCATATGCTTGCATTCAAGGGGCAGGTAAAAGTTTTCTTGTGCCATCCTTTTGTTCTCTGGTTACTGTGCCTTCTTCATTTCTGCAGTTGGTAGACAGAACACTTACTGTTTAGTTGTCATGCCACAATGAGAAAATGCTATTTTCTTTTTCAATTGTCTTGTAATCTCCTCTCTCAGGTAGTCCCTTTTTAAGAAAAGGCTTGACTTCATCAGGATAGCCTACTTGATTTGATGGAATGGTGCCACATGCATAGATTGAGTCCTTTAGAAGGTCATTGAAGAGCAGTACACTGGTGATAAAGTTATCACAGTATACTGTATAGTGTTTGCCAACTAGATTCCTAGTTAAATCTTTCACAACCCCTTCACCTAACTGTGTTTCCGACCTGTCTCCCACTTTGCCAAGCTACACCTGAAATTGAGAAACAGCCATTCATAGCATCTGCTCTCATCCAGACTTTTATCCCTCTCTTTGTAGGTTTTTTGGGAAGATATTGCTTGAGAGAGGATCTTCCCTTGAATTGGATCATGGCCTCATCGATAGAGCTGGCACTGTGAGGATTATATACCTCCAAAAACCTATCTGATATGGTACTGGTCGGATTTTCCAAGGACGATCATAGCTGGGATCTGTTCACTGAAGTGAGTAGGACTCATTCTGTGCGAAATGGAGAAATTGAGATATTTCCAAGAATCGTCTCCGAGATCCTGTCTGCTACTGGGAAGTAATGCTAAGTTTTATCTAATTTCCAGTAATCGCATAGGCATAGTAATTGATTGATTCCCATTAGAATCATGAATCCAAAATATGCTTGAATTTCAAGTGGTGTTATTTGGTCAAATCTATCATAGACATCAGTTGATAGCAGCATATATATTAGTTTGCTCAACAATAATTTATTATATTGATTAGAGCAGGAGTAAAAAGAAAATGGAAGATACCAAGTAGGGTATGAGAGAGGGGAACTGTAGGTTTACAAGGAATAGTACAGGGAAGGACAGTAGTAGGGATGTCATTAGTAAGGCCAGTTTTAGCTGACTCAAAGGCAAAGGATTCACCTGACTCAAATTCAAATGATTCATCAATGTCCATAGCATCACCACTATAGAATTAGAAAAGACAAGCGTCAAAGAATTATTTGGAGTGTTGGTATAACAACAAAAGCTGTAGACGTGGTTATAATAATTCTTTCTTTTGATCATACTTTTTACCGGTTTCTATTCTGTGTAAAAGAAAATGGAATGAAAAAGTGCTTTCTTAGTATTTAGTTTGTTTTTCTAATTATAATGCAATATTGTTACTGCATACACATTATATTATATACAATAATAATGATTATATATTATATTATATAACAACAATTATTTTTTTTACCTTTCGTATTCAATCTCTTCTTCCTCTTCTACGTCAAAATCATTGTCACTATTCTCACATATAACCTCACCACCAATTTCGACTATATCTTCTGCTCTGTAACTCATGGCTAATTACAGCTAAGAACTAAATTTATGGCTGGGTGTGGCAGATGCTTGATGAAATTATTTATGTATAAATATTGCGCTCTATTATGACGACGTCTTATTGCGATTCTTACTAAAACTATGGTCATTTTGTTGATAAATATTTGTTTTTCTGTTCCATAGACATTAACGAGCATTTTGGACTATGTACTTCGAGATTGCATTGCTTGTTCAGCGCTTGGTATTAAAGTTGCAAATTTGCAACTTTGGTCATTTCGTGCATGTTCCAAAAATTTGCAAATCTGCAACCTTGGTCGGTAAAGGGATAATTGTTAACCCTCACCAATGAATACCCACCATATGATGTTCTAATATATACTAAATGTACTTTCCATTTTTTGACTGCACAGGCTAACTTATCTGATAGTAACACTGCATTAGAAGTTTCTAAATAATTACATAAGGATTAATAACTTATATGTACATGACACCTTAGTTAAAGATATTTTTTGACCTCACTGTCAATGTGATACTGAAACACTATAGTTTGTTTGAGAGAAATAATATAACTTAATATTTATTAACACAATGTATAATAATAATACATGCTGTATAAATAGCAGAAATGGATAATGTTGTCTTGGATATGCTATGTCAAAAACGAAGTAGCTTGCTAGTAAACAGCCAAGACATTCACCAAAACAACTTGTGGTGACTAGACATGTCCTTTCTATACCTACAATGAACTCCTTTTTAGATGTACCATTAAGAATGACTAATGTAAGGCTCAAGCCTTCTTTGCTCTTCAGTAAACACATCTATATCTATAGTATTCTGTAGATATAAGGAGAGTTCATATTAATGTTTGGAAATAAATTGTACGGTAACTTACATCAGCAGTAATTGTGATGCTTTTTTTATCTTTCTGCATACAACTTTCTTCTTCTGTAAGTAAATTGAAGACGCTTCTTTCTCTAGTAACCTTAATATCTTTACTCATCACTTTTTCCAGTCAGCTTCAAACTCTTCTAAAGTATGATTATATTTAGTCACTCCTATAAACTCTTGCCATAACTAAATGAGACACACAGCATAAGTATATCATAATTTATTTCAAAGTACATACAGTACTAGTCACATTAGTATATAGTTAAGGAAACTCACCCAACACTTCTTTGTCAGTATGGGAAACTTTCCAAGACATTTTTACTTCAACACCTGTTGTTTTAACTCATGTCTGCCATTCATTTATTGTTGCTATTAATAGTTCTTTAAGAACTGACCTCTTTAGTTTTTGACTAGACTATTCATCTTGTAAGGTGGAATATGCATCTTCATAAGATAGCTCATTATAATCATTAGGTGATGAAGGCACTGACATTTCCTTTTCTTAGGAAGTTGCTCTAATGAATCATTTTCTTTATCAGTTTTGTTGCAAGGTCTGTGCAGATTTTTAAATTTCATCATAAGTTTTTTCCTTCAAGATCTCTATAAAACACAAACACAGCATACTATGTATTATTCACAGTTAACTTAAAATTTTAACACCTTCCTCTTCTAAAATATCTACCAATTTTGTGCAGACAAAAGTATATTGTTGGGGCGATGGTTTCATTGTGTACTTCAATATACTGGCAGCAAGACTTGAAACAATTTTATTTTGGATATATGATTGATGTGAATACTATATATATATATATAGTATTATATATATATTATATATATATATAATACTATTATATATATATATATAATACTATTACATATTATATATATATATATATATACATAATATATAAGTAGAAGTACAGGAACTTTTCATATGTCAAAAATATGTGTATATATAATTATATATATGTATGTATTTATTTATATATATATATATTATATATATATATACACATATAATTATATATATATAATCATACTTTTACTATAGACGTGACAGGAGTGTTGTAAGGAGTAGGATGAGATTCTTTTTGGAGCTGTTGCAGTTCAATTATATCACAAATGGCAGTTACTAGAGAGGTTATCTGCTCTTCAGACATTAATTGGAAGATCGATCCACTAATTTTGTTTCTTCTAGAAACTTCAACTACATCCTTATCGAACTTTGTTCCTAAGATTCAGCAAATTCACAAACAGATAAGGATGCAAGTTCTTTAACGTTGACGCCACAAGCCATAGTTGTCTTTTAATTCTGTAACTTTACCAGCCACTAGTTGCAAACTTCAGACGTCTTTGATACTATAATGTGATGTATGCATGCACATCACAATGTAGTATCGTGTGTTCATTTGATGTTAGAGAGATGTCGAAATACAGTTGTCCTTTGTGCTAGGAGTTTACAGGTCTTAGATTTCATCATTTGTTGTCACACGTTCTTCTTCTTCATTCAAGTAGACTTGGTCTTTAAATTGTTTGTGGAAATAATGTCTGTACAAGATCATTTAGGCTTATGAAAACATACAGAAGCAACCTTTATGGAGACCACATGATCAACTTCAATCCAGACAGTATTGTGTTGAAAACAAAGGAATGTATAAGCTTTCACAATCTACCCTTGAAACAATTATAGAAGATGTAACATTGCTTTTTCAATTTGTACATGATAATATGCATCAATATGCTCTTACCAAACTTGAGGAATCATCCAGTCTTCATTAACACCAGCTGAGTTGCTTATTGGAAGTTTTTGTTTGCAATAACATTTTCTTGTCATCTTTTAATGGATTTGAAACATGCTATTTATAGCAGCAATATTTTAAAGATACATTTGACATGATAGTAAGTTTGTTTGTATGCTCAAATAGGTTTTAGTACTTTTATTTTTTTGTTATATATTTCCTTTTCTTTTTGTAACAACTCCTCATATTTCTGTTCATGTTTGCTTTTCAGGTGAGCTTTCAAGTTCGTACTGAACTTCCCTTTAAAAGTAGCCTCACAGTATTTACCATTTATGTCAACTTGGCACACAGTCTTTCCTAGAGTCACAACATACTTAAAATGGTCCCAAACTGGGCTGGTGTTTGGCCTTCCAGGTTGTATTGCTGCTGTAGCCATCTTGATCAGAATGCCAGATACTGTATGTCACATGGCAGGCAGCTGTCTGAGACAGGTGCTTGCAAATTGCAATGTGACATACAGTATGGTCAAAAGAAAGTTATGAGACAGCCTATCTCACAACTTCCTTTTGACCATTCAGCTTGATCATTGTGTTAATTGATTGTTATTTTAGTTTGTGTTTAACTGTTTACACATTTGAATGGTTAACTGATCTGATTGTGTGAAATCTGGAAATGAAATGGCTAAAATTCACGACTACTTTTGTGCAATTTTAGTTTTTGATATTAATTGTAAATCAATGACTGGTTAATTTTAGTTATAGTTTGTTATTGTTAACAATAATAATTTGGCCATTAAAAAATTGTTGGTTTTAGTTATTGTTAAACAATTACATTAATAATTTTCAATGGGATACCTTTGACATACTTCAAATTGTGCACCTCAGAAGATTTAACAAATAACACTTTTCTCCTTAAGAAATTAGCCATCTGTCACATGGCAATTGAAAGCAATTCAAAACTACAGTTATAAATATAATAACAGATGTTCTATTATAACAGTTATTATTATTAAAAAAATAACCAGGTATTGTCTTTTTTTGATTTAAGGCATCTATAAAGCTACCAAGGTTCTGAAAAACCTTTTAACAAAGAAGGAGACTGAGAATTGCTAGAACTATTGGTCATCAGAACTATTGGAATGATCAGATAGAGGTAGTAGACTTTTCACCTGATGGCTTCACTCTCAGAATCATCAACTAACAGGCATCTGGAGAGTCGGTATCTCTTGTTAAAGTTGAAAAAGCAGCTCTCTTTCTGTAGCATCTTCAAGAACACGTCAGAAAATGTGGTGAGTTTGCATGACATGCACGTGAACAAACAATGAATAAAATTATAATGCTTCAGCGCTAATTGCAAATGATAAGACAGGAAATACCTCACCTTACATTCCAAGCATAAAACACCTTCTTAATGATGGGTTTTCTCAACTCAGACTGAGTATAGCAGGTTATTAGGTTTGGTGGATGTTCGTGGCTAAATTGGGTATAAACTTCCTGTAATAGTTTAACAGTCCAAGAAAAGATCAGCCTATGTAGCAAATAAATCTTCTGGATTTAGTTATGGATACTGTGCCACCTTCAGCATATAACGTTAAGTATATTGTGAAGGATGGTAGCATCCATGAGCCTTTGAAAAATAGCTATATAGCACTGATGCCCCCTCCACTTCAAAGGTTAGTCTAAGTGACAAAAAATTAGTGAAGTATATTAAAGTTACATCTTTTCATAATGCTAAAATGATAGAGACATCTTCCAATAATGGCAATGTTGATAACTCACACCAAGACCCAATTATAAATGTGAAGTTGTGAATATTTTATTTCAAACATAATAAATAAAAAAGGTATAAATAATAAAAAAGTTCAATTCAATGTAAATAATGAAGGTAACATATCAATCACCTGATAAATACCTCACCAGATGAATTATTGGTGACAAATGAAAGTGATGATGATAGAAATTGGTCACCACATTATAAATATACCTTTGTATATTACAATCAAAAGTAAAAGTAAATGTAATTGAAATTCTGAATAAACAAATATCGTAATAAAAAATCGATTGTAAAAATTATGAACTCTTCACTAACCTTCTAAACAGGATGAGCATGTCAGGTGAGGTAGGTGAGGGTGTGGAAGAGGATACAGACGAGGATGAAGGAAGAGAGGTAGACAACAGTGTGGAAGAAGAGGTGGATGAAGATGGAGAAGAGGAGGTACACAAGGACACAGTAATAATGATGACGATGATGAAACTGACCCATGCACATAAATAAACGAACCTGGGTGCTGATTACCACCATTAACTTGTACTTTCAGTGAGCAACCAGGACCAAAGATGACTTTGACAGCCAACTCATCTTCACTTGAATTTTTCAGTTTGTTCACGGATGACAAAGTGTTGAAAATAAATGCTTGTGGATGGAACAAATGAGTATGCCAGTGTGGTTACTGATGAAAGGAAACAGACTGGAAAACTCAAACTGAGCTCAAAGTGTAGGAAACCCAGTCATGTTACCATCACTGAAATGAAAGCAGTCCTGCCACTAATAATCAATATGGGAATAATGCATTGCCCAGAAAGGAATGGGTATTGGAAAACATCTTGGGAAAGTTGCATACCCTTCTTTCATGATGTCCTTTCTCGAAATCAATTTTAGGAAATATTCTGAATACTTAATATACCAAAGAAAACACCACATACAAATTGAATTGATAAAGTAAGTCCTCTCTTATTGCTAATATTCAAAGTGTATACTATCTGCACAGTGAACTCTCAATTCATGAAACTATGGTTGGCTTCAAGGGATGGGTTAGTTTCATACAATACTCTCCTCTAAAAGCTACAAAGTTAGGACTAAAAAGTATTTGTACTTACTGATAGTGAGGCATGTTTTATTTGTAACATCCTTCCATATACTGGGCAAGAAAGGAGAGCCCATCTCTCCAGCTGTAATGCGTGATCTGCCTCTGTTATCCAAGGTTGTTGTTGTTGAAAAATAACTTTGGCAAAAGTCACCACATTTATGCAGATTAATTCTACTCGAGTGTTCCTTTAGCAGATGAGTTGGAATATTATTCATTTGGAAGATGCAATATCAAGTGGTGGAGGAAGCTCATGTTCTGGTTATTTGGGTTGCCATTGTCAACACATATATCATGTACAAAATAACAGTTACCATACCTCTCACACAAACGAAACATTGTAGTAGGTCTTTGTGATGGGTTAGCCATAAGGGGAGGTCACAAGACAGTTCATGTGCCTCATAAGACCAGAGGAAAGATTTCAGGGATGACATTACAATGAACAAAACAAAGACAATACCTCGTATGTAATGACAATACAAAAGGAGAAAGACAAGATACCATATATTACTGTAGGACATGCATAAATAACCCACCATTACATGTAGATACTTGTTTTCAATGATAGTATGAACTAGTTAATTATAAATTATAAGATTCTGTAAATATGTATTGATATTGCTCTATCACTATTACATATTAGTAAAAATATACTAAAATACTCACAAAAGCTGTTATAGTCATTATGCAAAACAGACAAAAAGTCACTTGTAATGTAGATAGATTGATGTGATTCATATGTAAATAACTAACCTTTTTAAACAACAAGGAAGATATGCAGACAAAAGACAATCAGCAAATACTACACAATAGAGATTTACATTGATATAAACATCTTTCAAACCATTTAATACTTGTAGTCATTTTGTGCCTGCATGTAAAGTGTTAACTCTTTTGCCTTTTTAACTGCTGGTACTCAAGAATATTTAACAGCTACAAAGACAGGGACCCAATTTGAATCTGGTATTGTAATTTAAAATGGTCTTCTCATCTATTACTGACTAAATTAAACAAAGTATAACTTTTAACAGATTGCCTGTTATCATAATATAGCATCAGAGAAGATGTCCATTCACTCTGTTGTCCTCTCATGTGGTTCTTAGATTGATTCACATCATTCAGAGTATATAGCCTCATTTGACATGTATGCTCCTTAAATTAATATTGAAAAATGGGAGAACACTAGGATGGTTTATATGTGTTGTTGTAGAATTCTTTAGTGAATAATATTATTTATTATTATAAAAGTGTAACTACACATGTCTTAATACCTTATCTTCAGTTGTCATTTTTGTTTGTAAATATAATTGCCCTGTTATACTTGTGTGCTAAATACCATGTTTATTCATTTGTTAAGACATGATAAACACAAGCTAAATGAGGACTAAAGATATCAGTATAGGTGTGCATGTGTTGATTCATCTTAAATAATTTCTTGTAATGAACTTAATTATTAATAGTTGCATTCAATATTTTTGTACTTGTATGCCTCTGCATAATCAGGGTTGACAATATCTACCTCTTGTGATAGAATAATTAAAGCTACCAAAGGAGCTACATCTTGTCTTAGATTTTTAAGCATTTCTTTACAAAAATGTTTAATTAAATCAAAATATGGAGATCATATTTGACCTTAGAATTAGGTTATACTGTATTCGTATTTTTAATGTGCTACTTGAGACAAGTGTGTTGAAGCTACCAATGTCTTTCATACAGGTTACATAGTAGAAACACCTGTGATAAACTTGGCTTGTACATTTCATAGCTGTTATTATGTACAATGGAGAGAGTTTGTAACTTTCCACACTGTTCTAGATAGAGTCTACTCCATTTCCAACATGCCCACACAATTATTTGAAGTCTTTACATAAGCAATCATCACACAAAGAAATAGGGATAGAATAATTACTATTACATAAAAATAATTAAATTCAAAAATAGAAATAGCTGATAGAGCTGGATACTCTAAAGATGAGGTACTGGTATGATAACATTTTGATAATGATGACTATTGATGGAGCTCTTTGAACCTGACAATGACGATGAACATGGCCAATGTTGAGGAATACAAGTAAGATTGTAAAAATACACATACAATTAAAAACCTTGCTATTCTTCTAAGTGATGACATTCAAGATGAGCATGGCCTCTCCAGACATTTACTAACTATTTACCTAATCCCATCACTGTAAAATGTTAACTATAAAACATCATATGATTATGTTTACTACGTGTAACAGTAATGAACTTAAGTGGACAAGGAAAACTAGAACCTATTTACATTATTAAGTTCTGTTAACATGTCTGTCCAACTAATTCCTTAACTTCAAAACCAGAAGCACTTAGAATAAAATATCATTTTAAGAGAGCACTTAGTTAGAAACCTACAAATTAACTCTACATCATTTTTTGTTAGAAGACTCTTCTACACTTTTGAGGAATCACAATCATTACACAGATTGTTTTAAGTAAACAGCCAAAACTATGCAAAAGAGATGTGAGCATGATTCAATTTCCTTTGAGCAATTTAATTTCATATTAGCATGCCCTTAATTGATTTTGTATATAAAGTGTTAAAAGTAGATATACTTTAAGCCGGTTTAAATTTTGAAATTCCAGCAATTATTGTGAGATAGTTCGTGGCCATTTTTATTTTGTCAGATATTTTGAAAAGATTCTCTTCAAAAGGTTTTGTCAGATCTTTATAATACCTGTGATAGTTTAGATTGTTTGTCTTATCAAAAACAATATAATGATATAAAGTATGTTATTATCTGCTGTTTGCCAGTGTATGCAACAATGATTGTAACATGACCTAATTTTATTTTCTTGCATATTCTATAAGGTTTAAAAATAAATCACAGTTAGTTATTTTAATATCATTAATGCACTGACAGATCCTAACAGAGGCTACTGGTTTTCCTCTATATCCATTTTCAAATGTTAATGATTTGAAATGAGACCCAACTTCATTTGTGTTTAGAATTTACTCCCTTAACAAGCAATTGATTAAATTTCCTTTTTGCAATCCTTTTTATTGAGATAATCTCCTGCTTCCTTTCCACTATAGACTTTGTTAAGATTTCACAATCAAGAGTGAAAAATTCCTCTCACTTTTATCTTATTGACTTTTTGTTTAATGATATGATTGAGATCATTCCACTTCTTGTGTACCATTAATGGAAATGGACAACTATTAGGTCTTTTACTTGAAATGATTAAATAAAATAGTGTTCCAATTTTTGTGCTTCTTTGTTGTCTGTTTAGCATGCTGTTATTGTTTAGACGACAAGTTCACTGTAAAAATTAAATTGTTATTTTAATAATTACTTTGTAGTTTACATCAGTGGGTTACTATGGAATATAGAATTTATGTGAATTACTCATTGTGTAATTGGTTAGCATGTAAAAGTACAATATACTGAGAAATTACACATTGAGTAATTCACAAAAAATCTATATATTATAGTAAACCACCAATGTAAACTACAAAGTAATTGTTAAAATAACAATTTAATTTTTACAGTGTTGCCATATTGATTTTTAAAATCTATTTTTTTAAAATTATTTATTGCAAAGAAATTGTCATAATCATCCAAAAGTGAAACAAAATATGACCATAAATGCAAAAGTGGTACCTAACATGCAATTGTTGTTTTTTCACTACAGGCAAAAATGTGTTCAGTTTGGCTGACAGTTATGGATCATGATAGCACTTTTTGGTGAGGAAAACAGTTAACATAATTACTTTACCACAAAGAGAAAATGCTTGAAAGTAAGCTCAATGAAACAAAATCTTCAGACATACCATAATTATGGTAGATGTTGTTTATGAATCTACTGACATTGTAGTACAAGAAAGTTAGTCAATCTATTACCATAGTTGACCATCAATTTCATTGTGATATTTCAGTTGAGATTACATTAAATGACAGAGGTGAAAACAAAAATGAGAAAGAGAAAACAGATTATGTCTTTGAGACCAGATGTGGGTGTGGGTCATATAGGAATGGTCCTTATAGCATAGCCTTCTCAGTAGACCATTACGAGTCTATTAGGAGTCATTGTCAAGTATTGGATTATTCAATGCTCGATTTAGTTATTTTTACACAAATAATAGCCAGTATATCTACATCTACAACATAGAGGACATCTGGTAATAAAAAGAGGAAAAATACGATCACAGTAGTGTACGCATTGCTTTTAACAATTGACTAACAGAATATATCTTGTAGATTTGTAGAACAACTTTTCTCTTCTTGCACAGTATCTTTAGAAAGAGGTTAGATGCCATTAAGCTAAGTTACCAAACTATGCCAAACTATTTTGTACTATTTGATTAAAAGTCTTGTTATTCTTGTTATACTGATATTATTCATGGTACTAGTTAAATGTTACAAGTTATGAGTGAGAGATAATGAAGCCTACATACATTTGATAGCTAACGAACATTACGAGAAATACTTGAACCAGGATATACAATACATGAAAGAAATTGAACTATCACTTGAGTCCACTGACTGATCTTGTACTAAGCATAGTATAGATATAACACACACTACATATAAAATTCACCTTGATTGAAATTAGTTTTATTCTCGTCATATATTTAAAATATAAATTGGAAAGCAAGCAAGAATAATTTTATATTAATAATCAACATGTTATTAGCTATACAATATTAAATATTATTTGCTGCCCTACTACTACTACTAATAAGGAAACAGTAATTACAGACAATTAATTTGTCAATATCACCTAAAACCTTACTTCCTTTGCACATTATAGCTCTTTACTCTATTATCTATTCTTTAATAGTGTAGTGTGTAATCATGGAAAGATACAAACTGTGAGTAAATATTGCGGTAAGATACTAAGAGCATCAACTTACACGGAATGATCGGAAATGGTCACGTGATTTATTGAAGTCATTTCCTGTTAATTCGTGCCATATTACCAAATGGCTATAAATTTTAGGCGAAGCACCAGCAGTTATTATTGCCAATTAGATGTTAGTAATAGTGGATTTTGTAACAGTACGTATTTAGTTGCTAAAATTGATATGATGAGATGAAGAAAAGCTTGGAAGTTTTACATGGTAATAATAATAAATATACTATTCCCTATTGTTTAGTTATTTAGCACCATTACAGTCTTTAACTAGTTGTTGTAGTACTAATTTTTGTCTCCCTTCTTCGCCAAAGGAAAGCAATTGAAACCTATTGCTATAATCAACTGAATGCTTACATATTTGCATGAGCAGAGTTGTGTCAGTCTTATCTTGGTCTTATTTTATTATAACATTAACAATCTATTGTCAATAGGTAAACCTTCAAAATTCAGAATTGTCTTCCACACCAAACATAATTTACACCCATAAATCAACATGAACATTTATTTAAAACATATTAATGTTATCAATCGTCTGTGAGTGCTCCTATTTCAATTTTTTGTCGACTGGAAGAACGACTGCAAGCTAGATCCATCCTTTATTAGGTATATAATAATATTTCATTAAATTAAAATAATATATATTATACATTCATGTAAATGGATAGATTATCCTTTAGAACCCAAGCACTCCCTGTCTGAAGATGATAAATTCATTGTTTCACACAATTGCTTGCTATAAATGGTTTTCTTATCACAGTACCATCAACAACTTGGAAACACTTCTTTCAGTTCTTAGGATACATTTCAAATATTATAAGAGTAACAAGTTGTTAGGTAAGAAGATACATACACATATACAATAAGATGATATTCCAACAAACATGCTTATAGCTTAAGAGCTTATGAGTAATTACAACTTGAGATGGTTCTTCTTCCTTCCACTCTGTGAACAGCATAGATGATCTCACAGGAGAGGCATAATGATTAGCAAAGAAACAAAAATGATCTAACACAATACAGCGTCAAGCTTCTTTGAAACTGGCATTAATGATTGCTGTATTCATAGCATGACCATTATAATTAAATTCAAATATTAAAGATTAATGTGACTGATGAATGAAGAGTAACTAATGTTCTTTTTAAAAATAGAACAACCTGTTGGAGATGTCTGGTTAACTCGAACCCTTGTAATACATAAAATTTTAGCTGGAATATGTGAAGCTTACATAATGTCACCCTGTCATGCATTCACATCTAGTTATTATATTGTGGATGATATATGGAACATTCTTGCCTTTGTTTTTTCCTGTATTTTATGTTGTGTTAGTGTCACTATCAAATATTTTCCTAGGGATGGAAACATACATAAAAACTCCTACCACTTTTATTGGATGAATATGCAATTAGCAATGGAGAAGAGAGATTACATACACCTTGTTATCAAAGAATGAGTGAAGAAATTGCACTATAGCAAATTCAAAGAGAAGTAGAACCAGGCTAGTAGGCAGTTTGTATTAGGATAAGATAACTCTGTTTGTCTTTCTATATGATTTGGAAAATGCCTATGTTGTTGTAGTCTTCCTGTTCCCTGGAACAACATCCCTCTATACGAAACACACAACCATTCTTGACACTATAATTTAGCACATATGCAAATATACAGACTTAAAACAGGCATAAAATGGTACGTATGAATAGATTTAAGTTTGTAGATAACTATGGCAGAAGACATTGGGGTAGGAACCAGGGGGGCTATAGGGGACTTTGGCCCCTAATGTTGATTAAGGGGGCTTAGCCCCCCCCCCCCCCCCAATATTGGTAACAAATTAAAGTTCCTCAATTTAAAAAAAATTTAACCATTCATGCAGGCAAAGGCTTGTTTGTAGTCAGCTGCTTTTCAGCACAAGCTAAACCTTTGACCTAATTAGTATGTATTTAGTACCTCTTTTGTTGAAGTCAATTAATCCATCTCACTTGTACTAATGCACACACACAAGACATTAATAGGTATATTTCAATAAGCAATAGCTGATACAAGGACAATATTAATGTATCAGGTCAAATCCGAATAAATCATTGAAATAAATATTGTTATCACTATTGTTCAGTGGTATAATAGAAAAACAGTACATCAAAAGATATTTGTTGTATTAAATTAATACTTGATATCTCAAAGAAATCATTCTAAAATAGTTAGAAACATAAGATAAAAGTATTTGTGAATAACAATATAAACATTTTGTTTTCCATGATATATAGAATGATGTTTTCAACCTCTCCCAATGTCCTGTCTTTTCTACAAATGCTTAAATAAATTTGCCTCCACCTAGATATATATATATGCAGAAAGCAATGATCCACATATAATGCCCAGGAATTTTACACTTTATTAATACTTATAATTGGAGTGGCTGCATTGAATATATATATATATATATATATATATATATATATATATATATATATATATATATATATATAAAGTTGTAATTATTTATACATTGATATCTTCGGTGGACTACAAAATGCTCACAAACATTTCTAAATATCAATTTTGATAGTTGATTCAACAGGAACTATTCATTGCCATTAGTTAACCAACAAATAAGGATCAGCCACACCTACCTTTCAACGTTATTGCATTACATGAACAGCTACAATATTACATAGACAGCAAACAATGGTTACTGACAACATGTTGGATAGCAATTGATAGTCGCTAAATCATCTTTTATTGATAGCTATAGTTGTAATCCAGTTAAAGTTTTAACTCCTTATTGTTCTTTTCTACAATAGTTCTATAACCTCCTAAATATCTCAATAAAAAAACACATTGTTGTCTTTTCTAATACTAGTCATCTCTTATCATGTCTCTTTGATGTTTTTCATAAATATTGAACTAAATACAACAGTACCAACTACCTTGTAAAGTAAAGGCAGGCTTGTTACCTGTAACAATACTTCTTGCATCACCTTCACTATGTAAAAAGATGCATTAACTGGTATCATTTTATCATAAAGTCTCTTCTATATAAATTATTGAATATTTGATTAATAAAAATTGGTGTTGGTACTGATCTAGAGTTTTGTATTCCCCATTAACCATAATATAGGTTTTAGAAATATGTTTATAATTGAACAGTTGGAATTGTTATACAATTTACTTATAGATTTCAGTTTGTAATTTGATTCATCATATTTAGTCAACACTCGACTCAAGTTTCTAAAAAACAGGAAGTTACTCTGTCCATGTCTCGCCTAGTCTCATTCACCTCTCCATTTCCAATGTCCTCATCATTTGCAAATGTATTTGGAAAAGATGCAACATATACTTTGTGCAGAGCAAAGTAATTAATATTATATAAGGCATAATGTATAACAAAAAACTTGTCATAGCTACAATAAACTGAGCAATATATTGGACATGTCTAACTGAAGGCTCACTTCACAGTACATATAGTAGTAAGATATATACTAAGAGCATAATTGCTCATGAAGGATTGTAAAATGATCATGTGATTGCAATTGGACCTTAAACCTGTTGAAGTATTCCAAATACTATAACATTTGTTAATTTGTTCCAAATCTTAACTAAGGAAAACCTTGGATATTATCTCTTTCTGGGCTGTTTAAGATCTTTGTGGAGATGATATTCCCCTGTCATTGACCCAACCTGGTTATGAAGTTTGTATAAATTGAGATATAAAATTTATAGGCAATAATTACTAGCACAAGCTGTCATTATTGATGAGTTAGTGTTAGGAATAATGAGTACTCTTAATGTGTCCTCTTAAGAAAAGTGTATTTATTTTTTAAAATTGATATGAAGAGATGAAGAGAAGCTTCATACATGAAAGTTACCATAATAATTGTACTCTTCAAATATATTTAGTCATTTGGTACCATTGTGGTCTTTAACCAGTTGTTGAAGTACTTTCTTGTCTCCCTCCAATGCCTATGTAATAAATCATTTAATATTAAAACCAACCACTTTTTCTGTTAATATAATACTTAAATGTTTGTATGAGTGTAGTTGTGTCAATGTCTTACTTTACTGTAACATTGTTGCGTAAACAAGCTTCTAGTCAATATCACAATTTAAAAATTGTTTGTATAACAAATTAACTAAAATCATAATTTATGTCAGTGTGTCCTATATTATATAAAGTGCTAATATGATTAGCACATCCAGTGTTTTTTAGCAGTTTCCAATTATTCTTTATATAACTGACTTTTCAGTAGTACTATACCTGTTGACTAAACTTTAAACTGTAAGACAAACAGAGATGAACTACAAAAATGTGTGTGTGTTTGTTCTAAAGGAGCTCTTGTGGTATTGGCAACAACCATGTTGTTAATATTTAATACAATAATATCAGGAGGTCTTTTCACAAATTTAATTGATAACTATTCCTATGCCATCTTTGCTGTGATTGGATTTTTCTATCTCTCTAATCCTCTTCTTGGTTTGTTAGGCGAGAATTGGATGACATATAAAGTCACTGTAGTTCAAATAATATTGTTTGTTGGATTCTTTATTGCAATGGTTATATTAGTAACTTTACACTTTATGCATCTAAATGGCATTGCTGTAGTTAGTATAACTTTAGCAACATTTCCATACTTTTTGGGATATGGTATATTTGAAGCTAATGTGATCCAATTTGTACTGATCAACTTCAGTTTGCACCATCTCAAGAGTTAAATAGCTTTTTATTGGGTTTTATACATGAATTATTCCTTGCTAGCCTTTATCTTATTAATGGCATCAATTATAACATCTATTATTTATAAAAATATCACCTTTAGTTGTATGTTTGGTTATGATGTGCTTATTTTCATTATAGTAGTTTTGTTTTTTTGCCGTTGCAAACATCATTTGGTTATTGAGCCAGCTCAATGTAACAATTCTATCAAAATAATATGGAGAGTGATGAGGTATGCTTTAACTCACAAACAACCAGCGAGACGTAGTGCCTTTACATATGGAGAGCTGTTGTAGCTCTCCATATGTAAAGGCACTACGTTCACACTTGATGTAAAGAGAGATATTGAGGACCATTTACTACTGTACAAGTAGAGGATGTCAAAGTTTCTTATACATATTTAGTATTGTATTAGGGACCTGGATTTTTGATGCGAAAAACAAAACGTCTGATCAATACTTGCAAAATGATGGTCCAAACAGTTTCACAGAAAATCCTACTACTGAGATATTCTCTGACAGTTCCATATCTTTTCATTGTATTTGTTGTTCCTTTTTATCAATTTGTAATAGTTCTTTTCTTCTCTCACTGCATTCCTAGTATGTTGAAACATATATAGATTGGACTATTAGCACTGATAATAGAGTCAATAATCACAAGTCTTGTTAGCTATTTCATGACTAAAGATATCAGATATGATTTAATTAATGACGATATATGTTTGACCTTCACTAACAACATAAGCTTTCAAATGGACTTCAATCAGATATACTCACATTACCTTTCTATATCATGGCTCTTCCTCAGTTTTTGTCTAGTATTAGTATTTTCTTTGTTCGATTCACAAGTATTGAGTTTATTCTAGCCCAAGCTCCTTGTAGTATGCAAGGATTGTTAATTGGAATATGGTTCATGCACTTTAACATTTACTTTTTAACATTAACTTTATCTACTTCTTGGTTAGGTTGTCACTGGGAGTATTATGTTGTTAAATCAAGTGTTGTTTTAATCTCAGTCATTGTTATACTATTGGCAATAGTTTATTGATAATTGATCACAGTTGCATGTAATAGTAATTGTAATATAATACTATTACATTGAATTCAGGGTTTTCAGTAATAGAAATAGTAATTGAAAAAAATTCTGCGTAATAATAATAGTAATATATTACTTTCTATTGTAATAGACACCATGTCTGACAATTGCTGGATATAAATACAAGTATAGACAACTCTCTGATGTCAACAAGAAAGATATGCAGACAAAAGACAATCAGTAAATACTACACAATAGAGATTTACATTGATATAAACATCTTTCAAACCGTTTAATACTGGTAGTCATTTTGTGCATGCATGTAAAGTGTTAACTCTTTTGCCTTTTTAACTGCTAGTACTCAGAATATTTAACAGCTACAAAAACAGGGACCCATATTGAATGTGGTATTGTAATTTAAAATGGTCTTCTCATCTATTAATAACTAAATTAAACAAAGTATAACTTATAACAGATTGCCTGTTATCATTAAAATGGCAGCACAGAAGGAGTCCATCCACTCTGTTGTCCTCTTATGAGGTTCTTAGATTGATTCACATCATTCAGAGTATGTAGCCTCATTTGACATGTATGCTCTCTAAATTAATATTGAAAAATGGAAGAAGACTAAAGGATGGTTTGTATGTGTTGTTGTAGAATTCTTTAGTGAATAATATTATTTATTATTATAAAAATGTAACTACATGTGCCTTAATACCTTATCTTCAGTTGTCATTTTTATTTGTAAACATAATGGCCCTGTTATACTTATGTGCTAAATACTGTGTTATTCATCTGTTATGACATGATAAACACAAGCTAAATGAGGACTAAATTCAGTATAGGTATGCATGTATTGATTCATTTTGAATAATTTTCTTGTAATGACTTAATTATTAATAATTGCCTCCAATATTTTTGTACTTGTATGCCTCTGCATAATCAGGGTTGACAATATCTACCTCTTGTGATAGAATAACTAAGGCTACAAAAGGAGCTACATCTTGTGTTAGATTTTTAAGCATTTCTTTACAAAAAAGTTTAATTAAATCAAAATGTGGAGATCATATTGGACCTTAGAATTAGGCTACACTGTATTCGTATAATATTGAGGTCAAATCTAATGATAGACATATTTTCATATTTAGAATAACTGAGAGTAAATTTACAGTGAATTAACCATTTTGACACAACAGCAGTTAAATGTTGTATTAATTCTTTTATACAGTAGATTTAATTTTATGTCTTAATAATAGAAATATGTAATACAGTAGTCATATTATCATGGCGTAGACACTTAATTTTTAATGTGCTACTTGAGACAGCTGTGTTGAAGCTACCAATGTCTTTCATACAGGTTACATAGTAGAAGCACCTGTGATAAACTTGGCTTGTGCATTTCATTGCTGTTATTATGTACAATGGAGAGAGTTTGTAACTTTCCACACTGTTCTAGATAGAGTCTACTCCATTTCCAACATGCCCACACAATTATTTGAAGTCTTTACATAAGCAATTGTCACACAAAGAAATAGGGATAGGATAATTACTATTACATAAAAATAATTAAATTCAAAAATAGAAATGGTTGATAGAGCTGGATACTCTAAAGATGAGGTACTGGTACGATAACATTTGATAATGATGATTATTGATGGAACTCTTTGAACCTGACAATGATGATGAACATGGCCGTGTTGAAGAATACAGGTAAGATTGTAAAAATACACATACAATTAAAAAAATTGCTATTCTTCTAAGTGATGACATTCAAGATGAGCATGGCCTCTCCAGACATTTACTAACTATATACCTAATCCCATCACTGTAAAATGTTAACTATAAAACATATGATTATGTTTACTACGTGTAACAGTGATGAACTCAAGTGGACAAGGCGAACTAGAACCTATTTACATTATTAAGTTCTGTTAACATGTCTGTCCAACTAATTCCTTAACTTCAAAACCAGAAGCACTTAGAATAACATATCATTTTAAGAGAGCACTTAGTTAGAAGCCTACAAATTAACTCTACATCTTAGCTGTTAGAAGACTCTTCTACACTTTTGAGGAATCACAATCATTACACAGATTAATTTTTTAAGTAAGCAGCCAAAACTATGCAAAAGAGATGTGAGCATGATTCAATTTCCTTTGAGCAATTTAATTTCATATTAGCATGCCCTTAATTGATTTTGTATATAAAGTGTTAAAAGTAGATATACTTTAAAAGCCGGTTTAAATTTTGAAATTCCAGCAATTATTGTGAGATAGTTCGTGGCCATTTTTATTTTGTCAGATATTTTGAAAAGATTCTCTTCAAAAGGTTTTGTCAGATCTTTATAATACCTGTGATAGTTTAGATTGTTTGTCTTATCAAAAACAATATAATGATATAAAGTATGTTAATATCTGCTGTTTGCCAGTGTATGCAACAATGATTATAACATGACCTAATTTTATTTTCTTGCATATTCTATAAGGTTTAAAAATAAATCACAGTTAGTTATTTTAATATCATTAATGCACTGACAGATCCTAACAGAAGCTACTCTATATCCATCCTCAAATGTTAATGTTTTGAAATGAGACCCAACTTCATTTGAATTTACTCCCTTAACAAGCAATTGATTAAATTTCCTTTTTGCAATCCTTTTTATTGAGAAAATCTCCTGCTTCCTTTCCACTATAGACTTTGTTAAGATTCCACAATTAAGAACATAAATTTCCTCTCACTTTTGTCTTATGGACTTTTTGTTTTATGATATGGTTGAGGTCATTCCACTTCTTGCGTACTATTAATGGAAATGGGCAACTATTAGGTCTTTTATTTGATATTATTAAATAAAATAGTGTTCTTTTACCAAAGATTGTTTGTGTGGGTAATGAGGTTCAAACAATAGCTCCATTATTTGTTGATATAACAGAAGAATCAGATGTTGTGTTATAATGACAAGTGCATGAGTATGACGTAAAAACAAATGTTGTTATAAATTGTTAACTAAACCTATCTAATTGCAATTTTTGTGCTTCTTTGTTGTCTTTTTAGCATGCTGTTATTGTTTAGACGACAAGTTACCATATTGATTTTTAAAATCTATTTTTTCAAATTATTTATAGCAAAGAAATTGTCATAATCATCCAAAAGTGAAACAAAATATGACCATAAATGCAAAAGTGGTACCTAACATGCAATTGTTGTTTTTTCACTACAGGCAAAAATGTGTTCAGTTTGGCTGACAGTTATGGATCATGATAGCACTTTTTGGTGAGGAAAACAGTTAACATAATTACTTTACCACAAAGAGAAAATGCTTGAAAGTAAGCTCAATGAAACAAAATCTTCAGACATACCATAATTATGGTAGATGTTGTTTATGAATCTACTGACATTGTAGTACAAGAAAATTAGTCAATCTATTACCATAGTTGACCATCAGCCAGTATATCTACATCTACAACAATTCAACATAGAGGACATCTGGTATAGAAAAGAGGAAAAATACGATCACAGTTCAAGCAGAAAGATACTGTCACATTTATAAAGGACTATGCTGAGACTTATGGCATGTTACTACCAGGGAGAATCCTTTGTTATGAAAGGATGGATGTACAACTACTTCCCACTCACATGACAGAGAGGAATACGAAATGATTATATTCATGCTAATAGATGGATAAGGAAGAATAAGGAAGAAGTTTTCTCCTCACATCATCATACTAAATCAAAATCAGATCTCTGCTGGGTATGCCAGAAAAATTCTGTAGCAATTACTCAGGTTGCCAATTCATCCAAGCTTCACAAACTACAGATAAAGATGAACGATAACAACAAAGGTAATAATGAATAATTAAATTTTATCCTATATCATTGATTTAACAAAGGCTCACATTGAGCAAGCAACAACTGAATGTAACTTCTACAATCTATAATCTATGAATTAAATTCTGTCTGCCTCCTTTTAGAACCTCTATTACTAATTGTACAAGAGACATAACTCTTCACTTCGGCTTTGATTTTGTACAGCAAATGCCAAGCAACTGCGTACAACCTGGACCAATTATTTGTGATTATGTAAAAATGCATATTTCTCAATAAAGATTTACAAATGAAGTGTCTTTCCCCTCACATATCTGGGATACAGAACACATGATTCCAAAAAGAACAAAAATCATTTTGTAGCCAACAACCTGCTTAACCATGTCATATTATTATTATCTCAAATTCTTCGAATTGCGGGTTAGGTACTATTTTCATATTTAATGTCACAATAATCACTAAAAAGCCAGAATTCTAGGTCAAATGTCCATCTTATCTACTATGAAAGATGTGTATTGGTGATCCCTTCCAGCAATATGAGTACCAGCCACTGTGTCTCGTTTGTGATCTACTTGTAGTGGTAGCTTTGCCACTTCATGTTGGAAGTATGTTAGAATATCATTTGTCCAAGGATGGTATGCCATATTAAAATTATAGTGAGTGGATTGCTGAAATGGCATTACTGCACTAGTTAGAATTTGCTCCACTGCTATAAAGTATTACTTTAAACCAATAATCTATGGGATTGTTGTCTGTAAATTGTACAATGTGTGTTGATTGTTGGCTTGAACTGTTGCTTAGGAGTCCATGCTGTGTCAATGAAAATAATGATATATATGTAGAGATTGCCAAAAAAGCATATTCTACACAAAATCTTCATATCAATGCTAGCATATATGTACATGTCATCTTTGACATGCTTGGTTCATATTACAGGTTGTTTACAAAATTTCTTGCAATGGCTTTTGAAGTAAGTGGTGGTAGTAATTAAGTTAAATGTAGATAAATGGAAATGAAATAAAAACTTAAAATGGTGAACAATATGATACTTATAGAAACACTTGTGTCTCAATTGCTTCTATGGATGCCTGCAAGTACATTTTCAAAGCAAACACTGCTCTTGCAACAGCTGTTACACTGATAAAAGAACTTTGTTAAAGTAGTAATGTATGTGTTGTATTGATGCATTCAATAAAACAGTACAAAAGTTGTTGATATAACCAAAAACAACGTTTTAACACAGTCCTGTTCTGTTACATTGACAAACTAAATGTGTTAATGTAACAAATAATATTGTTGTTACAACATAACCATCTTTTGTTATATTGAAAAGTAAAATTTGGCATTCTAACAAACAATATTGTTATGGCATAGATCTGTCTTGTTGTATAGAAAAGCAAAATTTGTTATTGTAATAAAAACTATTGCTCTTGTAATAGAATCTGTTATATTGTAACGAAAACAACTCTGTTAATACAACAAAAAATTTTTTTAACGCAACAAACAATAATTATGGTTATCAAAATAAGAAATAAATGAAAAATAATCAAGAATGGTGATTGAAGAAAGAAAACTCAACAATTCATATAGAAATAAGTAGAAAAAAAGGTGAATGATTTTAAAAAATGGAGCTATTAAAATCATATAGATTGAAAAATTGTTAGTCCAATTAGCATTCAATACCAGATTTAATAGACAGGTAGAAAGTAAACTTTTTAAAACTTTAATCATCAAAAAAGTCTTTTTAGTCATGAAGTATGTTAGGGACCAAAGTGCAAACTAATTTTTTTTTATCTATATTGATATGTTATACATAATAAAAGGTCTGACATTCCTACTTGGTCCACTCACAGCAGAATGCTTCATATGATGAAATTATGTCCATAATTAGGTCCAACTCAAATACAACCAATGTTCATGATATGATCACACTACAGACCACTAGTATAGTTAAATCAATCACTATATCCAGTCCTGCTGGATACTGTATACAGTATACTAATGGTTGAGTACCATAATGCCAAGTATTCACTCACCATACAAGGCATACTTTTATGCTTCCTTGAACTAAATATCATTAGTTTACAGTTAATATATATTTACTACAATATGTATTCAATAGTGGTGAAATAGATACTCTTGAGGTCAAGATTGTTGAAATGACTCCTTTTTATGTACTGCATGCTTACAAATATTAATACATAGCTAAAATGTAAGCTAAAATTGCATTAAAACCAATGAACTAGCTAAAACATTTTATTAAAACCACATGCACTAATGACAAAATTTAATAAAAAATGTCTTAATGATTATATTATTATTTAACACACAAAACTGTTTCAATCAGTTGACTCAAATGATAATCCCATTTGTCTCCTGAACTCTTCTTCCTGGTCCATATATCTTTCATAATGCTCCTCAGCTATCAAATGTACATTAATTTCATTTGCCCTCACTCGTAACTTGTAGTGTTTTGCTAGAACTACAAATAATATAAGAATAATGAGAATAACTGCACTCTTCATGACGTAGTAATAAATATCTTGACAGAAAATGTCTTCTTTGCATTTAAATGGATACCTTCCAATGATAACAATAACACAACCAAGTCCATTTGCTGCATACCAAAGTCCAACCATTAAACCTCTCATTTGATGAGGAGATTGAGCTATTATGAACTCTAAAGATGTAGTCAAAATCAATGCAGAGGAAATTCCATACAATATTTCAGGCATAACGATAGCTTTGTATGAAGTTGTATCCAGATGGAAATGTTTTTTAAAAGCAAAAATGACAACATAATAAACATTAGTGAATAAAGCAAAAAGTATGCCCAACCCAATTCTCTTTAGCATACTGGGAATATAACTGAAGAAACATGGATATATAAGAAACAGATATGTTAGGATAACAACTACAGTTACTATAGTGGACATTGTTTGACTAAATATAAAGTTTGAAAGGAAGCTTACATTTTCTTCATGACCATAAAATGATTTCCATGACAATTCAACACCACAAGAATAACCAACTACACTTATTAACAGTGGTATTAGCCGTAACATAGTTTTGACATCTAGTACTTCCTCTTCTGAGAAAGGTCCACCATATTTTTCCATACCTAGATCAAGTCGTGATGGGTAATCTTCTTCCCAGTAAGTCAAAGCACTACGATTATTTGGATATTTGTTCTTTCTGGAATAATTGAGTACTTTAGCAATTAATTTGACAGGATTGATTTTATGAGGTGTAGTGTCCAACCAATGTTTGAACAATGAGTTGCTAATAATGACAGCAGACACAGCCACACCTGATAATACATAATAGTAATTCATTATTGCAAATCGTTTAATTAGAATTTGCATAACATGAAAAATGACAAATACAATAGCTAGACTTGCAGAATGCCAGTAAATTATGGCACTCAGTTCATCAGCTGAAGCTCCCACAGATTGATCAATGCTAAACTGAATAATGTTTGAACGAAAACTACAATATCCAATGACTTGTGTAATATAAGCAGCAAACCATAATATCGTGAAGAAGAGCATGGAATCTGAAAGTGTCTTAACAATAACTGCCAAGCCAGCAAATATCCATGATAAAAACGTGAAATATACTCCATTAATGATTGTGTTATATCTACCTGTCTTTACATCAGCAAGTAGACCAAAGAAAGGGAAGGAAAAATATAGCAGAGAAGTTGTGATATCAAAGGCAAAGTTATATCCGAATTGATGTTGAGTGTAACTATGTAGGTAGTTGATTCCTGTAAAATATTGAAGTAAACTGAAATGAGCATATATTAAGATATCCCATATGATGATAAGCTTTACAGAACGTGAACTAATACACTGTATCCTTCTTCTCCAAGTCATCAGCTGCTTCATTATTTAAACTTCTTAAAATGTTATAATATGTTTTAGTATTCATATTAGTAGCTTTCTTTTGTTAGTTTACTGATATCATACAGCTTGTATACTAGATCAAAGCTAACATTGCTTTTTGTTCGTTTGCTTTCAGTTTTGTAGTAATGTTTCTTTTACAATAATGTTAAACTACAATATAATATAATATAACTGTACTACAATGCATTGTAATGAACTAAACACACACTCAATAAGTCTATCAATGTAATATGTTGAGAATGTTATTATTTGCCTACTCATACCTAATATTATAGTAGTGTTATATATATATATATGTGTGTATCACTTACTGCGATACAAAAGTACATTAAAATGCATTATACTGTCATTGTAATATACATCAACAATATAATATTTGGAATTTATAATATTTTTTGTTTACTTTGCATTTTCATGACTTGAAAATCATAGAAATAAAAAAGAATTTTTACAAAGGATGTTCCAATTACTGTACAGGATGGAAACATGTTATTAAGTGAAGTGTTTTATAATGAATAAAAAATTTCATGGTCAATCTGTGGTTTGCAGCAACATGTATTGCTTATGCTATTAATAGCATTTGTAAGCATTCATTCAAATGTCAAGCAGAAATTACTTGCCAAACTATTTGTACTATTTGATTAAAAGTCTTGTTATTCTTTTTATACTGATATTATTCATGGTACTAGTTAAATGTTACAAGTTACGAGTGAGAGATAATGAAGCCTACATACATTTGATAGTTAAGGAACATTACGAGAAATACTTGAACCAGGATATACAATACATGAAAGAAATTGAACTATCACTTGAGTCCACTGACTGATCTTGTACTAAGCATAGTATAGATATAACACACACTACATATAAAATTCACCTTGATTGAAATCAGTTTTATTCTCGTCATATATTTAAAATATGGATTGGAAAGCAAGCTAGAATAATTTTATATTAATAATCAACATGTTATTAGTTATACAATATTAAATATTATTTGCTGCCCTACTACTACTACTAATAAGGAAACAGTAATTACAGACAATTAATTTGTCAATATCACCTAAAACCTTACTTCCTTTGCACATTATAGCTCTTTACTCTATTATCTATTCTTTAATAGTGTAGTGTGTAATCATGGAAAGATAGAAACTGTGAGTAAATATTGCGGTAAGATACTAAGAGCATCAACTTACACGGAATGAAACGGAAATGGTCACGTGATTTATTGAAGTCATTTCCTGTTAATTCGTGCCATATTACCAAATGGCTATAAATTTTAGGCGAAGCACCAGCAGTTATTATTGCCAATTAGATGTTAGTAATAGTGGATTTTTTTAACAGTGCGTATTTAGTTGCTAAAATTGATATGATGAGATGAAGAAAAGCTTGGAAGTTTTACATGGTAATAATAATAAATATACTATTCTCTATTGTTTAGTTATTTAGCACCATTACAGTCTTTAGCTAGTTGTTGTAGTACTAATTTTTGTCTCCCTTCTTTGCCAAAGGAAAGCAATTGAAACCTATTGCTATAATCAACTGAATGCTTACATATTTGCATGAGCAGAGTTGTGTCAGTCTTATCTTGGTCTTATTTTATTATAACATTAACAATCTATTGTCAATAGGTAAACCTTCAAAATTCAGAATTGCCTTCCACACCAAACATAATTTACACCCACAAATCAACATGAACATTTATTTAAAACATATTAATGTTTTCAATCGTCTTTGTGTGCTCCTATTTAAATTTTTTGTCGACTGGAAGAACGACTGCAAGCTAGATCCATCCTTTATTAGGTATATAATAATATTTCATTAAATTAAAATAATATACATGCATGTAAATGGATAGATTATCCTTTAGAACCCAAGCACTCCCTGTCTGAAGATGATAAATTCATTGTTTCACACAATTGCTTGCTATAAATGGTTTTCTTATCACAGTACCATCAACAACTTGGAAACACTTCTTTCAGTTCTTAGGATACATTTCAAATATTATAAGAGTAACAAGTTGTTAGGTAAGAAGATACATACACATATACAATAAGATGATATTCCAACAAACATGCTTATAGCTTAAGAGCTTATGAGTAATTACAACTTGAGATGGTTCTTCTTCCTTCCATTCTGTGAACAGCATAGATGATCTCACAGTAGAAGCATAATGATTAGCAAAGAAACAAAAATGATCTAACACAATACAGCGTCAAGCTTCTTTGAAACTGGCATTAATGATTGCTGTATTCATAGCATGACCATTATAATTAAATTCAAATATTAAAGATTAATGTGACTGATGAATGAAAAGTAACTAATGTTCTTTTTAAAAATAGAACAACCTGTTGGAGATGTCTGGTTAACTCGAACCCTTGTAATATATAAAATTTTAGCTGGAATATGTGAAGCTTACATAATGTCACCCTGTCATGCATTCACATCTAGTTATTATATTTGTGGATGATATATGGAACATTCTTGCCTTTTTTTTTTCCTGTATTTATGTTGTGTTAGTGTCACTATCAACTATTTTCCTAGGGATGGAAACATACATAAAAACTCCTACCACTTTTATTGGATGAATATGCAATTAGCAATGGAGAAGAGAGATTACATACACCTTGTTATCAAAGAATGAGTGAAGAAATTGCACTATAGCAAATTCAAAGAGAAGTAGAACCAGGCTAGTAGGCAGTTTGTATTAGGATAAGATAACTCTGTTTGTCTTTCTATATGATTTGGAAAATGCCTATGTTGTTGTTGTCTTCCTGTTTCCTGGAACAACATCCCTCTATACGAAAGACACAACCATTCTTGACACTATAATTTAGCACATATGCAAATATACAGACTTAAAACAGGCATAAAAATGGTACGTATGAATAGACTTAAGTTTGTAGATAACTATGGCAGAAGACATAGGGGTAGGAACCAGGGGGGCTATAGGGGGCTTAGGCCCCTAATGTTGATTAAGGGGGCTTAGCCCCCCCCCCAATATTGGTAACAAATTAAAGTTCCTCTATTTTAAAAAAAAATTAACCATTCATGCAGGCAAAGGCTTGTTTGTAGTCAGCTGCTTTTCAGCACAAGCTAAACCTTTGACCTAATTAGTATGTATTTAGTACCTCTTTTGTTGAAGTCAATTAATCCATCTCCCTTGTACTAATGCACACACACAAGACATTAATAGGTATATTTCAATAAGCAATAGCTGATACAAGGACAATATTAATGTGTCAGGTCAAATCCGAATAAATCATTGAAGTAAATATTGTTATCACTATTGTTCAGTGTTATAATAGAAAAACAGTACATCAAAAGATATTTGTTGTATTAAATTAATACTTGATATCTCAAAGAAATCATTCTAAAATAGTTAGAAACATAAGATAAAAGTATTTGTGAATAACAATATAAACATTTTGTTTTCCATGATATATAGAATGATGTTTTCAACCTCTCCCAATGTCCTGTCTTTTCTACAAATGCTTAAATAAATTTGCCTCCACCTAGATATATATATGCAGAAAGCAATGATCCACATATAATGCCCAGGAATTTTACACTTTATTAATACTTATAATTGGAGTGGCTGCATTGAATATATATATATATATATATAAAGTTGTAATTATTTATACATTGATATCTTCTGTGGACACCAAAATGCTCACAAACATTTCTAAATATCAATTTTGATAGTTGATTCAACAGGAACTATTCATTGCCATTAGTTAACCAACAAATAGGGATCAGCCACACCTACCTTTCAACGTTATTGCATTACATGAACAGCTACAATAGTACATAGACAGCAAACAATGGTTACTGACAACATGTTGGATAGCAATTGATAGTCGCTAAATCATCTTTTATTGATAGCTATAGTTGTAATCCAGTTAAAGTTTTAACTCCTTATTGTTCTTTTCTACAATAGTTCTATAACCTCCTAAATATCTCAATAAAAAACACATTGTTGTCTTTTCTAATACTAGTCATCTCTTATCATGTCTCTTTGATGTTTTTCATAAATATTGAACTAAATACAACAGTACCAACTACCTTGTAAAGTAAAGGCAGGCTTGTTACCTGTAACAATACTTCTTGCATCACCTTCACTATGTAAAAAGATGCATTAGCTGGTATCATTTTATCATAAAGTCTCTTCTATATAAATTATTGAATATTTGATTAATAACAATTGGTGTTGGTACTGATCTAGAGTTTTGTATTCCCCATTAACCATAATATAGGTTTTAGAAATATGTTTATATAATTGAACAGTTGGAATTGTTATACAATTTACTTATAGATTTCAGTTTGTAATTTGATTCATCATATTTAGTCAACACTCGACTCAAGTTTCTAAAAAACAGGAAGTTACTCTGTCCATGTCTCGCCTAGTCTCATTCACCTCTCCATTTCCAATGTCCTCATCATTTGCAAATGTATTTGGAAAAGATGCAACATATACTTTGTGCAGAGCAAAGTAATTAATATTATATAAGGCATAATGTATAACAAAAAACTTGTCATAGCTACAATAAACTGAGCAATATATTGGACATGTCTAACTGAAGGCTCACTTCACAGTACATATAGTAGTAAGATATATACTAAGAGCATAATTGCTCATGAAGGATTGTAAAATGATCATGTGATTGCAATTGGACCTTAAACCTGTTGAAGTATTCCAAATACTATAACATTTGTTAATTTGTTCCAAATCTTAACTAAGGAAAACCTTGGATATTATCTCTTTCTGGGCTGTTTAAGATCTTTGTGGAGATGATATTTTCCTGTCATTGACCCAACCTGGTTATGAAGTTTGTCTAAATTGAGATATAAAATTTATAGGCAATAATTACTAGCACAAGCTGTCATTATTGATGAGTTAGTGTTAGGAATAATGAGTACTCTTAATGTGTCCTCTTAAGAAAAGTGTATTTATTTTTTAAAATTGATATGAAGAGATGAAGAGAAGCTTCATACATGAAAGTTACCATAATAATTGTACTCTTCAAATATATTTAGTCATTTGGTATCATTGTGGTCTTTAACCAGTTGTTGAAGTACTTTCTTGTCTCCCTCCAATGCCTATGTAATAAATCATTTAATATTAAAACCAACCACTTTTTCTGTTAATATAATACTTAAATGTTTGTATGAGTGTAGTTGTGTCAATGTCTTACTTTACTGTAACATTGTTGCGTAAACAAGCCTCTAGTCAATATATCACTTATTTAAAAATTGTTTGTATAACAAATTAACTAAAATCATAATTTATACCAGTGTGTCCTATATTTTATAAAGTGCTAATATGATTAGCACATGCAGTGTTTTTTAGCAGTTTCCAATTATTCTTTATATAACTGACTTTTCAGTAGTACTATACCTGTTGACTAAACTTTAAACTGTAAGACAAACAGAGATGAACTACAAAAACGTGTGTGTGTTTGTTCTAAAGGAGCTCTTGTGGTATTGGCAACAACCATGTTGTTAATATTTAATACAATGATATCAGGAGGTCTTTTCACAAATTTAATTGATAACTATTCCTATGCCATCTTTGCTGTGATTGGATTTTTCTATCTCTCTTATCCTCTTCTTGGTTTGTTAGGCGAGAAATGGATGACATATAAAGTCACTCTAGCTCAAATAATATTAATGTTTGTTGGATTCTTTATTGCAATGGTTATATTAGTAACTTTACACTTTATGCATCTAAATGGCATTGCTGTAGTTAGTATAACTTTAGCAACATTTCCATACTTTTTGGGATATGGTATATTTGAAGCTAATGTGATCCAATTTGTACTGATCAACTTCAGTTTGCACCATCTCAAGAGTTAAATAGCTTTTTATTGGGTTTTATACATGAATTATTCCTTGCTAGCCTTTATCTTATTAATGGCATCAATTATAACATCTATTATTTATAAAAATACCACCTTTAGTTGTATGTTTGGTTATGATGTGCTTATTTTCATTATAGTAGTTTTGTTTTTTTGTCATTGCAAACATCATTTGGTTATTGAGCCAGCTCAATGTAACAATTCTATCAAAATAATATGGAGAATGATGAGGTATGCTTTAACTCACAAACAACCAGAGACGTAGTGCCTTTACATATGGAGAGCTGTTGTAGCTCTCCATATATAAGACACTACGTTCACACTTGATGTAAAAAGAGATATTGAGGACCATTTACTACTGTACAAGTAGAGGATGTCAAAGTTTCTTATACATATTTAGTATTGTATTAGGGACCTGGATTTCTTGATGCGAAAAACAAAACGTCTGATCAATACTTGCAAAATGATGGTCCAAACAGTTTCACAGAAAATCTACTACTGAGATATTTTCTGACAGTTCCATATCTTTTCATTGTATTTGTTGTTCCTTTTTATCAATTTGTAATAGTTCTTTTCTTCTCTCACTGCATTCCTAGTATGTTGAAACATATATGGATTGGACTATTAGCACTGTTAATAGAGTCAATAATCACAAGTCTTGTTAGCTATTTCATGACTAAAGATATCAGATATGATTTAATTAATGACGATATATGTTTGACCTTCACTAACAACATAAGCTTTTAAATGGACTTCAATCAGATATACTCAGATTACCTTTCTATATCATGGCTCTTCCTCAGTTTTTGTCTAGTATTAGTATTTTCTTTGTTCAATTCACAAGTATTGAGTTTATTCTAGCCCAAGCTCCTCGTAGTATGCAAGGATTGTTAATTGGAATATGGTTCATGCACTTTAACATTTACTTTTTAACATTAATTTTATCTAGTTCTTGGTTAGGTTGTCACTGGGAGTATTATGTTGTTAAATCAAGTGTTGTTTTAATCTCAGTCATTGTTATACTATTGGTAATAGTTTATTGTTAATTGATCACAGTTGCATGTAATAGTAATTGTAATATAATACTATTACATTGAATTGAGGGTTTTCAGTAATAGAAATAGTAATTGAAAAAGTTTCTGTGTAATAATAATATATTACTTTCTATTGTAATAGACAACATGACTGACTATTGTTAGATATAAATACAAATATAGACAATATAATGATGTCAATGAAAGAGTTATCATTGCAGAATATACTGAAAGACAACTAGTGCAGGAATATGATACAAGTGATGTAGTTCCTAATAGGATGAATAATAACATGTCTATAACTGATTTGTATAATTATGACAACTAAAATAATACAAAATCCATTATAGAACTGTACACTTAAAATATTATTTTGTTGTTTCAACCATTGTCTTTGTTACCAGTATGTCATCAATTTGATATAAACCCAATAAATATTGAGTACCCACAAAGCCTAAACTTGTCTAACTCAGTATGTATAAAGACAACAAGAAGCCAAAAAGTACTTTTTGTAGTTTATGCCCAAAAATAGTAACTATGATTGAGAGATAGATACTATTTCAACTTACCTAACTAGATTAGTTAGTTAAAAAGTATCTGCTTATAGTTTCAATTAAAGTCATGATTTAATTAAAGTAGGTATAAATGTAGTTGTAGATACAACTAGTTGGCTTTATACATATAGACTGACACTAGTATTGGATTTGTAGCAACTTAGAATTGGGTTTATGTTAATTTGATAGGACTGTGGTAATGAAGATCTTAGTTAAAATGATGAAATACTATTTTCATTGTATACAATTGATTCCAATTATTCAATAACTTCATAGTTTTTGCATTTCTTAGTTTAGTTAATACAATTGAATCTTTATTGTAAGTTTTAATCTAATTACTTAATTTTATGTTTATTTTTGAATGTCATTTTATTACTGAGAATAAAACATAGCAGAAGTTAAACGAGTGTACCTATTATTAAAAACAACATTAAAGGTTACATATTGAATCAGCTAAAAATAAATTTAATGGTAAATTAAAGCTCATTTATCTTAAATATACAAGTTACTCATGAGTTCACTGTCCTGACATTCCATCATGTAATCAGTACCAATTATCAACTGTTCTTGATTTTGTCATATAAAACTAATTAAAAAAGAATAAAAGTTTGCTACTAAGACTTATCTAAGAAGATTTCTTATCAAATGTCATTTTAATTTAGTTTGTAATTGTCTTTCAATATCTAGACTGTGTTGGAATAGTAAATTGACTTTATCACTAAATCATTATTAATTAATTAGTAAGTGTTTTATGTGTATATATGCACGTGTTTTTCTGTCTCTAGAACGTACTTGAGAACATTCTGGAAGTCTTATTATTTTGTTATATATAAAATTACATTTTAAAGCATTTATTGTATATACAGCTTAATCTATCCTATTCATATCCAAGTATATTTTATTAATTTAATGAAATATTTTTATATACCTAATAAAGGATAAATCTACCACGTAGTCTTCCTTCCAGTTAACAAAAACTAGAAATGTGAGTATTCACAGATTATTGAAAATATATCAATATTTTAAATAAAACCTTATGTTGTGTGAATTGCCTTTTTGGTGGAAGAAATTCAGAATTTCCAAGGTATACCTATTGACAATAGATTGATAATGTTACAGTAAAAATAGACCAAGATAGGACTGACACAATTCTGCTGATGCAAAAGTGCATGAAAGTATTGTATATACAGGAGAAGGTAATTGTTTAGTGGTGTATTCCATTGGCAAAGGAGGAAGACAAAAAATAGTACTATATCAACTGGTTAAAGATCATAAACGACCAAATGACTAAAATAGTAGAGAATATTCAACTTATTAAGATTACCATGTAAAACTTTCAAGCTTTTAACAACTAAATACGCTCTGCTAAAGGGAAATATCCACTATTACTAACACCAACTCACCAAAAATAACAGCTGGTGCTTTGCATAAAATTTACATCCTGATTTTGACAGGCTTGATGAGCAAATTGTGTCAAAAACAGTTGAATATCAACTCAAAAATGACATAACACCCAGAAAGAGATTATATCCAACGTTTTCTTTATGTAAGACAGGCGCGAATTAACAACTATATAGCACATGACTATATAACAAATTTTGAGGTACAATGACTTTGTAAAAATCAACATTAACATTTAAGTAACCTCGCCATATTATCACAATGAAATGGCTTACTGGATAAAATAATGCAAAGATTAGTCCCAAACCAATTCTTTTTAACATACTGGGAATGTAATTATAAAATCATGGGTATATAACAAAGTGATAGAAGAATAGTATAATGGAAGAGACCGAATATAGAAATGAATAATTCAGTACTAAACGAGAGATGACATGTAATAGTGTTTTAACATCTTCCATCTCCTCTATTGAGGTGGTCCACCATATTTTTCTTTATGCAGGTTGAATTGCAATATATAATTGTCTTCTGAGTAGGTTAAGGCACTACGTTTCCTTGGGTATTTGTTATTCCAAGCATAATTGAATACTTTAGCTATCAGTTTGATAGGATTAATAATATATGGTGTAGTATCTAGTCAGTGTTTGAAGAGAAGAATACTAGTAATGACTGTACAAACAGCCACACCTGATACTATATAGAACACTAAGCCAAACTCTTTAAATAGACATTTTGCAATTTTATTAATTGCAAGAACAATTGGTGTACTCACATAATGCCAATATATAATAGTAATAAAATACAAGAAAAGTTAGACAGAAAGGAATATCAATGACAATGTGATAATAACTATGGTCAAGACCGGCATGTTTATTAACAACATCAATTGATAATAACAATGTATACACTTGAAACTTCATAAATGCATCCCAAAGAATGATAAGTATTACTCCTTTGGAGGTAATACAATGTAGCCTGATGGATGTCATCTTAATTTAAAGGTTGATCTAACGTAATGACAATATCATTACTGTTTACTTTTAAAATGAAAGTGAAATATTTGTAAAAATAAGTGTAAAATGGTACATATTACTAAAACTTTCAAATATAACGTTGTAATGTTATTAAAAAATATTCTTTATTATGTTTCAATTGTATTTCTTTTAAATGACTAAAATTTGACTTACAATTCCCAGATTACACTCACTAAAATTTCACAAATTCCATACAAAGCAATGACCTTGTTGTGTGTTTTTTGGCTTGTATTGAAACGTAAAAGAAAAAAAAAACCGACGTGTTCTCTTTTTAGATTTATGGTCACATTTATATTTAGTAAAGCTGTCCTGCTTGCTATACAACCAAGGGATTCTATGTGGGATTGTACATTTACTAAAGCTATTAAGTGATTAATAAATTCACACTGAGTGCATATATGTTTGAAAGTCATTATTTTATTGTTCTTATATACTCAAATAATTATAAATTTCAGAAATAACTATCACTTTATTGATCATGATGATATGTTCTCATGTTAAGTTTCATATAACTTATCAATTTTAACTGTTTTTATAACTTGATTTAGTAAGGACACCAATTTATCTTGGTCTGTAAGTAGTATGATTGAGTATCATTGTAAAAACTGATTTGTTGATTTAATCAATATGTGGTTATACAGGTTGCATGATGCAAACTATTTACAAAATGTTAGAACTAATAATTATTTTTTGAAAGGAGTAAAAGCATTATTATTTGACAAACAATCAATTCCATAGGACAATAGTGATAAAAACTGTATTATGTTTACTTTCAGTTTGCTACATTCAACCTATATAACAATATATTGTTTAAATCAACCAGTCAGTTTTTACAGCATACAAGGGTCTGTTTTATAAGACTAGTCTAAATGTGCTTAATTAGGAAGGAAGAGTTGTTAGTTATAATTAGTGTGATACCACTGTGAATAATTAATTTTCTTCTTACAACTATTTCTTCCATTCATCTAAGCTTAATCTCTATTGATTAATATTAAATCATCATTATTCAAAAATCCATACATTCTATTCAACATATACTGTAAGCAATAATGAAGTACAAAGTCACAGAAAGCTATTGAGTGTATAAAACAGAACTCATAATTAAGTAAAGGGTCTGGTTTGCAAGACTGAACTTGTTTGGACTAGCCATGAAAATAAGAGTAAGCTGAGTTGCTGGTAAGTTTAACTTCAATAGGAAAAACTATATTAAAGATTAAAAAATTATATAATTTAATAGCATGTATGCAAACACTATAACATACAATAAACTTTTATCAGGGTTTAATCAAACTGGCTTGTAAAATACTGATAAAGCCTAAGTTGGGACTTAAATCCACAAAATTATTATCAAACAATAAACGTTTTGACAGTTTCATTAAAATCTTAATGAAACCAAGAGATCATCATTTTTCTTCCTTTCTACTTTTGCGATTCTCTTGTCCATATATCTGATTGATGCTATTCTCTTCTGTTATATTTGGATTTTTGACAAAAGATAGCTCCAAGGTAATAAGAGAAAAAAGCTATAAAAAAATTACATCATATGTATACATATTAACAAATAGAACTTACTACAAATAATGCTATAGCTGTGAACCCACTCATAACAATTGCTTTTCCAGCATATAAAGGCTGATCTTTTATGTATTCAGAGTAGGAGAAATTAACCAAAAAAGTATCCATCAAACAATAGCCAATAGTAACTAAGAGAAGACAACTTGTTGTTGTTCTCTAATAATTTACATGCTTAATATAAGGACAAATATATATTTATAGGAATTGAAATTTAGTTATGTAGAGATACAAGAAAGCCTGCTATTTTCTTTTCCCAGTTTTTGTAAATGAATGTAGAAGCTACAAGAACTGGAAAAGCAACAACTGTTATATAAAAAGTTACGAGATAAACTGAAAGTTCTTCAGGATCATCATCATCATCATTATTATAAGGATCGTTATGATGATAAATTTAATAAGATAATGTTAAAAATAATTTTAATAATTCTTACATGCCAACCATAAAATTGATAACTCCAATGATATAGATTAGATATATAATTACACTTACTGAGTAAATTGTAATTAATTGGTTAGATCTTGTCAAGTCTTAACAGAGTAACTTAAAGGCAAAGACTAAGGCCAACTATTTATTAAGAGTACATGTTAATTTTAATAATCCTTCAACTGCAATCATCAATCCATCAGTTCCACATACTATTACATGATTCATTGTATAACTGTACACCATTGTACATGGGATAACTCAGGCTTGCACCACCTGCCAAATAAAACAGTGAACCTACAACATGTAACTACAACATTCATCAAGGTATAAAGACATCAACTTGGTTAGAATCAATTTAATTAAGGACAATCCTGACAATGTCTGGTGTATATTCTGGTGCTAAACTATGGCATGGCATGCATGAACTACAGAATCTCTTAAGAAGATATTTACGTGTTGTTTAGATTTTAGTTATTAACCTCGCTGTGCATGGGCGCATAGCGAGGGTTACTGTAGTCTGTCAGTGCATAGATAGTAGAGTACTCTACTATCTATGGTCAGTGTGAGTGTGTATGTCTGTTACCCGGGCAAATGGCTTTGAACTCCTTTAACTCGGCAAACAAGGCACTGGTAGTCACCAAACTATAGTGGACAGTAGCAAAACTTCTGTACTTCTTACGAGTACTGCCAAAAGGAGTGTCTAAGGAACAAAAAACTTGAAAGCCTGAAAAAACTTTGAAAAAAGCACAGATTTCAGTAAAGACTCGAAAATTCAATAAAAACCTCCTGCACTCAGCTTATGACATTTTCCAACTTTTTAAAGCAAGAATTTTTACAAAAATACTTCTTTGGAAAGTTATACAGTTTTATTAACTTTTGGCAGTTATCTTTGTTGATACATTGAGCGCGAACTAAAAATACTAGCACCATAGCTGTCATTGGAGAACCACTAACTTTTACTAAGAAGTTGGAAAGTATTGGGCCTTTTGTCAATTAGAGTGCAAAGTATCAAGTAGACGTACTAAACCATAACTCCCTTTGATTGAAGAGAAATGCTGAGTCATCAATAATCATCTTGAGCATCACGTGAGATATACGTCTTGAGGTGGCTAAAAAGAATAAAGAAAGTCTCTGGATAAGACCGCAGCGCACTTTAGTCCATTTCATTAAATATATAAATAAGCTATATAATATTAAGTTATTGAAAACATTAACTGAAGAAATAGTAGAGTTAATGAAAATCATAGTAACTCTTGCAGTTATAAAGAAACATGGTAGCTAAGGTAACAATTTTTTTTCAAACCTTGAAATTTAAAGCATCAGCACCAGTAGTCATGCATCGGCAAGTTATGATTTGACTTATATCATCACTGATGGTATACAAATCTAGACTCACATTTTCAACATATAACCATCCACTATGATTTGTTATCATTGAAAATTAGCGTTGAAAGTTGAAAACATTATAATAAATAGCATGTAAGCAAACGTTATAACATGCAACAAACTTTTTTAAAATGTCCTACCCTAAACCATGTCTTGTAAAACATTAACAAAGGTTAAGTTGGGCCTAAATCTACAAACATGCTGTCAAATAAGCAAACGTTTGTTGAATTTGAGTAAGTTCTTATTATTCTTATTATGGAACCAAGAAATTGTTATCCTCTGCCTTTGTACGTTTGCGACTCTCTTGTCCAAACCTCTGGTTAATGCTATGCTCTTCTGTTATATTTGGATACTTTGACAAAAGATAGCTCCAAAACAAGAGAATAAGAAGCTATAAAATATAATTATATCATTTGTATACATTATTAATACATAAACACTTACTACAAATAATGCCACAGCTGATAACCCACTCGGAACGATTGTTCTTCCAGTAAGTAGAGGTTGTTCTTTTATAAACTCAGGATTGATCAGTTTAAGCAAAAATGAAATATCTACCAAGCAATAGCCAATAGTAACCAATAGAAGGCAACTTGTTGGTGTTATCTAATAATTTACATACTTAATTTAAGGACAAATATATATATAATATATATATATATATATATATGAATTGAATTTTAATTACGTGAGGATACAAAATAACCAGCTGCTATTTTTCCCCAGATTTTGTTAATGATGTAGAAGATACAAAAACTGGAAAAAAAACAACAATTGGCTCAGTGAGAAAATGTTCTCTGTTGGCTACCCATGTTCCTTCTGTAAATTGTCCTGCGACCCTTATGGTGACCATGTTGCTGTTCACTACTCAGGTTTAGGATTTCTGACGTAGGAGAGCCATAGTTGTCTTCATTGCCCTCAGATCTTATCCTCTTGCCAGACCAGACAGAAAGCAAATTTTGTTGTCTTTGCCTTTTGCCATTATATCTCTCAGTCATTCTTTAACTTAGCCAGCTGCCTTCTAATAACCACATGTGATAGCATAATGTATTGTGTAAATGGTTCCTTCCATGAGATCATTTTGAACAATTATTAAATAATGTCACACTCTCTTAACAATTGTCACACTTAGCTTCTTTGAGCAATTAACTTTAGCATACCAAATCGTGAATGTCATTGATTCATATACAGCTGGTTGATTGTTTGATTAATCAAATTATTTTTCACCCAGTTTGTTAGTGAGGAGTGGAATTCATCATGCATACTTGCATATCACACAGTCAAAAATCAAACAGTAAGGGGGCAGAGCCCCCCCCCCCACTTTCAAAAGTGGGGGGTTCAGCCCCCCTGCCCCACTAGTTCTCCACCACTGCCATCAGATTGAATGTGGCAGCATATAAAGACCATATACACCAACATGACTCTATCAGGGATGTCCTCTTCTCTTCAGCCCAGTCTGCAGCTCTTCACCGAAGGAAAGATGCTATCACTGATACCACGCTCTAAAAGTTGCCCTACTGACATCTACCTGCCCCATTGGACCCATGGTATACCTGCTACCCTGGACGTGTCTGTCATCTCCCCTCTCCAGAGACTTACTTTGGATAGCTCCTCCATGTCCCAAGGCCACGCCTTCTCTGTTGGGGAGGAATGTGAACACTCTGCTCATGCAGATGCTTGGTGAAATGTTGGTATTTCCTTTGACCCACTATTAGTAGAGACTATATAGGTGGTTGGAGTGAGAAGGCATCCCAAACAATCACTTCAATTTGCTGCCTCCTAGGTCAACCCCTAGGATCTGACCCTGAAGACAATACGTATCACCTCTTCCAATACCTGTTGATTACTTAATTCTGCTATGTGGCTCGCCCACTCCACCACCCCTCTCTTTCTGTTAATGCTGTCATGTAAGACTTGACAATAATAATAATGTAATAATATAATTATTATTATTATTATTATTATTATTATTATTATTATTATTATTATTATTATTATTATTATCTCCTAATTTATACCATTGTTGAGTTGTAAAAAAATTTAATAATAATAGTGTTATTTTAATGCTTTATATTTTGCTTTACATAATAATAATTATTATCATTGTTGTTACTATTATTACTATTTCGATTGTTATTATTTCAGGATGTATTATTTCTCTGCTATGGTTGGTGCATTTTTAAAAAATACTATCATTATTATTATTATTGTATAGACTATAGTGTTACTTAACCTTCAGAACCTCTATATGTTTTGGCATACATTAACTTACATTAGAACATTTAAACCAAACTTATTGATCATTCCTCCATAAGAAGTAACTACGCAGAAAGTACAAGCCATATGTTCTATTAGATCGAATTACAAGCACAATGTGTTTTAATAAACCTAGCCTAGTCTCTCATGGCTAGAAATCTGGAGGTACTTCCCACTTGTGTATATCAAGCTATGCGATACTTAAAGCCTTTTATGTTCAGACTCTGATTTCTGATTGTTGTACGTTCAGATTCATTAGTAGATTATAGACATGATAAAAAAATTACAGAGGTAATTAATTAATGAGTGAGCATACTGTACTAAACTAAAGATACTTAACCTATCATCCACACTCCCTCAACCCAATAGTAATTATATATGTAGTAAACAATATTCCTGTTAGGCAAATGGCCTGTCATCTAAAATACATTATTGATATCATTGTAAACAATCAATCATTGTATATAGTTTGGTATACATTAGCTTACCTTTTATAACCTTTAATGCAAAGTCAGTGTTTATTCGTTTGTAAAGAAGTAAATGGTTCAGAAAGCAAGAAGGGTATTTTCTATTATAACAGCACATGGTGTTTTAATTACTATGTAACTAAAACTACGAAGAAAGGAAATAATTATACAATTTCAGTAAGTTCTTTATGGAATAAAAAGTTGATCATCCTCTGCCTTCATAATTCTGAGATTCTCTTGTCCAAACCTCTGGTTAATGCTATTCTCTTCTATAATATTTGAATAGTTTGACAAAAGATAGCTCCAAAACAAGAGTTTAAAAAGCTATAAAATATATCATATCATTTGTATACATAATAAAACTATTACTTACCACAAATAATGTCATAGATGATAAACTACACTGGGCAATTCTTTTTCCAGCATATAGAGGCTGTTTGTTTTTGAATCTATGAGTAAAATCACTAACTTAAATGACATTCAGCCAAAAAGAAATATCCACCAAACAAACGATGATAGCAACCAAGAGTAGACAACATGTTGGTGTAATGTAATAATTCAGATACTTACTTTAGAAGATACAAAATAGTCTGCTGTTTGTTCAAATAAATTGTTGAAACTACAAGATCTAAAAAAACGACAACTATTATATTATACAAATATATAAGTCAAATTATGTGCTATTTAGGATCCTTATGTTGTTAATAATAAGGATTTTCATTAATTATTATTATTATGATTTTAAATCCCAAACTGTACAAATAAATAAACATTCTACATTTTAGTAAGCCTTACATTCTGTTTGTAAAAGTGATGACTCCAATCATAGAGATCAGATAAATAATGTAATTAAGGATACTGATGACATTAATAAGAACTTATTGGTCTTGAAAAGGAGGTCCAAATAGAAAGAGATCAAAAGTAATAGGTAGGTCAAATTGTCAAACATGGTACTAAAGCAAATCCAACATCTTTGGCACAACTATAAAGGAAGTATAATCTTGACCACACCCACCACACATACAAATTCAATTATAACATATTTATATAATATAATATAGTTCATACATCCATATAGTAACTGCTACTGAACTAGTCTTGTCCCCAGACCTACGATAAGTAACCCGAGTTGTCCATACTAAAAAATGTGGTGGTATGCAATTAGAGGTAGTATGAAATATGAACATCATTAAATTGAAATATATAGATGCGAAAGAGTCTGCATGGCTACTCTTCAAGAAATCTGCTACATCCTTGTGCTCTAACCTAAACAGTAAACTCAAAGATCATGTTATTATAAGAAATAAGAATGATGAATATTTCTGTCGATACTCCATAGTTGTAGATGTGCTAACAATGAGAAACTTAAAATGCAACTAGAGAATATTCACCAAAAAATAATTGCACTAATGCACTAATTACAGAAACAAATGCACTAATTACTTCTTTTTGTTTCTTTTTGAATTTTTTGGCAACTTCATTGATTTTAAAGACAGTAGATATCGCTTCAACACTTCAATTTAATAATAATTATTCATATTTCACACTACCTATAATTGCATACTAATATCTGGCCACATTCCAAATTGGGGACACAGACTTTAGACTACCACTGAACTTACAACATTCTCAGCTATTACAAAGAGGTGCGGCAAAGTAGTTATATATATTATAACTTATATACCCACTACCCATGTGCAAAGAACACGAGGTTTATTCAAGTTAAAATCTCTGACAATGTTAGAGAAAGAAAGTTCATGTATAATATAAATGGCCTTTTTTCACTTAGAGAAATCAGCGCTTGATCTTGGCAGAGTTTAAGAAGGTTAATGTGCATTGTCTATATGGCAAGCTAAGATTTGTCATTATGATTATCGTTTATGATCTCAATTGTAGAAGACTCAAAAGTAACAGATGAAGGTAAATAACTTTTGTTAACCATTACTTTATGAGGTTTAAGAGATATTATTATAGATCTACCAACAATCAATCATTGTTTGGTATAAAACTGAAGTGAAACATACCTTAAGTTTTTTGTACCAGAGGTAATTATCATAGAAATTACTTATATGACAATATGCTACAATAGCGAACAATCATTTGAGAAATACTTATAAAAAGGTAGGTGCTAAATATATATATTTAAGTTTTAGCTGTTAAACTACATTAGATAATTTCAATCAAGTGATCAATAACAGAGGTATATTATTTGATTTATTTTGACAAAATATCTATTGTAGATCAGTAGCAAGGTCAGCAGAACAAGTTGAATGTCATCACAGCAACAACAAATACATACAATCTAAGTTCTAAACTGATTTTGGAGTTACAATTTTTTTCACTTGATTTGAGTTAAATTTATTTTATTTCATTTTTTAAAAAGTAATAGCAGATAATAAAATTAATTTTATTTATGTAAAATTAATGAATAGTGACCATTTAACGATTTATATGCTCAAGTGAATTCAAAGTGTTGTATATAATTACATATGATGCCAGTATATAATACCTTCAATTAAATTATGAAAATTGAATAATTTTATATGATTGTCATAGGATTTGTTATTTTGTTTTTCTAATTGTACTATTTTCTAACAATAAAAATTCAATATATAGATATAGTATACACTATAACAAAATATTTAATTTTAGTATATAACAATGCACCGATAAGTTTTAATGAGTGTGTTCTTTAGTTTTGTGAATAACCAACCATATTGTGGATTATGGTATGCAGAACGTTGGCTATATCATGAACATACATGGAAGTGTATAATTGCATGTGAAGAAGAAATGACATCTCATAGTTTTTACTATTTTATAGTCAAGAATGATTTATTCTTATTACACTGATAATGTTTCTAGTACAGGATAAACGTTACAAGTTACATGTGAGAAGTGAAGAAGTGAACTTATATTTAATAGCTGAAGAAGATTTTGAGAGGTATGTTGACTAGAAAGTGTAGAGTATAACAATGAGATGGTTTCACTCACTTGAGTGTATTAACTGATTAATTTCTACTTTTATCCCATTTATATATATATATATATATATATATGTAGAACAGAATTAAAGGACAAAAAGAACAGGGCTTTCGCTGTGTTGCTGTTACTCCGAGCTTCACGCGTTATGCGATCATCAGACATGCATTATGCGATCATCTTTTGTCCTTTAATTCTGTTCTAACCCGCTCTGTCTAAACGACATCGAGCACTCTTCAACAGACTTAGATACTTCAGTATATATATATATATATATATGTATGTTTATTGTGTTCTTATATTAAAGTCTATGACTTTGTTTGGTAGATCACTTAGCAACATAATTTTAGAAATATTCAACTGCTTTTCTTCAACTTGTTAATTCTATGTGTAGCATTAACGGATAGAAAAAGAAAATAGTTAAATCTGCTAATGTATATATAATTTCTGACTGGCTGATTTAACCAACATATGATAAAATAGGTTGTATGTAATAAATATCTTTGTTGCAAACTGAAAATAAATGAAAATAAACATGTTACCACTTAACTTAATTATGTACCTATGCAATTGACTGTTTATCAAATGTTAGAACTAATACTAATTATCTAAAGATAAAGACAAATTTATAATTAATTCTAACATTTGACAAAACAGTCATTTCTATAGGTACACAATTATTAATAATCAAACAGTATTATGTTTATTCTCAGGAGTATCAAAATTAATGCTAGAACTAATAATGATACTCCTGAAAATAAACATAAACATAATAAAATTCAGAGAGTTCAAAGTAACATTTGTGTCCAAAGTATAAAAAGTACATTATATAATTATAATTGTCTACACTCATAGCCAAACAACACATGTTATATATAATAATATAGTCTACTCTTAAGATAAAATTGTTTTCAGTTACTACTGAATTGAAGTGTTGCTTTATAATAAGGAATAGTCTGTTATCATAACATTTCAATTGTCTAATTTTGGTAAAACAAAAACTTTTTTAAATGTGTAAAAGTGTAAAATAAGCAGTGTACACTTCATATTGATTTGTGAAATAGTTGCTGTTGTTCTTCTGAATTATATGTTCATAAAGAGTCCATATTGTTTAACTATTGATATTATAACTATGATATACTGTCAGTGAAAACATTATTATATATTCTTCCTACATTCACGTTTATGAAAAATTTCCCATACATCTTTTATGTTAATTTCATTTTAACTCACATATAATTTTGGCATTATCTAATATCATAATCATGATGAATATGATAACAATAACAACACAAAAGGGAGTAATCACTATTTTAATGTGCCAGCATGGAAATAATAAAATGGATAATTCTTGTTCATACCAGTATATAGACAAGATCTAATAAAGGAAGTAAACTATATAGTAGTGATAATAGTTGTATCATTCCCTTATATCAATGCTTATTACATGTGTTAATTATTAGTGATACAGGCAATGATTAAAGGATATCAACAGACTACAATTATAATGTAGACTGAGTCATCTAATTCTTCTGATTTTGATTTTAGAGGAGCTATGGCTTATCATGTAATAAATACACAGTCATCACTCTCACATATTGAACTATATATGATAATGGTACTAGGTCTTAACAAGGTGTATACAATGAGTGTAGCCTTTGCAAAATTGGATATCATTTTGGTAATGTTGTAGGACTTAATATCCTCTATCTCTTGAAAATACTTGGAAGTGTGGCTCTTCTAAGCTACTGACCCTTTTCTAAATGTTTCCATGTGACATCACATTGACAAGTAATACTAGTGGACGTTATCATGTGATGACAGGTTGTTAAATAGGTATATTGGAGTAGACACACCGAAAAATGCTGGAGGCACAATAATATTAGTGTATATAGATAGCTAAACATACTATAGAAAGAAGAGTGTTTATCTTACATTTATTTGTATAAAATGAGCACATGTCTTGTTTTTAACAGAAGAATATGTGTTTACATTAACACATATGTTGTGTCATATCATGTTTCAATAATAATTATAATGCATTGATATTCTTTTGAATGTTCATATTGAAAACAAACATCAGCATCAATTTCTTTAAGTACATCTAACAATAATTTATTTTAAACGTCTAAAGTACTCATCTAAACATTTTGAAACAATGATAAGATTTTTGATCAAGTCACGATCAGTACTACTAATTATTCTCTGGGATTTTTCTACGTTTGCTCATTTACGTTTGATTACAAGTTTTGCAGCAACTAATTATGCTAAAGTTGATGATGATGCTCATCACATTATCTTTGATATTGGATATTGTCTTCTTTTCTTTTTATTTCCTTTATTTGGTCTACTTGCTGATGTGAAAGTAGGTAGATATATATCTATCATTACTGGTATGCATCTCTCATTTTTATCATGGATCATTGCTGGTTTGGCTGTTATCATAAATACTTTGTCACATTATAATGTGCTGTTTCATATAATAAGTGGTGTTGCCTATTTGCTTCAAGTAATTGGATACTCATGTATACGATCAAATATTGTCCAATTTAACATTGATCAAGCAATTGGTGCTTCAGGTGATGAGCTAAGTACTATTATATACTGGCACTCATTGTTTTTAACTTCAATACGTTGTATTGTTGATATTAGTGAGTGCTTAATAAATCAGTTTGTCATTGTGTCGTATGTACTATCAGGTGTGGCTGTGACTATTGCAATTGTCACTAATTTTCTTTTTAAAAATTGGCTAGATACCACCTCACACATTGTTAATCCTGTCCAGTTAATTGCTAAAGTACTCAACTATTCTAGGAAGAACAAGTACCCCATGAATCGTAGTGCCTTGACCTACTGGGAGAACAATTACCCTTCCAGGTTGGAGTTAGGTAAGAAGAAATATGGTGGACCATTCACAGAGGAACAGGTAGAGAATGTCAAGGTGGTCATACGATTAGCACCATTATTTATCTGCATTGTTGGTCTTAGTTTTGCTAGGAATATTGAATGGACTATTTTCTATAAATCGGATGAAAAATCAACTTATTTTGCAGCATGCTTTGTGTTCAAAGACTCACTTCATTCTTTCGTAGGTGCACTTTTAATTCTCTTCTATCAATTAATTATAAATCCTTGCTTTCACAAATACATTCCAAGTATGCTTAAAATAATTGGAGTTGGACTGGTTTTCTCATTATTTACAACAATATATTCTGTCATAATGCTTGCTTGCAAAAATTTTCTTTTTGACGTAACCTCATATAAAGTTGTTATTGTATCTGAAGTTTTATATGGAACAGCAACTGCTTTAATTATTCCAACATCTTTAGCATTTACAATAGCTCAGTCACCACATGAAATGAGAGGATTGATGGTTGGACTATGGTATGCAGCACGTGGTGTTGGTTATATTTTCAATATCAACAGCAAATATATATTTGAATGTGAAAATGACACAACATCCAATTGTCTTTACTATTTTATAGTTAAGAGTGTGATTGTTCTTATTATAGTGATAGTGTTTCTGGTACTAGCTAAGTGTTACAAGTTACGTGTGAGAGAGAATGAAGTCAACATACATTTAATAGCTGAAGAACATTATGACAGATATATGAACCAGGAAGTAGAATACAACAATGAATTTGGACTCTCACTTGAGAATACAGACTGACATATTTTATAAATTTTTGTATCATGTAATATATTTGTATTTTTGAACTTGCACATATACTGTAAATAGTTCTATTTTGTATATTTAATTTTATTTTTATATGAACTGCATCTGTTTAAAGATGTTGTGTTGACTTGTTTAACTTCATATTTTTAGTTTTTTTCTCATTTTTATAACTCTCTCCTAGATTGTTTATTGTCTTAACTTGTTCTATTAGATATTATATGAGTTCATTGCATTATTGTCATTTCCAGGTTACATTACCATTATTTTATGAGGTTTAAGAGATATTTTGGTATAAAACTGAAATAAAACATACCTTATATTTTTTTGTACCAGGGGTAATTATCATAGAAATTACTTATATGACAATCTGCTACAACAGCGAACAATCATTTGAGAAATACTTATAAAAAGGTAGGTGCTAAATATTATATATTTAAGTTTTGGCTGTTTAACTACATTAGATAATTTCAATCAAGTGATCAATAACAGAGGTATACTATTTGATTTCTTTTGACAAAATATCCATTGTAGAAAGGTCAGCAGAACAAGTTGAATGTCGTCACAGCAACAGCGAATACATACAATTTAAGTTCTAAACTGACTTTGGAGTTACAATTTTTTTTCACTTGATTTGAGTTAAATTTATTTTATTTCGTTTTTTAAAAAAGAATAGCAGATAATAAAATTAATTATATTTATGTAAATAGTGACCATTTAACACTTATACGCTCAAGTGAATTCAAAGTGTTGTATATAATTACATATGATGCCAGTATATAATACCTTTAATTAAATTATGAAAATTGAATAATTTTATATGATTGTCATAGGATTTGTTATTTTGTTTTTCTTATTGTATTCATTTCTAACAATGAAAATTCAATATATAGATATAGTATACACAATAACAAAATATTCAATTTTAGTATATAACAATGCACTGATAAGTTTTAATGAGTGTGTTCTTTAGTTTTGTGAATAACCATATTGTAGATTATGGTATGCAGAACATTGTCTATATCATGAACATACACGGAAATATATAATTGCATGTGAAAAGAAATGACATCTCATAGTTTTTACTATTTTATAGTCAAGAATGATTTATTCTTATTACAGTGATAATGTTTCTAGTACAGGATAAACGTTACAAGTTACATGTGAGAAGTAATGAAGTGAACTTATATTTAATAGCTGAAAAAGATTATGAGTGGACCAGAAAGTGTAGAGTATAACAATGAGATGGTTTCACTCACTTGAGTGTACTAACTGATCTATTACTACATTTATCCCATTTATATATATATATATATATATATATATATATATATATGTATATATGTATGTATGTTTATTATGCTCTTATATTAAAGTCTATGACTTTGTTTGGTAGATCACTTAGCAACATGATTTTAGAAATATTTAACTGCTTTTCTTCAACTTCTTAATTCTATGTGTAGCATTAATGGATAGAAAAGAAAATAGTTAAATCTGCTAATGAATATATAATTTCTGATTGGCTGATTTAACCATGATAATATAGGTTGTATGTAATAAATGTCTTTGTTGCAAACTGAAAATAAATGAAAATAAACATGTTACCACTTAAACCTAATTATGTACCTATGCAATTGACTGTTTATCAAATGTTAGAACTAATACTAATTATCTAACAATAAAGACAGATTTATAATTAATTCTAACATTTGACAAAACAGTCATTTCTATAGGTACACAATTATTAATAATCAAACAGTATTATGTTTATTTTCAGGAGTATCAATATTAGTTCTAGCATTAATTTTGATGAGCAGTCTGTTCAATAGACAAAATAGAAATCAAAACAGTATTATGTTTATTTTGATAAAATCATTACATATTCGTTGTGTTGCATGCCTTCAATAATCTGTAAATGCTTATATTGGAACCAAAACTATCACGTAATTCAACAATGAAATCAGAACATCCGAAGCTATTCTCTTAAGAATACTTGAAGTACATTAAGTCTGTTAAAAAGGGTGAATCATATAACAAACTAGAAATACAGTTATTAGTGAATGTACTGAATTATTACATGTATTTACTATTATGTCTTAAATTTGATAATAGATATACTAGTGATCATTTCAATCATTAGGTATATGCATTGACATTAACAATGTCAATGTAGTTAAAAGATTGAACAATTTATATAAAAACACAATAAATACAACATATGAATAAATCGAGTGATTCTATTGATAATCAGACTTTAGTAAAACTTAAAATTCAGAGAGTTCAAAGTAACATTTGTGTCCAAAGTATAAAGTATATTATATATTTATAATTGTCTACACTCATAGCCAAACAACACATGTTATATATAATAATATAGTCTACTCTTAATATAATCAGTTACTATTGAATTGAAGTGTTACTTTATAATAAGGAATAGTCTGTTATCATAACGTTTCAATTGTGTAAAATTTTGTGTAAAACAAAACTTTTTTAAATGTGTAAATGTGTAAAAATGAGCAGTGTACATTTCATATTCATTCATGAAATAGTTGTTGTTGTTTTTCTGATTTATATGTTTAATAAAGAGTCCATATTGTTTAACTATTGATATTATAACTAAAATATACTGTCAGTGAAAACATTATTGTGTATCTTCCAACATTCATGTTTATGAAAAATTTCCCACACATCTTTTATGTTATTTTCATTTTAACTTACATAATATAATTTTTAGCCTTAGATAATATCATGATCATGATGAATATAATAACAATAACAACGCAAAAAAATGAGTAATAACAATTTTAATGTGCTAGCATGGAAATGATAAAATGGATAATTCTTGTTCAACAAGTAAATAGACAAGATCTAATAAATGAAGTAAACTATATAGTAGTGTTAATAGTTGTATCATTCCCTTATATCAATGCTTATTACATGTGTTTATTAGTAATGATACAGGCAAATGATTAAAGGATATCTACAGACTACAATTATAATGTTGACTAAGTCATCTAATTCTTCTGATTTTGATTTTAGAGGAGCTATGGCTTATCATGTAATAGATACACAGTCATCACTGTCACATATTGAACTATTATATGATAATGGTACTAGGTCTTAAGAAGTTGTATACAATGATAGTAGCCTTTGCAAAATTAGATATCATTTTGGTAATGTTGTAGGACTTAATATCCTCTATTTCTTGAAAATACTTGGAATTGTGGCTCTTCTAAGCTACTGAACCTTTTCTAAATGTTTCAATGTGACATCACATTGACAAGTAATACAAGTAGATGTTATCATGTGATGACAGGTTGTTAAATAGGTATATTGGAGTAGACACACCGAAAATTGCTGGGGGCACAATAATATTAGTGTATAGAAATATATTATAGAAAGAAGATTGTTTATCTTTTATTTATTTGTATAAAATGAGCACATGTCTTGTTTTTAACAGAAGAATATTTGCTTACAATAACACATGTGTTGTGTCATGTCATGTTTTAATAATAATTATAATGCATTGATATTCTTTTGAATGTTCATATTGAAAGCAAAAGACCAGCATCAATTTCTTTAAGTATATTTAACAATAATTTATTTTAAATGTCTCAAGTACTCATCTAAACATTTTGAAACAATGCTAAGATTTTTGATCAAGTCACGATCAATACTACTAATTGTTCTCTGGGATTTCTCTATGTTTGCTCATTTACTTTTGATTAGAAGTTTTGCAGCAACTAATTATGTTAAAGTTGATGATGATCCTCATCACATTATATAATTATCTTTGATATAAAGGATGAATCTAGCATGTAGTCTTTCTTCCAGTTGACAAAAAACTATTGAAAATATAACGATAAATATTAAATAAAACCTCATGTTGATTTTTTTGTCTTAATTACTTTTTGGTGGACCAAAACTAAATAGTCTCTGCTAAAGGGAAAAATCCACCATTACTAATACCAACTCTTCACTAATAACGGCTGGTGCTTTGCCTAAAATTAATATCATGATTTTGATAGACTTGATGAGCAAGTTGCGTCAATAACATGTAAATACCAACTCCAAAAAGACCTAACTAACACCCAGAAAGAGATTATACCCAACGTTTTCAATAGGTAAGACAGGCGCGGATTAACTATAGCACATGACTTCAATCAATCACGTGACAGTTTCCAATCCCGTTCCGCGTAAGTTATGCTCTTAGTATCTTACCGCAATATTTACTCACAGTTTGTATCTTTCCATGATTACACACTACACTATTAAAGAATAGATAATAGAGTAAAGAACTATAATGTGCAAAGGAAGTAAGGTTTCAGGTGATATTGTCAAATTAATTGTCTTTAATTAATGTTTCATTATTAGTTGTAGTAGTATTAGGCAAGCAGATAATATTTAATATTATATAGCTAATAACTAGTTGATTATAAATATACAATTATTCTAATTGGTTCGCAATATATATTTATAATATATGATAAGAACAAAACTAATTTCAATCAAAGTGAATTTCATTGGTAGTGTGTGTTATATCTATACTATGTATATTACAACATCAGTCAGTGGACTCAAGTGATAGTCCAATTTCTTTCCTGTATTCTCTTTCCTGGTTCATATATCTCTCATAGTGTTCGTCAGCTATCAAATGTATGTTGACTTCATTATCTCTCACTCTTAACTTGTAACGTTTAGCTAATATCAAGAACAATATCAATATAACGAAAACAACAAGACTTTTAGTCAAATAATAGAAAATACTTTGGCAAGTTATTTCCTCTTGACATTTAAATGAATACTTGCAAATGCTATTAATAGCATAAGCAATTCCTGTTGCTGCAAACCACAGACCAACCATGAATCCTCTCATTTTATGTGGACATTGAGCTATTGTGAACTCAAGAGATATTGGAAAGATGATACTGTAAGAGATTGCAAGCAAAATTTGAGGTACAATAACTTCGTAAAAATCAACATTATCATTTAAGTAACCCTGCCATATTATCATAATGAAATGGCTTACTGGATAAAATAATGCAAAGATTAGTCCCAAACCAATTCTTTTTAACATACTGGGAATGTAATTATAAAGGCATGGGTATATAACAAAGTGATAGAAGAGTAGTAGAATGGAAGAGACCGAATATAGAAATGAATCATTCAGTACTAAACAAGAGATAATATGTGAATATTGGTCTTTGTGAATAAAATTGTTCCACCCATAATCCTCCACAAATCGACCACCAATTATACAAAAAAGCAATGGAATCAATTGTAATACTGTTTTAACATCTTCTACCTCCTCTACCGAGAATGGTCCACCATATTTTTCTTTACCTAGGTCGAATCGCGAAGGATAATCTTCTTCCCAGTAGGTCAAGGCACTACGATTCCTTGGATACTTGTTATTCCAGGCATAACTGAGTACTTTAGCTATCAGCTTGATAGGATTAATAATATATGGTGTCGTATCCAGCCAATGATTGAAGAGAAGATTACTAGTAATGACTGTACAAACAGCCACACCTGATACTGTATAGAACACTAAGCCAAACTCCTTAAATAGACACTTTGTAATTTTAGTAATTGCAAGAACAATTGGTGTACTCACATAATGCCAATATATAGTAGCACTTAATTCACTGGCTGAAGCTCCTACTGATTGATCAATATTGAATTGAATAATATTGGAATGAACAGTACAGTATCCAATGAATTGTAATATCAAATAAAAGAACAGTGATGAAAAGTAAAATAGTTTCATTTTTATAAAAAAATCAACAATGACTGCTAAGCCCCCAATTATCCAAGCAATAAATGAGATATACACACCAAAAATAATAGATTTATATCTACCTGTTTGTGTATCAGCAAATAGACCAAAGAAAGGAAATACAAGAAAAGTTAGACAGAACGGAATATCAACAACAATGTGATAATAACTATGGTCAAGACCGGCATGTTTATTAACAACATCAATTGATAATAACAATGTATACACTTGAAACTTCATCAATGCATCCCAAAGAATGATAAGTATTATTCCTTTGGGGCTAATACAACGTAGCCTTCTATTGATTGATGTCATCTTAATTTAAAGGTTGATCTAACGTAATGACAATATCATAACTGTTTACTTTTAAAATGAAAGTGAAATATTTGTGAATGTAAGTGTAATAAGGATACATATTACGAAAACAAATATAACATTGTAGTTTTTATTAAAAAATAGTCCTTATTAGGTTTCAATTTTATTTCTTTAAATGACTAAAATTTGACTTACAATTCCCAGATTACACTCACTAAAATTTCACAAATTACATACAAAGTAATGACCTTGTTGTGTGTTTTTTGGCTTGTATTGAAACTTAAAAGAAAAAAATGATGTGTTCTCTTTTTAGATTTATGGTCACATTTATATTTAGTAAAGATGTCCTGCTTTCTATACAATTAAGGGGTTCTATGTGGGATTGTACATTTACTAAAGCTATTAAGTGATTAATAAATTCACACTGAGTGCATGTATGTTTGACAGTCATTATAAATTATTTTTTTATATACTCAAATAAAATTTCAGAAATAACTATCACTTTATTGATCATGCTAATATAATCTCATGTTAAGTTTCATATAACTTATCAACTTTACTTTTTTAGTAAGTCCACTAATTTATCTTGATCTGAAAGTAGTATGCTAAAAAAGAACCATGATTGAGTATAATTCATTGTAAAAACTGATTGGTTGATTTAATCAATATATGGTTATACAGGTTGCATGATGCAAACTGTTTACAAAATGTTAGAACTAATAATTATTTTTTAAAAGGAATAAAAGTATTTTCATTTGACAAACAATCAATTCCATAGGACAATAGTGATCAAAACTGTATTAAGTTTACTTTCAGTTTGCTACATTCAACCTATATAACAATATATTGTTTAAATCAACCAGTCAGTTTTTACAGTATACAAGGGTCTGGTTCATAAGACTAGTCTAAAAGCACTTAATTAGGAAGGAAGAGTTGTTAGTTATAATTAGTGTGATACCACTGTGAATAGTTAATTTTCTTCTTACAACTATTTCTTCAATTCATCTAAGCTTAATATCTATTGATTAATTTTAATTCATCATTATTCAAAACCCCATACATTCTATTCAACATATACTGTAAGCAATAATGAAACACAAATTCAAAAAAAGCCGATGCTATTGAGTGTATAAAACAGAACCCATAAGACTAGTCTAAAAGCACTTAATTAGCAAAGGGAGAGTTCATAGTTATAATTAATGTGGTATTATTGTAAACAGTTTATATCTTCTTCCAACTATTTCCTCCATTCATTTAAATTTAATCTAAATCTATCAGTTTTAATTCATCCATTATTCAAACATCCATTCAACTTGTATTTCTTTATACATCTCACACATTATAACTATATATGTCCTAATAAATTCAATATCTGTAGTTTATATACATATTATAAAATATCTCTCCATCATTGCATGGATAAGCAAGAGATTTAATGCTAGTTTTAACTAGTTATTCCATAACAGTTCTCCGTAGACAACATATCCTCTTATACACAATATATACTAGCACAATATTTTATCTATAATATACTAAAAGTCTTTATAAGTTAAGTAACCAGAAAATGCCTATTCTATATAGTAATATATTTATATTAGTGTTGTACTAATGAAAACATACCTTGAAGCGCTAATTAACGATTTGGTTACAGCTCCAGTGGTTACTAGCAAGTTATAAAACTTCGAAGTGATTGCATAATTACGACTATCGATGATAATATACGCATGCGCGAAGGGTGTAAAAGAATATGATCACCGAGAATTCTTTGATCTTAAAGTAAGTAAAATGATTAGTAAAGTAAATAATTATGCATTATTAATTAATCTGAGTCATGTATTACACTACATACCTGTTATTTAAACAAAATAAAATTAAATCATTAATCTAGATAAATGTATGACACTATTAACTAGTATGCTTAAAAGAATCGGAGTTGGACTGGTTTTCTCGTTATTTACAACAATATATTCTGTCATAATGCTTACTTGCAAAAACTATTTCCTATTTGACATAACCTCATACAAAGTTGTTATTGTATCTGAAGTTTTGTATGGAACAGCAACTATCCCAACAACTTTAGCATTTACAATAGCTCAGACACCACGTGAAATGAGAGGATTGATGGTTGGATTATGGTATGCAGCACGTGGTGTTGGTTATATTTTAAATATCAACGGTAAATTTGTCTTTGAATGTGAAAATGACACAACATCCCATTGTACTTACTATTTTATAGTTAAGAGTGGGATTACTTTTATTATATTGATAATGTTTCTGGTACAAGCTAAGCATTACGAGTTTCATGTGAGAGAGAATGAAGTCAATATCTATATAATAGCTGTAGAACAAATATGACAGATATATGAACCAGGAAGTAGAATACAACAATGAATTGGGACTCTCACTTGAGAATACAGACTGATATATTTTTATAAATTTTTGTATTATGTAATATATTTGTATTATTGAACTTGCACATTATACATGTAAATAGTTCTATTTTGTCTATTTTATATGAACTGCAGCTGTTCAATAAACTCTCTCCTAGATTTTTTATTGTCTTAACTTGCTCTATAAAATATTATATGAGTCTATTGCATAAAATATTATAACCATACTATATAGGAAGTAATGGTGTCAGTAACGTTATCATCACAATGATGATTATCATAGTTAATAATATAGCCAGATTTATTACATGAGTATATAGTAATAACTACCAATTGTATAATGACAACAACACTCACATTCCCCTATTATTGTTGATACACTTATTATTATCTGTTATGAAATGCAATAATAATATTTCATTACAATATTATTAATACCAAGAAAGACGACATTAATATTTATTTAAAATCCAATTAATGGATCATTAATGTATTGATATGCTTACCTACACAACAAACAACATATTTTTCATTGTTATCACAGTATAACTAGTCACTATGATATTATAAACATGACAATAATGATTGTTTAGAACCAAAACAATACAATATTCCATACAACTATGAAGCAAATATGAAGGAAGACTGTTTGAAATTAAATTCCAAAATAATTATATAGTAGTAATGAGAGCCTTAATTTAATGAAGGGTACAAGAGTATAAACATTTCAATATGCACATAAATACAATGTATAATTGTATAAAATTGTTACTTATTAAAGTTCAATAATTTATGGTTGTACTAGGTTTCAAATCTGAAAAATGTTTATAATTTTACCATAAAAAAATGAAGAATTGTGAAGTTTCCATTTTCAGAGAAACACTTTATTAATATCATAATTTTCATATGGAAATATAAAATGCATTGTAATAGGTAAGTTTCCATTAAGGTTTCTATTATAAAAATACACAGGAAATATATAATTATTCACAGTGATAGTGTGATAAGAACAATTACAATAGCTTTACCATCACTAATACAGGATGTAAGTACAGTTTTGTCATTTTTGCATGAAGTTAAGACTGATTTGATTGCCTATGTTAGAATATTTATTACATGTTAATGAAAGACCACGTACCCTTCTTTTATATCAAAAGCATTCAGATATTTTCTGAAATATTTTATGTAGGCTACTGGTATGAATGTACTGTAAAAAATATAGTGTAAACACATAACCATTTACTATTAAGTGTAAAAAGGTTGCTACATAGAGTGTAAGCCTAGTGTCATTCAATATGAAATTTTGTCATTAAGGTGTATGATTTAATAAAATTAATAACAACTTACAAACCTTATTAGCATGAGAAGGATTACTTCCACAGTCTATAGGATTGATTATCCTTCTTCATTTTGTTATCCTAAGAGAAAAGACATCAACTATTACTCATACAGGATACTATTATTATAACTGCTGTTTCGTTCTTTTGATCTTTTGAGGTTACATAAGTCAAGCCATAAAGGAATCAAAGCCAAAGTTACCTACCTTAGCTTGGGACGTTTTTCTTTAGTCAATTCAATACCATGACTACTTCTATTACTAACAACTCTTTTCTTTCCTGTAAGTAAAACATAGTATTCCTTAGAGTCATTGTGATACCTGATGTGTACTCTTTCTCTCAAAAGAAGGTAAGCCAATAAATAATTGGGTAAAATGATGATGAAAATATACTTTACTTTGAGATATCTTCTCTTCAGTTAAGTCATCATCACCTGATGTTCTTCTTTCTGTACAATCCCTTGAACATAGTTTAAACTCATTTAATAAGACAGCAAAGAAACTTTACTTCAGCTTTAGATATCTCTTCTTCAGTGGAACGAGTAGAGTCATCTCTGCTTGTAATGCCTCTCTTCCTCCCTTGAAAGTAATGTTCAGCAATTTTAAAATGCGAATTACAATTTGGTAGTGTTGTATTACCTGTTGAGAGGTTCCTCTTTCTCTGGAACATGCATGTGTATATAAGGTTAATTACTATGTTTTACAAACTTACTTTATAATGTGATGTTTCTTCTTATGCTGAATTATTAAAGCTATCGTCACTACTTAGTCTTTCTTCCTTCTTCTATCCTAAGAAATATCTTTAAATAGTAAATGACTACAAAATAGTGTTACATTACCTGACATTCCCTTTCCTTGCTTAATCCCTAGATCATGTTTTACTTTAACTCAATAAGAAAATTATTTTGGTATTAATATCATCTTTAGTTGAGTCAATGCTGTCACAACTGATGTCATCTATCTTCTTTGTTTCCTTTGACAAAAGTTAAAAGGGTTATAAATTTAACAAAGCATTATTATACATTTATATACTTTGAGGTGTCCTTTGTTTGAGAGCATTCTTCATTCTGTCATCATTTTCATCTCTCCAGCTTTTATTTTGTTGCTATAAAGTATGTATTGCTTATGCTAAGTTGGTCGTTGTCACCTGAACATTCTTCTTCCTACCCTTTTTCTATAGTATATATCGTCTAATACTACAAGAAATATGCTATACTTTAATTCTTAGTCTTGTACTGCTTTTCTTAGATTTCTTTAAAACATAAAAGAAATGTGTCAGTATTAAGAATGTCTTCTTTAACAATACCTTACACTTCATTTGATTTGATTTTGTTCAATTTTAAATCTTTTATAAACACATAAACATAAACAAAATTGACATTAACTTTATTCCTGTAATACTTTGTCTGACTTAGAGACTTGCAAGTATAACATTGCTTTCTTTCTCATGACTATTCAGTGAGAGAGATTTTAAAAAATAACCTAACATAGATATGACACAACTATGGTTATATGTCCATGTGGTTGTTGCCACTCACTCTATCATAAATATTGTTCAAATAAACTGGAGTGAGGTTAGTTGGAGTATGTTATCCCCAAATATTATTTCTCCATCAAAGCTTTTGTGAGTATATACTGTTTTATGTTGTTGTACGATACTGAGTAAAATGAAAAGTAAAACTTACTTGGAATCTCTTCTTAGATGAGGAAAGTTTCTTGCCTTTTGATAGATACAATCTGCTGGTGATTCAGAATCGGGCATGATGGATATGTCCATCTTCTTTGGCATTCCATCTTTTGTGGAGCATCGCCAAAAAGACAGAAGCAGCGGTTGCTCAAAAACACCAGGAACCTGAGGCATAGCAACATGTTTAGTCAGAAATTGTCTGCAAATAGATCTAGAGGCAATTCAAAACCGACTAAGGATTGTAGATACTGTGTAAGAGTCATTAAAGTATCTTGAAACCACTGGAGTGACTGTTTTCTGGTTAAAAAAAACCTCTTGCCAAGCCATTTTCTTAAGTTACTGCCTTCTTTAAAATTTAAAGTTATTACGTTTTATCTTGTCAGATATCTGATGTGCATCACAAGATATAGTAAGATCTATTTCAGATCTAGTCTCTTTCATATTTTAGAAGTGCAAATAATTCAGAAGCTTTTCAGATATATCTGACTTATTCATATTGGTTTTATACATGATTCAGAAAAGGTGCTGGCATAGAGACTAGCTACCATTACTAAACTTTGCCTAATACACCACATATTATAATTAAAGATGTTATATTTTTGTTCATTCTTGTATTTTGCAGGATGGTCGACTTTGTCCAGAAGACCAACTGTTATCAGTGAGTGGAAAGTCTATTGCTCTAAGTCTCACAGTATAATTCTTGACATGTTACAAAGTATTCATCGTTTTGAGTCTTCTTTAAAATTAGTGGTCAGTCAAACAGCCTCTGAAACTCCTGAAGTTGAAGAAGATAGCTTCTCAGATATTTATGTAAGAAAGTAACTATTGTGTGTTTAATACAAAATGAAGTCTTGAAAACTGTCATGAAAGACAATGACCCTATTGAATATTATTTTGATAAAAAAATATTTTAATATCTAGTATACTATTTCACAGGATAAAGTTTATTGATTTATGAGGTTAAACTCTATAGAATGTCATTTCTTTACTAAAGAAAGTTTTTCCATTGTGCTGATGTGCTTTCTTAATTTATATATAACTTCAGTGTGCTTCCTTATTGTAATGTAATGTTTTATTGTTTATCATATTGTAGTATTCATCTGATAATGAGGAGATTAAGGTAAAGCTTGTTAAAACCCGTGGGCAGTGGAGGACACAAGATTTCCATTAACTCTCTCATGAATGATGATCATGGAGGTATGGATGAATAGATGAATGGATGGATGGATGAATGGACAGATTAACAAAAGAATTCATAAACTATTTTTTATCTATTCAGATGACAGGTATTTTCATTTGTTCTGTTAATCCCATTAGACCAGCTGGTCTGAGTGGACTAGTAAGACATAAGATCATATACTCAATATTCACAACCAATTCCTAAAATATCTTTCTAACAGGGCAGTTGCTGAACTCCTTTATAATACTGGCAATAGAGTTACAGTGGTTCTTGGACAAAAGAAAGGAAGGTTCAGTGACTTGCCAGAGATTGCAGAAGATCAAGAAATAGGTAATGAGGTGGGTGTGGTTAATGGAAACAACTTCAAGTGGTCAGAAATCAAAGATGAAGGATGAGACTGGACAAGAGGAGGAGACAAACAAGGGGAACAGAGGTGTCCTAGGAGAGGAACTACCTGATGTGGTTTCCCAGAGACATGTAGATGCAGCTCTTGAGAGGAAATGGTCTGAATGAGAACAGACTACACTAGCTTCTTGTTCCTACATGACATAATATATGCTTTTAAACGTACATATAGGTTCAATAAATGTTCTAAAGAGATGAGAAGATCTACCACCAAAGTTTATCACTACTTGATTACCAGTTTATATCAATACATTACACAGAAAGCAAAAAGAACAAATTGACAAATGAGCTATTGTACATTCATATTATAGTGATAATTTCAAAACCAAATCCTTTGACTTGTAATGTAATGATTATAAAAATATCATGTCATAGCATGAATGAACCACACATATATATGTAACAATTGAATGTTTAATAGTACATATAAATAATGTTCACTTTAGAGCTCCCCTTATCGACTAGGTTCATTATGGCATTATTATGGTTGGAGAATTACACAAAGAACATTGTATACAAAGTAAGAAAGAATGTCTATGTTGAATATTCTTAATATTTGCAGCTTTTCTATACTTTGAATTTTTAGTAACACTTTATGAGTTATTGAATTTAGGTAAAATACAAACATTCTTCCTGCTATAGAACCAAGGTTGTCATGAAAATACAATGTGATACAACAATATCAGTTTTAGCATTCTTTCCTATATTTAATATTGTAAGTCCTGCAGAATTGATGACTGCTTTAAGTAAAGAAGAATTATAGGAATTTGTAACACACACATAATAAAGGAGGCTACATAATAAAAATTGCATGAAAAATAGAATTTTTAATTATTATATTGGTTTGTATAGCAGTGTTTTGGGTGAATCTTCATACAATAACACTCCACTATTACCAACATAGTCATTATTCTACAGTGCTGCTTTTCAATGCCTTGGAAGTAGTGTCCAAAGTGCGATTATAGGTAAGTTGACTGCTACAATAGTGAACTCATAGTAATGGGATATACTCACATTTCTCATAACAAGATGACTGATCTCAGTGAACACCAATACAGCAAGCAACAGAGAAGAGAATTGTAGATTTGATAATATCAAGCTATTTTAATATATCCTTCATGAATAGGTAATAACTTGATCATTAGAGGCATCCAAGTTTTTGTAAATACAAATGTAGTAGAATGCAGAGTTTCATTATTGTTGTCAATAACTTGAGATACTGTACTAGAAGAGGACCCTAGAGTTGACATAGGGTGGATAGCTTTAGTTGTGAGAGAAGGAGTTGAAGTGAGAGAAGGAGTTGAAGCAAAATTAATTGGATCCATCTCACACTAAGTACTAAGTTATACTAGTCAATATATTAATTTTTACATCCTCACCCCAAGAATAACTACACAGGACAAAAGTCCCTTTTCTCCAATTACCAAGACCTTGCTCAAAAATGGAACCTGGACTTTATTTCCAAGAGAAAGAGGCGATATTGTTATTCTTTCAGTTTTCTTATAATATTTATAGGAATAAAAATGTAAAAATAATGATATAAAAGCCATATCTAATAAATATATCACCCTTAATTCTTCCAACAATAATTATAAAGAAGTCCATACTACACACATAAATACACTTATAAAACTTAATTTATAACTGTATATATATTATTGTATTTATTTAATAATTATATATTACTATAATTATTATATTATAATTATAATAATAAGAATATATTATATTATTAGTTATAAATATATATATATATATATATATATTCATTTTTATATATTTATTATTATTATTTATTTATAAATATATAGCTCTTCTTCAAATTCACTCTCAAATTCTTATTCTTCCTATCTTAAGAAAGCAGACTAAACATAACAATGAAACATCTAAGTGAACACTATTTTAAGAAGATGGTATATATAACATTATTTGGTGAGGAAGGTGCAAAGCTGAATTATATCTCTTATAACGTATACAATATACATCTTAAATATGTGCTATGTATATAGAAACACATACACTTGTAGTATTTCACCATATCATTTGTGACTCCATTAGTGTATAAAACACAGTAAAATAAACGTTTTTTATAGGTACAAGTAGAAAATCATATTAAAACTGATCACTTAATGCATACTTCATAGTGAAATTAAGATAATCACTCTTAGTTTACATTATCATGTGTCAAGATTACACATTTCAGTTCTCCAGTAGTACCAGACTATAATAGTCAATAACATAATTATAGAATAATTTCTAATAATTATATGCTGTTTAACCAATTGTACAACAAGTAGATACGCATTCATTTGGTTTCTAAACTAATATTTATTCTATTATTTTTATCAGTCATATCAATACTGAGTTTCAAGAACTCATACCACTATAGTATATATAATTAACAATGTAAATGAACAGTTAAAGAATGATATCATACTGACCTCATAGGCATTAGGATAGCGCTCAATAAGATTACCATTGTACTTAACTATAACTTCAAGATAAGTCAGCTGATCAAAATACCACAGAGAACAAATAATCAAGTCTGTAATGTCAATGTTTTTGGAAATACAGCTTGAAGATTTGTAGTTGAACATCATAATCTAATACAACAATATTAGCTTTGCTCATATGTACAAGATACTGACATGTTTTGGAAACATTGGTATAAAAAATCCCAGCTGATATATCACTATGTGGTAAATATCTATATGCAATATTTAATGCTATATGTCTTATCCAGCAAAGATTTCTGCAATACACCATATTTCTGAAGAGTTGTATCTTACTATGACAACACTATAATATTGTAAGATATACAAACAAAATATTGGAAAATTAATGTAGAAACATAATGTCAATGTAATATTAATAAACCAAGAAATAGAATATGTTTGAATATACCAGCAGACATCATTAAATTAGATTTTAAACACACACACACACATCTAGAAATAATTTAGCTGCTCTAATACAGAGATTATAATACTGAGAGTATGTGGTCTTATTCCAATTGTCCCATCTTTAGTACAAAGAGCAGCAAGGTCAGGATACTCATCTTGCTTTTTACAGAAGCATCATAATATAGGCTACTGCTTTATCTTTCATAAGATGTACTATATAAACAGTCACACATCTAACTAATATATACCTGGACAAACAAGCATCATCATGACAGTTGCAATTGTATAATATGGCGTTGCTTTGTGAACAGTTGACAAGATGTTGCTCAGTACCAACCTGAGGGCTAGTAGCAAATGTCTTCCTAGCATGAAAGAACATTACAAATACTAATAACTGAGGTACCGTCTCCTCATTAGAGAAGGTCCACTTGTAACGTGAGTTATCTGCTCCTTATGAGATATCTAACTGAAGGCTCCCTTTCTACCATATATGGCAGTAAAAATACACACTAAGAGCAAAGTTACTTAAATTAGGCGGAAAAGGACTTGAAATCACGTGATTGTATTGACCCTTGATACCGTTAAAGCGTGCTTGTGCTAGTTAGTTCTCACCATGTTTTAACTAAGGAAAGCCTTGGATATAATCTCTTTCTGGACTCTTTAAGATCTTCCTAGAGTTGTAACCTCTCTGTCATTGATGTAACACAGCTATCAAGTCTGTCTGAATCATGATATAATTTTCAGGCAATAATTGCATAGCACCAGCTGTCATTTCAGGTGAGCCTGTGTTACTAATAGTGACTTTGTCTTTATTTTAGCAGAGTGCATTTACTTGTTAAAAGTGATATAAAGGTATAAAAAGAAGCTTGACTCATGAAAATCATCATAATAAGTGTACTATTCCTGATATGTTTGGTCATTTGGTACATTTGTGGTCTTTAATTGGTTGTTAAAGAACAATTTTTATGTCCCTCCCATTACAATCTAAAACACCATCCATTGTTATAATGAACCACATTTTGTTGTGAATATAATACTTGATAATTACATGAGTGTAGTTGTGTATGTCCTGTAAACATCTTATTTTATTGTAACATTGGTAGTCTCTTGTCAACAGGTATGACTTGAAAATTATGACTTTCCTTCTACCAGAAATCAAATTCAAATACAGTTCAACACAATGTTTCATCAAAAGTATCAACACATCTTGAATTATTTGTGAATACTCCAGTTTTAACTTTTATCAACTGGAAGAAAGACTAAATGCTACATCAATCATTTCTCAAGGTATTTAATACTAATTCATTATTATTTAGTTTAATGTAACATACATGTAAGGTGGATCAAACTTTATATATGAGAAATATTTTTAAAATATAATTTTTTAAGTACAGGTTAATACAGTAAATGTTATACATTCCAAAAAGTTTGCATTGACTTTTGATATAAGTCATAAAGGTAGCAAGTTTAATTTTTTGATCAGTATTAAGTATAACATTAACAAATGTAGACCTAATAGTACATTATGTGAGTGAGAACCAAAGCACCGTGTCAGAAGTCTAGATGATGGAATTCATTTTTTTATATAATTACCTATGACAATGGTTGTTTATCGTAGTATTATCTACAACTTGGAAACACTTTTTCAGTTCTGGATTATATTTCAACAATTTTAATAGTTGTTAGGCAAAATGATACTTAACTATATTGTGATATTCCAATAAACATGCTTACATTAAGAACTCATTGGTAAAGATAAGTTCAAATGTTCTTTACCTCTTTACTCAGTGTACACAGCTTAAATGATTTTATAGGAGAAGTATAAAGCTTTTCATATACACTATAATGCTCTAACACAACAGAGCATCAAGCTTCTTTGGAACTAATTATTTCTGTGTTCATAGCATACTCATAAAGGTAGACAGTACAACATTTTCATCACTTCAACATCTTCTAGAAGAAAATTCATTCCACTACCCAAACATTTCAGGTCATTATCTTGATGATGACATTATTTGTTATTGATAATTATAAGTACATTCATGTATTATTGTAGATCAGGAAATGTTCACGTTACAAAAGTTTCTCGTAAAAAATAAACATGTTGGAAAGATTTTGAACAAAATTGGTGAGTATGAATATTTATTAACCCCTTATATTTTGCCACAAGCAACACATTGAGCACTATTGAAGAGTATGGATTTTATTTGGAAAAAATGCAATGCTGCATTAATACTATGATCACTAATGTTTTTGCCCTATGTGTCTAATTTAAAATAAAGCAACTTGACTCAATATAAAGCTTGATTACATACCTAATTTATGACCAACTAACTTACTCCCATATATAAACCTATTTTAATTAGTGATGTCTTGTGTTTCTTGATCTGATGAACTTATCCCTGGAGTAACATCCACTTGGTCATCTGGTTATTGAGGTAGTTGTCATATGATGGTAACTCTTGTTGGGTAGCAAGTACTCCTCAAGCATTTGGCTTAAATGTGGATCATCACTTTAATCTGATAACATAACTGTACCATATGAGACTATAGATGTAAACAGATTATCAGATATAATAAGAATTTCTAGTAATTTTTACTTTTCATGGGCTTAATTAATTTATTAGTCTTTTCTTTTCCTCCAATGACTATAAAAGTAGCGATATTATCTATTCTTGCAGCATCTCAATCTCTTCCTGTCCGCCAATATGGTATTAGTAACTATAGAACATAACTATATATGGTATATACAACTAACAGTAATATGCCTAGCCTTTTTACATTGTCTGGTTAAGATGACTATCTCTAAGGTCTTTGCCTTCTTGGGGTTAGAGTCAATCATTGAATTCTGTCCAATGAGACTAATTCATTGCCAGTATCTGCAAACAAAATGATTTTTTAAATAAAAGATAAAATTGAATTTGACTTATGACTCGAATACGCTCATTTCATTCGCTGTGCTTTGCAGTGACCCCATTTCTATATTATTTTGAAATAATACTTCCATCATAATTATGAACATGTATATTGATCTAGTATAGCAAGTATATATATATATATATATATATTTTACAATTGGAATATTATATACTTGAAGGGAGATGGACTGCTCTTAGAATAATAATTAAGAATTACAAATTGATGAAAATGATAAAAAAGAAAAAATATTGCAAATAATCATGTTGTTGTTGTATTAATTTTTTAAAATTATTAGTATTAAAAAAATTAGTCATAAAATACCAATTAAATTCAGAAAATTTATGAAAGTGCTATAAAGAAATAACTGTAGTCATAACAACTAGCAACATTTGCCAAATGAACAATTAATTGTTAACCATCACCAATGATACCCACCATATGATGTATCATAATATATACTCAATGCACTTACCTTTTTTTGACTGCACAGGCTATCTGACTGTTATCACTGATCTCTAACTCCTACATATCACAAGTTATCTGACTGTAAAACTGTTTTGGAAGGTTCTAAAATAATTCTGTAGGGATTACTAACTTATGTGTACATCACGCCTTAATCAAAACATCTTTTAACTTCACAAATTCACTATTATAATGTAACTCCTCTTTGAATATAAAAGATTCTCTTCAAGAAGTCTCATCTCATCTACCAGATCTTTAATTCCTACATATATCAACACACAAATTACTGACTAGTATAGTACTCATGTCTTACCTTATCTCTGTTATATTCATCCCATATAGTGTGGAAGGCAGTAGTTAGTTACTTTGCTTACTGCTACGTTATTAATACATTAAGATGTTTCTTTTTTTCATCAATAGAATATTCTTTGCATCATAACAGTTCACAATAATGGAGTTGTCTTCTGTAATGTGTTTAACTAATATTCTCTAAGCCATCTTTCCAAATGCCTTACACAACAGTTTTTATGTCTGTTTCACATTCTAGGACATATTTAATAAAAGGTTTTACATCTTGAGAAAGAAACATAGACATATCATAAAATTCTGCTTTTCATAAACACTGAGTTTGACTTCTTCATAGTTTGTATTAAATTCAGATCTTAGCTAGTGATGTGAGCTTTAGCTTCTTCAATATTGTAATGATTGATAATGGTCTCTAAGTAACCAATAATAACTACAATATATTTCTCTTCAACTAGTTCCATGACATCATCAAATGATTTAACAATAGACAATTGAGGTTTTAACTCTTGAATGCATCTTCCAAGGAATTTTGTGATCTTTTCCGGTGGAAAAGGTACTTCCAATGAAGAAGCCTCAAATGTCAAGCACTTATGGTGAATTTCAAGGAGACAATATCATGACAACATATTTTGTAAGAGGTGCTAAAGTATCAATCATTGTTCGAATTTTGCTGATATTTCTTAATAATGTCTCAATAAATAAGCAACAGATAGAGCTTTTCTACACAAATTGTAGTAACAATACATTACGTCTATGTTTATTTCATTTACTATTAATAGCACAATCTTTAAGTGTGTCTTTGCTACATACACTGTTTCTTTAATTGAAATAATTAGCTACTATCAACACATACTGTCTTATCTGGTTGTAATATATAAGACACTATTGAAAATATTTAACTTGTTTTATTCTTAGATAATGTTTAGAAAGTGCTTTCAATGAACAATCAACTAGCAAGCTCCTGATTGTTTTATATCTTCATATGTTTCTTTAGAGATAACTCTCTCTGTATATAATGTATTAACTCTTTACCTAGGAAGAACAAGCTTTGATAATGTTCAGAAGTTTTTCACTGGTAAGACAAGAACATTTTATCAGATTATGTGAAATCACTTAATTTACTACGTTGTCTAGATTTCCCAAACTATTATTGAGGCCAGACCAGTGTTATTGGATATGCAGAAAGGAACCACTCAAATCACTTTGTCGTTTGGAATTTTCGCACAATTTTGAGGCATTTATTGCGCTGATTTTATGATACCCGAAATAAACGCATGCATAGTTAATGTTAACAAAAAACATTGGCTATTACATGAAGCTAAGTTTGCAAAAAAAAAAAGATTCACTGTTTCCACCCACACATACCGTATACAACTCGATCTTCAACATGCTCTACCTGCTATGAATCACTAAAAGATGATATAAAAATGACAAAAAATAAAGAAATACAGTTAACAAGTATATACATTCTTCAGATTTAAGTTTCTGACAAATTCTTATTAAAATCACAATAAGGATAGCAATACCTATTCCTATAACATTATCTGCAACACTTAGTTTTAATAACAAATTACCAATAAACATAGCTATATACCTTTAATAAATTTCAGAAAATTGTCCAATTGTGTTAGTATTATTGTATCTGTTAAAACGTGACAGAATTACGTTAAGCACTTTTTAAGAAAATACCACCAAAAAATGCTTGATATACTTTGTCATTATGAGAGTTGCGAAATTTTATTAATGACAAGTGAGTATCAGTTACTTATTTTATATTGCATTATAATATCAGTTGAAACAAGTTGATCCTTTATAGTCATCTGAAAATTATTGCAGAAGTAAGTTATAGTGCAAACTATAAAATAGCATTTACTGAGTTATTATATGTACTTCCTGTGATGTTCCAACATTGTATAGACTCTACTATGAAGTATACAGTTCCATTTCCAACCAACTCTCGAGTATGTGAGTTATCACTTGCTATCAAGCCCTGACTCTGCAGCTCTTCCTCCAAATCCTAAATAACTAGTTTAAAGTTATAAGCTCAAGTATATATAAGTAGTAGGAAACCTTGCGTATTGTGAATGGGAAAATAATATACCGAATCAGTAACAGAGGGTCAGCCTCATAACTTTAAAGTTGTCTATAGAAGGCAATCCAATATGTTTGATTGATGTGATCAAGTCCAATGACTACAATATGACATAAATTGGGCAATAGAAAAGTGATACAGGTAGAATTGCTGTGTAATATTTCCTTTTTACCCTCATCACTGAATACCAAATGACTCTACCACTTCTGTTTGTGATAACTGCATTATGTTTAAGAGTAATGGACACTGTATTTTGGACCCTTTCATTAGCTTTTATTTGATATGTTGGAGAAATCAGTTTATATCCTTTAGGAATTTCAAATCGAAAGTAATCTTCTATTGAAACTAATATATGAACATGATGTTCATTTGGAAAGCCATCAGCAAAAATATTCATTTTAAAACTGGAGTCTTCCCATTGAATATATTCTACAATTCCTCCAATGACTGTTTTACAAATATGTAGTGTATCTGTAGTATATATAAATAACAATAACTACAATGTAGTCTACCAACATCAAGTACTTATTATATTACAGACTATCTTACTAAAGTACATGTTAGTTTGAAGATAATAAGATTATAGAAGCTACTATGTAAGATAACATAAATTTCTAAATGAGATCTTATGTGTCCAATTTAAAATGTCTATACATAGTACTATTGTTCAAAGCAACTTCACTCAACATAAAACTTGATTACATACTTCATTTAAACTTGTATAGTAAAACATATAACTGACAAACCAAATTGCTCCCAAATATAACCATATTATTTTCATTAGTTATGTCTTTTCTTTCTTGATCAGAAGAAGTTAACTTAAAGTTACATCCACTTTGTCAATTGGTTTTTCTTGAGTTAATTTGTCATCTGATGGTAACTCTTGTTAGCTAGCTAGTACCTCCTCAAGTATTTGACTTAAATGTGGATCATCACTTTAATCTGATAATGTCACTGTACCAAATGATACTATAGAAATAAACAGATTATCATATGTAATAAGAATATCTAATAATTTTTACCTTTCATGGACTTAATTAATCTACTAATCTTTTCCCTTCTTTCAATAACTTATAAATTAGTGATACTACCTATTCTTGTAGCATCTCAATCTCTTCTTGTCTGCCGATATGGTATTGGTAACTATAGAATATAACTATATATGGTATGTACTACTAACAGTAATATGCCTAGCCTTTTTCGATGTCTGGTTAAAATGACTATCTCTAAGGTCTTTGCCTTATTTAGGTTACAGTCAATCTTTACTTTTCTTCTCAATGAAGTCTGTCCAATGAAGACTAATTCATTGCCATTATCTGCACACAAAAGTGAATTTTTTTATATAAAGAAGAAAGTTACAATTGACTTATGTCTCTAATACACTCATTTCATTCACTGTGTCATAAAATAACAATTAAATTCAGAAAATTTATGAAAATGCTATAATGAAATATCTGTACTCATGACAGCTAGCAAAATATGCCAAATGAACAATTAACCCTTTACTGATAAATTTCGCGCATGCACAAATGCACACTGTGACCAAATTATTTCTGTGACATGTAGAGGAAAAGAAATGTAAGGCTGGTGATGTGAATGCTTGTGCCTGTGCTTGAAGTAGAGTTAGTGCTTTGTGTTCTACATAGAGTCAAAAGCTTCGTCGTGAAACGTTGTCCAAGATCTTGTCATCGTAAAGGGAAGTTGGTAGCAAAATTTGCGATCAAGGGCTACCTTTACATTTGTTTGTTTACTGACAGTGTTTGATTGTGTTCTATTCTAGGGCTACTTTATCATTGAAAGTTAGTTTCATGTAGTAAGTCATAACATTTAATCCAGAGTGCTCTCTTTTCTGGGTCCTTTGGAATTCTTTGGAAAGTAACACTTGGATCTTTGGCTTTCGTATTTCCACACACATAGCAACGACAACCAGTCATAATTCTTTATTAATTATATATTGTTATATTAATTTTTATATAGCTATGCTATATAAAATATATGGTATATTTTTTGCTTGGCACAAGTTTCAAATCTTCAACTGAGTTGTTCTCCATTATCTTCAATGTATTTACCACAGCAACCGGATAAAACGTCACGATGTAATCAATTTTCTAATCAAAATACTTTACCTTATGTGCAAATGATCAATTGTGGTCATTTAACCTCATTCCTTTAGACTACATTGTCCATTAGGATTGTGGAAGAGACATTATGTTGTAGCAGCTACTTATTTTCACATTTTATCAGATTATGTGAAATCACTTAATTTACTACGTTGTCTAGATTTCCCAAACTATTATTAGAAAGGGACCACTTGAATCACTTTGTCGTTTGGAATTTTCACACAATTTTGAGGCATTTATTGCGCTGATTTTTTGATACTCAAAATAAACGCATGCATAGTTAAAGTAACAATATGTTAACAAAAAACATTGGCTATTACATGAACCTAATTTTGCAAAAACAAGATTCACTGTTTCCACCCACACATACTGTACACAACTCAATCTTCAACATGCTCTACCTACTATGAATCACTAAAAATAACAAAAAATAAAGAAATACAGTTAATATCTTAGAAACACCTGTTACAACAAATATATAGATTCTTCAGGTTTTAGTTTCTGACAAATTCTTATTAAAATCACAATAAGGAAAGCAATACCTATTCCTATAACATTATGTGTAACATTTAGTTTTAATAACAAATTACCAATAAACATAGCTATATACCTTTAATAAATTTCAGAGAATTGTCCAATTGTGTTAGCATTATTTTATCTGTTAAAGCGTGACAAAATTACTTTTTAAGAACATACCACCAAAAAATGCAGGATATACTTTGCCATAATGGGAGTTGCGAAATTTTATGAATGACTTGTGAGTATCACAATTACTTGTTTGATATTACATTTATAATATCAGTTGAAACAAGTTGATCCTTTATAGTCATCTGAAAATTTTTGCAGAAGTAAGTACGTATAGTGCAAACTAAAAAATAGCATTTACTGAGTTATTATATGTACTTTCTGTAATGTTCCAACATTGTATAGACTCTACTATGAAGTATACAGTTCCATTTCCAACCAATTCTTGAGTATGCAAGTTATCATTTGCTATCAAGCCCTGACTCTGCAGTACTTCCTCTAACCACTTACCTTAACCAATGCCATCATTTGTAAAGATTAGTTGATACATGTAGGAGCTGTTACTGTTTTAAAACTACTGGTATAGTCAGTGTTACAGACAGTGTTGTCACTGAGTGTTGCTTTAACAAAAATGTAGTTTAGCCAAGAAGTTCTAAAAGATTAACATCTGCAAATGCATGACAGTTTTAGACAGATGATGTCACATTATTTTGATTAAACTGATACCACACCTGAGTCTTAGCAATACTTTTGACTTTGAGACAAAGTCTGGTGTTCTACTATTTGAGAAAGTTCTCAGTGGCAGCATGATAAACTATAACTCAATATAAATATTAGCTACTACTACAGCAAGGATGTTTCACATTATAGTGGTTTTCAACATATCAATAAAATCAAAAAAATAAATACATACCTGTATCTACTAAACCAGTTCTCTTATTGACTGATGCACTAGTTGAGTCTCCTTACACAAGAATCATAAAGATAAGAAATCCATAATTATCAGTTACTCAGCATCATTATTTCTAAGAGAATGTATAATAAAAATCTTCCTGTTATGAGGTTTGATTCCTCTAAATAGAATGCAATATTTTATTCCAATGACTGTATGAGATCTATGTTTAGCAGATACTGTGATCAGTATAGAACCACAAGATGGAGGATCTTCAAAACTGAACATGTCCACATCACTCTTGTATAGCTGTACATAATCATCCAAATATGTGTACAAATTAGTAGTATAGTCCTACCACTGATTCTTGATGAGAGTCAATAATTCATCCATTAAAAGGACGCTCTTGTTCTTCGTTAAGTGCTAGCTCGATGTAACCATCATCTTCAAATGTAAAGGACAAGTGGACATCCTTTTCAACATTAGGTGGAAGAGACTTCTTTATAAACTGTATGTGTATTGTTAAAAGATTAAAAGGACAATGTCAATGTTTTGCTACTCATTTCATGTATAGCATTGAGATGTTTAGCAACCAAAAATCGCATTAACCATTCCCTACCTTGACATTTTACTTCATATACTACCTGACCTGCATACTTGTTATCAGCAGAAGGTTGTGACTCATCTACAGAAGAATATGCATTACAATAGCTACAACGCTAATCTACATTTAATTTTGACTTGTTCATTAGGTAAAACTGATGAGATAGAAGGTTGTGGAGACTCTTCTAAACTATGTTTAACAGATTTTTCTAAAGTGACAGAAGCATCTACAAATGGTAACAGTAGTTCATCATCAGAAGATGATCCACTGCTTGTTGGATATCCCAGCAATCTCTTGATATATTTGACAATTGCCCATAAGGAGAACTGAGAAAGACAAATGCTGCCATATTGATCACCAGGGTGGAACTCTCCTCCTTCTTTGAGCTGGAACTGAAAGGGAGTCCAACATTAACAGAAGCTGTAGCAAAGCTCAGATAAATGGTATGATCTTCAGTAACTATATCTGCACAGTGTTGAATTTCTAATTTGACAGGTTTGAGTAGTGGCTTGGAGACAGATAAGGCATAGACAGCACTAATTAGTTCAGTTCCTTCAGGTATTGAAACTGTCCACCAACTAGTGCTGTCATAGCTACTTCAATTGTGTCTGTTGAAGATAAAGTGTCTTGAGCAACAGTAATTCTCAACCCATATTGTTCCCAGTTGAGGAATTGGGAAGAGTCACCTTGAATTATGAACATCTTTTCACCAGCAATACACACACCTTTAAGAGAATCTACAAGATAAAAATATAAATGAAATGTATTATGGTGTTAGTACCATTTGATGGAATAATGTAGTTAAATTGGACAGAAACATCCTTTTTATCCACTCCTAGCTCCATCGATTTTGTCGCACCTTCTTTTGCAACTTCTGCCAAAAATAGATGTCATATAAAAGACAAAACATAGGTTGTAATAATACAATAGTAAATAAAATGGCACATACTTTCACTACTGATAATCTCTTCTTTTTCATCCAATTGGGTTTTCAATGATAACACTCTTTTCTTCAGTGTCTCTATCTCTTTTTCTCTGTCTTCAATCAACCCTTTTATCTTATTGTCTCTCATCATCATCTTTTTAAGTATTAGCTGTGATGTCTCTACAATAATTAATGTGTATCTACCTTTTTAAAAATAGACTGAAATTAATCTATATGGTTGTTCTACATCAATCTTGTAAAATGGATACAAATCAATAAGACAACAGTAATCACAACAGCATTATTTATGGCTACAATTAACCATAATATTATTATTATCCACATTACAAAACAGAACTAACAACTTTTATTATTTAAAATGGCATATTCACAACAAAATGGGTAGCTAATTAGCTATAGACTATTCACATGCTACACTCAATATTAATGAGACTATTTAGCTCTACACTTCCACATGACTAATAACCCAATTGATATTATGTGAGCATAATGCTGTTGCTATTGGTGATGTTATTGCAATATATCCTATTCTACTAGAGACTAAAACTAGTTAATTTTCAGTTATTATTGCTATCTTGCTTTAGAATAAAATGAACAAAATTTTGATAGATTCTGACAAGTTTTCAAAGAAATGCTAAGTGTTCTATATGTTAAAAGACCACTGAGCCTGAGATATAAAAACACAATAGACTTATATATCATATTTGTAACAACTTCATAATAGTAGTCTTATGATAGCAGCAGTTATCATCAGATATATTATACATTCCACTAAAACTATCAGAAAGAGAGTCAAGGCAAATCAACTTCAGAAAGAAACACCTTAACAAAATTACAAATAATCAAATTTATAGATGATTGCACACGACAATTTTATTGCAGGAATTAACTATTCCATCTTGCCTTCACTTTTCAAAGATGTTTGTGACTTTTCAAGCTTTGCATTTGTTTGGCAGTCTTTTAGCTAGAACTTATCTCTAATACTGAACTTTTGCCATAATATATATAGTAAACTTGGTTGCATTACACAGTGTTGTTACGAAGCTAGAGCTGTTCAAAGTTATTGATGACCAAGTCTCTAAAACGTGAAAGTTAATGAACAAGTGATAATAATAATAATTATAATTATTATCATAATTGTTATTCCTCAAATGAGCATGGGCATGAAGATGACATCACAAACAGGTGCCATAAATTGTGAAAAAAAACATTTTTAGGAAAATTCTCAGGTTGAAAATGTAAACAATTGCATAATATACACACAGTTACATTTTTGGAGCAATATACTTTGCTGTAAACACACACACACAAGGCAAGTAGTATAAAAATAAGAGTTCCACATCAAACAGCCTTTTTTAATTGATTTCACAAAATGTACACAATTACATTCTATTATGACTTTAAAAAATATTTTCGGCATAAAACTATGTGACAACTTATCTCTTCATCCCAACCTACTTTACTAACAAACAAGCTATGATCAATTACAGCAGTGATATCCACAAAGTGTTGATCACTTTTTGAGCTTCTCTCAATAATTAACTATATCAATTGGGATAATTTACATCTAATTTATATAACTGATAGCAAGTTACAACAGATGTGATATAATGTGTAGGCATGTGACATTACCTTAGAAACATGGGCACATTTAATTTATAGCTTATTTTCAGAAGTTTATTTTTAGATAACTAGACTACCATACTCTAGATCTAGACTATATTATAAGAATCAGTGACACAAAGTACCTTGATACTTTTACTTAAGATCAATTCTTAGTACGATAAATCTGGCAAATTGTATTGAAATTTACATTCATTTTAATAACATTAATTTTATTTTTTGTGTGGTTATGTATATTATAATTTTTGTTTGTCAGTTCATAGGTTATCATTATAAACGTCCATGAAAATTTATTGATATGGCAGAAACATTTCCAGATTCACAGCATTTATTTTCTTTCCGTAAGATACTTTTTGTAGATAATATGTATAACATCATTAAAAAAATATACTTTTTTATTAAATCTTACATTTTTAGTTAATAACTTAAGACTTTGATTTTAATTTTATTAAATTCAGTCACCAACTTTCTACTCTATTTTTTTAGTCTACTGTGGTTTTATATATAACAATGAAACCTATGGGCTGAGTTATGAAAACAAATTGTACAAATTTACATTTACATGTTATAGACTAAGTTACTGATATATGTTTAAAAATGAAAGTATAGAAAACCCCTGTGTATTATGACTTAAATTTCAGGATGAAGTCTCACATCTCCAATTAAAGCAAGTCCATAAATAGCATAATCACTTCAAAAACAAAGTTTATACAATGTTTTAGAGTTTGATAGTATAGAACATATTGAACAAATGTACAGTAAACCTATGAGTAATTAAATTTCACTTTTACATAACCTATAAATTTCTAAATCTTACTTTGACAAGGGATATCTTGTGCTTCATGATCTAAAGAACTTAGCTTCGAAGTATCATTTACTCTGTCATCTGGTTCTTCTAGGGGTTAGTTTGACTTCTGATGGTCATCTATTACCTCTTAGTTCTTGATGGTCATCTATTACCTCCTCGAACTTTTGACTTAACTGAGGATCATCACTTTTAATTTGATCATCCAATTGTACTACCTGACACTGTAGAACTAAACAGATTATCTGATATAACAGAATATCTGGTAATTGTTTACCTTTCATGTTCTCCATCAACTGATCAAACTTTTCTTCTCTCTCCATTAACTGTAAACTTAGTGATTTTATCTTTGGTTGCAGTATCTCATTCTCTTTTTGTTTCTTTTTTAATATTTCATCAGTAGCTATACAACATAACCATATATGGTATGTTTCCACAGTTGAATTCAAATTATTAATTTTATAATTCGTGAGAACGCAAATGAAATATGGCAATAGTTGTAACAATTATATTACTACATGTATGTAGTTTTGGTCTCTTACATTAACTGCTTATAACAGTTAATAAGATATAACTGATCAGTAATAATGACAACAATTTACTGTTGTATAATATTTTATCTTTATAGAATGAAACCACGAGTTCATCTTCAACATCACAATTATATAAAGCCTTTGCACATCTATGAACAAATAAGATTTCCGTATCATCACTTGACTTATTAAATCACAAGTAAGGAACTCCCAAAATAGGACAAAATTACATTCAATGGCTCTAGAATTTAATCTTTAATCTTATGATTTGGAGAGTACACATGCGCATAAAGTTTTCTTTGATGATAGATGCATGCTCACTGTCTAAATTTTGATACATTTCAACTAGACATGTTGGGTAAAGGCTCATTAGTAGCTGAGTAGGTACATACAAAGATATATACAACAATGAAAAGTACTAAAGTGTAGAGATCTCATTAAAGTCACAACAGCAGAAGCTAACAAATTTCAATGAATGTTAGTTTGACCTGCTGTTACTAACAGCATGCCCAAAATATTAAAAAAGTCAACTGTCCTTGTCTCAATAATGACAAGCTGATGAACAGTGTCACTAAAGTACCAGCATATCTTACCGTGAAAGAACAGGTTTGCTCTTGAGGTGGAGGTGAACATTCAGTAGGTCCTGGACAATCAGATAAGTACTGGGATGTTTGACTACAGATTGGCTATAAAAGGATTACAATGAAATTATTATACAGTGTCACAACATATACAAGTACCAACAAAACTTGGCTTTGCACTTAAAAGCAACACATTTTAAGTGGCTAATTTAACTTCAATTCTTGTATGTACACAATGTATAATACTATGACCTCAATCAATAAAACAAGCTGTATAGTACAAACATGTAATAACCATAATAATGAGGGTACTACCAGTACCATCCCAAAATTATCATCATAGTTATGTACAGTATGCAGTATGTATTAAAGTACTGTTTCAAGTGACAACTAGGCTGATCAAAGACACTCGACTGTAGCTACAGAAAGTCATTTTTAATTATCCATGTTGTACCAGCTGGAAAACAACAATGCAGTCATAATTATATATATGTATATGACCACACTTATGTGCACAGTTCTGTATTAGTTTTTGTACAGCACACTTGTCCCAATAAGGCATATAGCCATGTTGATGCCTTTGATAAATACGCACATAATACTATAAGATATCTTAAAGACTCACGTTGTTTTTGGGTAACCGGTGGCCTTGATGTTTGTTTCCCTTCTAAGTGATCAAAATCTCCTGATTCTAAATAAAAATAACAACTGTATATACATGTACATATATTTGTAGGATATTCATGGTACAATCAAACTAATACTGTACAACACACAAGATATCACAATTGATGGAATAACTCTGTAACAGCCATCAACATGGCTCTTATCATACCGTAGAAACTGTATCTACTTTTTGCCTCACAGTTGTTGATTAACTGAAACTCTGTTTACAATAACTGTAATAAATGCAATGTAAGCTCATTGACAATACACAGGCAAATATCTGTTATATATATATATATATATATATATATTTATTGTGACAATACTTGAACTGACTTATCAAGCACAGGTCTTCTTTCCTCTTGAGAGCTGTGGCATGAGAGGTTGCTCCCAAAGCAACTGGTTGCCTCTGTGTAACAGGAGGAGGAGGAATATCCTTGTTGCTTACCAGTGGGGATACTGCAGCACTGAAAAAAATGGAATGTAATTTTGACATGAGATCATAACAACATTTAGTACAAGTAATTAGGACCTTCAACTAATATGTAGTTCCAGGAAATTCATAAAACATATTCAACATACTCTTAAAAACTTGAAATCCATTATAGATAATGTTAAATCCAAAGTTACAAAAGTTAAAAGTAAATCTTGTGGAAGTACATACATGTTATTTCTTAGCTTACTTATGAGATGTAGTAGTGGATTGTGTCTTTTGCTCATGAACCGTTTTCATAAATTCAGCTCCAGACACTCTCTTAGTAGGAGCTGGAGCAGCAGGAGGAGGATGACGCCTGCTAGAAGGAATTCGAACTGGTTCTGAGTGATTAAACACGTTTGAGTAAGACATGATGTTCTTTGGTGTAGGAAAAGATCAACTTGTTTGAGCACTAGGAAATATCTAAGAAAATTTAAGTAGAAATACTATCAATAGACAAATGTGAGGGACATATCCAAAAAAATCTGACTCCAACACATATTATCAACTAACATGTTTGCAAAAATTAGAGTCAGATATAAAATATCATAAACAAGATCAGAGAAGAAATATAGTACAAACATTCCTATTTCAGTAGTATCCACAAAATCAGGGAGATATCGTTTAATTAATCATAGCGATTATCACAACAAGATAAGAACATGGATATTACAGTGACATATACATATGTAAGTATTATTTGCATAACTCAAGTATATAATTTATGTAGACTCAAAAGAACATATATGCTAATAACTTTCACTAGAAAATCACACATCTGTGTTTTCTAAGGATTGACTGATTACATTCAATTTGTTCAAAATGTTCTTTATAAATATTGTCAAGTACAACAGACTACTTCATAAACTCACCTCATCTATATTTAGAATCAAGTATTCCACAGTGATGTTTTGATAGTGAACATCAACAATACTTGCTACAGTTTACAAACTCCCAGATTACTGGCTTTCATTAAATTTTTACCTGCCATATCAGCTACACTACAAGGAAGCCAAAAGGTAAACCTGATTTCATAACATACATGTAGCAACTAATTAAATTAAGCAGCAAAATCATATATTGTTGTAAATAATAAGAATTCCAGTTCAACTCCAATTCTTTTAAGCATACTTGGAATGAAATTGTGAAAACAAGGATATATGATTAATTGATAGAAGGGAATTAGAAGCAAACTTACTAAAGTAAATAATGAATTTTTAAGTATAAAGTAAAGCCATATATTTATATGATTTATAGTAACTAATGAACTTAACCTCATCAGCACAAATAAATTGTCAATTTAATGACCAGTAACACAAATAAATAATCAATCACAGTCTACCTTGACATTCCCTATCTTCTCTTTTGAGAAGGATCTACCAAATATTTGCTTATACCTAAGTTTAACCTGGAAGGTAGTTCCTTTTGATTCTGGATATATTTGTTTTTGTATCATAGTTGATTACTTTAGCAATCAATTTGACATGATAGACAAATGTGACCGATAGTATCTGTAGCGTATTGGGAGTGGGTTCAAAATGTCTTTTAGGACCTCCACTCTCAGTCACCTTCTCAGCTTTACTCAACAACAGAGATAAACATTCATGAAGACAGCTCTCTCAATCCAAGTTTAATCATTCCATTGAGGTAACAAAGAATTCATTTTACTGCTGTCAAGTGAGCTTCAGTAGGACAGGAGTTGAGCTTTGACACAGCTCCCACTGCCTGTGCAATGTCAGGTCTAGTTGCAATAGCTACATAAAGCAGACTACCTACCATCAATTGATAACATATTGGATCAACCAACTTACTGACTCCATTGTTCTTAACTAGATTGACAATAGTATCAGCTGGAGTTGTGGATAGTTTTGCTTGAGATAGTCCATATCTTTCTAACAATGAGTGAATATACTGCCTTTGGTGCATCCAAATCAGCTAAATGAAAAGATTATCATATATAGTCAATACACTTGTTTAACATTCTTATAACATTGACCAAATACAATGATATAATTGCTTACAAATTAATCCAGAACAAGTAGTATTTGAATTAGAAGGATTTGAATATGAACTGCTGTAAACTAAAGAATACAGTAATGATAATGAGTGAACCTAAGTAATTAGATCAATTAAAAAATTGTGAAAATTGCTTGGTATAAAAACTTACTACATGTGACAGTAACATCCTCATAGTGGATACAACTAGTTATTGAAGTTGATGGACAGGAATTTCTAGTACCATTATATGTGTCAGATGAAGAACTAGACATATCTGTATTCCAAATTGGTTGACTGTAATTAATTGGTCTGAAATTATACAAATATTGAAACACTTATGTGGCAATTAATAAAATTACTCACAAATAATTGAGGTGATTGTATTTATAGTAACTGTTATATCCCAGTTGTTTACAAACAGTCTGAGCATCACTAGAATCAATTCCATTATCACATATTGTTCCCCAATCTCCATTACAATAGACCTCTACATGACCATGATTGGAATAACTACCTCCTTGAAGACGTATCATACCAGGGAAAGGATTACTATTCCAGATCTTAGTCATATCTGTTACAAAATGATAAGTAATAGATAATATTTATACAAGCACAGCATGACACAGTAGCATCATAATAATCAGAACATCCATTATCAATATATGTAGAGAATGAACATTGAAATATAGTCAAGTAGCTACTATTGCCACAGTTTATGTTATCCATCTTTATTGGTAGACTGTCAGTGCCATAGCTAGACAGATTAATGAAACTAACTATGGTTAAAACTAGTTAAATATAACCTCACTAATCCAGCTCTAGAATAACTAGAGACTCCAGTATATCCCAATTGATGACAGATGACATTAGCTTCAGTAGAACTGTAGTAGTAGTCACAATACCATAGTAATGGGATGGTGATATATATCCATTACGATATAGAATAATAGCACCATTTTGGTCTGCATCAGGTACATGATACAAGATAAACTTTTTCTAACAGCCAACTAAAGAAACTCAAGACTCATTTTACTCAATGTATATATAATTATACATGTGTATATATATTAATATTGTCTGTACAAGCAAAGCTAAAACATTTTAAAAATTTCAAGATACTTAAGAAGGTACAATAAAGAAAACTATGTAGCTCATAATATAATTCATGCCATATGTAATATAGTCATAACTATGTTGTGATAACTTACAACTTAATCTTAAACAAGTAGTCTTTGTATTAGAAGATTTGTAGTTAGAAGTGCTGAAAGCTAAATGAAACATTTTTATATATTTACATATTTATTGAATTCCATCTGTTAAAACTCAAAAAATATTATACTCTAGTCACTCTAAGAATATAGTATAGACGGTGTTAAGGAAGCAAATGCTGTGATGAGCTTACAATTGTAAATAAGTAAGCATACGGATATTTAATGCTTGTTATAAATGTATCATACAGTAATTGTGTTCACGTGTAAAGAACTCTAATAAAAAATAAAGTCAAGATTGAACAAGCCTTCAAATTATTTATTAAAATTATTATATTTATTTTATTTTAATGAAGTTATAATGCCTCTTTCTAGCTATAAACAATACAATAATACAAATTAATAGTCATTTAATACGATTACTTACTACATGTGACTGTAACATCATTAGAGTGGGAACAGCTAGTCACTGGAGTCAATGGACAAGAATTTCTATTATCATAACATTTGTCAAAGGAAGCACTAAGCGTTTGTTGACTAGAATTACTAGGTCTGAAACAATACAAATATTGAAACATTTATTTGGCCAGCAATAATATTATATAATATAACATATAATTGAGATGATTATAATTATAGAAACTGTTATATCCCAGTTGTCTACAGACAATTTCAGCTTCATTAGAACTAAATCCATCATCACATATTGTTCCCCACTGTCATTACAGTAGACCTCAGCATGTCCTTGATTGGAATAACTTCCTTCTTGAAGGCCTATCATACCAGGGAAAGGATTACTGTTCCAGAGCCTAATGGTATCTATAACAAAAATTATAATTATTAAGGAATATTTATACACTTAGAACAGTACACAGTAGCATCATAAAAATTAGTATTATTACATCTCCTTATCAATGAATGTAGAGAAAAAACACTGCAATATAGTCAAATAGTCACTATTGGTGCAGTTGAGTTCATCCATTGTTGTAGATAGACTATCAGCGCCATAACTAAAGAGAAAAAATGAAACAATGGTTATAACTAGCTATAACCTCTCTAATCCAGCTCTAGAGTAACTTGATGCTCCAGTATATCCCAATTGATGACAAATGACATTAGCTTCAGTAGAACTGTAGTAAGAATCATCACAGATATTACTCCATTCATTATTGTAATAGACCCTCACAATACCATAGTAATAGGATGATGAAGTATACCCATTACGATATAAAGTTATAGCAACATTTTGAGGAACATCATCTAGATGAAAATAAATTAACATATTCTAACTACCAACTAAAGAAAGTAATTAAAACATTTTAATCAATACACATATTACTAAGTCTGAATATACTAATGAATAATTTATTCAAAAAAAAGCTAAAACAAGTTAATAATTTCAGAATATACATCTGTTATGCCTCAAAAAAGGTACAATAAAGAAAACTATGTAGTTTGTAATATAATATAGTCATTACTATGTTGTGGTAACTTACAAATTAATCCTAAACAAGTTGTTTGTGTATTAGAAGATTTGGAGTTTGAATTGATGTAAGGTAAATGAAACATTTTACAATATACTTACATATTTATTTAATTTCATTTGTTAAAACATAAAAATCATTACATTAATCAGTCTAAAAAAATATTTTAGATGATGCCAAGGAAACAAATCCTGTAATGTATATAAATTGATAATAACTATAGATCAAAATTAAGATCTGGTATAAATGCATCAACTGATTGTATTGATCTTCATGGAACTTGATAGCTTGTTGATAGCATCACTTACTACATTTTATAATGACATTTTCACTGTGGGAACAGTTAGTCACTGAAGTTAATGGACAGGAATTTCTAGTACCATAACATGTGTCAAAGGAAGAACTAGACATGTATCTACTCCAAATGGAATTACCAGATCTATTATAGTGATATAATAACCTGTAATCATTGCAATCATGCGTAACAGCATTATACATTAATGTCTGAATAATTATTACTTTTTATAATTACAGGCTGAATGGATCATTACTGTAGTAACTGTTATATCCCAGTTGTTTACAGATAGTTTGAGCATCAGTAGAAGTAAATCCGTCATCACATATTGTTCCCCACCGTCCATTACAATAGAGCTCAACATGTCCTTCATTAGAATAATTTCCTCCATGAAGACTGATCATACCAGAGAATGGATTACTGTTCCAGATCCTAGTAGTATCTGTAACAGATATTATAACTGTATGTAAAACATAAACTCACAGTAGGAGACAGTAGCATCATAAGAGTTAGTATTAGTACCATTTTCTTGGATAATAGCACCATTTTCTTGGATGAGCTAGATAGAGATAGATCAATATACTCAAAGTATCAACTAATAGAAATAAACACAAATTTTTTAGCAGACTCAGACCCAGAAGTTCTTGCATGGTAACTTTATAACTCTTAAGTTCGAACTCAAAATATTAGTAAAGCTTGTTGCAGCTATATATGTGTTTAAGGTACGCACAGTATGATGTTTATAATAACAGTTTAAATTGACTTTAAATTGTCATCATCGAGTTTTTCTCACCTAGTAAAGACTTGCCATAATGTTAGAAAGTGTTGAAATGAAGAGCTGGGAACTAGTAAACAGCCAAATTGTTATTTTTTATTTTATTTTTTCTTACCTTGCACTAAACATAAATACTACTTATTATTCATTGATTATTCATTATGTAAATACTAAATGGTGGTAAGTACTGCCACAGAATACGGAAAAGGTAAGTATTAGATACAAATATTATAAAGTATATTAATGCATAAAATGTGTATATATTTATGTTAATTTTGTTTTATTTTGTTTTCTGATAACACTTTGTAATATATTATGCCTTAGGTACGTGTAGAATGAGCCAGACATATTTAAGTCCCAGGGTATTATCTTGATATTGTACTTGCTATCCTATTGTTGTATTTTATGTATATTATGGCTTGACATGATAGTAACACCTCTGAAATTGCGTATTTGGAAAAGTTTAATGCTTACTTTATGGTAAGCTCAAAAATATTAAAGACAGTTTGAAGTTTTAAAGTTAGTTATAGTGCATTAACATCCTGTCTAGTTAGGGTAATAGCCCTCTAATATATACTTCATAGAAAAACATTTTTTTAAATTGCATAAGTAATTCACTAATGTCCTATTCATTTCAAATCAGGAAAATACTGATTGTCTTCATCTCTTTTTAAAGAATAAGGCAATTCTTTGTCTAAGCAAAATATTTAATAACTGGTATTTATCTTATATCCTTTCACCTATGGGTACCATAAAGGACAGATGTTATGTACAGTCTCACATATATATGAGATATATTATCTAGAAGCTTGGTACATGTTCTCACAGTTGTCCCATGAACAAAGATGAGGGATACTTATCCTCAATTTTCAAGCTTGTTACATGTACATGTATACAGTATTGTTTTTGATGTACAAAATACATATTTTAATGTCACACTCAGATAGACTGCCCAGCTACTAAAGGTTACGAGTGACAAATAAGTAACTAAAATAAGTTTTGTATGATATATAATTATAATATTAGGACAAAACTGACCACACCCACTAAACTACAACCATTGTCTAGTTGATTATATGCTGGTCCTACAGTTATTTTGTTCTGTTTTCAATTATAAACTTAACAAACATAAAGGTAAACGAAGAACTAAAGGCAAATGTGTAAAATTTCCTCAAAAGGAAGTGCTTCTGATTCACTATTGGGAAACCTCCAGGTTTTGAGACTTGTTCCCTTGTGATCCACCTATCATGCCATGGGATTGAATTCTAACTCCAACTGGCATGTAGATCACAAGATGTCTCTTGATTATCAACATTTGACAGAGCATTATATGATGATTCAAACTTCTTAGGAATAATATATAATGTCACCAAAAGTCTTAGCAAATGGAGTAATTTGACAGCAATGAAAGTAAGAAAGAAATAGATTAGGCGGAAGAAGCATACTGCTACATCTCTCAAAAGACATATATCAAGATGGATTTAAAGAAGGGAAATAGTGAGCTATATAAGATAACATACAGTATGAAACTGTTATCTTAGTTTTTTACCGAGTTGATAGAATGCACCGTGTGTTGACAATGGTAGCACATTAGCATGTGCATTGAGGAAGTATTTGAATAAGGACAACAGTACAAATTACAGTGTAGTTATACACTTAAATTTTGCTGAGTTAACTGAAAGGACCTGTTTGAACTTAATAATAACTGTCTGGACTAGGACCAATGTTTCTTGCTAATAGTAGTCTGGCTTAGACTAGTTTTAGCGAAGTAACAGAAGACCATTATTATTGACAAAAGTTTTTGTTTGGGTGACCACTTTAATTTTTCTGTCACAAATAGTCCTAGAACCACTTTTTGTCTTTTACTGAGACGTGCATTTCATCTGATATAATAAAATTAGAATTAAAAGTATTGAAGTCAATCCTTTGAGTGTCACTCATATCTATTCCACTAAGTTATGCTATACAGGGCCGTCGGAAGCAATTTATGATTGGTCCCGTTTTAGGTATGGCGCGCGTAGCGCTCCGCGAAAAATTTCTAATTATGCATTCATGGTGTGGTTAATTATTTCATTAATTAATTGATTGAGAACAAAAAATTTATAGGACGTTTACATTTTCTACAAACTGTAGCAATCACATTGTCTTCACTAGTAATTTCCCAAAGTAAGTCAAGTTATATTCTGACTTTGTAGCAAATTCATTAGCAATAACAACAAAATCAAGAGAGTGTAAAATTCTTGTGTACATGTAATGGAAGCAAGCGATTCAATTGAGTATGTGTCATTGTACTTCGCAAATAGCTTTTCACTCTTCTTAAAGCACTAAATGAACGCTCACTCATAGCATTAGTTGAGAGCATAACCAAGACCAGCTTAAGAACTGTACAGACTTCTGAGATCAAGCATCTTGTAACTACTACAATATTCACATACAACGCGTGTTCCACGCCCACAACCACCAATAATAACAATTATTATTATTATTAATTAATTTGTTTTTGCAAAAAAGCTTGTCCGGCCAAAACCGGAGAACCGGACCTGTTCCGCCGGGCCTGCTATAAATATATAGACTGTTAACACCAAAGTGTCTAAAGATTAGAGTACAGATAATCAAACCTACTGTAGGTATGATCAGTTGAATAAGTCTGCAAAATTGCTACATAGGTGTAAGAAAACAAAAAGTACAAATCAATGGCTATTTCAAAATAGTTATTTTTCAATTGGTAGGAGTAGCTGACGGGTAATTGATCATGAGAAAAATCATTATTAATAAGGTTTATTTACATTACTTTAATCACCTTAATACACTAAAAATGTTGATAATTTCAATGACAACAAAACACAATTAAGTAACCAAAGAAAACAAAAAAATGATTTATAGTTGTAACATTAATATGAAGAAATTTAGCACCAACAATCAAATAATGTTGTGTGTTTTTCACTTTTTAAAAAGGTTAGCGTAACTTAGAAAAAGAGGAATATTCATTATTTTATCTCATCATAGATGTTCTCTACATTTTCATAATCAGACTCTTCATGAACAGTACCTAAAAATCCATAAGCTGGATTATCATAAGTAGCTTCTACATCAGAAAGATCTTCTCGATTGCCTAAATTAGAGCCTTGCTGTCTAGATACCTGTACATTGGGGTTATGAGCAGAAAGAGTTGTAAAAGAGGTCAGTGCAACAGATGTGTTCGGATGTCTGCCTTGATGTGGCCTAGATGAACCTGCTTTAGTTATTGTTTCAGTAGTTTCATGAGAAGTGTTGCTACTTCTAGCATTTCGTCTCTTCCATTTCTTTCCAATAGTAACAACGTTTATATAGCAAACAAAACCCACGATAATTATTACGAAAACAGAACCAGTTGTACCACCAATTAGTACAACTATGTTTGACGCTAAAAAAACATTAAGTAATTGTAATTATAATATAGAGTTATAGCATTGCTCTGATAAAGGAAGTAATCAATAAATATATATATGTATGGGGCGCCGTTTTTTAAAAACCTAAATAGTTGATACATATTTCATTTATGCTGACAATTTATAAATCCTACAATAAATATAATAAAAATGAACACAGATTCATAAACGCACGTGGGAATTTATAAATGATATTAGAGATTTGTAAAGACTGTTACGAATTTATAATATAAATAGATGTAAGAATTTATAAATACTGTTGAGAACTTATAAAAATTGCTAGGAATTTATAAATCAGTAGGGATTTATAAATACAGCAGTTAAAAATCTCTAACATCATTTATAAATTCCCATGTGCATTTATAAATCTTCATTCGTATTTATTATATTTATTTTAGAATTTAGTACATAATTAATTACATATAAACTATATTCACAAACGGCGCTCCATATGCATTTATATTATATGTATATATTTATATATATATAAATATTATATGTAGTATGTATGTATATATATAGTTATTCACTAATGTTATATATCATAGTTCATACTTTAGTATTGACTTACAAGCAGTGGTAGGAAGAGCAGTAGTAATATTGTTGTGACATGTAGTTCTTAATGTTGATACTGATGATAAATTCCTTGGATTACCTACAAATGTAATGTGACCTCATTACAACATGAAATATGTAGTTATGTTATGATATCTGTGTGTGGCTTTATCTCATAAAAATACATATGGATATTATTTTAACTATAAATTTCTTAGGCATATCCTTTTATTAAACAACAACTAATTTAAGAGGCATTTATAATATTTTTACACAAGATAATACTATAATTTTGATTATTTTTATTTAGAAGAGTCAACAAGTTTTAACAACATGTGTATTTCCAACTTACTACATTGAATTGTGACATCTTCAGAATGACTACATCCTTGATAAGAACTAGTAGGACAACTCTGACATGAACCCAAACAGGAAAAACTGCTACTACAACCTAAGTTACTCATCCAAATATGTTGAGATGAACCACCAGACCTATAGCAAAAATAGTAGACTTCCAGTATAATCTATTGTACTAAACATACAAAGGAAGATGATTATAACTTGTATAGTTTGAATATCCCAGTTGTTTACAGAGAACAAGTGCATCATTAGAATCAAATCCATCATTGCATATTGTTCCCCACTGTCCATTACAATAGACTTCAACACGTCCTTCATTAGAATAATTTCCTCCCTGAAGACGTATCATACCAGGAAAGGGATTACTGTTCCAAATCCTTGTAGAATCTAAATTACAGTAAATTTAGAAGTTATACGATAATGATAATATTAAAACTCACAGCAGGACACAGTACCATCATAAGAGTTAGTGTTAGTACATCCACTATCAATGATAGTAGAGTAGGAACATTGTAGGATAGTGAGATAGTCATTGTTAGTACAGTTGACATCATCCAGTAACATTGGACTGTAGTCAGTGCCATAACTGAAATATTAACAAATAACTATTTATGTCTCAAAAGACAATTTTAAGAAACTAACCTCACTAATCCAGCTCTAGAGTAACTTGATGCTCCAGTATATCCCAATTGATGACAGATGACATCAGCTTCGTATTGACTGTAGGAGGTATCATCACAGATATTACCCCATTGTCCATTGATATAGATCTGTACTATTCCATAGTAATAGGAAGATAAGATGTGTCCATTACGATAAAAACGTATAGTACCAAAACCAATATTGCTAAAAGAAACTATTTTGACAAATAACAAAACAATGATGTTACTAATGAAAGTCAACTACTTGAGATTACAGATTATATGACAAACCTTTCAACCATCCAATGCAATAATATAATTACTTACAAAATAATCCATAACATGTAGTCTTGGAATTAGAAGGCTTTAAATATCTACTACTGTAAACTAAAAAATACAATTATGATAATGATAGTAATTAAATCATATTAAACAATTAACATGAAAACTTACTACATGTAACAGTAACATCTTCAGTGTGGTTACAACTAGTTAGTGAAGTTGATGGACAAGAATTACTAGTACCATGACATGTGTCAGAGGAAGAACTAGACATGTTTGTACTCCAAATTGGTTGACTGGAATTACCGGGCCTGAACGAATCACAAATAATGCAACACCATTTTAATGCATAATAACCAAATTAATCAAAACATAGAATTTTAAATGATTCCAAATAATTAATATTTTGCTTCTTACAGGCTGAGATGATCATAATTATAGTAATAGTTATATCCCAGTTGTTTACAGATAGTTTGAGCATTAGTAGAATTAAATCCGTCATTACATATTGTTCCCCACCGTCCATTACAATAGAGCTCAACACGTCCTTCATTAGAATAATTTCCTCCCTGAAGACGTATCATACCAGAGAAAGGATTACTGTTCCAGATCCTAGTGCTATCTGTAAAACATGTAGCAAGTGCTAAGGATATATTTATGGACTCACAGCAGTACACTGTGGCATCATAAGAGTTAGTATTATTACATCCACTATCAATGTATGTAGAGAATGAACACTGAAATATAGTAAGGTAATTGCTACTAGCACAGTCGAGGTCATCAATCTTCATAGATAAAGTATCAGTGCCATAACTAAACAGACATAATATAAAGCATGATTATTAAATAATTCTAACCTCACTAATCCAGCTCTAGAGTAACTTGATGCTCCAGTATATCCCAATTGATGACAGATGACATTAGCTTCAGTAGAACTGTAGTAGGAATCATCACAGATATTACCCCATCCATTACTGTAAAAGACCCTCACAATACCATAGTAATAGGATGATGACATATACCCATTACGATATAAAATTATAGCACCATTTTGAGCAACATCAGCTAAATTATAAAAGATTATCATGCTCTAATTTCTAACTGAGAGGATTACAATATATAGTCAATACACATGCATGTGTATTGACTACATATGGTAATCCTAGTTAATAAACTTATTTAACAAGCTTATAATAATCACCTTACACGATAATAATATTACTTACAAATTAATCCAGAACAAGTAGTTTTTGAATTAGAAGGCTTTGAATATGAACTGCTATATACTAAAGAATAAAATAATGATAACTAGAAATAATAGATTATTTATAAAAAATTAATTTTTTAAAATATAACATCTTACTACATGTGACAGTAATATCTTCATAGTGAGTACAACTAGTTATTGAAGTTGATGGACAGGAATTTCTTGTACCATAACATGTGTCAGAGGATGAACTAGACATGTATGTACTCCAAATTGGTTGACTGGAAGTACCAGACCTAAATAATAGACAAATAACTTCAGATAAGTTGTTAGAGATGCTATTGTGACAGTCACATTGAAAATACTTAACCACTTGTTAAACATTTAATAAATAACTTTTAATGGTTTTGATGATAGTAAAACTGTAGAAGGCTAAATAGTAAGCTAGCCTTGAAAGTCAATTAGTGATAACATTCAGGCTATGCTCACAGTAGCGTCCAAGTGAAATTAATGATTCTTTTATGTGTTGGCAGTGAAGGATGTGGTTAATGTTTCATATTGTTGTATATAACAATAGAATAAAATGATACAAGTGGACATACAAACATAACACATGATCCAAAACAATTATACGACGGTCAAGCAAGGTAAAACAATTTCACTGTAGTAAATAAACTACTTCATACTTAAACATTTGCTATAGATTAGTACTTTGATAATTAGTACTTACAGACTTAAGTGATCATATCTATGGTAGTAATTATATCCCAGTTGTTTACAGATAGTTTGAGCATCAGTAGAACTAAATCCATTATCACATATTGTTCCCCACTGTCCATTACAATAGACCTCAACACGTCCTTCATTAGAATAATTTCCTCCCTGAAGACGTATCATACCAGAGAAAGGATTACTATTCCAGATCCTAGTGGTATCTGTAAAACATGTAGCAAGTGCTAAGGATATATTTATGAACTCACAGCAGTACACAGTGGCATCATAAGAGTTAGTATTATTACATCTACTATCAATGTATGTAGAGAATGAACACTGAAATATAGTAAGGTAGTTGCTACTAGCACAGTTGAGGTCATCCATCCTCATTGGCAGAGAGTCAGTTCCATAACTAAGCAGAAATATTTAAACCCTAATTTATATTTATGATTATTAGTTCTAACCTCACTAATCCAGCTCTAGAGTAACTTGATGCTCCAGTATATCCCAATTGATGACAGATGACATTAGCTTCAGCAGAATTGTAGTAGTAGTCATAACAGATATTGCCCCATTTGTTATTGTAATAAACCCTCACAATTCCATAATAATAAGATGATGAGGCAGACTCATTACGAGATAGAATAATAGCACCATTTTGAGCTCCTTCGGCTAAATGATAAAAGATTATCATACACTAATTGCTGACTGAATGGATTATCATATATAGTGAATACACATGTTGACAAGATTTTGTAACTGAACTGACACAATAACATAGTTACTTACAAAGTAATCCATAACATGTAGTCTTGGAATTAGAAGGCTTTAAATATCTACTACTGTAAACTAAAGAATACAAATATTATAATAAGTTAACCTTTGTAATTAAATCTTATTAAAAATTAACATGAAAACTTACTACATGTAACAGTAACATCTTCAATGTGGTTACAACTAGTTAGTGAAATTGATGGACAAGAATTACTAGTACCATGACATGTGTCAGAGGAAGAACTAGACATGTTTGTACTCCAAATTGGTTGACTGGAATTACCGGGCCTGAACGAATTACAAATAATGCAACACCATCTTAATGCATGATAACCAAATTAATCAAAACATAGAATTTTAAATGATTCCAAATAATTTATATTTTGCTTCTTACAGGCTGAGATGATCATAATTATAGTAATAGTTATATCCCAGTTGTTTACAGATAGTTTGAGCATCAGTAGAATTAAATCTGTCATTACATATTGTTCCCCACTGTCCATTACAATAGAGCTCAACACGTCCTTCATTAGAATAATTTCCTCCCTGAAGACGGATCATACCAGAAAAAGGATTACTGTTCCAGATCCTAGTGGTATCTGTAAAACATGTAGCAAGTGCTAAGGATATATTTATGGACTCACAGCAGTACACAGTGGCATCATAAGAGTTAGTATTATTACATCCACTATCAATGTATGTAGAGAATGAACACTGAAATATAGTAAGGTAGTTGCTACTAGCACAGTTGAGGTCATCAATCTTCATAGATAAAGTATCAGTGCCATAACTAAACAGACATAATATAAAGCATGATTATTAGATAATTCTAACCTCACTAATCCAGCTCTAGAGTAACTTGATGCTCCAGTATATCCCAATTGATGACAGATGACATTAGCTTCAGTAGAACTGTAGTAGGAATCATCACAGATATTACCCCATCCATTACTGTAATAGACCCTCACAATACCATAGTAATAAGATGATGAGGTATACCCATTACGATATAAAATTACAGTACCATTTTGAGCAACATCAGCTAAATTATAAAAGATTATCGTAAACTAATTACCTTATAATATTTATAATTGAAGTCATATATAATATAGTCAGACTAATAATTATTTATACTCATATTTATGTCATGTTAACTTACAAATTAATCCTAAACAAGTATTTTGTATATTAGAAGGTTTAGACTTAGAAGTGCTGTGAGCTAAAGGAAATATTATACATATTTTGACATAATTTATTGATTTTTATTTTGTTTAAATACGAACAAATAATCATATAATACTCAGTTTAAGAATATGTTTTAGATGATGTTAAGATAGTATATGATGTGATAATTATATACATATTGAATTTAAATATTTGCTATAAATGAATTGTAGTTATGCTCAGAGCACTGAAGTAATAATAAAGTAAAGATTACACAAGTCTCCAAAATATTTTAAAAAATTACGTTAATTTTATTTTATGAGGTGATGACACTAGTTTCCAATATTAAATTCTATTACTTACTACATGTGACAGTTACATCCTCATGGTGGGTACAACTAGTTATTGAAGTTGATGGACAGGAATTTCTTGTACCATAACATGAGTCATTGGAAGAACTAGACATGAATTTACTCCAAATTGGTTGACTAAAACTACCAGATCTATATTAGTGATAGAATAACCTGCATTATAACCTGATATAACCTGATATATAATATTATTGTAATATCAAAATAAAAAATATTACAGAATTATTAACACTGAATAATTACTACTTATGCAAACTTACAGGCTGAAATGATCATAATTAAAGTAATTATTATATCCCAGTTGTTTACATATAGTTTGAGCATTAGTAGAAGTAAATCCATTATCACATATTGTTCCCCATTGTCCATTACAATAGAGCTCAACACGTCCTTCATTAGAATAATTTCCTCCCTGAAGACGGATCATACCAGAAAAAGGATTACTGTTCCAGATCCTAGTGCTATCTGTAAAACATGCATGTAACTAGTGCTAAGGATATATTTATGGACTCACAGCAGTACACAGTGGCATCATAAGAGTTAGTATTAGCACATCCACTATCAATGTATGTAGAGAATGAACACTGAAATATAGTAAGGTAGTTGCTACTAGCACAGTTGAGGTCATCCATCTTCATTGGCAGAGAGTCAGTTCCATAACTAAGCAGAAATATTTAAATCCTAATTTATATTAATGAATATTAGTTCTAACCTCACTAATCCAGCTCTAGAGTAACTTGATGCTCCAGTATATCCTAATTGATGACAGATGACATTAGCTTCAGCAGAATTGTAGTAGTAATCATCACAGATATTGCCCCATTGGTTATTGTAATAAACCCTCACAATTCCATAATAATAAGATGATGAAGCAGACTCATTACGAGATAGAATAATAGCACCATTTTGAGCACCTTCGGCTAAATGTAAAAGATTATCATACACTAATTGCTGACTGAATGGATTATCATATATAGTCAATACATATGTTGACGAGATTTTCTAACTGAACTAACACAATAACATAGTTACTTACAAAATAATCCATAACATGTAGTCTTGGAATTAGAAGGCTTTAAATATCTACTACTGTAAACTAAAGAATGATAATGAGTTAACCTTTGTAATTAAATCTTATTAAAAATTAACATGAAAACTTACTACATGTAACAGTAACATCTTCAGTGTGGTTACAACTAGTTAGTGAAGTTGATGGACAAGAATTACTAGTACCATGACATGTGTCAGAGGAAGAACTAGACATGTTTGTACTCCAAATTGGTTGACTGGAATTACCGGGCCTGAACGAATCACAAATAATGCAACACCATCTTAATGCATGATAACCAAATTAATCAAAACATAGAATTTTAAATGATTCCAAATAATTTATATTTTGCTTCTTACAGGCTGAGATGATCATAATTATAGTAATAGTTATATCCCAGTTGTTTACAGATAGTTTGAGCATCAATAGAATTAAATCCGTCATCACATATTGTTCCCCACCGTCCATTACAATAGAGCTCAACACGTCCTTCATTAGAATAATTTCCTCCCTGAAGACGGATCATACCAGAAAAAGGATTACTGTTCCAGATCCTAGTGCTATCTGTAAAATATGTAGCAAGTGCTAAGGATACATTTATGGACTCACAGCAGTACACAGTGGCATCATAAGAGTTAGTATTACATCCATAATCAATGTATGTAGAGAATGAACACTGAAATATAGTAAGGTAGTTGCTACTAGCACAATTGAGGTCATCCATCCTCGTTGGCAGAGAGTCAGTTCCATAACTAAGCAGAAATTTTTAAACCCTAATTTATTTATGATTATTAGTTCTAACCTCACTAATCCAGCTCTAGAGTAACTTGATGCTCCAGTGTATCCCAATTGATGACAGATGACATTAGCTTCAGCAGAATTGTAGTAGTAATCATCACAGATATTGCCCCATTTGCTATTGTAATAAACCCTCACAATTCCATAATAATAAGATGATGAGGCAGACTCATTACGAGATAGAATAATAGCACCATTTTGAGCACCTTCGGCTAAATGATAAAAAATTATCATACACTAATTGCTGACTGAATGGATTATCATATATAGTCAATACATATGTTGACGAGATTTTATAACTGAACTAACGAAATAACATAGTTACTTACAACGTAATCCATAACATGTAGTCTTGGAATTAGAAGGCTTTAAATATCTACTACTGTAAACTAAAGAATGATAATGAGTTAACCTTTGTAATTAAATCATATTAAAAATTAACATGAAAACTTACTACATGTAACAGTAACATCTTCAGTGTGGTTACAACTAGTTAGTGAAGTTGATGGACAAGAATTACTAGTACCATGACATGTGTCAGAGGAAGAACTAGACATGTTTGTACTCCAAATTGGTTGACTGGAATTACCGGGCCTGAACGAATCACAAATAATGCAACACCATCTTAATGCATGATAACCAAATTAATCAAAACATAGAATTTTAAATGATTCCAAATAATTTATATTTTGCTTCTTACAGGCTGAGATGATCATAATTATAGTAATAGTTATATCCCAGTTGTTTACAGATAGTTTGAGCATCAATAGAATTAAATCCGTCATCACATATTGTTCCCCATCGTCCATTACAATAGAGCTCAACACGTCCTTCATTAGAATAATTTCCTCCCTGAAGACGGATCATACCAGAAAAAGGATTACTGTTCCAGATCCTAGTGCTATCTGTAAAACATGCATGTAACTAGTGCTAAGGATATATTTATGGACTCACAGCAGTACACAGTGGCATCATAAGAGTTAGTATTACATCCATAATCAATGTATGTAGAGAATGAACACTGAAATATAGTAAGGTAGTTGCTACTAGCACAATTGAGGTCATCCATCCTCGTTGGCAGAGAGTCAGTTCCATAACTAAGCAGAAATTTTTAAACCCTAATTTATTTATGATTATTAGTTCTAACCTCACTAATCCAGCTCTAGAGTAACTTGATGCTCCAGTGTATCCCAATTGATGACAGATGACATTAGCTTCAGCAGAATTGTAGTAGTAATCATCACAGATATTGCCCCATTTGCTATTGTAATAAACCCTCACAATTCCATAATAATAAGATGATGAGGCAGACTCATTACGAGATAGAATAATAGCACCATTTTGAGCACCTTCGGCTAAATGATAAAAAATTATCATACACTAATTGCTGACTGAATGGATTATCATATATAATCAATACATATGTTGACGAGATTTTATAACTGAACTAACGAAATAACATAGTTACTTACAATGTAATCCATAACATGTAGTCTTGGAATTAGAAGGCTTTAAATATCTACTACTGTAAACTAAAGAATGATAATGAGTTAATCTTTGTAATTAAATCATATTAAAAATTAACATGAAAACTTACTACATGTAACAGTAACATCTTCAGTGTGGTTACAACTAGTTAGTGAAGTTGATGGACAAGAATTACTAGTACCATGACATGTGTCAGAGGAAGAACTAGACATGTTTGTACTCCAAATTGGTTGACTGGAATTACCGGGCCTGAACGAATCACAAATAATGCAACACCATCTTAATGCATGATAACCAAATTAATCAAAACATAGAATTTTAAATGATTCCAAATAATTTATATTTTGCTTCTTACAGGCTGAGATGATCATAATTATAGTAATAGTTATATCCCAGTTGTTTACAGATAGTTTGAGCATCAATAGAATTAAATCCGTCATCACATATTGTTCCCCATCGTCCATTACAATAGAGCTCAACACGTCCTTCATTAGAATAATTTCCTCCCTGAAGACGGATCATACCAGAAAAAGGATTACTGTTCCAGATCCTAGTGCTATCTGTAAAACATGTAGCAAGTGCTAAGGATACATTTATGGACTCACAGCAGTACACAGTGGCATCATAAGAGTTAGTATTACATCCATAATCAATGTATGTAGAGAATGAACACTGAAATATAGTAAGGTAGTTGCTACTAGCACAGTTGAGGTCATCCATCCTCGTTGGCAAAAAGTCAGTTCCACAACTAAGCAGAAATATTTAAACCCTTAATTTATATTTATGATTATTAGTTCTAACCTCACTAATCCAGCTCTAGAGTAACTCGATGCTCCAGTGTATCCCAATTGATGACAGATGACATTAGCTTCAGCAGAATTGTAGTAGTAATCATCACAGATATTGCCCCATTTGTTATTGTAATAAACCCTCACAATTCCATAATAATAAGATGATGAGGCAGACCCATTACAAAATAGAATAATAGCACCATTTTGAGCACCTTCAGCTAAATGATAAATGACTATCATACACTAATTGCTGACTGAATGGATTATCATATATAGTCAATACATATGTTGACGAGATTTTATAACTGAACTAACGAAATAACATAGTTACTTACAATGTAATCCATTACATGTAGTCTTGGAATTAGAAGGCTTTAAATATCTACTACTGTAAACTAAAGAATGATAATGAGTTAATCTTTGTAATTAAATCATATTAAAAATTAACATGAAAACTTACTACATGTAACAGTAACATCTTCAGTGTGGTTACAACTAGTTAGTGAAGTTGATGGACAAGAATTACTAGTACCATGACATGTGTCAGAGGAAGAACTAGACATGTTTGTACTCCAAATTGGTTGACTGGAATTACCGGGCCTGAACGAATCACAAATAATGCAACACCATCTTAATGCATGATAACCAAATTAATCAAAACATAGAATTTTAAATGATTCCAAATAAATTATATTTTGCTTCTTACAGGCTGAGATGATCATAATTATAGTAATAGTTATATCCCAGTTGTTTACAGATAGTTTGAGCATCAATAGAATTAAATCCGTCATCACATATTGTTCCCCACCGTCCATTACAATAGAGCTCAACACGTCCTTCATTAGAATAATTTCCTCCCTGAAGACGGATCATACCAGAAAAAGGATTACTGTTCCAGATCCTAGTGCTATCTGTAAAACATGTAGCAAGTGCTAAGGATACATTTATGGACTCACAGCAGTACACAGTGGCATCATAAGAGTTAGTATTACATCCATAATCAATGTATGTAGAGAATGAACACTGAAATATAGTAAGGTAGTTGCTACTAGCACAGTTGAGGTCATCCATCCTCGTTGGCAGAGAGTCAGTTCCATAACTAAGCAGAAATTTTTAAACCCTAATTTATTTATGATTATTAGTTCTAACCTCACTAATCCAGCTCTAGAGTAACTTGATGCCCCAGTGTATCCCAATTGATGACAGATGACATTAGCTTCAGCAGAATTGTAGTAGTAATCATCACAGATATTGCCCCATTTGTTATTGTAATAAACCCTCACAATTCCATAATAATAAGATGATGAGGCAGACTCATTACGAGATAGAATAATAGCACCATTTTGAGCACCTTCGGCTAAATGATAAAAAATTATCATACACTAATTGATGACTGAATGGATTATCATATATAGTCAATACATATGTTGACGAGATTTTATAACTGAACTAACGAAATAACATAGTTACTTACAACGTAATCCATAACATGTAGTCTTGGAATTAGAAGGCTTTAAATATCTACTACTGTAAACTAAAGAATGATAATGAGTTAACCTTTGTAATTAAATCATATTAAAAATTAACATGAAAACTTACTACATGTAACAGTAACATCTTCAGTGTGGTTACAACTAGTTAGTGAAGTTGATGGACAAGAATTACTAGTACCATGACATGTGTCAGAGGAAGAACTAGACATGTTTGTACTCCAAATTGGTTGACTGGAATTACCGGGCCTGAACGAATCACAAATAATGCAACACCATCTTAATGCATGATAACCAAATTGATTAAAACATAGAATTTTAAATGATTCCAAATAATTTATATTTTGCTTCTTACAGGCTGAGATGATCATAATTATAGTAATAGTTATATCCCAGTTGTTTACAGATAGTTTGAGCATCAATAGAATTAAATCCGTCATCACATATTGTTCCCCATCGTCCATTACAATAGAGCTCAACACGTCCTTCATTAGAATAATTTCCTCCCTGAAGACGGATCATACCAGAAAAAGGATTACTGTTCCAGATCCTAGTGCTATCTGTAAAACATGAAGCAAGTGCTAAGGATACATTTATGGACTCACAGCAGTACACAGTGGCATCATAAGAGTTAGTATTAGTACATCCATAATCAATGTATGTAGAGAATGAACACTGAAATATAGTAAGGTAGTTGCTACTAGCACAGTTGAGGTCATCCATCCTCGTTGGCAAAAAGTCAGTTCCACAACTAAGCAGAAATATTTAAACCCTTAATTTATATTTATGATTATTAGTTCTAACCTCACTAATCCAGCTCTAGAGTAACTCGATGCTCCAGTGTATCCCAATTGATGACAGATGACATTAGCTTCAACAGAATTGTAGTAGTAATCATCACAGATATTGCCCCATTTGTTATTGTAATAAACCCTCACAATTCCATAATAATAAGATGATGAGGCAGACCCATTACAAAATAGAATAATAGCACCATTTTGAGCACCTTCAGCTAAATGATAAATGATTATCATACACTAATTGCTGACTGAATGGATTATCATATATAATCAATACATATGTTGACGAGATTTTATAACTGAACTAACGAAATAACATAGTTACTTACAATGTAATCCATTACATGTAGTCTTGGAATTAGAAGGCTTTAAATATCTACTACTGTAAACTAAAGAATGATAATGAGTTAACCTTTGTAATTAAATCATATTAAAAATTAACATGAAAACTTACTACATGTAACAGTAACATCTTCAGTGTGGTTACAACTAGTTAGTGAAGTTGATGGACAAGAATTACTAGTACCATGACATGTGTCAGAGGAAGAACTAGACATGTTTGTACTCCAAATTGGTTGACTGGAATTACCGGGCCTGAACGAATCACAAATAATGCAACACCATCTTAATGCATGATAACCAAATTAATCAAAACATAGAATTTTAAATGATTCCAAATAATTTATATTTTGCTTCTTACAGGCTGAGATGATCATAATTATAGTAATAGTTATATCCCAGTTGTTTACAGATAGTTTGAGCATCAATAGAATTAAATCCGCCATCACATATTGTTCCCCACCGTCCATTACAATAGAGCTCAACACGTCCTTCATTAGAATAGTTTCCTCCCTGAAGACGGATCATACCAGAAAAAGGATTACTGTTCCAGATCCTAGTGCTATCTGTAAAATATGTAGCAAGTGCTAAGGATACATTTATGGACTCACAGCAGTACACAGTGGCATCATAAGAGTTAGTATTACATCCATAATCAATGTATGTAGAGAATGAACACTGAAATATAGTAAGGTAGTTGCTACTAGCACAATTGAGGTCATCCATCCTCGTTGGCAGAGAGTCAGTTCCATAACTAAGCAGAAATTTTTAAACAATAATTTATTTATGATTATTAGTTCTAACCTCACTAATCCAGCTCTAGAGTAACTTGATGCTCCAGTATATCCCAATTGATGACAGATGACATTAGCTTCAGCAGAATTGTAGTAGTAATCATCACAGATATTGCCCCATTTGTTATTGTAATAAACCCTCACAATTCCATAATAATAAGATGATGAGGCAGACCCATTACAAAATAGAATAATAGCACCATTTTGAGCACCTTCAGCTAAATGATAAATGATTATCATACACTAATTGCTGACTGAATGGATTATCATATATAGTCAATACATATGTTGACGAGATTTTATAACTGAACTAACGAAATAACATAGTTACTTACAATGTAATCCATTACATGTAGTCTTGGAATTAGAAGGCTTTAAATATCTACTACTGTAAACTAAAGAATGATAATGAGTTAACCTTTGTAATTAAATCATATTAAAAATTAACATGAAAACTTACTACATGTAACAGTAACATCTTCAGTGTGGTTACAACTAGTTAGTGAAGTTGATGGACAAGAATTACTAGTACCATGACATGTGTCAGAGGAAGAACTAGACATGTTTGTACTCCAAATTGGTTGACTGGAATTACCGGGCCTGAACGAATCACAAATAATGCAACACCATCTTAATGCATGATAACCAAATTAATCAAAACATAGAATTTTAAATGATTCCAAATAATTTATATTTTGCTTCTTACAGGCTGAGATGATCATAATTATAGTAATAGTTATATCCCAGTTGTTTACAGATAGTTTGAGCATCAATAGAATTAAATCCGCCATCACATATTGTTCCCCATCGTCCATTACAATAGAGCTCAACACGTCCTTCATTAGAATAATTTCCTCCCTGAAGACGGATCATACCAGAAAAAGGATTACTGTTCCAGATCCTAGTGGTATCTGTAAAATATGTAGCAAGTGCTAAGGATACATTTATGGACTCACAGCAGTACACAGTGGCATCATAAGAGTTAGTATTACATCCATAATCAATGTATGTAGAGAATGAACACTGAAATATAGTAAGGTAGTTGCTACTAGCACAGTTGAGGTCATCCATCCTCGTTGGCAAAAAGTCAGTTCCACAACTAAGCAGAAATATTTAAACCCTTAATTTATATTTATGATTATTAGTTCTAACCTCACTAATCCAGCTCTAGAGTAACTCGATGCTCCAGTGTATCCCAATTGATGACAGATGACATTAGCTTCAGCAGAATTGTAGTAGTAATCATCACAGATATTGCCCCATTTGTTATTGTAATAAACCCTCACAATTCCATAATAATAAGATGATGAGGCAGACCCATTACAAAATAGAATAATAGCACCATTTTGAGCACCTTCAGCTAAATGATAAATGACTATCATACACTAATTGCTGACTGAATGGATTATCATATATAGTCAATACATTATGTTGACGAGATTTTCTAACTGAACTAACGAAATAACATAGTTACTTACAATGTAATCCATTACATGTAGTCTTGGAATTAGAAGCCTTTAAATATCTACTACTGTAAACTAAAGAATGATAATGAGTTAACCTTTGTAATTAAATCATATTAAAAATTAACATGAAAACTTACTACATGTAACAGTAACATCTTCAGTGTGGTTACAACTAGTTAGTGAAGTTGATGGACAAGAATTACTAGTACCATGACATGTGTCAGAGGAAGAACTAGACATGTTTGTACTCCAAATTGGTTGACTGGAATTACCGGGCCTGAACGAATCACAAATAATGCAACACCATCTTAATGCATGATAACCAAATTAATTAAAATATAGAATTTTAAATGATTCCAAATAATTTATATTTTACTTCTTACAGGCTGAGATGATCATAATTATAGTAATAGTTATATCCCAGTTGTTTACAGATAGTTTGAGCATCAATAGAATTAAATCCGTCATCACATATTGTTCCCCATCGTCCATTACAATAGAGCTCAACACGTCCTTCATTAGAATAATTACCTCCCTGAAGACGGATCATACCAGAAAAAGGATTACTGTTCCAGATCCTAGTGCTATCTGTAAAATATGTAGCAAGTGCTAAGGATACATTTATGGACTCACAGCAGTACACAGTGGCATCATAAGAGTTAGTATTAGTACATCCACTATCAATGGATGTAGAGAATGAACACTGAAATATAGTAAGGTAGTTGCTACTAGCACAATTGAGGTCATCCATCCTCGTTGGCAGAGAGTCAGTTCCATAACTAAGCAGAAATTTTTAAACCCTAATTTATTTATGATTATTAGTTCTAACCTCACTAATCCAGCTCTAGAGTAACTTGATGCCCCAGTGTATCCCAATTGATGACAGATGACATTAGCTTCAGCAGAATTGTAGTAGTAATCATCACAGATATTGCCCCATTTGTTATTGTAATAAACCCTCACAATTCCATAATAATAAGATGATGAGGCAGACTCATTACGAGATAGAATAATAGCACCATTTTGAGCACCTTCGGCTAAATGATAAAAAATTATCATACAATTGATGACTGAATGGATTATCATATATAGTCAATACATATGTTGACGAGATTTTATAACTGAACTAACGAAATAACATAGTTACTTACAACGTAATCCATAACATGTAGTCTTGGAATTAGAAGGCTTTAAATATCTACTACTGTAAACTAAAGAATGATAATGAGTTAACCTTTGTAATTAAATCATATTAAAAATTAACATGAAAACTTACTACATGTAACAGTAACATCTTCAGTGTGGTTACAACTAGTTAGTGAAGTTGATGGACAAGAATTACTAGTACCATGACATGTGTCAGAGGAAGAACTAGACATGTTTGTACTCCAAATTGGTTGACTGGAATTACCGGGCCTGAACGAATCACAAATAATGCAACACCATCTTAATGCATGATAACCAAATTGATTAAAACATAGAATTTTAAATGATTCCAAATAATTTATATTTTGCTTCTTACAGGCTGAGATGATCATAATTATAGTAATAGTTATATCCCAGTTGTTTACAGATAGTTTGAGCATCAATAGAATTAAATCCGTCATCACATATTGTTCCCCACCGTCCATTACAATAGAGCTCAACACGTCCTTCATTAGAATAATTTCCTCCCTGAAGACGGATCATACCAGAAAAAGGATTACTGTTCCAGATCCTAGTGCTATCTGTAAAACATGTAGCAAGTGCTAAGGATACATTTATGGACTCACAGCAGTACACAGTGGCATCATAAGAGTTAGTATTAGTACATCCACTATCAATGGATGTAGAGAATGAACACTGAAATATAGTAAGGTAGTTGCTACTAGCACAATTGAGGTCATCCATCCTCGTTGGCAGAGAGTCAGTTCCATAACTAAGCAGAAATTTTTAAACCCTAATTTATTTATGATTATTAGTTCTAACCTCACTAATCCAGCTCTAGAGTAACTTGATGCCCCAGTGTATCCCAATTGATGACAGATGACATTAGCTTCAGCAGAATTGTAGTAGTAATCATCACAGATATTGCCCCATTTGTTATTGTAATAAACCCTCACAATTCCATAATAATAAGATGATGAGGCAGACTCATTACGAGATAGAATAATAGCACCATTTTGAGCACCTTCGGCTAAATGATAAAAAATTATCATACAATTGATGACTGAATGGATTATCATATATAGTCAATACATATGTTGACGAGATTTTATAACTGAACTAACGAAATAACATAGTTACTTACAACGTAATCCATAACATGTAGTCTTGGAATTAGAAGGCTTTAAATATCTACTACTGTAAACTAAAGAATGATAATGAGTTAACCTTTGTAATTAAATCATATTAAAAATTAACATGAAAACTTACTACATGTAACAGTAACATCTTCAGTGTGGTTACAACTAGTTAGTGAAGTTGATGGACAAGAATTACTAGTACCATGACATGTGTCAGAGGAAGAACTAGACATGTTTGTACTCCAAATTGGTTGACTGGAATTACCGGGCCTGAACGAATCACAAATAATGCAACACCATCTTAATGCATGATAACCAAATTGATTAAAACATAGAATTTTAAATGATTCCAAATAATTTATATTTTGCTTCTTACAGGCTGAGATGATCATAATTATAGTAATAGTTATATCCCAGTTGTTTACAGATAGTTTGAGCATCAATAGAATTAAATCCGTCATCACATATTGTTCCCCACCGTCCATTACAATAGAGCTCAACACGTCCTTCATTAGAATAATTTCCTCCCTGAAGACGGATCATACCAGAAAAAGGATTACTGTTCCAGATCCTAGTGCTATCTGTAAAACATGTAGCAAGTGCTAAGGATACATTTATGGACTCACAGCAGTACACAGTGGCATCATAAGAGTTAGTATTAGTACATCCATAATCAATGTATGTAGAGAATGAACATTGAAATATAGTAAGGTAGTTGCTACTAGCACAGTTGAGGTCATCCATCCTCGTTGGCAAAAAGTCAGTTCCACAACTAAGCAGAAATATTTAAACCCTTAATTTATATTTATGATTATTAGTTCTAACCTCACTAATCCAGCTCTAGAGTAACTTGATGCTCCAGTGTATCCCAATTGATGACAGATGACATTAGCTTCAGCAGAATTGTAGTAGTAATCATCACAGATATTGCCCCATTTGTTATTGTAATAAACCCTCACAATTCCATAATAATAAGATGATGAGGCAGACCCATTACAAAATAGAATAATAGCACCATTTTGAGCACCTTCAGCTAAATGATAAATGATTATCATACACTAATTGCTGACTGAATGGATTATCATATATAGTCAATACATTATGTTGACGAGATTTTCTAACTGAACTAACGAAATAACATAGTTACTTACAATGTAATCCATTACATGTAGTCTTGGAATTAGAAGGCTTTAAATATCTACTACTGTAAACTAAAGAATGATAATGAGTTAACCTTTGTAATTAAATCATATTAAAAATTAACATGAAAACTTACTACATGTAACAGTAACATCTTCAGTGTGGTTACAACTAGTTAGTGAAGTTGATGGACAAGAATTACTAGTACCATGACATGTGTCAGAGGAAGAACTAGACATGTTTGTACTCCAAATTGGTTGACTGGAATTACCGGGCCTGAACGAATCACAAATAATGCAACACCATCTTAATGCATGATAACCAAATTAATCAAAACATAGAATTTTAAATGATTCCAAATAAATTATATTTTGCTTCTTACAGGCTGAGATGATCATAATTATAGTAATAGTTATATCCCAGTTGTTTACAGATAGTTTGAGCATCAATAGAATTAAATCCGTCATCACATATTGTTCCCCACCGTCCATTACAATAGAGCTCAACACGTCCTTCATTAGAATAATTTCCTCCTTGAAGACGGATCATACCAGAAAAAGGATTACTGTTCCAGATCCTAGTGCTATCTGTAAAACATGTAGCAAGTGCTAAGGATACATTTATGGACTCACAGCAGTACACAGTGGCATCATAAGAGTTAGTATTAGTACATCCATAATCAATGTATGTAGAGAATGAACATTGAAATATAGTAAGGTAGTTGCTACTAGCACAATTGAGGTCATCCATCCTCGTTGGCAAAAAGTCAGTTCCACAACTAAGCAGAAATATTTAAACCCTTAATTTATATTTATGATTATTAGTTCTAACCTCACTAATCCAGCTCTAGAGTAACTCGATGCTCCAGTGTATCCCAATTGATGACAGATGACATTAGCTTCAGCAGAATTGTAGTAGTAATCATCACAGATATTGCCCCATTTGTTATTGTAATAAACCCTCACAATTCCATAATAATAAGATGATGAGGCAGACCCATTACAAAATAGAATAATAGCACCATTTTGAGCACCTTCAGCTAAATGATAAATGATTATCATACACTAATTGCTGACTGAATGGATTATCATATATAATCAATACATATGTTGACGAGATTTTATAACTGAACTAACGAAATAACATAGTTACTTACAATGTAATCCATTACATGTAGTCTTGGAATTAGAAGGCTTTAAATATCTACTACTGTAAACTAAAGAATGATAATGAATTAACCTTTGTAATTAAATCATATTAAAAATTAACATGAAAACTTACTACATGTAACAGTAACATCTTCAGTGTGGTTACAACTAGTTAGTGAAGTTGATGGACAAGAATTACTAGTACCATGACATGTGTCAGAGGAAGAACTAGACATGTTTGTACTCCAAATTGGTTGACTGGAATTACCGGGCCTGAACGAATCACAAATAATGCAACACCATCTTAATGCATGATAACCAAATTAATCAAAACATAGAATTTTAAATGATTCCAAATAATTTATATTTTGCTTCTTACAGGCTGAGATGATCATAATTATAGTAATAGTTATATCCCAGTTGTTTACAGATAGTTTGAGCATCAATAGAATTAAATCCGTCATCACATATTGTTCCCCACCGTCCATTACAATAGAGCTCAACACGTCCTTCATTAGAATAGTTTCCTCCCTGAAGACGGATCATACCAGAAAAAGGATTACTGTTCCAGATCCTAGTGCTATCTGTAAAATATGTAGCAAGTGCTAAGGATACATTTATGGACTCACAGCAGTACACAGTGGCATCATAAGAGTTAGTATTACATCCATAATCAATGTATGTAGAGAATGAACACTGAAATATAGTAAGGTAGTTGCTACTAGCACAATTGAGGTCATCCATCCTCGTTGGCAGAGAGTCAGTTCCATAACTAAGCAGAAATTTTTAAACAATAATTTATTTATGATTATTAGTTCTAACCTCACTAATCCAGCTCTAGAGTAACTTGATGCTCCAGTATATCCCAATTGATGACAGATGACATTAGCTTCAGCAGAATTGTAGTAGTAATCATCACAGATATTGCCCCATTTGTTATTGTAATAAACCCTCACAATTCCATAATAATAAGATGATGAGGCAGACTCATTACGAGATAGAATAATAGCACCATTTTGAGCACCTTCGGCTAAATGATAAAAAATTATCATACACTAATTGCTGACTGAATGGATTATCATATATAGTCAATACATATGTTGACGAGATTTTATAACTGAACTAACGAAATAACATAGTTACTTACAATGTAATCCATAACATGTAGTCTTGGAATTAGAAGGCTTTAAATATCTACTACTGTAAACTAAAGAATGATAATGAGTTAACCTTTGTAATTAAATCATATTAAAAATTAACATGAAAACTTACTACATGTAACAGTAACATCTTCAGTGTGGTTACAACTAGTTAGTGAAGTTGATGGACAAGAATTACTAGTACCATGACATGTGTCAGAGGAAGAACTAGACATGTTTGTACTCCAAATTGGTTGACTGGAATTACCGGGCCTGAACGAATCACAAATAATGCAACACCATCTTAATGCATGATAACCAAATTAATCAAAACATAGAATTTTAAATGATTCCAAATAAATTATATTTTGCTTCTTACAGGCTGAGATGATCATAATTATAGTAATAGTTATATCCCAGTTGTTTACAGATAGTTTGAGCATCAATAGAATTAAATCCGTCATCACATATTGTTCCCCACCGTCCATTACAATAGAGCTCAACACGTCCTTCATTAGAATAATTTCCTCCCTGAAGACGGATCATACCAGAAAAAGGATTACTGTTCCAGATCCTAGTGCTATCTGTAAAACATGTAGCAAGTGCTAAGGATACATTTATGGACTCACAGCAGTACACAGTGGCATCATAAGAGTTAGTATTAGTACATCCATAATCAATGTATGTAGAGAATGAACACTGAAATATAGTAAGGTAGTTGCTACTAGCACAGTTGAGGTCATCCATCCTCGTTGGCAAAAAGTCAGTTCCACAACTAAGCAGAAATATTTAAACCCTTAATTTATATTTATGATTATTAGTTCTAACCTCACTAATCCAGCTCTAGAGTAACTCGATGCTCCAGTGTATCCCAATTGATGACAGATGACATTAGCTTCAGCAGAATTGTAGTAGTAATCATCACAGATATTGCCCCATTTGTTATTGTAATAAACCCTCACAATTCCATAATAATAAGATGATGAGGCAGACCCATTACAAAATAGAATAATAGCACCATTTTGAGCACCTTCAGCTAAATGATAAATGATTATCATACACTAATTGCTGACTGAATGGATTATCATATATAATCAATACATATGTTGACGAGATTTTATAACTGAACTAACGAAATAACATAGTTACTTACAATGTAATCCATTACATGTAGTCTTGGAATTAGAAGGCTTTAAATATCTACTACTGTAAACTAAAGAATGATAATGAGTTAACCTTTGTAATTAAATCATATTAAAAATTAACATGAAAACTTACTACATGTAACAGTAACATCTTCAGTGTGGTTACAACTAGTTAGTGAAGTTGATGGACAAGAATTACTAGTACCATGACATGTGTCAGAGGAAGAACTAGACATGTTTGTACTCCAAATTGGTTGACTGAAATTACCGGGCCTGAACGAATCACAAATAATGCAACACCATCTTAATGCATGATAACCAAATTAATCAAAACATAGAATTTTAAATGATTCCAAATAAATTATATTTTGCTTCTTACAGGCTGAGATGATCATAATTATAGTAATAGTTATATCCCAGTTGTTTACAGATAGTTTGAGCATCAATAGAATTAAATTCGTCATCACATATTGTTCCCCACCGTCCATTACAATAGAGCTCAACACGTCCTTCATTAGAATAATTTCCTCCTTGAAGACGGATCATACCAGAAAAAGGATTACTGTTCCAGATCCTAGTGCTATCTGTAAAACATGTAGCAAGTGCTAAGGATACATTTATGGACTCACAGCAGTACACAGTGGCATCATAAGAGTTAGTATTAGTACATCCATAATCAATGTATGTAGAGAATGAACATTGAAATATAGTAAGGTAGTTGCTACTAGCACAATTGAGGTCATCCATCCTCGTTGGCAAAAAGTCAGTTCCACAACTAAGCAGAAATATTTAAACCCTTAATTTATATTTATGATTATTAGTTCTAACCTCACTAATCCAGCTCTAGAGTAACTCGATGCTCCAGTGTATCCCAATTGATGACAGATGACATTAGCTTCAGCAGAATTGTAGTAGTAATCATCACAGATATTGCCCCATTTGTTATTGTAATAAACCCTCACAATTCCATAATAATAAGATGATGAGGCAGACCCATTACAAAATAGAATAATAGCACCATTTTGAGCACCTTCGGCTAAATGATAAATGATTATCATACACTAATTGCTGACTGAATGGATTATCATATATAATCAATACATATGTTGACGAGATTTTCTAACTGAACTAACGAAATAACATAGTTACTTACAATGTAATCCATTACATGTAGTCTTGGAATTAGAAGGCTTTAAATATCTACTACTGTAAACTAAAGAATGGTAATGAGTTAACCTTTGTAATTAAATCATATTAAAAATTAACATGAAAACTTACTACATGTAACAGTAACATCTTCAGTGTGGTTACAACTAGTTAGTGAAGTTGATGGACAAGAATTACTAGTACCATGACATGTGTCAGAGGAAGAACTAGACATGTTTGTACTCCAAATTGGTTGACTGGAATTACCGGGCCTGAACGAATCACAAATAATGCAACACCATCTTAATGCATGATAACCAAATTGATTAAAACATAGAATTTTAAATGATTCCAAATAATTTATATTTTGCTTCTTACAGGCTGAGATGATCATAATTATAGTAATAGTTATATCCCAGTTGTTTACAGATAGTTTGAGCATCAATAGAATTAAATCCGTCATCACATATTGTTCCCCACCGTCCATTACAATAGAGCTCAACACGTCCTTCATTAGAATAGTTTCCTCCCTGAAGACGGATCATACCAGAAAAAGGATTACTGTTCCAGATCCTAGTGCTATCTGTAAAATATGTAGCAAGTGCTAAGGATACATTTATGGACTCACAGCAGTACACAGTGGCATCATAAGAGTTAGTATTAGTACATCCATAATCAATGTATGTAGAGAATGAACACTGAAATATAGTAAGGTAGTTGCTACTAGCACAATTGAGGTCATCCATCCTCGTTGGCAGAGAGTCAGTTCCATAACTAAGCAGAAATTTTTAAACAATAATTTATTTATGATTATTAGTTCTAACCTCACTAATCCAGCTCTAGAGTAACTTGATGCTCCAGTATATCCCAATTGATGACAGATGACATTAGCTTCAGCAGAATTGTAGTAGTAATCATCACAGATATTGCCCCATTTGTTATTGTAATAAACCCTCACAATTCCATAATAATAAGATGATGAGGCAGACTCATTACGAGATAGAATAATAGCACCATTTTGAGCACCTTCGGCTAAATGATAAAAAATTATCATACACTAATTGATGACTGAATGGATTATCATATATAGTCAATACATATGTTGACGAGATTTTCTAACTGAACTAACGAAATAACATAGTTACTTACAACGTAATCCATTACATGTAGTCTTGGAATTAGAAGGCTTTAAATATCTACTACTGTAAACTAAAGAATGATAATGAGTTAACCTTTGTAATTAAATCATATTAAAAATTAACATGAAAACTTACTACATGTAACAGTAACATCTTCAGTGTGGTTACAACTAGTTAGTGAAGTTGATGGACAAGAATTACTAGTACCATGACATGTGTCAGAGGAAGAACTAGACATGTTTGTACTCCAAATTGGTTGACTGGAATTACCGGGCCTGAACGAATCACAAATAATGCAACACCATCTTAATGCATGATAACCAAATTAATCAAAACATAGAATTTTAAATGATTCCAAATAAATTATATTTTGCTTCTTACAGGCTGAGATGATCATAATTATAGTAATAGTTATATCCCAGTTGTTTACAGATAGTTTGAGCATCAATAGAATTAAATCCGTCATCACATATTGTTCCCCACCGTCCATTACAATAGAGCTCAACACGTCCTTCATTAGAATAATTTCCTCCTTGAAGACGGATCATACCAGAAAAAGGATTACTGTTCCAGATCCTAGTGCTATCTGTAAAACATGTAGCAAGTGCTAAGGATACATTTATGGACTCACAGCAGTACACAGTGGCATCATAAGAGTTAGTATTACATCCATAATCAATGTATGTAGAGAATGAACACTGAAATATAGTAAGGTAGTTGCTACTAGCACAATTGAGGTCATCCATCCTCGTTGGCAGAGAGTCAGTTCCATAACTAAGCAGAAATTTTTAAACCCTAATTTATTTATGATTATTAGTTCTAACCTCACTAGTCCAGCTCTAGAGTAACTTGATGCTCCAGTATATCCCAATTGATGACAGATGACATTAGCTTCAGCAGAATTGTAGTAGTAATCATCACAGATATTGCCCCATTTGTTATTGTAATAAACCCTCACAATTCCATAATAATAAGATGATGAGGCAGACCCATTACAAAATAGAATAATAGCACCATTTTGAGCACCTTCAGCTAAATGATAAATGATTATCATACACTAATTGCTGACTGAATGGATTATCATATATAGTCAATACATATGTTGACGAGATTTTCTAACTGAACTAACGAAATAACATAGTTACTTACAATGTAATCCATTACATGTAGTCTTGGAATTAGAAGGCTTTAAATATCTACTACTGTAAACTAAAGAATGATAATGAGTTAACTTTTGTAATTAAATCATATTAAAAATTAACATGAAAACTTACTACATGTAACAGTAACATCTTCAGTGTGGTTACAACTAGTTAGTGAAGTTGATGGACAAGAATTACTAGTACCATGACATGTGTCAGAGGAAGAACTAGACATGTTTGTACTCCAAATTGGTTGACTGGAATTACCGGGCCTGAACGAATCACAAATAATGCAACACCATCTTAATGCATGATAACCAAATTAATCAAAATATAGAATTTTAAATGATTCCAAGTAAATTATATTTTGCTTCTTACAGGCTGAGATGATCATAATTATAGTAATAGTTATATCCCAGTTGTTTACAGATAGTTTGAGCATCAATAGAATTAAATCCGTCATCACATATTGTTCCCCACCGTCCATTACAATAGAGCTCAACACGTCCTTCATTAGAATAATTTCCTCCTTGAAGACGGATCATACCAGAAAAAGGATTACTGTTCCAGATCCTAGTGCTATCTGTAAAATATGTAGCAAGTGCTAAGGATACATTTATGGACTCACAGCAGTACACAGTGGCATCATAAGAGTTAGTATTAGTACATCCATAATCAATGTATGTAGAGAATGAACACTGAAATATAGTAAGGTAGTTACTACTAACACAATTGAGGTCATCCATCCTCGTTGGCAGAGAGTCAGTTCCATAACTAATAAGAAATTTTTAAACCCTAATTTATATTTATGATTATTAGTTCTAACCTCACTAATCCAGCTCTAGAGTAACTTGATGCTCCAGTATATCCCAATTGATGACAGATGACATTAGCTTCAGCAGAATTGTAGTAGTAATCATCACAGATATTGCCCCATTCGTTATTGTAAAAGACCCTCACAATACCATAGTAATAAGATGATGAAGTATACTCATTACGAAACAAGTTAATCGCACCATTTTTTAAAGCTATAGTATAATGAAATATTTAATTTGTCTCATGAATTTTATAATTTATTTCGCCACATTGTTTATAACAGAAAGTGTAATAACAGTGTAGTGAAAAGTGTGAGCATGCTTGTACTGATATATGTATAGTCCTATAGACATAGAGAGTTGTAATAGTCTTTTTAACATAGTATATTTTTTGAATACTGCTGATCATTCCCTAGTTTCATTGACCAGCATTTATATATAAATATTGATATTATTTATAGAAATTAGACATGCTATTATTAAAAGTATTGATATATATCAGCTGAATTATAAATGATAGAGCAAAAAAGTATATATAGGTTTGTTACAATAGTAATAGTTTCTGATAAAAGATGTGTTGAATGTAATTATGGATATGAATATCATGAGTAAAACATGATATGACTCACAACAATATAATAATGATATCATTTTGCTATTAATAATATGCATATACTCACTTATTTTTTGATCATTATCTATCTCCAGTTATTACATTAATAGTTAATAAACAAACATTTTATATTAGTTTAATGTACAACTGGTCATTATACTGATCTCTTATAATAATATGACTAAGATCACAAATGTTATAAGCATACTATCAACAGTTTTTAATAGTAATTATATAAACAAACAGATGAAATGTCATTAACTGCTTTGTAATCTCAGTCAATGCAGCTGTACAATTAGACAAAAATACATTAACATAGCAGTACTATATCTTATTATAAATCAATCTAAATTAAAATTAAAAAATAATGGTATAGCATGATCCTAATACCATAAGGAAGCCAAATTTATAATCTTAGATACAATACGTACAATAGCATTAATTTTAAAAAAGGTGTCGTTAATATATTATGATATGAATATTATGAATAGACCATGATATGATTTGAAAGTGCAAAAACATAATTATGACATTGTTTTGCTATTAATAACAGACATAAAATCAATTAGTTTTTAATCAATACATATCTCTTGCTAAACAAATAACCTTATCACGATGATAGTTAATAAACAAAACAAAATCTTTTACATTAGTTTAATATACAATTGTTCATTATACTGGTTTATTAAAATAATATGATTACGATCACAAAGATTGAAAGCATACTATAGTAAATCTAATATAGTAGTTGTATAAACAAGCAGGTGGAAATATTAACTACTTTGTAGTCTTACTCAATGCAGCTGTGTGATTAGATAACAATGCATTAAAAAAAACAATACTCTATCTTACTACAAATCAATCTAAATTTTAATGATAATATGGTGGCAGGATGATCCTATTGCTCATGGTGTGAGTCATATTTATAATTGTATATATAGTGTAGATAATTACTTAAAAAGCTACATTGGAATAATAAATTATTTTGTCATGTCTTAAGAGAAATTTCTTTTAGTAATGTCCTTCAGTAATGTACGATTTTTGTTAAACACCTCAGTTTAACCAAAATCTTTTACTTACGCTAAGTTTGGTCACATCAAAGCATACTAAAAAGCTATCATCCTGCCGGAAATCACTCAAGTCTGCAGAAACGTTCCTAGCTAGCAAATAACTAAGCAATTTACTATAGTCTTTACAATACCACATATAAAATTAGACATTACATAATGATCATTTACCAACTTGCACTAAAGTAAAGTATTCATGCTGTCACTACTGAGACAGCAAGTTGAAAGATTTGTACACTTACCATATGAAGAGTAAACTGAATAAGTCAATAGAATTGCAAGAAGGAAGAAAGCAGAGTGCTGCTGCTCTTCAGCCATGGATCTTTGCCTCTAGAGAGACTGTGCTGTAATGTGACGTCATATAGGAAGGAGTCGTAATACGTAGTTGTAAATATTTATCAAATTGTAGCTGATAAGAAAATTTTGTGTCGACGTCAATGGCAGGAACTCTTCCATAGTAACTCTAATTCTTGTGTAAGAATTCAAGATATTTGTAAAGACTTTTCCAGCTACGTACATATTCATGATACACACACTATGATACTTATAAATAACAGTTTATATAAGTACCTGTCACGAAAAAATTTGTCCCCCCGAAAATTTTTGTCCTAGGACAAAATAATTTAACGTATCTGCTGAAATTTGTTGTCCGCTGTTGTAAATTTTTGTCCTACCAGATCAAAATGACTGATTCCAATCGTGCTAACCTAGAAGAATGCAGTAAACTGACGAACAATACTTATGCTAACTCAAAGAATGCAGTAAAGTGTGAAAGAAGGCTGTTGACCTTCAGTAACATGTTACTTTTTGAAAAGTGAGCTTAGAAGTATGGCAGAGAGAGATGATTTTGATCTATTAGATGAAATTTACCTCTATATTGTGGATAAAGATATTCTAAAGAATGCACTGCTACTAGAAAAAGACAAATAAGAAAAAAAGCAGAGAAGTTTGTTTTAAATGATGGCGAATTGTTTTATTTATCAAGGAAAGATAAGCAGGTTAGTTGTATTATTTTTTGTTAAAATTGTTACCAATACATTTACTATTTAACAGATGGTGAAATATGTACAGAACAGAACAGAACAGATTAGAGTGGCTAATGCTTGCCATATTAATATCACATCTGGGCACTTAGGAATTGCTAAAACAGTTGTGAGAATAAAGGAGAGATTTATGTGGAAGGGAGTTATAAAAGATGTAAAAGAAATGGTTAAGTAAGGAACACAAACAATTGCTTTTAGCTACTAACACTATAGATTGCAACTTGTGACATTTGCCAAAGAGTCAATAAGAAGCCTTTGACATCATATCCTGAATTGTATCCAATTCCAGTTCATTCTCCATGGTTACATGTTGGAATTGACTTCATTGAACCCATAAACCTAGCCTCAAAGAATGGCAATGGATACATTCTACTGCTCTAACTGAGAGTCTTAAAAGACAAATATCTGCTAGTTTGTGTCTTCAAATACAAAAGAAAGAAGTCACTCTCAAGTATGAACATTTGCAAGGTTATATACTTATTATGTAGGTACTGTCATTGTCAATCGCAAGCTGAATCAGCTGATTGTGGGCTGTTTGCTCTCACATTTATCTCAATCCTAGCCAAAGGAGATGATCCTAGTAGATACATGTTTGAGCAAACAAAAATGAGAAGTTATTTACATTTATGTCTGACTGAAGGCAGCTTTAAAGACTTTCCAACTAGAAGGATTGGAAGAAAAATCACTCGTATCGGCTACATTTATATATTCCATATACTGTTTGTGCAGAATGCCTGAAATAGGAGAAATGATCAAATGTGATGCATGCAAAAAGTGGTATCATATAGATTTATGTGTGAATGTACCAGATGTAGTGCGTGACAATAAAGCTGCACGTTGGTATTGCAACAGTTACAACCATTAATTTTTTGTCCTAGTTATTTTTAAATAGTTTCTGTAGACTTTATTTTCTTTGTTATTTATGTAATAGTTGTGTGTTACTACTTTAAGACAAAAGGTATTCAAAATATCTTCTTAACTTAAGAGAAATTAACATTGTTCGACTACAATAGTTATCTTGAGACATTTTATCCTAGGATAAAAAGTATTATGAGAAATTTTATCCTAGGATAAAAAATATCTTGAGAAATTTTATCCTAGGATAAAAAATTGGCATTAAGATATTTATGTCCTAGGATAATTTTTTTTGTCAGTAGGATAAAAATTTTCTGATATTTCTTGTCCTAGGATAAAATTATTTGATACATTTTATCCTATAGGATAAAAAATAACAGATAATTTTTATCCCAGGACAAATTTTCAGTAGGACAAAAATTGCTATGACAGAGTATTAACGTTTAGTTATGAATATTTACCAAAATGTACTTGATAAAGACATTTTTCGTGTTAGTGCAGGGAGCTCTTGCAAGGTAATTCTGTAATTCTTGAACAAGAAGTCAATATGTTTTTAAAGAATGTTGCAGCTACGTATATACTCATGATAAATATATTATCAGAGCCGGAGGCAGATATTTTTAGGTGGTACGGCTAATGGGAGGTACAAAGCACCTCCCCTCCCTAGGTGGGTCCGGGGGCATGCTCCCCCGGGAAATTTTTGGAAAATTGGTACTCAGAGACGCATTCTAGTGCATTTTGAACCATAAATTCATAGAAATAACATCATTCTTTATGTCATGTGTCCATAAAAATATATATATCACAGAAATGAGCCAAATACTCTTTGTCTGCCTTCACGTCCAGTAACAAACTCTTCAGCAACTTCCTGGTGGCATCCTTCCAGTTAGTAAACCCCTTCACTAGGAAACTCTCTTCAGTGTATGAGGATAGTCTGGCCTTCTTATCTCTCACAGCTTTGCAGTGCACAAAACAAAAAGCACAGTCTTGTCCACTATCATAGTGGATCCATTTAAATCGGTCAAACCAGGCTGCCTGAAAACATGTGTTCACTGGATTACTTACTCCAAACTGTCTACGTGGGAAGACCATTGTTCTTGGTTGATAGACTTGATCTGGCATGTCATACACCTCCTCGCTTGATATTCTTTGCCTGGATGCCATTGTTTACAGCTTTGTCACCTGAAAAAAATTGAACTCTGAGTTGAACTCCATGTGGTCTAGACTGAGGGGTGTGTCTAGTGTGCGTTTATTAGAAAATGCAAGGAAATTACATGTAGCAAGGCTAGTTAGCCATCCACAGATCCAGTGAAGCTACTGACACAGTTCTCTTGGTAAGTTGGTCCCTAGGCCCAAAACTGATACGGCCATAGCCGTACCAGCCGTAGCATTGCCTCCGGCTATGATTATGATCCTTTTAAATAACAGACTTATAAATCTATACAAGCGCCTACTTGCCATCACTGAGTTTTCACAGCTAGTAAGACTTGCCACAATGTTAGAAAGTGTTGACAAAGTGGAGAATCCGAATTGCTCTTTCTAATTCATTTTTCTTCTGAATTTTATCTCACCAAAAACAAATTACTATTATTACTTATTAATTATTCATTACGTTAATACTAATTTGAAAATGGTGATAAGTACTATGTCACAAAAATAGAGAAAAGGTAAGTATTAGATAAGTATATTATAATAGTAAGAGTATAGTTAATCCATAACAAAGTTAAATTTCTAAATTGCCTATATGTTAGTGTGTGTAGCCATATCAGAAACATTTTCAGACAGTTATTTCCGAATCTATTAATATATTTTTAAGTTCTTCAGTCTTTCTGTCTTTTTATTGATCTTAAGGTCCTTCTCCATGCTGGGTGGTTTTGATCCTGTTGATGACACTGTAGAGATGTTTCTGTTGATTATTGTCTCTGGTTTTCTGACAACACTTTTTAATCTATTATGCCACACCTCTAAACAATTGTTAGTCTATGGTCTATCTGTGTTATAGTTATAGAGACATTCCACTCAGCCTTCGGTAAGTGTCCAACAAGCCAGACATATTTAAGTCCCAAGATATCATCTTGATATTGTAATTGAAAAACTATTGTTTGTATTTTGTATGTATAATGGCTGGACATGATAGTAGCACCTCTGAATTGTGTATTTGGAAAAGTTAACTGCACTGCTTCCTTTGTGGCTAGCTCAAAATCAGCAACGACTGTTTGAGGGTTTAAAGTTAGTTATAGTGCATCAGTCTTCTGTTTAGTTAGGTTCATAGTACTCTCATATGTACTTAGTTTATTTGAAAGGAAGGCACAGACTTAACGGTGCTGTTTATCCTACTTGAAACATGTATAATGAATATTTGGTAAAATAATTTAAGACAAGTTTGAAATATACCATCTATTTAAATCATATCTGACTCACAAAATGGTTCAGAATTCTTGTCTGTTCCAAATATTATCAGCTTTCATCTCTATCTTCATCGTTAGACATAAGGAAAGGCTACAAATCTCCCTAGGTACAATTAACAACCTTTGTTTTAACTGTGTTCCTCCGAGTACTTTGTGCTCTTGTTCATTACTGGAAAAGGTGGAAAAGATGAAAGCTGTCCTGTCAAGGATCCTTATTTACAGCTGGAGTGTTATTAGTATCGCCTTATTAATAATTATTATTAAAACTGATTATTCTTCAATTGATATTGTTCAAAAAAGAGTGGAAAGAAGTAATGAAAAACATTATAAAGAATGAAAAAAGATGTAGGGATGATGATGCCAAAAATAAAAGAAACAAGGTAGGGATGAATACCACACAATATCTGTACATAAATAGCCATGCCATTAAAATAAATGAAGAACTGTTAGCTACAACTTGAAAATTAAATATTAATATATGCAACTTTCAGTGGCATATATCTGGATTGAATAAAAAGTCTAAGTCAATGGATACCATTTGGCTACTTATGTTTAGATTTTGTATGAATTAATGTATTGTTTTTGTTTGGCTTTGCCATCCCCACATCTTTTCACATTTTTGCGATGTCTTTCCTTACATGCATAATTATAATTATGAAATAGATAATCATGTTGTCTTAACTAAGTAATAAGACTCTTATACACATTTTTTTGTGATTTTTATGTAAAAATTTCAAGCTGCAGTCCATATGTTGTTAATATGTTGAGTGTGACAGTAGTGGAGTTAATTAAAACTGGTATTCCTGACTGTCATACTAGCTATAGTCTTCCTTTTAAACATAGTGTAATAGTTGAATAAGCGTACAAAATTGCCAGGCATAAAAAAGCAAACAGCTTCTCCACTCTTTTGCCATTTTCAAATAACACATGAAAAGCTCTTGAAACTGTAGCAAACACTCCAATTATGTTGTTCATATAATCAGCAGATTACATCATAATTTTTAGTAGAAACAGCTGACAGATAACTGAGGAAATCATTACTTACAATCAGTCTAATAAAATACTTTCTAAAAACCTTGAAAATTACAATTAGAGCAAAAAGCAATTAAGTCATAAAAAACAAAAAATGATCTAAAGGTATTAAATTAAAATATGTAATAAAATAGCAACAACAATTTTGATATAGTATATGTTTTTCACTTTTTAAAAAGGTCAGTTTAACTTGGAGGAGGAGGAGTCCTTACTGTTTTTACCTCCTCATAGGATTCATCCATATTATCATAATCAGACCCACCATGAACAGCACCTACAAACTCATAAGCTGGATTAGATTGTATATCAGAAAGAGCTTCCCAATTGCCTGTATTGGAGCCATGCTGTCTAGATGCCTGCACAAAGGGATTTTGAGTGGGAAGGGTTGCAATAGAGGTCAGTGCCACTGATGTATTGGGTTGTCTGCCTTGATTCATCTCAAGAGTGTTAAATGCATGAGTTTCATATCGATATGGGGGAGCTGATGGTTGTGGTGAGTTCGAAGATGGTGGTTGCTGTGTCAGATGATGACTTGCTTGCTGTTGATAAGGAGCTAGTGGTTGCTGTGGATAAGGAGCCAAGTATGGATAAGGCACAACAGGTGGTGCTTCATGTGGTCCAGTTGTATTACAACTTTCATTGTAGGGTGGTGGTCTATGATTAGCTTTTGGATAATGTACTGATTCTGTTTCATAACCAGGATATTGGTACTGTCTTTGTGGTATAGTATTCAAAGTGGTATTGGGAAGTGGTCTAGATGGACCTGTTTGAGTTGTTCTTTGAGTAGTTTCATTAGATCTAATTGTCTGTAACTCAATTTGTTGTGTGTTACAACTTCTAACATTTTGTATCCTGCCTTTTTTTTCCAATAGCAATAACAGTTATACAGAAAACAATAGCCACAACAATTAGTACCAAAATAGAACCAATTGTACCACCAACTGGTCCAGCTATGTTTGATGCTAGAAAACAACAAGTAATCTTAACTATGAATAATATAGAGTTATAGCATTGCTCTGATAAGGAACTAATCAATATAATTATAGTTATTCACTAATATCATATTTTAGCATTGACTTACAGGAAGTATAGGAAGAGCAGAAGTAATATTGTGACATGTAGTTCTTAACTTTGATACTGGTGACAAACTCCTAGAATTAGCTACAAATGTAATGTGACCTCGTTAGAACATGAAATATGTACAGTTATGTTGTCTTATTAAGGTGTGTCCTCATCCCATAAAAATACATGTGGATAGTATTTTACCTATAAATTTTTTAGACATGTTCTTTAACTACAAAATGAAATAATGTAAGAAGCATTCATAATCAAAATTATATTTAGCTTGTATTTTGATTATTTTTATTGGAAAGAGTTGACTAGTTTTAACAACATGTGTATTTCCAACTTACTACATTGAATTGTGACATCTTCAGAATGACTACATCCTTGATAAGAATTAGTAGGACAACTCTGACATGAACCCAAACAAGAAAAACTGCTACTACAAGCTAAGTTACTCATCCAAATATGTTGAAATGAAATACCAGACCTATAGCAAATATAGTAGACTTCCAATATAATCTATTGTACTAAATATACAAAGAAAGATGATTATATCTTGTAGTATAGTTTGAATATCCCAATTGTTTACAGACAACAAGTACATCATTAGAATCAAATCCATCATTGCATATTGTTTCCCATTGTCCATTACAGTCCTTCATTAGAATAATTTCCTCCCTGAAGATGTATCATACCAGGGTAAGGATTACTGTTCCAGATCCTTGTAAAATCTAAATCACAATACATGTAGATGTTATACTATAATAATAATATTAAAACTCACAGCAGGACACAGTACCATCATAAGTGTTAGTGTTAGTACATCCACTACCAATGATAGTAGAGTAGAAACATTGTAGGATAGTGAGATATGTGTTGTTAGTACAGTTGACATCATCCAGTACCATTGGGCTGTAGTCAGTGCCATAACTGAAATATTTGCAAATAATTCATGATGTTTTAAAAGACAGTTTTTATGAACCTAACCTTGCCAATCCAGCTCTAGAGTAACTTGAAGCTCCAGTATATCCCAATTGATGACAGATGACCTCAGCTTCATATTGACTGTAGTAGGTATCATCACAGATATTACCCCATTGTCCATTAATATAGATCTGTACTATACCATAGTAATAAGAGGATAAGGTGTATCCATTACGATAAAGACGTGTAGTACCAAAACCAATATGGCTAGAAGAATCTATATCAACATAATTAGATGGCTTTGAATATGAACTGCTATATACTAAAGAATAAAATAATCATAATTAGAAATAATAGATTATTTATTAAAAAATATTTTTTTTTAAATATAACATCTTACTACATGTGACAGTAATATCTTCATAGTGAGTACAACTAGATATTGAAGTTGATGGACAGGAATTTCTAGTACCATAGCATGTGTCAGAAGATGAACTAGACATGTATGTACTCCAAATTGGTTGACTGGAAGTACCAGACCTAAATAATAGACAAATAACTTCAGATAAGTTGTTAGAGATGCTATTGTGACAGTCACATTGAAAATACTTAACCACTTGTTAAACATTTACTAAATAACTTTTAATGGTTTTGATGATAGTAAAACTGTAGAAGACTAAATAGTAAGCTAGCCTTGAAAGTCAATTAGTGATAACATTCAGGCTATGCTCACAGTAGTATCCAAGTGAAATTAATGATTGTTTTATGTGTTGGCAGTGAAGGATGTGGTTAATGCTTCATAGTGTTGCATAAGACAATAGAATAAAATGATACAAGTGGACATACAAACATAACACATGATCCAAAACAATTTTACGACTGTCAAGCAAAATAAAAACAATTTCATTAAAGTAAATAAACTGTTTCATAGTTAAAAAATTGGTATAGATTAGTACTTTTATTAATAGTACTTACAGACTTAAGTGATCATATCTATGGTAGTAATTATATCCCAATTGTTTACAGATAGTTTGAGCATCAGTAGAACTAAATCCATTATCATATATCATTCCCCACTGTCCATTACAATAAACCTCAACATGTCCTTCATTAGAATAATTTCCTCCCTGAAGATGTATCATACCAGAGAAAGGATTACTATTCCAGATCCTAGTGCTATCTGTAACAAATGTAGCAATTTATTAATGTAATATTTATAGACTAACAGCAGTACACAGTAGCATCATAAGAGTTAGTATTATTACATCCACTATCAATGTATGTGGAGAATGAACACTGAAATGTAGTAAGGTAGTTGCTACTATCACAGTTGAGGTCATCCATCTTCATAGACAGAGTATCAGTCCCATAACTAAACAGACATAATGTAGACCATGATTATTAGATAATTCTAACCTCACTAATCCAGCTCTAGAGTAACTTGATGCTCCAGTATATCCCAATTGATGACAGATGACATTAGCTTCAGTAGAACTGTAGTTGACATCATCACAGATATTACCCCATCCATTATTGTAATAGACCCTCACAATACCATAGTAATAGGATGATGAGGTATACCCATTATGATATAAAGTTATAGAGCAACATCAACTAAAATTATAAAAGATTATCATACTCTAATTTCTAACTGAAAGGATTACAATATATAGTCAATACACATGCATGTGTATTGACTATCTATGGTAATCCAATACTCAATAAACTTATTTAAAAAGCTTATAACAATCGTCTAACGTGATAATATATTACTTACAAATTAATCCGAAACAAGTAGTTTTTGAATTAGAAGGCTTTGAATGTGAACTGTGATGTACTAAAGAATTAAATAATGAGAATAAATAAACCCTAATTTGTAGCATTATTTTCAATAAAATTATTTTAAAAAAATAATAACTTACTACATGTGACAGTAATATCTTCATTGTGGTTACAAGTAGTTATTGAAGTTGATGGACAGGAATTTCTAGTACCATAACATGTGTCAAAGGAAGTACTATACATATATGTACTCCAAATTGGTTGACTGGAATTACCATATCTGAAATGATGCTAACATTGAAACATCTATTTGCTCATCAATAACATTACTAACAAGTAATTAAAAAGATCATAGTTATAGTAATTGTTATATCCTAGTTGTTTACATATAGTTCAAACATCAGTAGAACTAAATCCATTATCTCATATTGTTCCCCACTGTCCATTACAGTAGACTTCAACATGCCCTTGATTAGGATAACTACCTCCCTGAAGACATATCATACCAGGGAATGGACTACTGTTCCAAATCCTATTGGTATCTGTAACCATAATGACAAGCATTAAGGAAAAACTTATACACTTACAGCAGTACACAGTAGCATCATAAGAGTTAGAGTTAATACATCCACTATCAAGTATGAACATTTGCACAGTTATATACTTATTATTAATTTTGTTGTTTACTTATGTAGGTACTGTCATTGTCAATCGCAAGCTGGATCAGCAAGCATTAAGGAAATACTTATACACTTACAGCAGTACACAGTAGCATCATAAGAGTTAGAGTTAATACATCCACTATCAATGGTAGTAGAGAAAGAACACTGAAATATAGTCAGGTAGCTACTACTGCCACAGTTAAGATCATCCATCTTCATAAATAGAGTATCAGTGCCATAGCTAGACATAAAAATGAAACTATGACCAAAACTAGTTAATTCTAACCTCACTAATCCAGCTCTAGAATAACTATAGGCTCCAGTATATCCCAATTGATGACAGATGACATTAGCTTCAGTAGAACTGTAATAGGAATCATCACAGATATTACCCCATCCATTATTATAATAGACCTTTACAATAACATAGTAATAGGATGATGATGAGTTATACCCATTACAATGTAGAATAATGGCACCATTTCTAGCAATATCATCTAGATGAAAGAGATTAACATTCTCTAGCTACAAACTAATTACAATGCTTTAGTTGATATACATACTATTACTATTGTCTTTGCAAACAAATGGATTAATTATTCAAGCAGATCTAAATACTAATTCATAATTTCCAGATACACATATATTATACATTAAACAATGTACAAGTAGGAAAAGTATGTAGCTTGCAATATAATTGAAATAATAATAATATATGTTGTGATAACTTACATGTTAGTCCAGAACAAGTAGTCTTTGTATTAGATGATTTGGAATAAACAGTGCTGTAAGCTAAAGGAAATATTATTTATATATTTACATATTTATAGAGTTTTATCTATTGAAACACAAAACATTATTACATAATAGTCAGTCTAAGAATATTTTTTAGATGATGTTAAAGTAGTAAACATTGTGTTGTGTCTACAATTGATGATATCATACAGATTGAAAATAAATGCTTGTTATAAATGCATCACTGTAATTGTACTGGTGTTGAAAGCATTTAAGTAAACAACAATGTCATGATTGAACAGGCCTCCCCAAACAATTAATAAATATAATATTAATTTTATGTCAATGAGGTAATAACACTACTCTCCATTTTTAAACATTGCAATAATACAAATTAACAGTCATATGATACTTGCTACTTTCTACTGTAATATCTTCATAGTGGTTACAACTAGTCACTGAAGTTGATGAACAGGAATTTCTAGTACCATAACATGTGTCAGAGGAAGAACTAGACATGTATGTACTCCAAATAAGTTGACTAGAATTGCCAAATCTATTATAGTAATACAATAGCCTATAATCCTGATATATCATTTATAATTATACTTACTAGTATTATACACTAATGTCTGATTAATTATTACTTTTTCAATGTCTTTATACTTACAGACTGAGGTGATCATAATTATATCAACTGTTATATCCCAGTTGTTTACAGATAGTCCAAGCATCAGTAGAACCAAATTCATTATCACATATTGTTCCCCAATGTCCATTACAGTAGACTTCCACACATCCTTGATTAGAATAACTACCTCCCTGAAGATGTATCATACCAGAGAATCTTGAGGGATGATCTCTTCTCTCAATTATCTTTAGTCATTATGGCATTCCAGATCCTAGTGGTATCTGTAACAAAAATCATTACTATTAAGTAAATATTGATACTCACAGCAGTACACAGTAGCATCATAAGAGTTAGTATTAGTACATCCACTATCAATGTATGTAAAGAATGAACACTGAAATATAGTAAGGTAGTTGCTACTAGCACAGTTGAGGTCATCCATCTTCATAGATAAAGTGTCAGTGCCATAACTAGATAAAAATAATGTAGAGCTTGATTATTTTATAATTCTAACCTCACTAATCCAGCTCTAGAGTAACTTGTTGCTCCAGTATATCCCAATTGATGACAAATGACATTAGCTTCAGTAGAACTGTAGTAGTAATCATCACAGATATTACCCCATCCATTATTGTAATAGACCCTCACAATACCATAGTAATAGGATGATGAGGTATACCCATTACAAGACAGCCTTATAGCACCATTTGTTAAACCTATATAGTATAATAAAAACATTAAATTTGGTCTTCCATAGGGATTTTTATAATTTACTCAACCTTAACCACATTGTTTACCTAGTGACTAACTGGAATAGTGCTAAGACATACATATGAGTATATCTCTACTCTTAGTGTAGGAAGTATTACATTAGTCTTTTTAGTTAACATAACATAGTCTTTGAACACTGTTTATGGATTTCATAGTTTCAGTGACCAGTATTCGCACAAAAACTTTCTTATTATGCATGTCTTTCTATTAAATAATTTAATATTATTATAACTTCTTAAATTTCGATTCATAGAGCAGATAAAAGTTTGTTGTTTTATTATAATAGTAACAGTCTGTGGTAAAAGGTCTGGTTAATGTAATTATAAATATGAATATCATGAGTAGAACATGATATGGTTGAAAGTATTTATATTAAAATAATATTGTAGTAATATTTATGTATGCTGATAATACATACTAATCTTTTATTAACATTTTGCAGATTCATTTCCCCAATTAACACTAACAACTCAATACTACCTCAATGCTAACCACCAATTAATTCACTTTTTGAATATCAAGACATGCATAAGCTGTAATATAATTATTCCTTATCTAAAAAGTAAGGAAGCCATACATGTCATAGTTTGTTATAAGGATCCATTAACATTTTAAGCATGTAATAGTGCTGGTATTACTGCAAATGCACATTAACTCAGTAATACATCACCAATGATATTACTTAAGGTTGGTAGGGATTCAATTAAGACAGTATTGATGTCAATTTCATTATAAAAAGATAAAAGGAGATTAGAATTACAAATATTAAAGTTAATTATTGAATGCCCTAATATGCAGCTATGCTAAAAATATTTTATAGAACTATATAGATTGTATAGTCGTTAACACAGACAGCAAAGAACAAGTAGATTTGGTTTGTTTTCATTTTTTAAAAAGGTCGGCATAACTTGGAGGAGCAGGAGTGGCATAGATGGGACTGTTAGATTTGTTGTTTGAGTTGTTTCAGGAGATCTAATTGTTTGCAACTCAACTTGTTGGGTGTTGTAACTTCTAACATTTTGTCTCTTGCATTTTTTCCAATAACAACAACAGCTATACAGCAAACAATAGACACAATAATTAGTACCAAAATAGAACCAATTGTACCACCAACTGGTCCAGCTATGTTTGATGCTAGAAAACAATAAGTAATCATAAAATGATGTAGAGTTATAGCATTGCTCTGCTAAAGGATCTAATCAATATACATATAGCACACATCATAGTTTATACTTTAGCATTGAGTTACAGGAAGTTGTAGGAGAAGCAGGAGTAACTCAATGACATGTAGTCCTTAGTGCTGATACTGATGACAAATTCTTTGGATTACTTAAAAATTTAATTTGACATGATTACAATGTGAAATATGTACAGTTATGTTATGTTATCAGAGTCTATCCTTTATCCTATAAAAATACATTTGGATACTTTTATAAGTATTAATTTCTCTAGACATATTCTTTAACTAAACCATGGACTAATGTAAGAGCCATTCATAATATTTTTAATTAAAGTAATACCATAATTTTGATTGCTTTTACTAATAAGAGTTGATTAGTTTTAACAATATGTGTCATTCCAACTTTCTACATTGAATTGTGATATCTTCAGAATGACTACATCCTCCATAAGAATTAGTAGGACAACTCTGACATGAACCCAAACAAGTAAAACTACTACTACAAGATAAGTTAATAATCCAAATATGTTGAGATGAACTACCAGACCTATAACAAATATAGTAGACTTCCAGTATAATCTATTGTACTAAACATACAAAGGAAGATGATTATAATTTGTATAGTTTGAATATCCCAGTTGTTTACAGAGAACAAGTGCATCATTAGAATCAAATCCATCATTGCATATTGTACCCCACTGTCCATTACAATAGACCTCAACATGTGCTTCATTAGAATAATTTCTTCCCTGTAGACGTATCATACCAGGGAAAGGATTACTGTTCCAGATTGTTGTAGAATCTAAATCACAATAAATGTAGATGTTATACTATATTAATACAATTATTACTCACAACAGGACACAGTAGCATCATAATAGTTAGTGTTAGTACATCCACTACCAATGATAGTAAAGTGGGAACATTGTAGGATAGTGAGATAGTCATTGTTAGGACAGTTGACATCATCCAGTAACATTGGACTGTAGTCAGTGCCATAACTGATATTATTACAAATAATTACTCTTTCTTAAACGACAATTTTAAGAAACTAACCTCACAAATCCAGTGCTAGAGTAACATGATGCTCCAGTATATCCCAACTGATGACAGATGACATCAGCTTCATATTGACTGTAGTAGGTATCATCACAGATATTGCCCCATTGTCCATTGATATAGATCTGTACTATACCATAGTAATAGGAGGATAAGGTGTATCCATTACGATAAAGACGTGTAGTACCAAAACCATTATAGCTAGAAGCTACATTGATAAAATAAGAAAACAACTATGTTACTAATAAGATAATTACACTCAAGTGCTTGAAATTATAGATCTTGAGATACATTTGTAAATAATTCAAAATAATAATAGTATAGTTACTAACAAATTAATCCAGAACAAGCATTCTTTAAATTAGAGAGTTTTGAATAGTAAACTAAAGAATGCAATAATGATAATGAGTAAACCTAAGTAATTATAACAACTTATTACATGTGACAGTTACATCCTCATGGTGGGTACAACTAGTTATTGAGGTTGATGGACAGGAATTCCTAGTACCATAACATGTATCAGAGGAAATGCTAGACATATATGTACTCCAAATTGGTTGACTGGAATTACCAGATCTAAATAATAGACAAATAACTCCAGATAATTTGTTAGTGATGCTATTGTGATTTTCATATTGTAAGTAGTAGACCACTTGTTCAGTGTTTAAAAATGGTTTTGAAGATAGAATAACTACAGAATGCTAAAAGGTAAGCCAGTCTTGAGAATCAATTAATGATAACCATTATGGCAGGGCTTACAGTAATGGTAAAGTGAAATTAATGGTTGTTGTATGGTATGGTAGTGAAGTATGCGATTTGATGTTGTTGTAACAACAACAAAATAAATGACACTAGTGGAACTAAAAACATAACACATGATCCAAAACAGTTATAAGGTTGATTGTCAGGAAAAACAATTTTATAGAAGTAAAATAAACAGCTTCACACTTAAAAAAATATTGCAGATAGTTTCTTTGATTTACAGTACTTACAAACTTAAGTGATCATATTTGTGGTAATAATTATATCCCAGTTGTTTACAGATAGTTAGAGCATCAGTAGAACTAAATCCATTATCACATATCGTTCCCCACTGTCCATTACAATAGACCTCAACACGTCCTTCATTAGAAAAATTTCCTCTTTGAAGACGATTACTGTTCCAGATCCTAGTGGTATCTGTAAAAAATGTAACAAATGATAAGAATATTTATAATGACTTACAACAGTAAACAGTAGCATCATACGAGTTAGATTTAGTACATCCACTATCAATGACAGTAGAGAATGAACACTAAAATATAGTGAGGTAGTTCCTGCTGGCACAGTTGAGATCATCCCTTTTCATAGATAAAGCATCAGTGCCATAACTAAACATTGATAACGTAGAGCTTGATTATTTGATAATTCTAACCTCACTAATCCTGCTCTAGAATAAGTTGATGCTCCAATATAACACAATTGATGACAGATTACATTAGCTTCAGTAGAACTGTAGGTGGGAATCATCACAGATATTACCCCATCCTTTACTGTAATAGACCCTCACAATATCATAATAATATGATGATGAGGTATACTCATTACGATATAAAGTTATAGCACCATTTTTAGCAACATCAGCTAAGTTATAAAGATTATCATACTCTAATTTCTAACTGAAAAGATTACCACATATAGTCAATAAACATGCATGTGTATTGACTATATATGGTAATCCTAGTCAATAAACATGTTTAACAAGCTTATAACAGTTATCCAACATGATAATATATTACTTTCAAATTAAATGAAAGGATTATCATATATAGTCAATACACACGTTTAACAATCTTATAACATTGATATAATACATAATATAATTACTTAAAAATTAATCGAGACCAAGTAGTTTTGTAAGTAGAAGACTTAGAATATGAACTAAAATGAACTAAAGAATATAACAATGATAATGAGTAAGCCTAAGTAAATAAAAATTATTTAATATAACATAACTTACTACAAGTGATAGTAATATCTTCAGTGTGAGTACAGTTTGTTATTGAAGTTAATGGACAGGAATTTCTAGTACCATAACATGTGTCATAGGAAGAGCTAGACATGTATATATTCCAAATTGGTTGACTGGAACTACCTGGCCTGAATTAATGACAAAAAATGTAAAATATTCTTAATGCACAAAAACCAAAGTAAACAAAACAGAAATTTATCTTAAAATGACTATAAAAATAATGTATAGATGAAATTTGCTTCATACACACTAAGGTGATCATAATTATAGTAATTGTTATATCTGAGTTGTTTGCAAATAGTTTGAGCATCAGTAGAACCAAATCTGTTATCACATACATAGGGGTATGAGGGTAAAAATTATTGGGGGTGCTCATCAACACTGAAGTATGGTAATCGCAGGCTCCTAGGGGGGTCTGGGGAAAATTTTGAAATTTGAAGCTTTCAGAGTATGGTTATTATCTATTTTTAGGACAATTTGAGGTTCCATAATGATAAGCTTTACTTACCTAATTAATTGCATCTTGCTTTATTTCTCATTGTAAGCAGTGTGACTGCTGTAAAGCAACTATAATTATAATGCTTATATTTTACTAATTAAACAATTATGTGCATGCAGAAAACATTTAAATGTAAAGAATAATAGTTAAATGTATAATACTTGTGTATGACAGGTGTAAATGCATGTAGTTTGTTAAAATGTTCCAAAATGAGCTCTACATTCTTCGCTAGTAGCTATAAACTCTTTAGCAATGCTCTTTATATCAAGAGAGTCATTTATGTGCTTGTGCATGTGTAAAAGAAGACAGTGGTTGAGCCGTTGCTCGGTCATTGTTGAGCGAAGATAGGTTAGTACTCGTCTGAGTGCTGAAAAAGATCTCTCTGATGTTTAGTTAACTAAAACTGAGCACTGGCAGCTGAGTCACACTATTTACAATGTATTTGTAGTTGAATTTTACAAGCATCTTGTAAACCACAGAACATTTACATGTATAGGTGTACATTGTTACATTGCAAAGCCGTTAACTTGGTGCTTTGGCAACGTGAATTCACCTGAAGAATAATTATATTGGGGGTGCTCTGCACCCCTCACCAAATTATTGGGGGTGCCTGAGCACCTCCAGCCCCCACCCTCCTACGCCTATGACATATTGTTCCCCAATGTCCATTACAATAGACCTCAACACGTCCTTCATTAGAATAATTTCCTCCCTGAAGACGTATCATACCAGAGAAAGGATTACTGTTCCATATCCTAGTGGTATCTGCAACAAATGTAAAAAATGGTAAGGGAATAGTTGTACTCACAGCAGTACACAGTAGCATCATAAGAGTTAGTATTAGCACATCCACTATCAATGTATGTAGAGAATGAACACTGAAATATACTAAGGTAGTCGCTACTAAAACAGCTGAGGTCATCCATCTTCATAGATAAAGTATCAGTCCCATAACTAGAGTGTGATAATGTAGAGGTTGATATTATATAATTCTAACCTCACTAATCCAGCTCTAGAGTAACTAGAAGCTCCAGTATATCCCAATTGATGACAGATGACATTAGCTTCAGTAGAACTGTAGTAGTAATCATCACAGATACTTCCCTATCCATTGTAATGGACTTTCAAAATACCATAGTAATAGGATGTTGAGGTATACCCATTATGAGATAAAATTAGAGCACCATTTTGTGCAATGTCAGCTAAATGATTGAAGATAATCATATTTTAATTGATAACTGAAAAGAATATCATATTTAGTCAATACACAAGTTTAATAATAATATAACATTGACTTAATATAATAATATAACTACTTACAAATTAATCCAGAACAAGTAGTCTTTGAATTAGAAGGCTTTGAATATGAACTGCTGTAAACTAAAGAATTCAATCATTACAATGAGTAAACCTAAATAATTATATCATATAACAAATTAATATAATAACTTGTGACAGTAATATCTTCAAAGTGGTAACAACTACTTATTGAAGTTGATGATGGACAGGAATTTCTAGTACCATAACATGTGTCAGAGTAAGTACTATCCATATATGTACTCCAAGCTGGTTGACTGGAATTAATAGACCTGAAATAAGACAAACGTTATAACATCTATTTTGCTATTCATAGTTTTACTCACAAATAATTGTGATGATTATAATTATAGTAACTATTATATCCTAGTCATTTACAAACAGTCTGAGCATCAATAGAACTAAATCCATTATTGTTCCCTATTGTCCATTACAATAGACCTCAACACGTCCTTCATTAGAATAACTACCTCCTTGAAGACGTATTATGCCAGGGAAGGGATTACTGTACCAGATCCTAGTGGTATCTGTAACAAAAATTATATATACATAAAACATTGCACTCACAGTAGTACACAGTAGCATTATAAAAGTTAGTATTAGTACATCCACTATCAATGTATGTATCAAAAGAACACTGAAATATAGTGAGATAGCTACTGCTGATACAGTTAAGGTCATCAATGTTTATAGATAGACTATCAGTGCCATAACTAGACATAAAAATAAAACTAAATCAGGTTAAAACTAGTTATATCTAACCTCAGTAATCCAGCTCTAGAATAACTTGATGCTCCAGTATATCCCAATTGATGACAGATGACATTAGCTTCATATTGACTGTAGTAGTAATCATCACAGATATTACCCCATCCATTATTGTAATAGACCCTCACAATACCATAGTAATAAGATGATGAGGTATACCCATTACGATATAGAATAGGGTAAACGGCGATTAAACGGACTGGTCCTTTTTTCGGACGCTATATCTTCAGACCTGAAGATGCTATTGATATGGAACCAAATGAATCTGAAAGAGAAGGATTTTAAACCTTGGAGTTGCAAAAATTAACTAGATCGCAAGTATAGCCTTGATGTTGGAGGCGGGAGAAAAGGAAGTCTTGGTAAATGTTTACTCGAACGGGTGGTACCGTTCCAAATCTAACAAATATAATTTGTTCACATATCGAAATACATCTGTAATAAATTTCAGCTAAAGCTGACTACGATGTGACTAGATAAGAAAATATTCAGCAAGCGGGTCCAGTAAACGGACATACGTAACAAAAGAGTGTGGCTTCATTATTTTAAAGTATTAATTTTTATTGTAGCAATAGTGTATGTAGGCCTAATTAATTATTACATGAATACAAAAATTATAGACATATATCTTGGAAGGACTGAATTTTTCATCTTAGTTTCAATAGCAAAAGTGTATGTTAAATTATTACATGAATACAAAAATTATTGACATTTGTCACAGAAGAAGTTGACTGTATTTTTCATCTTTAGTTTCAATCCAACACAAACTTGATGAAACCATCCTCCACAGTACTCACATTCTACCCACTTATAAGCTTTGGGATGCTCACACTTCTTATCTTCGCAATTTGTAATAACTTGTCCAGTGTCTGCTGGATACAAAATATTATTTGTAAAAATTAATTATAATTACCTCTCTCATTAACATTACTGCATGTAGATCTAGTAACTTGTTCAGTAAATCCAGTAGGAACAATATCTGTATCAATAAATACAACATACTCTAGTTAACTATAAAAGTATTATTACCTCTCTCATTAGTAAGTTGAGTGCATCCAGATCTAGTACCTTGCCTAGTTACTCCAGTAGGAACAACATCTATATCATTAAATACATTATATTCTAGTTAACTATAAAAGAACTATTACCTCTCTCATTAGTAAGTTGAGTGCGTGTAGATCTAGTACCTTGTCCAGTAGGAACAATATCTATATCATTAAATACATTATATTCTAGTTAACTATAAAAGAACTATTACCTCTCTCATTAGTAAGTTGAGCACATGTAGATCTAGTACCTTGTCCAGTAGGAACAACATCTATATCATTAAATACATTATATTCTAGTTAACTATAAAAGAACTATTACCTCTCTCATTAGTAAGTTGAGTGCGTGTAGATCTAGTACCTTGTCCAGTAGGAACAATATCTATATCATTAAATACATTATATTCTAGTTAACTATAAAAGAACTATTACCTCTCTCATTAGTAAGTTGAGCACATGTAGATCTAGTACCTAGTCCAGTAGGAACAACATCTATATCATTAAATACATTATATTCTAGTTAACTATAAAAGAACTATTACCTCTCTCATTAGTAAGTTGAGTGCGTGTAGATCTAGTACCTTGTCCAGTAGGAACAATATCTATATCATTAAATACATTATATTCTAGTTAACTATAAAAGAACTATTACCTCTCTCATTAGTAAGTTGAGCACATGTAGATCTAGTACCTTGTCCAGTAGGAACAACATCTATATCATTAAATACATTATATTCTAGTTAACTATAAAAGAACTATTACCTCTCTCATTAGTAAGTTGAGTGCGTGTAGATCTAGTACCTTGTCCAGTAGGAACAATATCTATATCATTAAATACATTATATTCTAGTTAACTATAAAAGAACTATTACCTCTCTCATTAGTAAGTTGAGCACATGTAGATCTAGTACCTTGTCCAGTAGGAACAACATCTATATCATTAAATACATTATATTCTAGTTAACTATAAAAGAACTATTACCTCTCTCATTAGTAAGTTGAGCACATGTAGATCTAGTACCTAGTCCAGTAGGAACAACATCTATATCATTAAATATATTATTCTAGCTAACTATAAAAGGACTATTACCTCTCTCATTAGTAAGTTGAGTGCATGTAGATCTAGTACCTTGTCCAGTTATTCCATTAGGAACAAAATCTGTATAATTATATTCATAATTACCTACAACTATCACTTCTCTCTTTAACATTGTTAGTAAATTGAGTGCATGTATATCACCTACTTTGTTCAGTTATTCCAGTGGGAATATTCTGTATCATAAATACTAGCTGAGTTATGATACATTAATCTTTTATCTTTGCAAATCATGATGAGTGCAGTTATCGAAATAGTGTCTACTATATCTGTTACTCATACAACTTCTCTAAATAATTTGATGTCAATTTGTCATGCCAACACAATATGCCAAAACCCAAGGTTTAATAAGAGTTGCCGTGATTATATAGTTCATTAGATGTCATTCCTACTGGATTAACTGGAGGAGGTAGTAGATCTACACATACTACACTTACTAGTGATGTTAATGAAAGAAGTTACAGTGCATATATACTATATAGTTGATTATGAATATACACAGGTCACACACACCTTAATTACTAACCTTGTAGTAGTAGTTTCGATTCATGCTCTATCTTTTCTTTCTGTTTGTTAATCTTTTCCTGCTGTTCTTGAATCCATTTCAGTTGTGCCTCAATCTTCCGTTGGTGTTGTTCTTTCTTTTCTTTGTTCTTCTCATCTCGTTTTCTTTCCCTTTCCATTTTGTTTTGTTCTTTTCTTTTGATTTCAGTGATTATTTTCTCTTCCTTTTCTTTTAATCTCTTTCGATTTTCTGCACTTGTGATCACCTTAGCAGAGGAAGAATGACTTGATAAAACAGGTAACTTAACAGAAGATATTTCTTTGTCCAATACTTTAGCCAATGTTCCAGTTCATTTGAGCAGATTGATAGGTTGAGCTATGTTAGTGTCAAGCTGTTTTTGAGAAGTGAACGTATGCTGTGACCTCAGCCATCCATTATAATGAGTATCAGTATCAATATCATAACCTTCCCCTTGTCTTCTTCAATACTTTGCTTCTTCTTCAGCAGTAAATACAAAGTCATCTTCTGTTATTGAGTTGTCACTATTGTTCCTCTCTGGTGATAGTGGTGACTCATAATAAGATGGATCATAACACGACATCCTACTTAATGATCTTAACTTTGATAGATTAGAAGGACTTAAATGACATGAAGGTGATGGTGTGATATTGATAGAGTGCAATTGAGAATGGTCAAGGGTAGAAGGTGGAGTAGACTGATAAACATGGATATAAAAATGAGACTGGGGTTGAGGTGTCTGAAGAGGCTGCAGAAATGGGTTGTGTTGACTTGATACAGGGGAGCTCTTATCTTCAGCAGGGAGCAATTTTGTCTTGTCAAGAGGGTAAATACCTGTGTTATGAAATCCTGAAATTATATTCAAAGGTGTCATAGCTTTCAACCATGCTTTGCTAAATATTGTGGAGAAAGAAAACTTAGAAATGACTTTTCCGAGGTTCTTTAACAGGAATGCATGACATTTTTCTCTCTATGTTTGTTTAAGGGAAGAAAAAGCACCTTTATCCAATGGTTGGGTGCGGTGTGTACTGTTGGGAGGGAGACACATTACTATGATTTTCTCATTTGCTGCCCTATGTATGAAATCAGGTGTGAAATGAGATGAATGACCGTCCATTAGTATCAATAATGGACAAGCTGGTGGGGCATATCTTAGGAAATGAAAAGTAAACCAATCAGAGAAAATTTCTTTGTTGATCCACCCACTTTCTGACAAACCATACATAGTTCCTGGAACTTCCCCTACATCCATTCCATCTTGTAGTGTTTCTGATTTAAATATATATTACTAGAGGAGGCATGCAGTAACCTCCAGCACTAACACAGGCTAGAACAGTAACTTGGCTCTTCTTGCCACTAGTAAGAGATGTTGGATGCTTTTGACCTTTTTTTGCAATTATATTTGGTGGAGGTGGATCAAGTGGAATTCCTGTCTCATCTAAATTGAAGATCTGGCATGGGCACTCTTGTAAACCTTTCTTAGACAAGGTTTGACATAATAAATCGAAGTACTTTTCTAGTGGCACTTTATTTGTCCCGATAGCTCTAGCACGAGAAACACATTCACTTACTCTTAATGATAATTCTGGATGCCTACTAACAAAAGATTTCCAGCAGCTATTTGTTACATTAGTGTTTATTCCCTTTTCATTGACCACCTGCTGTGCAATAGTAATAGCTTCTTTTCTTGTACAAGCACAGCCTAACTTTGCACAGTTTATTAAAATGATGACAAGTTTGTTTCTTCAACAGAGTCTAAGTGCTTGTGGCGACCACGTCTAGCATTAAGTGCTACTTTACCAGACACGTGATCATAAAGAGTAGATTTGGGTATACCATACTCTTCTGCTGCTCTTCTTATCGACAAACCGTCATGAACTGACTGGACTGCTCTTTTTAGTCTAACCTTATCAAGTTGGGCAGACTGTAAGTGGAATAAAATCACTTTGCCGTGCCATGATGCTATAAAATATGAACCATAAGTAAAAAATGCCTAAATTTACTTCTATACTACCTTTTCAACGATAGATATCCTATCTTCATACCCAGATTAGTCGACTGAGAGTTGACAAATTTCAAATTCAATTTTCACTTCACACACGTGCTTGCCACTCTGCTTACCGTAGTTGTCCGTTTAATGGGCTGTGTGCTGAATATTTTCTCATCTACCATAGTTAGTCACATTGTAGTCAGCTTTAGCTGAAATTTATTACAGATGTATTTCAATATGTGAACAGTTATAATATTATTTGTTAGATTTGGAACAATCGGTTTGTTCTGTCTCGAGTGTTAAGTGCTGTCCGTTCAATGGTACCACCCGCTCGAGTAAACATTTACAAAGACTCCCTTTTCTCCCGCCTCCAACATCAAGGCTATACTTGCGATCTAGTTAATTTTTGCAACTCCAAGGTTTAAAATCCTTCTCTTTCAGATTCAGTTGGTTCCATATCAATAGCATCTTCAGGTCTGAAGATATAGCGTCCGAAAAAAGGATCCGTCCGTTTAATCACCGTTTACCTATCTCCATTTGACATCTACATCTATCATTAACAATTGGTTAAACTGTATATGCATATTCAGTAGTAAAGCTTATATTATGAAACATCAGTTCTTTAAGCTTTAATTTTTTGTTTGATATTTTTCAACAATGGAAGTCTTGTTTGGGACAATGTTCTTGTAAAGATTACTTGTATCTGTTTCTTAGTAGCCACCAAGTAAATGATTTTACATTTTTCAATGCAGCAATTGTACTTTAAACTTTAAAGCTACATATAATTATAACAAAATTGATGTCCATTGATCAGATTGTTAGTAATTTTTTTTCTGTTACAATAGAATGGGTAGATAGCTTTTCATTTTGTATTGTATGAAAGCCACCCAGCCATTGTTGAAGCATTAGTTGATAGTGGTGTTGATATCAACACTATCAGTACTAAGTTAATTTAAATAATAATAAAAATGAGTGTTTATTTTGGTAATCAGAAGCTATGACTGCAGATCACTGTTTAAAAAACATTAGCATTATAATGATAAAAGATGTTTTCCTGACAATAACAAGTGTGTGTATTTTTTTTATGCTACATTCTCCATCAGGTAATGGTCCAAAGATGTTGATGGTAATATTAACGTGAAAACTAGCATGTTCTTTGACAGGAATTGTATTTTAAATCACAGCCTGTAATATTTGGTGAAAAGTTTATGTATTTTATAAAATATTAAGTTCTGATTTTATGGCTCATTGTTTTGGCCTATCCTTGCAAGTTTGAATGATAGGTTTTATTCTTTATGCTATTAAAAGAAAGGTTCAGCTATCTTTAAATTTCATGCTAAAAATTTTATATAGAAATCATATGTATTAAAACGAAGTCCATGTCATATTTTACGAAGTTATTATTATGAGATTTGTGTCAACCAATTATTTTACCATGTAAAATTCAAAGTATATGATTGAAGTAAATAAACTATAATTTATTCTTACATACTAAACTAACAACAACCAAATTTACTATGTATTCATGTATATATTAACTTTGGTTTGAGATTGAGTGGGTAATCTTGGCAAAAGAACATGTGGTAACTATGGACTACATGTTTCTGTATGAATATTAGTTCTCATTGCTTTATTGTATTGTTTCATGAGACTTACCTAAAATATTGATCTACATGCAATGACTACCAACATGCATTGTAACCAATGAGTTTTAATATGCCACAATATGAGTGTGACTATGAGTATTTGTAGATTATACTACTATGTAGCTTTTTGGCAGCCACACGCATTTTTAAACCTTTTTATTACTTATACCATAGGTTATAAACTACTACTTGATGTTATAATGAACCATTTGTAATAAAATGTTTCCTAAATCTATGTTGTATGTAAACTAAGTATTCTTGTTAAGATTGAGATCTTTTTGATAATTAACAAATCAAAAAATTGCAAAAATATTGCATTTATCTTTTATTTTCAATACATATTATATTATAGAAACGGAAGACAGCACTCATGATTGCTGTTAGCGAGAATAATACAGATATTGCACTTTTTCTGATTGAGAGTGGCTGTGCTGTTGACATTGGAGATAATGTAAGTTGTAACACTACTGCACAAAGTAGTTTGTGATATTTTATCTCCTATAATTAACTATTGAAAGAGCTTCATAAATTGAAAAGCTAAACTTCCAACAACTCTGTTATCCCACTATAAAAACATGGAGGAATACCAAGATTCAAATTCATAATGGAATGAGTGCCATGTTCATACCATACCTTGTAGTCCAAGAAAATGACTAGCATCAATAGACAGAACTGCATATAACCCAGTATTAGTAGCTTCGATATAACTGAAATGAGTGTACCAGTTGTTAATGTTAATTTGAGAGAATATAACGGAAGAGACTAGCTACATCATAGAGGACTAGTGTCCACAATTATCAGTCATTACTACATTGTCTACATACTGGAGAAACAGTTCCTAGCTATATGGTAACAATGGAGTAGTTGTTTTGACCTACAGCAATAAAATAGGACTAGCATAACTCCTTTGCATATTACAAAATATATAAACAAATCTACTAAAGCTTTCTAAAAAGCTAACCAACAATGACTGTACTTCAATTTTGAATTTTTTTAATACATGAAATAGATATAAATAGATAGATGTGGGAATCACAATTTATAGATGTGGAATCACAGGTTTAGTATTACTCACAAATTGAATTGAAAAAAATCAGAAACAGTAATTAGATATTTGTTTGCACTCAAATTAAAGTAGTCTAATTATTATATTCACAATTTATACACAATGTTAACTGTTTTAAAGTAAATAAAGGGACTTTGCTAGCTAGGACTCAACATTGGTTTTCTATAGTTATGACATGAATCATAGAAAGAGTCATTATCATCTTGTAATGGTAAACGATGAAGTCTTTGAAAGCTTAAATCTTGCTTAAATCCTGACAAACACTGACTAATTTTTGTACATTGACTTTTCTGTCTATTTTCTTTAATTGTCCTGTAATAAACAGGATATGATAGACCAGTACAGCAAAGGAAGTCATGAAGAACAGGAGGATAGGCACTATACTATAAATTGTTAGCTCCATATTTCGATGGTACCATGTTGATTATATATAAAGGCAAGGTTTAAGAGAAACCAACAGTCTAACAGGTTAATAAAGTTACTCTTGTAAGATCTGAATATAGACTGACCAATTATAAAGAAGAGCAATATTGAGGCAATGGCTATGAAAATGTTATGTTGATAAGGTTCAATACTGTACAATATGTACATCATAATGAGAAGTAACAGGCGAGCTAGAAACCAGTACTGCTTATTATTCTTATATGGAGCATGGATAGCTTCAAGTATTGGTCTTGTGTATTCATTGGCACATGTCCAATGTCTGAGAGGTTTTGCAAAGAATAGGAGTAGAATATAGAGTAAGAGGAGATGAGAGACAACTAATGATGTGACTATCATAAGAGCAATATGTCCTTTACTACCATATTCAACAGACCTATTCCAATACCATACATGATGCACATAATTTTGGTTTGAACTGAAGACTTTAGCTGATGTAAAGGCATTGATAATTGCACCTAATAGTCTTGCAAAAGAGAGGTGTACAACAGTAACCAATACTTGAACTGAGGAGTGAGCTATTGTTTTAGAAATTCTTAGAGAAAAACGACTAAGGATAATGATCAAAACAACTATTATAAGAAGATAGAGTGGGAATAGTAAACTGAGACCAGATTTCCATATCTCTGTCATTCCATTGTAAAAACATTGAGGGAATCCAAGTCCAAGATTTAGAACTGAAAGGAAAACAATTGATAATTTTTTTATTACTTCCATTTTTCCATTATAAACACTCAACGTATCTAGTATCCCCACATTAGCAGCCTGAGCTTAGAATATAATTCCATTAATTGTACCAGTTGTTAATGGAAGTCTAAGGGCATATAGCAGATAAATAAGGAGGGGACCAGCTACTGCATAAAGGACTAATGTCCACAACTACAGTTATTATATTGTCTACATTCTGTAGAACCAAACACCACACTGTATTTAATACCATTAACAGTAGAACAATTGCTACATAAAACACCTCTGTTCTTAATACAATCATAATGACAGAATCACAGAAAAGTCTTTAGTTGTTAGTACAAATGAATTATTGTTGTAACGTAAAACATTGAAATTATCTCTGTTACAGTATCGATGTGGGCAGTGTAATGATAAGAGAAAGACTGATGGTTTATCACAATCAACTCCAACCCATGAATCTGTTAAATGTTCTAGTATTGATATTACAGTTAGGAATGTAGCCACTTAATGAAGTTAAAAGATGTGAACAGATGCAAGAACCAGTTTGCAAACTCAATTCAAAACCAGATGGACAAGATTTTAAAGTGATGTAAATTACTATTATATTAGAAATACTGAGAACAGTGAATTGTAAGACAGTAAAGACACTATAATTGGGCATGTCCAATGTATTGTTATTGTTAGTAAAGATAGTTAGTTACATTAATGAGAGCAATTTCTCTTATAACTTCTGTACTCTAACTCTCAGACAAGTGCCAGTTGATGTCTGATTTAAATCCAGCATAAACATTCCTAACTATAGCTAATGGGAGTAACTATAATTAACCTCGCTGTGCGTGGGCGCATAGCGAGGGTTACTGTAGTCTGTCAGTGTGTGTCTGTGTGCGTGTCTGTTACCTGGGTAAATGGCTTTGAACTACTTTAACTCGGCAAACACGGCACTGGTAGCCACTAAACTATAGTGGACAGTAGCAAAACGTCTGTATTTCTTAAAAATACTGCCAAAAGGAGCGTCAAACGAAACAAAAAGCTTTAAAAGTCTGAAAAATCCTTGAAAAAAGCAGAGCTTTCAGTGAGGACTCAATAAAAACCTCCTGCATACAGCTTATGACATTTTCTAACTTGTGTTTTTCTGGTGTTTTTTGTTTCTCTTAAGTATTATATTGTTGAAAAAATATAATCCTTTGTTACTGAAAAAGTGTAACTAACACACTACGAGTATATTCCTAGTGTGTGCTGCACACAAAGTGATATACACACCAATGGTGTGTGGAAGAAATATGTGACAAATACACATAGCTTATTACAGTGTAAATGGAGAACAATTTGGTAGTTTATCTAACTTGCAATTATCTACTTATAAAAACTTTCAATGCTATTGTCAGTCTTGTGTTCGTTAAAATAAGCAAGTGTAATGTTTCTTAAACTTTTAAGTCTGTTCCAGTAGTACTATAGCTTTTGACTCAGCCTTAAACTACAAGATAAACAGAGATGAACTACCAAAACGTGTGCGTTCGTTCTAAAGGAGCTCTTGTGGTAGTGGCAACAAGCATGTTGCTAATATCTACTACAATAATAACAGGAGGTCTTTCCACAAATTTCATTGATAACTATTCGTATGTCATTTTTGCTGCTATTGGACTTCACTATCTCTCTTATCCTCTTCTTGGATTGTTAGGTGAGAAATGGATGAGATATAACGTCATACTGGTTGGAATAATGTTGATGTTTGGTGGATTCTTTATTTTCGTGGTTACATTAGTGACTTTATACTTTGTTCATCTAAGTGACATTGTTGTAGTTAGTATATGTTTAGTTATAACATTTCCATATTTTTTGGGATATGGTATATTTGAAGCTAATGTGATCCAATTTGGTACTGATCAACTTCAGTCTGCAACATCTCAATTAAGAGTTAAGTAGTTTTGTTTATTGGTTTTTATACATGAATTATTCTCTACTAGCGTTTGTCTTACTACTGGCATCAAGTATAACATCTATTGTTTATAATAATACCATTTATTCTACCTTCACTTGTGTTTTTGGTTATGGTGTACTTATTGTCATCATTGCAGTTTTGTCTTTTTGTTGTTTTAAACGTCATTTGGTTATTGAGCCAGCTCAACATAACAATCCTATCAAACTAATATGGAGAGTAATGAGGTATGCTTTAACTCACAAACAACCAGTGAGACGTAGTGCCTTTACATATGGAGAGCTCCCACCTTCCAGACTTGATCATTGTAAAGAGAGATATGGAGGACCATTTACTACTGTACAAGTAGAGGATGTCAAAAGCTTTTTATACATACTTAGTATTGTTTTAGGGACACTTGGATATGGATTTCTTGACACTAAGAACAAAATTTCTGATCAATACTTAATTTTTATTCAAATGCAAGGTCCAAACAGTTTCATAGAAAATCTTCTACTGATATATCCTCTGGCAGTTGGATATCTTTTCATTGTATTTGCAGTTCCTTTCTATCAATTTATAATAGTTCCCTTCTTTTCTCACTACATTCCTAGTATATATGTTAAAACGTATATGGATTGGACTAGTGGCAATGCTAGTAGACTCAATCATGACAAGTGTCATTAGCTATTTCATGACTAAAGATATCAGAAATGCTTTAACTAATGATGATATATGTTTGACCTTCACTAACAACATAACATTTCAAAACGAACTACAATCAGATATACTCACACTGCCTTTCTATATCATGGCTCTTCCTCAGTTTTTGTCTGGTATTAGTATTTTCTTTGTTCAGTTTACAAGTATTGAGTTTATTTTAGCTCAAGGTCCTCGTATTATGCAAGGATTGTTAATTGGAATATGGTTCACACACTTTAGCATTTACTGTTTAACATTAACCTTATCTACTTCTTGGTTAGGTTGCCACTGGGAGTATTATGCTGTCAAATCAAGTGTTGTTTTAATCTCAGTCATTGTTTATACTATTGCTGCATATAAATACAAGTATAGACAACGTAACGAACTTTCTGATGTCAATGAAAGAGTTATCATTACAGAATATACTGAAAGACAAATATTGCAGGAATACGGTACATGTCATTCAATTCCATATAAGATGAATGATAAATAACATGTCCATAACTGATTTGCATAATTATGACAACTAAAATAATACAATATCTATTACAATGCTGTACACAATTAGTTCCAATTTTTCAATAACTTCATAGTTTTTAGATTTGTTGGTTTAGCTAATAGAAATTAATATTTCTAATTTCATGAGTTACTTTTTAATGTTATCTTTGTATGTCATTTTAGTACTGAGAATAAAAAAATAGCAGAAGTTAAACAAGAGTGTAGTTATTATTAAAAATAACCACTATTAAAAGCTATATATATAGTAAATGAAAATAAAATACAATTTTAAATTAAAGCTCATTACTATGAAATTAAATATACAAATTAATCATGAGTGCAATGTTCTGATACTTCAACATGTAATCAATAGCAGATTATCACCTGTTCCTGTATTTTGCCATAATAAAACTAATAACATAAAAATGACCCTTTGTTACTTTGACTTTACTAAGAACATTTCTATCAAATCAGATTTAAATTTAGTTTGATATTACTATTTTATATCCAAGCTATTTTCAATGTTTTACTGGTATTGCCGTTTTAGGTTTCAGTTCATAATTTTTATGTTTATTCTATCTCTAAATTCTTGTATTATACAAGGATTGTTAAATGGAATATGACATATGCACTTTAGTATTTAGTTTGTAAAGTTACCCTATTTATCTTTTTGTCTTGTTGTTACTGAAAGCATAATATAATGAAGACAGGAGTTGTGATCATCTCAATATTTTACACTATTGCTGTGTATTGATACATGCATGTATACACAATATATCTGATGTCAAAGAGACAGTTATAACAATCACACAATATACTCAGAGATAATTAGACCAAGAGTACAGAATGAACTTGGTTATGATGGTTACTCTTTTGCTTTAACTTATTCTTTTAAAGCAATAACAACTTTATTTTTCATGTTTTTATTATAGGCTTTGTCTGCCCATTGTTATACACAACTACCCATCAAATGATATATTGTTATCATAATGACTCTATTCAAAGATATCATTGAAGAAAAGTTTTCAGTTGTTTACACAAGTCTAGGTCTTAGTTGTCGACAAGAAGAGAGTATATATTGTAGGATTACTGACACAAGTGCATAATAATTATACCTTCATCAAATACATCTTTGACCGAACCAGTTTGTTATTATAGGTAACTGCTCTTTGAGTGAAATACTTTGTGTTCAATAACTTTCACCTTATCCATCAGAAGTTTTGCTTCCAACATAAATCAACACACACATTACTATCTAGTATAGTACTCATGTTTTACCTTATCTATGTTATTTTCATGCCATAGTGTGGAAGAAATAGTCAACTTGGTTACTCTCATTTGTATTTGATGAATCACATGTCAATTTGACGAAGGCAATGCTATGACAAGAGATTAAATAAGAAGTTCTACACTACCAATTATTTTTAAAAAATATGTGTATATAACTGTTTTTATCACTGTGACACTGATAATGTTGACTGTGAACAAATTAGTAATAATACAGTACCAGTCTTCAATTGTTCTTGCAAGCCTGGCTTCAGATTAGTTAATGATACTTATGTTTAGATAATATAGTACAAATGTACTTGATATCTATGTTAATGCCATCCATAAACATAGATGAGTGTAGTGAAGGCATTTCTGGCTGTTCTCTACTGTACAGTAATACCATCAGAATATAATATAGGTACCAATTTGGCAATGATAACTACACTTGACACAGCCAAAATCATGTCAGTATCCAAAAGTACCCAAATTTGTATACTGTTAGTATCCCAAAGTGGTATCCACACTGTGTATACATGTTAGTATATGCTTAGCATATTTGGCTAGTCATGAATATACATATCTTTCTTTCTCTAACATGCTCTGCTCTTTTGTCTTTTTAGCTGGCCGTGTACTTGAATGTTGCTGTCACTACTTTCATCCATGCACTTTGCCCTACTCAAGCTAGTATTTTGGTAGCCTATAAATGATATGTCTAGTATTGACAAAGGACTATGTTTAATGCTGTTGATATTCTCAAATTTTTCAAATCAATAATATTTATTCCAAACTACTTGGAAATGTTTGGGAGTTGCCAATGACTGATTATCACAGGTATCTTGTGTTGCTATAGGTTAACTTGCTAAGTGGTTACTTGTCACACAACCTAGCTGTCACTATATAGATGAATATATGTTGTGTATTGGTTGTTGTTATAAAAGAAGCTCTTAGTTGATTTTGGTCAAAGTCTATTTGAAAATATTTTAATTATTTTTAAATATTTCATTTGATATAGAGCTATTGGTTTTCCTTTAGAAAGAAATGCCTTTGTCAAAAGAACAAACAGTTAAATATTATTCAAGAAGCAGAATAAAATTAAGGAAGTGACTAGTGATCTGGCAGCCGGATTGTATTTTCCGGCACTACAGCTCCGGCAGTGCAATATCCTGACGTGAAACAAATGACACGGACCCTATACACGTGGTTTAACATGGCGCTCACGGTTGGTGATACTTTCCAATCATATGAAGAGTTTTTAAAGCGAATAAAAGAGTTTGAAGCTTTTAATCATGTCCAGTTGTTTCACAAGGACTCAAGAACGTTGGAAGCTGCTAGAAAACGTGTACCTAAAAGAATAGAGAAACCCAAACCTAGTTTGATGTACTTTAGTGTTGACTTAGCATGCCTTTTTGGTGGAAAAGATTACGAAGGAAGAGGAACAGGTGCTAGACAACACAAAAGGTATTTATTACAGACTTATATAGAATTTATTGTCATAATCATACAGTACTTTCAGACAAGGTTGTCCTGCAGGGATTAAACTTCGCCTTACTGATGACTGCCAAAAGCTCGTTATAACAGATGTTCATATGGAACACAACCACTCTATATCCAAGGTAACACATTAAACAATTGAACTTACTACGTACCATATACAATGTAGGAAATTTATGATCACCTTCCAAAGCAGAGGAAACTTGATGTGGCCCAAAAGAATGAAGCTAAGTCGTTGCTAACTCGTGGGGAGATATGGACAAGAGGAGGAAAAGCAATTGTCACTGAGCAATTATGTGAACATGAAAGTGGTATGTGTAAAATGTCAAATTTGTGGTTGTCTCATGATCATGTATATTCTCTTTCCCTTAAGACCAAATGGATATTGAAATCAATGAAGGTGAGGTTGTGATTTACATTTCAATTTTCAAGTGATATGTACATGTACATACATGTATGTAGTAGAATGCCTGGATGTTTTGGTATACTTACTGAATAAAGATGATTGCTTGGATAAGGATACTAACAATGAACAGGCAGTTCAGCAGAGTAAAGATGATCAAAGCAAAGATTTTCAAGCTATAGGTGAGGTACCTGTATTCTGTTTAGCTATATTATACCTCCCTATGTTTATAGTCCCTACTTTTGTGTCAGATAAAGAAAACATTCATGTACCTACATGTACTACTACTACTACTGCTACTTCTAGAGATCAGATGGATGGTATGTGATTTCTACTAGCATTGCATGATAGGGTTTAGCTACATTGTGCTTACTGCATGTATAGCAGGAAATTTTGGAGGGAGATAAATTTGGTGAATTTGGCAAATGACTATCCATTTGCCAAAATAAAACTAACCAATTAGTGAATTGTAGGCGTGAACATTGAAATGGGTGTGGCATGTCGCCAATATCCAATTTTGATGAATTCACCAAAATTTTGTCCTTCCAAAATTACCTGCTATATGGTATTATAGAGCTGGGTACTATTAAGTTGCCACCAAAGATTAAGAAACGAGGACGACCAAAAGGTGCTGAAATGACCGTAATTGGACTAACGAAGAGAAGAAAGAAACATGATAAGACATTGCCGTTTCTAAAGAAACTTCCACAAGAGTGAGAGAAAAGTATGCAAATGACAATTATGTGACAAGTGCCTACTAATACCTTTCTAGTTATATTGAAGTGGTTTGTGGATGTTGCTGTGGCTGAGTCAGCTATTTGTCATAAAACGATTATTGAAGAGGATGAAGTAGAAATAAAGCCAGAGAAAGTTACCCCTGCGTGTTTGGAACCTCAAGTGTGTCTTGATGTTTGCGAGAAATACTTTACTAAAGATGCATGTCTAGTAGTTCAAGATGTCATTGCTACTATACAAAGGGATCCAGTATGGTATTGTGGGAGATGTACTATACAAATCAATGATGATACTGACTCCCCCATTCAATGTGACAGTTGCTTAATGTGGTTCCACTTCACATGTATTGGTATCCATACACAGCCCAAACGCAAAATGTGGTTCTGTTCATATTGTTAGAAAATGAAACAATAAGTATTTCCAAAAAATCTCACTATAATTATTGTCGCTTCATCTCAGTGTTGCAATTCTTTTGTCCTCACAACTTGTCCATTTATTATAATTCGATATTCAATGTCGGCCACGCCTACTTTGCTGCAGTCCATTCACATCAGGATATTGCACTGCCGGAGCTGTAGTGCCGGAAAAATTGGTCCGGCTACCGGATCAGTAGTCACCTCCTAAAATTAATGTTAGATTGTCCTTCATCAACCTCAATAGGGGAGGGGCTGGCAAACAAGACTATAGAAATATGCAATGATGCTCACTCAACCTTCACGGCACTAATTACTCAGGGTATGATACTAAATTAATTGAATCAAAATTACTTTTTTGTGCTTCATTGTCAGTGGTCATATGACTAATTGTCATATTTTTTGCTGGCGGCATTTTAGATAAAATCATTGACACAAAGAAGCTAAACTCCAGTAGACATATTTACTCCATCATTGATGGGGCTTAGCTGAAAAATGTAGGTGTGTGCATTATCAAAAGCGACCTAAAGCCAAAAATGCAGTAATGGACTTTCAAGATCTTCTTTAATAGCTATTTGTCACATTAATCAATCATTTGTGTTCATAAATACTAGTTGCTAGCTTGGTGTCAAAGTATAATTAAAACTATTTCGTTCCTTTCATTGTTTCAACAAAATTACTATTTTGATTAAATTGTTTTGTGCTCAATCGGTGTCACCACATAGACCACTTCATTTAACTTGTTTGGAAATGTGATTGACATCTTGATAGCAACAACACGAGACTTAATTGACTTGATTGGTATGTACAACAAAGAAGACGTTTTGTTCAGAGACCAAACTTGTACTGGTTTTCCAAAAAAGTAACAATAATATATATTATTCATGTCACATGAACACAGACACTTTTGCAATCTAAAATGTTGTAATTTCATGAGACTCTTTTACAACTTTTAATCCAACTACTTCATATAATGACTCTGCAATGTTGAGCTCAATACTCTCAATAAGAAGTAATGATGATTTGAAATATTTTGACAATGATGATCCAATCACCAAATCATTAACCTTTATTGCCAAAGATACTTTAAATAATAGAAGAACTTGACAAGAAGGAAACATTGACAAAGCAACATTTAAAGCTAGTTGATGCTCTTCTTTCAAGAAAGCATCTTCATATATGGGTGGAATTGGAGTTATTATAAAATCTGATGACAGCTCTGTTTCTAAAGTACTTTGTTTCAAAGATCCTACATTATATTTACACTTACTTATAACAGGATAAAATGTGTCTATCATGTCTTGAGGCCATTTATATGTAGAGTACAAGTCATGATCCCAAAATCGTGTCATCAACTGGACTGAAATGTTTTGGGAGTTGGTATGGTATGATCCCAATATACCATTAAGTCTTTCATAGGGAAAAAGCCAAAATGAATAAAGAGGTTCATAGTCTTGAATCACCGATGCTAAGTGTCCATGAAGATGCATATTTGGAGTTAATAATGATTTACCATAAAGGTTAACAAAAGACCAACAAAACCCATTATCATATCATCAGCTTCCTTGAGGTCACATGCATTTATGTTTCTTCGACAAAGAAGCCAGCAAATCTGTACAAATTTAGCCCAACAAGTGTAATGATCGGTGGGTAATATAGATTTTAACGTTGGTAATGAATAGAAAAGAACCCAATTTTTCCATTGGTCAGCTGTGAAACCTGAAAATTTTGAAGCAATTTTAAATGGAATTCGGCCTATATCTGATGGTATAATGAAAGTATCAACAATTTCTTGAATACTAGCAAAATTTTTTTCATCTAACAATTCCAGGTTTTCCAAACCAATCTACATTCAGCTATAAAGCAAAGTTATAAGGAAGTGACAGAAATGGACAACCATCAAAACATTGAAATTCCTGCCATATTTGTCCATCGTAAACATCATTATAATATCCACTATGGAAAACTTTTGATCTCCATGATTCACACTCATTATAAAAGTTAGGACACATAAGTAATGCTTGTAATGACTCAACAATACTTTTATAACAGTAAATGATGATCCAACAAATGCAGAAAATATAGTTGTCCATAAACTTCCTTGGAGATCCAAAGGTAAACAATTGATAATATAATCATTTTTATATTTTTGTATAGACTTACAACGATTTCTAGAAATGCTTGATGAGAGATTCAGTAAAAGTAATCTTAATAAAAGTGATGTAATTTTACATAAGACAAGAAAGGACGTACTTCCTTCAACATCTCTTCCACTTGTAAATGGTATTGCCTCCCTATATCCCATAGAATCTAGTCGTGTGTTGGTTAATGTAATATGGTATAGTATGTTTGCCCACAGTAGTCATGACAACAGATGATTATTAGTGATAGCTAAACAAGGTGAACAAAAGGTTTTTGCTTGACCAGTAATTCAAATTATGTTTGTTTTGACATATCTTTAGATTGAAGTGGTGAAGAATTAAGTCACCAAAACAGTGCAAATTTTAATAACAATACACCTAACCGTATTTGTCTATGCATATTTTTTTCATAAAAAATGGTTGTAATCTCAAAATACATTTAGGACATCTAAGTATCCTAAAGGGGTTACAAGTATACAAAGGTAGTATACACAGAGTATGCTGGTTTACATATACAATTGTTTGGATATTTAAGTTCATATCCAAACTTGTGAACAAAATTGGATACTTGGAGTATCCAATTGTACATACTAATAGGATACTTGAGTGTACAAAGAAGTATCCTACTTGCATACTAGAGTGATTTTCACTGTGTGACTTGGTAACACCATCAATTCATTATAATGGTTGACATTGCTTGTCATGAACAGATATCAATGAATGTGCAAAATAGATGATGTGAACATAATTGTTAAAATGGTATTTGTTGCTATTTTAGTTCTATATACTTAATGAAAATTAATGGTTGCAACAGTACAAGTTTATAAAACTATAGCTAGTGATTATTAATCTAAAAAAGATCATGCTCATTAAAGATATCAATGAATGTGCTTCATATAATGGAGATGTAGTCAGACTACATGTTTGAACATGACTGACAAATACTAAGCCACTGTTTTCATTTATGATATAGATATCAATGAATGTATTACATTTAGTTGAGGTTGTACTTAGACCTGTCATAACACTCCTGGCACTTACACATATTACAGATACATTCTGGAGATAGATGGTCAAGTCTCAATTTAACACTTCATTTCTAACAGTGTATAGTTGTTTTGTTTAGTAATCAGTTTCTTTGTACAAATTCTTTTATGATTTGTACACCTAAGATATTAATGAGTGTAATAGAAACAATGGTTGTTGTCCTCATCATTATATAAACAAGCTAGGAAACTAACATATCTTTGTGATAACGGGATCTAGTCAGAAAACAATAGAAGTAATTGCTTAAGTAATTAATTTTTACCAAGACACTAAATTATCAAACCTTTAAATATATCAGAGTGTACTCATAATAATGGAGGTTGTGAACATAATTGGTAACCTGATTCACAATCACAAACATAACTTCCTAATTGGTTTAATAACAGTTGTGTTCACAAATATAAGTACTATTTGCATGTTCATTGATATCTAAAGAAATGTATAGGCATATTATTTCCATTTCTTTGTTACTTTTCTATCACAACTTTGTCTATCAGTGATGTTCAATAAAAGAATCCAGTATTGCAGGAACATCCATAGATTCTCAGTGTGTTAGTACATACTTGGGTAAAACTTCATTAGTTATTAAATGCTCATTGGTTTCTATGATTTGTGTACTGCCATTTATAAATATTATATATTACTAACCAACACAAGTTTCTGATTACTCATAAGATGGTATCAAACAAAGCAGGAATAATATAGGATCCTTCTGTATTGACACAATTCTGATTACATCCAAGAGTACACTCATCCACATCTTACACAATATAAAATCATATTTTATAGGAAGTGATAGTATTAATAATCTTATCTTCAAAGTGATGATTATCAGACTCAATGATATAGCCAGTATTACATGAGCAGTAATAACAACCAATTATTATGACAAGAATACTCACATTCTCCATTATTGTTGATACACATATTAATTTCTGTTACAAAATGCAATAATAATACTTCAATACAAAAATCCCAGGAAATACATGGTTAATATTTAGTTTAAATCCAATTAATGGATTATTAATCTAATGATATGGCTTACCTACAAAATGAACACAAGATGAGTGTTCATTGTGTAGGTAAGACTACAACAATCAGTGCAAATGCAACAAACAATATAAAGACTATATAGTGCTTGTTCATCACAGAAAATTTATTGTTTATCTTCTTGTAATATTTAAAATGATTGAAAAGGACAAGGTGGTTGCCAAAAAAATAATTCCAGACTTATTCTCTTCTACATACTGGGAATGTACTTACTGAAACAGGGATTAATGAAGAACTGATACAGGAGTATTAAGAAACTGGATTTACTAGTTTACTGTGTTACATGAAATAAAGCAAGATCTAAAATATGAATTAAAAGTATTAGCATCCTTCATTATACTTCAGTATAATTCATCAGCAGAGTTGAGTCCAACAATACAATCAGATAAATTATACATAATAGTGTCTTCACATTTTCTATTTCCTCTTCTATAAAAGTTACTCCATATTTCCAAGGTATAGTTAAATAGGGTTGTCCTCCTCCCAGTAGGTCAAGGCACTACAATTCCTGGGGGAATTTGTTCTTCCTGGCATGCTTTTGGAATAGTTCCCTCCCTTATATATATATTAGTTGGAATTTCTTTTAGACATGCTCTCTCTTTCTCTATATGTATGCAAAATTAGTCTCATACTACTAAAATACTGCAATAACAATATTAACAACATGTAAACTACAGCTAGCTGGTAATTACAAGTAAATTTTTAAGTGTATTGTTCTTGATTCTTCTAATCCAGACATCTTCCATACCCACTTCTCTCCAGTCATTTTGATGGGTTCTAGCAGCTATAGCAATAGCTCCACCCTGTTCAATACATGCTTTTAGAAACTTGCCACAATGATCCTTTAGTTCAGAGTGTGTAGTTATCAAATCTATTCCTGCTTTAAATTCACCAATGATGTCATCAAATTTAGATGACCTATGGACTTCTCTGTTAATGAGACCAGCTGTGTACATCTCATGAGCTAACGCATTTAGAAAACTTGCACATGAATTGTTTAATTGAACATGATGTTTAGTAAGAACTTGGATAATTAAGTGTCTTAGTTTGGTAGCATCATTAATATCTAAATAAAATATTATAAATATAATATATAATATAGTATCTAATATCTACCATTTCCTTTAATTTATCATCATGCAGCTACAGTATAAAATGTGTTAGCAAAACAAGCGCATAATTAACCTTGCTTTCACATAGCTAGTCCATGCAAGGGAGAGGATTACAGTAAAGTACTTGCTCTGTGTGTCTGTTACTAGGCAAGGAAGGTTGAAATGCTCTGACTCAACACAACAATGTACATACTATCGTATAAGTATATCAAATTTCTACACTATGTAGAAAGAAGAACATTGTGCCAATCCACACATAGGCAGTGCTATTACTTGCCTGATGCAGCTAAAATACTTGGTAGAGATATGGCAAAAGTGTGTTCAGCACTATAAATTCATGAATTTTTTAAAAGATGAAAAGACCTTTAAAAAAGCATAGCCAAAAGAAAGAGTTTATTACTTTAGAAACCTGTGTCGAAATCTGCCCTTCTTAAATCTATGGCAATTTCCACTCACCTCAACCAATGCCATCATTTGTAGAGATACATGTAAGAGCTGTTACTATCATAAAACTACTGGTATAGTCAGTGTTACAGACAGTGTTGTCAGTGAGTGTTGCTTTAACAAATATGTAGCTTAGCCAAAAAGTTCTAAAAGATTAACATCTGCAAATGCATGACAGTTTTAGACAGATGATGTCACATTATTTTGATTAAACTGATACCACACCTGAGTCTTAGCAATACTTTTGACTTTGAGACAAAGTCTGGTGTTCTACTATTTGAGAAAGTTCTCAGTGGCAGCATGATAAACTATAACTCAATATAAATATTAGCTACTACTACACCAAGGATGTTTCACATTATAGTGGTTTTCAACATATCAATAAAATCAAAAAAATAAATACATACCTGTGTCTACTAAAACAGTTCTCTTATTGACTGATGCACTAGTTGAGTCAAGAATCATAAAGATAAGAAATCCATAATTATCAGTTAGTCACCATCATTATTGCTAAGAGAACGTATAATAAAAATCTTCCTGTTATGAGGTTTGATTCCTCTTAATGGAATGCAATATTTTATTCCAATGACTGTATCAGATCTATGTTCAGCAGATACTGTGATCAGTATAGAACCACAAGATGGAGGATCTTCAGAACTGAACATGTCCACATCACTCTTGTATAGCTGTACATAATCATCCAAATATGTGTACAAATTGGTAGTATAGTCCTACCACTGAATCTTGATGAGAGTCAATAATCCATCCAGTAAAAGAATGCTCTTGTTCTTCGTTAAGTGCTAGCTTGATGTAACCATCATCTTCAAATGTAAAGGACAAGTGGACATACTTTTCAACATTAGGTTGAAGAGACTTCTTTATAAACTGTATGTGTATTGTTAAAAGATTAAAAAGACAATGTCAATGTTTTGCTACTCACTTCATGTAGAGCATTGAGACATTTACCAACCAAAAATCGCATTAACCATTCCCTACCTTGACATTTTACTTCATATACTACCTGACCTGCATACTTGTTATCAGCAGAAGGTCGTGACTCATCTACAGAAGAATATGCATTACAATGGCTACAACTCTAATCTACTTTTAATTTTGACTTGTTCATTAGGTAGAACTGATGAGATAGAAGGTTGTGGAGACTCATCTAAACTATGTTTAACAGATGTTTTTTAAAAAAAAAGATTATTTGAGCTTTATGAACGTGATAAAATATATTCTGAAAAAATTACAGAACGTTTCGGCCAAAGGCCTTCATCAGCTGTATGAAACTAGGCAAATAAGTCACGCTATTTATAGCAATGCATGATTGTTTACAGTTAGTAATTGGGCTAAGAGGTGAAAGGTTGTCCCAGAAGGCTAAAAAGAGACGCTAATTTGTTCCGTGTAGAAGGTGAGAAAACAACATCTTGGACCATAGAGCTCAAAACAGACGCGAACTAGTTAATTGTTGTGGGCGTGGCTAATGATTATTGATTTCGAACCGGTATGTTGTAGAGCAGAGACGTCCAGGTAGGATTGATGATAAAGCCTGGATCTAGGTTGATGGTGTTGCTAGTGGTTTTGATGAATATTGCTTCTTTGGTCTTTCTCTTCCACCAGCTGATCTCTTGTTCAAGTATTCTGCACTCATCCCATAAAATCTTGTGTCCTGTATTGATGAAGTGGAGAGCCAAAGCATTGGTGGTATCACCATTTTTAACAGCCCTCTTGTGTTCAGCTTTTCTTATTTTCATTGTTCTGCCAGTTTCTCCAATGTATACAGCACCACATTCGCAAGGGATCTCATAGATGACTCCCACTTTATCCTCTGGTGGAGTAGGGATCTTGACATGTGATAGGGATCTCCTAAGTGTATTTCTAGAGATAAATGCAGTTTTGATGTTGAAGGAACAACAAGCTTGACTGATGCCTTCACTTAGGCCTTTGACATAAGACATGGTGTTCCTTGGTGTAGGAAAAGATCAACTTGTTTGAGCACTAGGAAATATCTAAGAAAATTTAAGTAGAAATACTATCAATAGACAAATGTGAGGGACATATCCAAAAAAATCTGACTCTGACACATACTATCAACTAACATGTCTGCAAAAGTTAGGGTCAGATATAAAATATCATAAACAAGATCAGAGAAGAAATATAGTACAAAAATTTTATTTCAATAGTACCCACAAAATCAGGGAGATATCGCTTAATTAATCATAGCAATTATCACAGCAAGATAAGAACATGGATATTACAGTGACATATACATATGTAAGTATCATTTGCATAACTCAAGTATATAATTTATGTACCCTCAAAAGAACATATACGCTAATAACTTTAACTAGGAAATAACACATCTGTGTTTTCTAAGGATTCACTGATTACATTCAATTTGTTCAAAATGTTCTTTATTAAATATTGTCAACTGCAACAGACTACTTCATAAACTCACCTCATCTACATTTAGAATCAAGTATTCCACAATGATGTTTTGATAGCGAACATCAACAATATTTGCTACAGTTTCATGTTCAGGATACATTAGACCAAAACAAACTCCCAGATTACTGGCTTTCATTAAATTTTTACCTGCCATATCAGCTACACTACAAGGAAGCCAAAAGGTAAACCTGATTTCATAACATACATGTAGCAACCAATTAAATTAAGCAGCAAAATCATATATTGTTGTAAATAATAAGAATTCCAGTTCAACTCCAATTCTTTTAAGCATACTTGGAATGAAATTGTGAAAACAAGGATATATGATTAATTGATAGAAGGGAATTAGAAGCAAAGTTACTAAAGTAAATAATGAATTTTAAAGTATAAAGTAAAGCCATATATTTATATAATTTATAGTAACTAATCAATTTAACCTCATCACCACAAATAAAATTATCAATTTAATGACCAGTAACACAAATAAATAATCAATCACAGTCTACCTTGACATTCCCTATCTTCTCTTTTGAGAAGGATCTACCACATATTTGCTTATACCTAAGTTTAACCTGGAAGGTAGTCCTTTTGATTCTGGATATATTTGTTTTTTGTACCATAGTTGATTACTTTAGCAATCAATTTGACATGATTGACAAATGTGACTGATAGTATCTGTAGCGTATTGGGAGTGGGTTCAAAATGTCTTGTAGGACCTCCACTCTCAGTCACCTTCTCAGCTTTACTCAACCACAGAGATAAACATTCATGAAGACAGCTCTCTCAATCCAAGTTTAATCATTCCATTGAGGTAACAAAGAATTCATTTTACTGCTGTCAAGTGAGCTTCAGTAGGACAGGAGTTGAGCTTTGACACAACTCCCACTGCCTGTGCAATGTCAGGCCTAGTTGCAATAACTGCATAAAGCAGACTACCTACCATCGATTGATAACATATTGTATCAACCAACTTACTGACTCCATCATTCTTAACTAGCTTGACGTTAGTATCAGCTGGAGTTGTGGATAGTTTTGTTTGAGATAGTCCTTATCTTTCTAGTAATGAGTGAATATACTTCCTTTGGTGCATCCATAAACACTTCCTCAAAGATGCAGGGGTCAGCTGTACACTGTTTGAAGTTAGTAGACTCCATGTGTTCCTAAGACTGTGTTCCAGCATCTAGGTGACTTTTATAGCCCATACATTGATTTCTTCAGTTTACAAACAAAATGTTCCTTTCCTTCCTTAACAAATCCTGGTGTCTGTTCCATGAAGATTTCTTCATCTAACATTCCATTTAGGAAATCTGTGACCACGTCCATCTGGTGAATCATCATACCATTTTGAACTGCAAATGCTAATAGTGCTCAAACAGATGAATACAGAGCTACAGGTGAGAATGTCTCATTGTAGTCTTCTCCGTGTTTTTCAGTGTATCCTTTCACCACAAGTCGGGTTTTATAGTGCTCCACTTTTCCATCGCTTCCACGTTTAGTCTTAAATGTCCATTTGCATCCAACTGGCTTCCATCATGTAGATTATGCTGAAATCTAGAGTTTATGTGAATGACAGACTGCAAAACAAATTGATGTATTATATGATATAGTAAGCCTGAGTCATTCAATATTTTATTTGGAAACACTCTTAAATTTCCCACCTATACAGTTGCATTAATTGCGAGAAAAAGCTTACAAACCCATAAATATTTTTGGTGGGTTTATTATTTATTGGGAACTTTGAGGTAGACTAATTTAGCTTTATTAACCCAGACTTCGGTTGAAATGACACTGGTCTTAAGTATAATAATTATGATATTATCTGAAATCATATATTACACCAGCAGGTAGTATATACTATGTTTGGGTTTTCACAATTTAGTGGTTGATCAGTTAAACAGCAAACTCTCACAGTGAGTATACTTATAGAAGTTTCAAATATATAGTTTCCACAGGTCAAAGATAGTAGTTATTATTATATTCACTCTTAATAGCTCTACCTACTTATATCACATGGGTTGTTCAGATTGGATGATATACTTAAAACAAGATCTTTGTTATTATAGTTTCATCAGTACAATGTAAGTCTAATTCATTTTTTATTTATTACTTATTACAAAATCCAATCTAGGTTAACCTCATTGTGTATAAGGCTGCAAACAAATAGCTTATTTTGCAGGGATAGGGTGTTAATATAACATCAGACACAGAAGGTTAATAATACACATCAGTATTACAGAGATGACATTAGATGATTACAATAATATTAAAAGAAATGTGACAAAGAACAGACAACACATAATATATAGGAACATCTATAGAAGGTGTTATCTTGAAGGTCGTGCAGAGATCATACATGGGGAATTTTTATGCATATTTTTCAAAAAATACAATGATGAATAACACACAAAGTAACTATATTACAGCAGGTGGAATAAAAGCAATGCTAAGACAACACATTCTGTTCAGAAGCACACAAAGCTGCCTACTAATTTTAGACTCAGATTCATAGCAGGAAGTCGTTGGCAAGCTTTTGATGTCAATACCCATAATAACCCTACATCAAACTCTGGATTCACAATAAACAGTTATATATATTTACCAACAAGTAGCTCACATAAATGTCAAAATTCATAAGGTATAAAACAATGACATCAATATCTAGTAGTTATATATCAACATTGCATTATAAAGTATATTCTACAAACGTTGTTAACTTTAAAAAGTCTTACTTATAGCTATCTATCAAATAACATCACTAAATTTGTGCTGTGTTTATTAAACCAAAGCACTTACTATAGAAATAAAACATTATGTTAAAGTATTGTTAAATATTTTTTACAGTACATAAACTCTTGTGGATCATACATAACAAAGATAACAACATATCATATGAAGGTTCTACTCTAGGGCATGGGAAGAAATAAATGAAAGACAATAATACTACTGAATCACAGGAAACAGTAACAAAAGTTATAATATGAGAAGAACTAGAACAGAAAAAACACAGTCTCATAGAGGAAATAGTAACACACTATAGAATATGGAGACATTTTCATAAATGTTCAAAAGGTATGAAAACAGTACTGATGAAGTGTCATAACAGTCACATAACACAGTAACTATTACTTAACAAAACATTAATAGAGTATCAGTGTTTAGTAGTAACACACATAAGAGATATCATTATGAAAAGACTTGTAGATGAGTCCTATAACATATATATATATATATATATATATACATATATGTTATAGGACTGAAAATATGTACCTGGTATGGGATTCACAATATGTATGTATATGCTATAGAAGTACCAATATGTACATGGTATAGAGTTTATGTTATGAATACATAATAGACTGACAATATGTACATGGATGAGGTTCATAATATGTATGTATATATATATATAATAGGATTGATAATAATTATATGGTACAGGGTTCACAATAGTTATATGTTATAGGACGGACTGCATAAGTACATGTAATAGGACTGACTATATTTTATGGAAATAACAATATGTACGTGGAGATCCATTATACATAAGTAGTACATGTTATAAGACCCAATAGGTTCATGGTATAGGGTTCACTATATGTCATAGGATTGACAATATATATGTGTGTGTGTGTGTGTGTGTGTGTTATAGAACATAATGTATATAGTATTGGGTTTATTATATATATAAGTTTGACTGACAATATGTACATGGTATTGGATGTAATCAAAGTGTTTGTATTGTACATATTGTGTGGTACAATGGTGTTCATATCTGTTATAGGTCACAGTGAAGGAGTTTGTATGTGTTATAGGATGTACATGTTGATTATAAGATATGTCAGGAGTGCTAAGAGGCTTAATGGAGAGGTGTTGTATATATACAGATTATCATAGGTAGGATTAAAATAAATGAAAGGACACATGAGGATATGAACCACAGCAATTATAGCAAGTGGATACACCACACTGTGATGATTGTATTGTGTACATGTAGAGTACAAAAGACCAAAGGATAGACATGTACAAGGAGTCATGCATGTTTCTTTAAAGTCATCATTAACTATCAAGTGATGCTTAGAAATGAAAGATTTCAAAATATTTTTCATATGTTTGAGGCTTCATCTAACTAATTAAAGGTCACATTAATATTGGCTTCATAGCTCAAAGGTCACAAAAATAAATATTAATGTTATCCACTACATGAAATATTACAACATGGAAGTTACAAATATATACCACTCTATAGCACTAAGATACTAGTCATTACAAGGGGATTGAGCATGTTCTAACCCTACCCAATTGGACCCACAAAGTTCATATACATGGCATTGCAATTAGGCTCTGCATTACAGTAATTCTTTCTTCATTAGCTAGACAGTTGATTTGAGCAATAAATTTACATATTAGCAAATGCTAGCCAGCCATCATACAAAATTAATGTAGACAGATGTTACAAATCACATTTTTATTCTCTGGCATGCACAGTGTAGCAGGGTAGTCCTATAATTGTTTTCGACCATACCTCAATCACTGACAGGCATGACAACCAATGAGTTTTGTAACCCCAACTCCAAGTGCTATGATCTTAGGTGTGATTGATCATAATTAAAAAACTTGAACCTTTTTGCTAGCTTGTTCATTGTCTATAATGTTATACCTGTAGTCTCCACAGACTTTGCTACTAATTCTCAATTCACTGTGAAGTCAATATCTTACAAAACAATTATATAGGACCATTTAAAATTTAAACCTGGTGTTCATTAAGACATTGAAGTAATTTGTTTTGTAAATTGTCTCCATCTTATACATGTGTTTATGTTATATAGAATTATAGGTGCTTAAAGATACACTAAAAACAAGTGGAAAGACTTTGCTAGTATTGAATTTCAGCAAGATGGTTGTCAACATATAAGACACTATTTATTGTATTATTATTATAAAATATGTGTACTTCTTACAAATGCGACAACTATACTAGGTCAAAGTCTTTTGTCCAAAGAAAGCTAAAGGTTAGATGAATAGATCAGCACTTCCATATCATATATAGATGTATACTGTACAATTAGTCTGACCTGAATATGCTTTCTCTTTCTTTACTGCCGTAAAAACACATTAGCCATTGTACCTTTACCTTGTATGGTAAGTAAGTAGTTGGTATTTATGTTTCACAAACTCCCATTACCACTAATATTGTAGACAGTATCCAGGAGGAGAAGAGTAGTGTCACCAGTGTAATTATAGTGATGACACAAGTACTGGAGGCGATGATCTTGTGCATTAATATTGATTACCTTATTACATTTACTATGTATCAGTAGTATATATAATAAGGTAATCAATAAAGTGTGTGGTTACAATTGAGCTATTATTATTAAGATAATATTGATAATTATGTAGCTAGCATTAAATTACAAGTTACTATAACCCAGTAAGATTAGATAACAAATACTTGTTGTCCAGTAACTAACACTATATGATAGAACACAATTATGTAAAGACAAAAACATCAGTATATATGCAAATGTGATATCAAATATTCCTAACTGATGTCTATTCTGATTAATTTGCAATTAGGAGACTTTCAGTGTAAGTGCTATAGTTAATCAGATATAACTATGAGATTTGACCTTTTTTAGTGCTATTTCTCATGTTAACAACATATGTACATAAGAGTATGTAAAAGATGTTAAACTGTAAACCAATGTTTGTTATTGTTCATAATGAACACAAGTATTATCCATTTACGTATCACTGTAACTACTAACATATATCACTTTGTGTTGTATCAGTGAACACAAAAAAAACTTGTAACTCAAACCTTCTATTTATTTGCTTTCACTTGTATAGGACGCCATTTCTGTCAAAATTGGAAAATTATCAATTAAATAAGTTATTGTTTGGTGAAAAATAATATATGTACATCAGTAGAACTTGTCTAGCAGTAAACCAGTACTTTTTATACATAATGAACACAGACAGCTTCATAAATTGGTCAAAGATATTCTCTTATCTTGTTAGATTTCATTTGTAGACAACTAGTTAGAATTATTATCATGTAAAATATTAGAAAGATACCAACTATCACTAATGTTACTGTTGTTAACACAAAGTGGTCATCCAATCCATATATAACACTGCAGTCATTTAAACAAGCACTCAGTGGTTCATTCATAGTACTATTGTGATTAGACAAGTGTGAAGACATCAACAATTACTAGTAGTAATTTTGACAAGGACAGGTGTACAACAGTAACCAATGCTTGATCTGAGGCATCTTCACAACCTAATCTAAGGTAGTTTGCTTTTATAATCAATGAAGAATATTTACACAAAAATATAAATTATTATTATTATTGTAGGAACATTGTTAGTGTAATCGGACTAATGTAAAAGTATCTGTAATTGCTCTCAATATTTTGCAAGTGAAAGTTGTGCAGCAGGTTGATTGTTTAAGTAATGAATTGTTCTATTATAAAGTCTTAAAGAAAATGTTAAAGAATAACAGCTATTGTCAGTACATAAATTGAAAAGCTAAACTTCCAACAACACTGTTATCCCACTATAAAAACATAGAGGAATACCAAGATTCAAATTCATAACAGAAAGAGTGCCATGTTCATACCATACCTTGTAGTCCAAGAAAATGACTAGCATCAATAGACAGAACTGCATACAACCCAGTACTAGCAGCTTCGATATAACTGAAATGAGTGTACCAGTTGTTAATGTTAATCTGAGAGAATATAACAGACATAAAGGAAGAGACCAGCTACATCATAGAGGACTAGTGTCCACAATTATCAGCCATTACTACATTGTCTGCATACTGGAGGAACAGTTCCTAGCTACATTCTCAATGTCTTTATTTAGACCTGGCTACCATATGTAGGACCGGGCAAGGCCTTTCATTCTGCTGATACTGAGATGGGTATCATGGAGGACATATTTTCTACCTTGAGGAGGAATAATGACACGAGAACCTCTGAGAAGGCACCCATCAATAACGCTGAGTTCTGTATAACATTGCGTAAATGGTTGGAGTTTGGGGGAGTGTATAGATGATGACCAGCCAGTCAGAACAAGTCTACGGACACGCGAAAGTATGGGATCTCGGTCTGTCCATGTTTTGATTTGTGGTGCATGTATGAATGATTCTGCCACATGGTTTAGTAGTAACTTAATGTCAGCTGGTACAGGAACAAATTTGGGTGTGTCTGGTAATGGCAGCCTGCTTAAAGCATCAGCATTTGCTAACTGGGTTCCTGGTTTATGTTTGATTGTATAGGAATAAGTTGAAAGGGTGATAGCCCATCGCTGTATACGAGGCGAGGTAGGTGTTGGTATCTGGTTTGATTCACCAAGGATGTATTGGAGAGGCTTGTGATCAGAATATAATGTAAAGTTTCGTCCATATAGTCATGAAATTTCCTTACAGCGAAAATAATTGTCAAGGCTTCCTTCTCCAATTGAGAATATTTCTTTTCTGTTGTGGTTAGAGTACGTGAAGTGAAAGCAAATGGTTTTTCAGTATTATTTTCCATCTGGTGACTTAGTACTGCACCTAACCCATAGGGAGAGGTATCACAGCATAGGATGAGGGGTTTCTTTTCATCGTAGTAGAGAAGTAAGGATGAAGACTGAAGTAGGGATTTTGCTTGTTGAAAGGCTTTATCCTGTGTATGGGACCAAATCCATTTAGCATCCTTTCGGAGAAGTTGATGCAGTGGGGCTAGAGTAGTAGAGAGATCTGGTGAAAACTTGTGGTAATAGTTGAGTAAACCAAGAAATGATTTAAGTTCTGTGATATTTGTAGGCATTGGTGCATCTCTGATGGCTTTGACTTTCGATTCTGATGGATGAAGTCCATTTGCATCAATAATATGGCCCAAATATTCTACTGATGAGACCCTGAACTTGCATTAGACTTCTTTAAGGTGAGGTCTACATTTTTTAAACATTGTAGGACAAGGTGTAAATTTTGGAGGTGGTCTGCTTCACTTGTACCTGAAATAAGAATATCATCGAAATAAACACAGACATGAGGTAAGTCACTTAGAAGGGTTTCCATGATTTCTTGGAAAATTGATGGAGCAGAAGAGGTGCCAAAAGGTAGCCGTTCATACTGGAATAGTCCTTTTGGTGTATTTATGGTGGTGTATTTCTTGGAGGAGTCATCCAGGGGTACTTGAAGGTAGGCATGACTAAGATCTAGTTTAGTGAAAATCTTGTCTCCAGAGAGAGCAGTGAAAAGATCATTCACACGAGGGAGTGGGAATGTATCAGGAATGAGAGCTGGATTTATGGTGACCTTATAATCTCCACATAAGCGAATTGATCCATCTGTTTTCACAATGGGCACTATGGGAGCTGCCCAGTCAGAGTGTTTGACTGGAGTAATGACTTGTAAGTCCTGTAGGTGCTGTAGTTCCTTGATAACCTTTTCTTTCAGAGAATAAGGAACCGTATGGGCCTTTAAAAAACGGGAACAAGCCTCTGGATTGACTAGGATCTTTGCTGTAATTTCTTTCAACCGGCCAATGCTTGAAATAAAAACCGCTGAATGTTGATCTAAAACCTGTTCTAAGGTAGAAAAAGTGTTAAGTAATTTAATGTCTGACCAATTTATCTTGATTTCCTCAAGCCAGTTACGGCCTAGCAAATTTGGACCATCTCCTGGAACAACTAATAATGGGAGTGCTGCACCTTGGGACTGGTAGTTGACTTGGATATAAATAGATCCTAGAGGAAAAATCTTTTCTCCTGTATATGTAGTGAGTGTAAAATTAGATGGAGTAAGTGGGCCTAAAGTACTTGACAAATTTGAGTTAGTTGTTTCACTAATAAGTGAGAGGGAAGCCCCTGTATCTAATTCCATGGGAAGGTCAACTCCCTGCACTTGAACTGTGACCACAATGTGTCTGGTCTTCCCTGGTAGTGTAAACATAGGGTAGTCATTTGAAGTAGAAGGAGGGGATCTGTCTGATGAGGCCTGGCCTTCTTCATTAAGCAAGGCTCCAATTGATCTATAGTATGAGTAGTGTGCTTTTGGGGTGGATCCTTAGAAGGTGGTTTGTAATTTTTCCTTCTTCCATTCTGAGTTGAGGCTAGAGCTCTCTTGCTGCTTCAGCAAACTCTAGCCAAGTGACCTTTCTTTCCACAAGCATGGCATGTCCTTTCTTGAAAAGTACATTTATTAGCATAATGGTTGTCACCAACATTCGATCATAGCAGCTACTGTGGTGGGGCTCCGACCAGTTTTGTCCATCAAACGGTGAACAGCAATCGGTTGACGTTTTGTTGATGTTGTTGCTGAGTAATGTCTTGAAAATCCCTAGCTGCGATTTCCATGGTTTGGGCTGTTTCGAAAGCCTCTTTGTATGTTAAGTTAGGCTCTTGGAGTAATCTTCTTTGGATATGTGTGTTGTTTATTCCACAAACAAGTCTATCACTAAGCATTAAATCGAACGTGTCACCAAAATCAGAATAATGATAACTATAACAACTGTAACAAATAATACAACTAATGACAACTCATGACAACTGACAAAATACTAAAAGCATGTGGTATTTATATCGATACATGACGTAATAATACACAATAATGAATATATAATTATATACATTTAGGTTCAACGTTTATCAAGTTATCACACTGACTTTTACAATTTATTAATGACATCAATTACATATATGTATGATATAATAATAATACATGGTTAGCCATGTATTCAATTACACAGACATGATTTTATTATTTCAACAAGAATTAAGAGAAAAAGAGAGCCTGTTTGTATATGAATAGATAGAATTATGAATCACGTTGCTAATACAGTACTAACATTTTGTCTTTATCCATGTAACCACAAATTTAATTAAAACAATACTGTATTATAGAATACTATATTTAGTTGTTAAAGTGTAGTAAGGGTTTAAACCTGATTTGCATATCCTTTTAAATTAGCAAAGTGTGAAAGTAATTTTGCATTTTTGTTGACTGTTTTACATTTAACCTTTATTACAAGGTTGTGTATCTTTAGAATACTGAGAATGTATTATATTGGAACAAGTGATGTGCAGGTGTGTGAGTGAATATGATTGATTATTATGATTTTAATATACTATCATGTAGAAGTGCTGTTTCAAAGTTTATATAATATTAAAATAGTCTGTGAAGGTGTAAATATGGGTGATTTTTTGTATTTAATATCAAGCTATTCATAGAGCTTAAAATATCAATATGTTCATTCTGATAATATTGAATCAGTTATAGACATTTTGCTTCTCAAAAGTCTCTATTCTTGCTATTGGCTTATCTCTTGGAGGGTATTCAAACAAAATCTTATACAGTGATATCAATGAGTTCTTTTTTATAGTATGTTACTTGTTAAACATCTGAACATGTGCGAGTAAATATGATTGATTATTATGATTTCATTATACTGTCATATAGAAGTGCTGTTTCAAAGTTTATATAATATTAAAATAGTCTGAATAGTCAATAGTTTTCAAATACTGAAGCTTTAGACAAAACACAAATTAAACTAACACTACCTATAAAATAAACTTTTAATTATCAATTACCGCATGCATACAATTTTCAGTCAGTACCACATGAGTATAATCTGAATCATGATTACTATGATCAGCACCAAGAGGGAGTTATGACAACCAATTGCTGCAGAGGGAGTAACTGTTTTAGTGGGTGCAGCTCCTCCAACTCCTCTAGAGGGAGTAACTGTTTTAGTAGGATTGACTCCTCCAACTGTTCCGGTAGGAATGCTCCTCCAACTGTTCTGGTAGGAATGACTCCTCCAACTGTTCCGTTAGGAATGATTCATCCAACTGTTCCAGTAGCAATGATTCCTGATGTACATTAGAATACAGAATAGAATACGGTATCATGATAGATAAAAGATTTATTTATATAGTGTCTACTGTCTAGTAGCACCTCCTTCAGACATTGCACCATCTACTCAACATTCATCTACCATATATCTACATTTACTTTGACAATTTATTCCATGTATCTACTTGTATTAATGATCCCATCTATCATCTACTTTGTAATTTTTCCAATCTTTGATGAAAAAGCAATTAATGAATCAACAAAACAAATTATTATTTGAAAATAGGAATTGTTGCAAGCGTATACTGTTAAGTCTTGTTCGCCGTTGACTGAGCAATATACCTGCCTTTGAAAAGTGACACTCAACATGAGCAGAACTTAATGGCACTGATAGTAACTGGAAAGCAATTGTGCTTATGCTGGTTACATTTCTGGTCTCTCTGACCAAAAAGATACTGGGTCAGTATTTACAGTTGGACTATCCAGGTAAGTATTTAATTCAACATTTGCTTGATTACCTGGACTCCTAGAGTTTTCAGATTGAGATTGAGAATTAAAACTATAATCTAAAAGTCGTTGTCTTTTAGCACCATTGTTGTTAGCAACTGCAGCAGGTACTGGTTCTGATAAAGGAGAGGGAAGAAATGACTGTAGGATAACATCATGGCTCTTCAGATCCTTTCGCGCTCTCCTCTATAACTGGCCATCGCTATCAAGAGTATTCTGACCTTCAACAGACTGTCGCTTTTTCTCCTTGTGCATCTCTAGCACCTGGCCGTGAGAGTTTTGAAGGTGTTTCAAAAGGTTACCTTTACTAGACTTAGTGAACTTATAAAATTGAGAGCACTCTTTACATTTAGCTTGACAAGAATTGGGACCGCTACATGAAGCAGGCAAGTCAAAGAAGTTAACTGGCACAGCCATTTTTCTTTATACAGGATGTTAGGTGTGGGTGTGGTTTGTAGATGATAGACGATAATTTGTGTAATTGCCGAGCGCCTTAGCGCGAGGCAAATAATCGTGCGTCGCATCTCGCAGATAGTTTGTATCTATGTATATATGTATGTGTCACGCTTGAGAATGCAATTATTTCAGCGCAACGAGCAAACGTATGCTCACGTGCACCTGAAATGGCACTGTTGCTATTATTCTCCAGCTGTGCATGGAATCATGTGTGCTATCTTCCCTGGCCCAGCTATTTTAACAGAAAGATAAAAATAATATCTGCATACAAAAATGTATGCAATTCACTGCGCGAGGCTCTACACTGTGTATACATATGTCTAGTATTTTTGTATGTTCGTGTATCTACATGTATCTACTTTTTACATAAAATCTCGTGTATGTACTCGTATATCGTGTATACACGTGCAATGTCTGACCTCCTTCAATAAAATATCTAGCTTAGGGTAAAATTAATGTTGCAGATATCTCTTACAACTTAATTAGCATTATTTGACAATTTACAGTTAATTTTTACTACAAGGATGTGCATCATTAAATCATTGATATTGGTTTATCAAAGAAATGCAAATCAAGTTGAACACATACAACTGATAAAAACAACTTACATATTGTTTTAATGTATAAAGTTGTTACATATATGCAGTTACATGTATATAGGGTAATGCATTCGTTTTATATGTCATGACATCAAATACAGATATTTTTAAGTCAAATACAGATATTTTTAGTACAATAGACTAAATTATTACAATACCAGCTAACCTTTATAATTTATTAATGCGATCATTTAATTTGCATGTATAAACAACCACTTCTCACTTCTCATTTCAAATATTCGTTCATCATTCTAACAAAACTGATGAAAGTCTTTTTCTGACTGATGACTGCATAGAAAGTTATCAATATCAATTTTAAGAGTAGGATAAAGTACTGAGGTAAGAGTAATTGATAGGATAGATGAATGAAGAATGGATAAAAGGAATGAATCAAAGGGATGAATCAAGAACATATAATTAAATCCTGGACACAAAAGAGAACTTAAATATAGCAATGACACTGTATTACACTGGAGCCAGTAACCACAGACATTGATCTATATATTATGTATTACTGAACATATTCCACTACTCTCATCCTTATATTTCCTATAAGAGTATTCAAGACATAAAATGATTGGCATTTTCGAAGTATGTAACCACAAGTTTCATAGATAGTATAACATATAGTGTATAGTTAAAGTGTAGTAGGGGTTTAAACCTGATAGAATATCCTGTACAATTAGCAAAGTGTGAAATTAATATTGCATATCTCTTTTAGAACTTAACTAGCATTTTGTTGACTGTTTTTACAGTTAACTATTATAACAAGGATGTGCATCATTAGTTAATAAATTGATCACCATCAAGGAAATGTAAATGAAGTTTAGGAAATAAATACTAGATTATAACTTATCATGGTATTGTTTAAATTTTATTACATCTACAGTTGTACATCTATAGTGTAGTCAATTGATCTTATATATGTATGTAATGGCATCCAATACAGTTATTTTCAACTATGGAATAGTCATTACTATTGAATTAATTTATTTACCAGCTGACTATTACAATTTATTAATGAGACAATTGCATATCTGTAATATATAATATATGGTCAACTATGTATGTATTCATTTACATCCATATGATTTTATTATTTCAACAACAATTAAGAGAACAAGAGAGCCTGTTTTATACATGTATATATAACAATTATGAATTACACTGCTAATAGAGTACTAACGTTTTGTCTTTCTCTATGTGGTCCCAGATATAAGTAAGACAGTACTTGTATTATATGATAGTATGTTACTAAATTTAGTTAGTAAGGGTTTAAACCTGATTTGCATATCCTTTTCAATTAAAATGTGTGAAAGTAATGTTGCAGTCTTTTCTTAAACTTTATTAACATTTTTACAGTTAAGTTTTACTACTAAGGATGTGCATCATTAGTTGACAAATAGATCACTGATATTTGATTATTGAGGATATGCAAATACAACTACTACATTAATAAAAAACTTACTGTTTTAATATATAAAAATGTTACATTTATATAGTTACATGCAGAGGGGTAGGAATGAAGTTTAAGTTGTAGGGGCTGACCTTATATTTAGTTCAAAATGACCAAAAAAATTAATTCATCTGTCGTTAAAGGAAACAAACTCTTTAGCTATTTCTAATAAGTTTATGTTATCAGTACAGTCCTTATGTGTATATAACAGCATGACATGGTTTAGTCATTCTTGGGTCATAGCACTTTGTAGGTAATTTTTTAGTCAGCGTAAGGTTGAAAAAGTACATTGCATTCTATTAATACTTTTGTTATAGCAAATAATTTTACAGAAGGTAAGATGACCACACAATAATGTGGTGGTTGATTGTTAATGTACACAAATTAACAAAATAACCGCTTCAGTCAAGAGATTATTATGTACATAGTCTTGAGTGCAAATCAGGGGGGCTTTGCCCCTCTGATTTGAAGTTGGGGCTCTTCAGCCCCCCCTTTCCTACCCTTATGGTTACATGTATATAGTGTAATGCACTTATCGGTGAGTCTTTTAATCCCTTGTGGAGTTCACAGGGAGTAAAATTATCTTGTGCAAATACATGTGTGAATATTATTAGCATGATTTCACTATATTGTCTTATAAAAGTGCAGTTTCAAAGTTTAATATTAAAAAAATTGAATAGTCAATAGTTTTCAAACATTGGAAAAATCATGCTTTAGACAAAACACAAAAGAAAAACTAACACTAGCTATGAAAGTAAATAAATTGATATGAAAGTAATGTATCCAAACAGCATTTAGTCAGTAGCACATGACTATAATCTGAATCATAAATACTGTGATTAGGACCAAGAGGGAGCTATCACCAACAATTGCTCCAGAGGGAGCAACCGTTTTAGTGGGAGTGGCTCCTCCATCTACTCTAGAGGGAGTAACTGTTTGAGCTACAGTAGGAACAACTCCTCCAACTGTTCCAGTGGCAATGATTTTTGATGTGGCACCTGCAACTGCTCTAGATGAAGTAAATGTTGTTATGGTAGGACTGACTGTTCCTGAGGAACAGGAATTGGTGATGTTACATGATGAGTCGTTTAAAAGTTTATAGTAACCAATAAAAAGAGGCAAAGTACAACAGCTCAAGTAATCAGAAATCTTTTGCAACTTTTGATGGCAAGAGCTGCCTCCAATACAATGTAAAGTTTTGACATCATCAGTTTCTGTGGAAGGACAGATCCCTGAGTCCAGACTTCCTATTGGAGATATTATTCCCGTAGTTGTTCCACGCACGTGATGGACTAAGCAGTATTCCTGATTGAGCTTTCCACACAAACCTTTATTGAGAAAACTAATTTCTTCACTGTCGTTTAAACATCGAAAATATTGATCTGCAGTATTCTTACACTGACTAGAGCAGTAGGTAGATATTTTCTGATTGAATTGGACGTAATTGACATTAGTAGGGACTGACGTCAAATAAACACTATCTGTAAAATTTACGAATTCTTGGCCGCATTTTGTGCCCACGACTATAGCTGTGCAATTTTGGCTATTGACAACAGCAATTAAGCAAAATATTAGAAGCAAAGAAATGATTTTCTGCATCGTTAAGAGCAATTAACGAACTTTTTTAAGATATACACGTTATAATTTCTGTACTGTTCTTATGATGTTAAGAAATATTTTTGCCACACGGACTCAAGACTAGAAAAATATGATCTTCTCCTCAAAGAGACTAGTTTGCCAATCTCGACTACAGTATTACACAGACAAACGGCTTATTTATATAGTGTCTTGTAGCCCCTCCTTCAGAGTAAAATTAACTTTTTCACAGAATGCTGTGCAATTTTGAGCAGGAGTGGCTTCCTTTTGTGTGGGCGGGTGGGCAATTTTGGGCAGCATATGTCAAATTATCATTAAAATCAATTTTTTATGAAAGAAAGAGAGATTATGGCTAGTAGAAAAGATATCTTACTCCCAGACCCTAATTTCCTGTTAAATTATCTTGAAGAAATGTCTAGTGATGGTGATTCTGACGACGACTTCGATGGTTACATTACGGATGAAGATGTGGAAGACGAAGAGGAATCCAGCTGCACTGTAATCTCCAGCTCCACCCTTACCTCTTGCAAAGAGAGCGAACTAGCTCTAGTTCAACTTGTACTAGTGAGCTATTTTCTAGCTCATATTAGTCTCCAGGATGAGTAACAGACTTATAAAAACTGTCACAAATCTAGGTGAAGTAACTGCGAATGAAATTGGTATGTCGAAGCTTTTTTTTCATCTAAAGTTGTTGACACAAGCTTCAAACTGTAAGAATATAACCAATAACCATTATACAACAACTAACCTGTCAAAGTAGAGCGTACAGCTCTCAACAAGACAGAAAACTAATCAAAGGTGACCTCGAGTAAAACGTGGATAATCAAGTCAATTTGGCCACCCACAGGAAGTTGATGTTGATTAATTTGATTACCCGTGAAAGGGTTAATGTTTGCTGGATTCTTTATTGCCATGGTTACATATTAGTGACTATACATTTTATACATTTAAATGACATTACTGTAGCTACTATATGTTTAGTTGGAACATTTCCATATTTTTTGGGATATGGTATATTTGAAGCTAATGTGATCCAATTTGGTACTGATCAACTTCAGTTTGCACCATCTCAAGAGTTAAGTAGTTTTGTTTATTGGGTTTTATACATAAGATATCCTTTACTAGCCTTCATCTTATTAATGGCATCAACTATAACAGCTACAGTTTATAAAAAATACAATTTATTTTACCTTATCCTGCAATTTTGGTTATGGTGTACTTATTGTCATCATTGCAGTTTTGTTTTTTTGTTGTTTCAAACATCACTTGGTTATTGAGCCAGCTCAACATAACAATCCTATCAAACTAATATGGAGAGTAATGAGATATGCTTTAACTCACAAACAACCAGTGAGACATAGTGTAGAGCATCCACCATCCAGACTTAATTTATGTAAAGAGAGATATGGAGGACCATTTACTACTATACAAGTAGAGGATGTCAAAAGCTTTTTATACATACTTAGTGTTATTTTAGGGGGATTTGGATTTGGATTTCTTGATACTAAAAACAAAATTTCTGATCAGTACTTAAAATTTATGCAAAAAGATGTTCCTAACAGTTTCATAGAAAATCGTCTACTGATATATCCTCTGGCAGTTCCTTACATTTTCATTGTATTTGTTGTTCCATTCTATCAATTTATAATAGTTCCTTTTTTTCTCACTGCATTCCTAGTATGTTGAAACGTATGTGGGTTGGACTATATAGTGGCTCTGTTAATAGAGTCAATAATCACAAGTCTTGTTAGTTATTTCATGACTAAAGATATCAGAAATGCTTTAATTAATGACAATATGTGTTTGACCTTCACTAACAACATAACCTTTAAAAATAGACTTCAATCACACACTACCTTTCTATATAATGGCTCTTCCTTAGTTTTTGTATTAGTATTTTGGTATTAGTATTTCCTTTATTCATTTCACAAGTATTGAGTTTATTTTAGTTCAAGGTCTGCTTACTATGCAAGGATTGTTAATTGGAATATGGTTCATGCATTTTAGCATTTACTGTTTGATTTTAACCTTATCTAATTCTTGGTTAGGTTGTCACTGAGAGTATTATGCTGTTAAATCAAGTCTTGTTTTAATCTCAGTCATTGTTTATACTATTGCTGCATATAAATACAAACATAGACAACGAAATGAACTATCTGACTTTAATGAGAGACTTATCATTGCAGAATATATTGAAAGACAACTAGTGCAAGAATATGGTACAAATGATTGATGTGATTCCTAATAGGATGAATACTACAATGTCCATAACTGATTTGTGTTATTATGACTGCTAAAATAATACAATACCCAATATAATACTGTACACAATTGATTCCAATTTTTTAATAACGTACACTTTTAGATTTGTTTTGTTTAGTTAACACAATTAAATGTTTACTGTAAGTTTTAATTTAATGAGTTAATTTTATATTTATCTTTGTATGCCATTTTATTACTGAGAATAAAACATGATAGAAGTTAAACAAGAGTGTAGCTATTATTGAAAATAGCCATTTTTAAAAGCTACATATCTAAGCAGCTAAAAATAAATGCAATGGTAGATTAAAGCTCATTTCTATTATCTTAAACATACAAATAATCATGAGTGTGATGTCCTGCCATTCCAACATGTAATAGAGTTTTTCTATATTTTGCTATATTAAAACTAATTAAATGTGCATAAGACTTTGTTACTTAAACTTTACTAAATACAGCTCCTGTTAAATCAGATTTGAATTTATATAGTTTGTAATTAATTGTCTTTCAATATCCAGGCTGTTCTCAGTGTTTTGCTGTTTTAGCATTTTTGGGTTTCAGTTTATAAATTTTGAGTTTATTCTAGCTCTAAGTCCTCACATTATGTAAAGATTGGTAAGTAGAATATGATACTTTCACTATTAATACTTACTATGTGTAGTTTAGTTTATTTACCTTTTGATTTTGTTGTTACTGGAAGAACTATGTTATGAAGATAGAAGTTGTATTCATCTCAGTTATTGTTTGCTCTGTTGCTGATGTCAATGAGATAGTTACTACAATTACACAAATATACTAATTAGAGCAAGAGTTCAGAAGAATGATTATGATGACGACTCGTTGGTTTTAACTTTTTCTTTTAAAGCAGTAACAAGTTTATTTTTCACATTTTTTATAGGCTTTTTTTATCTGTTATACATAATTACACATCAAGGGATATATTTTATCATGATGACTCTATTCAAAATATATAATTCGAGAAAATAATTCAGTTGTTTTCATTCCAGTCTAGGTTTTAGTTGTCAGCAAGAAGAGGGTACTGGTATTTTTATTGTAGGATTACTTACACAAGTATATATATCATACCTCCAAGAAACACATGTTTGACGTGACAAGTTTATTACTATAGACTAACTCCTGTTTGGGGGAAGTAACTTGTCTTCAAGAACTTAACTATGACATTTATAAACACCCACATTACTGTCTAGTGTAATGCTTATGCTTTACATTATCTCCGCTATTTTCATCTCACAGTGTAGAAAAAATATTCATCTTGCTTACTTTCATTTTGATTAATATACAAACATTCTTTTACACTTACATTGATAGAAATTCCTTCACGAACTTTCTAAATGCCTTCCATAACAGCTGTCTTTTTTTATTGAAAGTGTGTTGACCTGATAGAGCTCTGGTACATGACTAAAGTAACAATACATTAATTCTATGATTACTTACTTACAAAATAAACTTATACCATAATCTTTAAATGTGTCTTTGCCACAGGCACTGTGTCCTCTGATTTTAATTTGACATAAGACACTAGTAAAACTTTCAACTATTTAGAATCTTTACATACTGTGTTATATGATATTCTCAATTGACCATTGGTTAGCAAACCTCCTAATTTTTCTACTTCACAAGATGATGTTTAGAAATCACTCTGTGTACAACGTTTGTACTATCTTGAATGGAAGAAGAACACTTCTAAAGTATTTCACTGGTGACATCATAAACTATGTAAATCAAACTACCAATAAACTAAAAACTAAACTACCAATTGTATTATGACAAGAATACTTATATCCTCCATTATTGTCGATACACTCATTAATTTCTGTTACAAAATGCAATAATAATATTTCCATACAAAACATGAAATCATTAACATTTAGTTTAAATCCATTAATGGATTATTAATCTGTTGATATGGTTTGGCTCCATAATGGACACAAACTATTTCATTGTTACTACAGCATAATAAGTCACACTATAAGATCTTGAACATGAAAATAATGATTGTTCAGAACAAAAACAATAAAAAATTCCATAAAAATATGGAGAACTGTTTGAAACACCAAAGTAATTATTATAGTTGTAGATAATTAATTTGATATAGGATACAAAGATTATTTTACATTTCAATACATAAATATACACCATATGATTGTAATCCAAGCTGTTAAGAGACCAATTTTTCTCCACATGATAGCATGTTGTGGAACACCTTCTGCAGTACACCTTCTGCAGTACAGTTGAATGATATATTTGTCCCTTTTGTTTATATATATACTGTTCATTATTTTTTAACAAAACTGCAATAACTAAAAAGTAAATTACTTTTTAGTTATTGCAGTTTTTTTTACATTTTTGACTGTGCAAATTATCAAGAACTAAAAGTAATTTTAAAAAATTGTTGCATGAATTATCAAATAAAAAATCTCTAAAATATAGGCGTGCAATTATAAATTTGATTCAAATTACATGTTAGGCTTATGTACATCACATGTGCCTCCTTTTAATGGTATTACCAGAGATTATGTAGATGAATTTGGTTTGAATTGAGGCTTTTGATTGGGTAATGAATTCTTACAGATTTATATGTGCGCAATGCACTTATTTACTATTTAATTAACAATAAGATATATAGTACAATCTAATTTGCTTATTAAGTTATAATTTATTCCAGAAAAATGTATAACTGCAAAAATAAGGACTAAACCAGTATTAAAAATGAATATAGATGTAGGATCCCAATACTAAGAAGTATAAAAATAAGTTAATGTTGTATAATTTATATAACAACATTATACTAGCAGCCAGGTTTCTAAAAACTGGGGAAAGGCATGCATATCTAATAATTTATATTATAACTAGAAATAAAAAAGCTATTAAGACTATTGTATGGATTATTAACTCCACATTGAATACCAGCTATTTCGTTATTTTTACAGTTGAACAAACAAATTGGACAATTCATCAGTGACAGTTCAGAGCCAGAGCAAGAAAGTGTTCCATGTAAGTATGAAGAATTGTTAGTAAATTCAAAGTGATTAGTGTGGTAGTATTGAGATCCTGAATTAATTGAAAGCTATAAATAAGTACAAAATATCCTAGTACCATGTGGGTAGAATCTAAGTTGATAACACACCACATTAGAATCAGCTATTCCCCAGTTATCATCACATATTGAACCCCAGACATTGTTATAGCATATTCCTTCATTGTTTGTATTACCTCCCACAAGTCTAACATGTACCATCAGAGCAATTCTCATGCTTTGTATTGTTAGCTAATAAAGGATATTTAATTAGTGAATGTTTTCATATTAATGAACTTACGCATGCAAAATACGGAGGATCATCATCTTGATAACAGTGTTGTCCTCTGTCAGTTATGTTATATTTACAGCCCAAATGTTAGTTTCATTACTAGAACATCTTAGTTCAAACAAACCAATAGGCCACTCATAGTTTAGAAATAACTTCACAGTTGCTATTGAACCTAAATACAAGAAAGGTTACTACACCATTAATACATTTACTTTGTCTCTTTATACCAAATGGTGAGTATCCCAGATGAGAACAGACTACACTAGCTTCTTTGCAATTGTTGTTTCCAATGAGCAACTTACTTTTTAAGAGCTGTAGACCAAGTTTGGTACCACTTCCTATAGTTAGATTACTGGCTTGTGATGTGACTTTGGTAGTTGTTAGTTGTATTGCATTCATATGGCAAAATAAAATGCCTATTAATTGAGACTTACACTTTGAGGGCTGTAGGCCACCATTGCTAGCACTTTCTCTGATTGGATTACCTTTAATTGCACAGGCAAGAGCTGCATTTTGCTGCGGATTTAATTGATCTTCATTGTGTTCCTTGATATAATACATAATGCATGTGTCATGGCTAAGCTATTAGCGACTTACAAAAGGTGTTGATTAAGAATTTCATACATGACCTCATATCTAAATCTTGTTACATCATTCTGTACTGGTAAATGAACATAGCTTTCATGATTTATAAATCTTATACCTGGATAAAGTTTGCATCAGTTACGCTAGCAATACATAATGTCATCTATATTTTTAGTATTGAAAGGAAAACATCACAAATACCACTACATACTTTCATTGCAAATATTCCACAATCAATTGAGTTTTGTTGGAGTGGTGCATGCTATTGTAATAAAGTTTTCCTTCATATATTAATTGTGATATATTGTATTTCTACTTACATGATGAACATTTCTGTCCCATTTTGTCCAGTCAAACTTATTTCCTTTTTCCTGCATATATCTTTAATCTAAAAATTTCCTATTCATTACTGTGATATCCTTTCATCTCTTTTAAACTCTTTAACACTTAGGTTTTGTTTGTAATTATGTTAGTTAGTATCTTGGTCCTAATTGTGTTAATAGTTTTGTCATTTAGCTCTTTTCTTTATTGTTTTTGATTTTGTATAAATAGGATTTAGTTTTTACTTGTACTAGTGTTTCATTCAATCCATTAAAATTATTTCAACTTAACCAAATACCACAGTTACATAACAGGAAGGTGTAATGAACGTGGTCTTATTTTTGTCTCACGTTATTGCTTTTTCAGCCCATGTTATATTGGTAGGACAGACATAGGAGTCTGTGTAATGTATGATTCTTCTCTTGAAGTCAAATATGAACAAGTTAATGATGTCATCACATAACTTCAATTGATAGAAACACCTTTTAATCATGGATTTCTACTGACTCAGTAATATGTACATGCCGACTATATTTCTTGGCATGTGTACTCTCCCAGGTAAACCTTACATTTAATTTAGTGGTAACACTAGTCATCTAATTTCATAAATTTATCTACCTTCTGATATGAATTATTAGCGTTGATGGCAGGTGGGAGCTGTCACGCTTCAAAACAGCTTGAGTATCTTTCTCACATCTAGTAGAGAATATAGTCTAAAAATGCTATGAAATGTACTGTTTGTTTCTTAAATAACATGCACCACTCCAACAAAACTCAAAACGTTTCTTCTCTGTCATTTTTACTAATACCTTTATGTACATTTCACTCTGAAAAACAATTACTTCAACACAGCTAGCTGTTGTGTTTTAACCAACCTGTGTATCAATTTGAACGTGAGTCTGATAAGTTTCTGTTATTTTTACTGCATTACATTCTACACATGGAACTGTATTTTTAAAGGATTTTAATGTCATCAACTTACAAATCATTTACTCACCTGCAGTCTCAATCCCTATGTTTATTTGAGAACTACATAGAACATTATGTTAATATTGTTTGCTACATTATTGTTTGAAAATAATAATTACCTAAAGTCTGCTTCTTCTAGGCTCTTAAGAATTCCACACGGGCATCCTCTTGATTATTAAACTGCCAATATGGTATAATTTATTTGGAAAGATGATTCATAGTAATATTGTATATTATAACTTACTATTCATATATTTGCACAACTCCTTTGGAGCAATTGAAGTTGAACTATTTTGCAATTCTTGTTTGTTTTTTTTAGTACACATACCATGTAAAATATACCTGTGCATTCTTGAAAAAAAGACAGAAAATTCAATGTACAATTGACAAAAATATTAAAGCTGCATACCACTTTCTTTTTGTGATATCAAATATCTATGAAAGTCTGGGCAATGAATCAGTGAATGCACTATTGCATTTGCAAAACATGTATTTCCTAGATTCTGTAGTCCAACTTCAGGAAAATTTTTGCTACTTTCACAAGCAGCAGGAACCTCAGAAAAATCATCGTAATCCATTCTCACGCGTCTTAATATTTTATTCATATATCTCGTAATAAAATTATATTATTCATAGTCTGTAATCGCCACGTCTATCTTCATGAATTTTTGATAGCGACATCCTGTACTCGTGAAAATTACACCTTTCAAAATTAACAGGTGGTCGAAGTGGGTGTGAATATGAGGGTGGGGCCTGTGCTTTAATTAGAGTCAAGACATAAGTTTGCTGCTACATCGCTGAAAGCAATCATTCGACATATTGGGTCGGTTCACTCAAATGATCCAAATTTCAACATTTTGCTATGGTATACAAGGATGCTCCAGAAGCTAAAAAAAGTCCATTCCTTCAGAAGACACTTTTATCGTAGGCATCACAACTCTACGGTAACAAGTAGCAAGACTGCCTATCCGGATCATTTGTCACGTGAGGATGAAGATGCAACTGCTTCTAGTAGAATCATTGACGATGATGATGAGGCTATACTTTATCTTGATATGAATGAACAGACTGCTTTTTTTTTCTTCTAAAAAAAGGAAGTTCACCAAGTATCACAATTAGCACTTGATGGATTGCTGGGCAATGTGATATTACTGTTCCAACAGCATATGGATAGATTTTCAAGGGAAATAACGAAGATACTAGATGAATCAGGATTAAATAGTTCTAATTATCCCAAAGTACTCAGCTTGCTTGAAAAGAAACAGATGATTAACCTTTTGAAGGTCTACATTCAACTTTTTTGTACTGGAAAAATTTTTCCATGATCAGTTTGGCTTAGTGGTATGATTTCCTGAATACTATCAAATCTATTAATTATATCTCTACATTCAGGAACCAGTGGAAAGCAGGGTTGGGGTTGATTATGATTATAATCATAATCAATTGTAATCAATTACATGTTTTTGTGTAATCAAAGTCATATTCATATTCACAGTAGCTAGTCAAAGCTCTAATCATAATCATATTCATAATCACTTCAACCATCCTTTATCACATTTATCGTACTTCTTTTATCACATTTACAACTGGAAAGACATGTTGGCGAGACAATGAGATTAACTCGTCACTCTCGTTGACCTTACTTGAAGAAGTTTCTAGATTGTGTATATGATGTTCCTCGTCTTTCCTCTATAAGGCAATTACTCTCTTTTATTTTTATTACTAAGGAGGTAAGTCCCATAAACATGAAGACTTTTATTTTCTATTATATTTTGAGGGTCCACAGTCGAACAGATGGATTACTAGGCAATTACTGTGATGGCTCAGTTTATTTAACACATTCTCTTTTCTCATTGTAACCGATGATATATTATGATGAACTAGAGCTGTGTAATTCTTTGGGTTCAAAATCAAAGATTCATATAGTTGGTTAGTACATGCATGTGTTTTACTAACCTGAGTACATCTATTTCAAGCATGTTTTATTACACTCTTGGAAATATCCGTCCCCAGTTTAGATAACAACTATAAGCTATTTAATTATTTGCAATTGCTAAGTCACCTGTGATTACCAAAATTGGAGCTGATACAGTTCTACAGGCAATTGTAGATGAATTGAAGATAATTGAGCAGGTCCACTAAATAAACTCTATACTTACCTTACAAAATTTTGTTTTAAAGGATGAAATAATTGTTAATGGCCTCTCTTTTGCTATACATGGTACTGTTTCTATGGCATGTGGAAATAACTTAGGCTTGTGTTATATTGGAGGATTCAAGGCTTCATCTGGAGTGCTTCGAAAGTGTCATCACTGTATGGCAACATCAGAAGACATGAGCAATCAGGTAAATTTTTCATGGATTCTGATTATTAATAATGCTTGTTGTATAGTTCCTTTCCGAATATTTTATTCCAAGGACTAGAGAAAGTCATTGTCATCATCCATCATCATTGAAAGGCTAGCTGTTCATCATGTTTCAACAACATATGGTTTAAATTGAGATTCTATTCTTAACACCTCAGCTTATTTCCATGTCACTGAGGGACTTATCCCAGATATCATGCATGACGTGCTGGAAGGAGTCGGACAGTATGAGTTGAAGGACCTGTTGTATCTCGAGAAGTGGCTAGTTACTTGAGAGTATTAATTGACGATCATCGCAATGACTTTTTGAGGCTCTGTCCTTCATGTTCTGTCACACCAAAATTTCATCTATGTTTCACTATCATAAGTGGATAGATAAACAGGTACATGAATATAAAATCATCTAAGTTCTATTTATTATACACAGATGTGGACCTCTTGTGCATTTTTTGGTGTATGCGTTATGAGGCGAAACATAATTATTTCAAAAGCATTCCACAAAAAGTGAAATGTTAAGAACATTCCTAAAACTCTAGCTTATTGCCGCCAAAGGCTAATGTGTCTATACATAAACAGTGATAGTGGCATCGATCTTACCAAACAAACGTTAACAGGACCACTATTATACTATCAAAATGAAATAAAAGAATATCAAAATGATTTCACAGATGAATCTTTACTTACAAGGTTAACGCCTGTTAAAGTTAGAGGTATACATGTGTACTTAAACAGTTTACGCTGGATTCAAATACATGGGACAACGTATAGGCAGGTGGAGTTATATTACTTGATATGAAGCTGACTCCTGTTTTTGGTGTCATTCATGATATTCTTGTTGTTGATGTGAACTCATATCATTTTGTTTGTGGGAAACTGATCACTGAATGTTTCAACCATCACTATCATTCCTATGAAGTGAAACGTGCACAGCCAAAATCTTTCATTATTTGTCAATATAAAGATTTTGTTGGCCACAATGTTCTTGGTCTGCATAAAAGATCTGGTGTTTTTTTTGTTTCTCTTAAGTATTATATTGCTGAAAAAATAATATATTTCTTTTGTTACTGAAAAAGTGTAACTAACACACTAGAGTATATTCCTAGTATGTGCTGCACACAAAGTGATATACACACCAGTGGTTTGTGGATGAAATATGTGACAGACACATAGCTTTTTACCGTGTAAATGGAGAGCAATTTGGTAGTTTATGTAACTTGCAATTATCCAGTTATAAACACTTTCAATGTTATTATTAGTCTTGTGTTCATTAAAAAAAGCAAGTGTAATGTTTCCCAAACATTTAAGTCAGTTCCAGTAGTACTATAGCTGTTGACTCAGCCTTAAACTACAAGATAAACAGAAATGAAGTACAGAAACGTGTGCGTTCATTCTAAAGGAGCTCTTTTGGTACTGGCAACAAGTATGTTACTAATATCTACTACAATAATGTCAGGAGGTCTTTCCACAAATTTTATTAATAACTATTCATATGCCATCTTTGCTGTTATTGCACTTCAATATATCTCTTATCCTCTTCTTGGATTGTTAAGTGAGAAATGGGTGAGATATAAAGTCATACTGGTTGGAATAATATTAATGTTTGCTGGATTCTTTGTTGCCATAGTTACATTAGCGACTTTACATTTTATACATTTAAATGATATTACTGAGGCTACTATATGTTTAGTTGCAACATTTCCATATTTTTTGGGATATGGTATACTTCAAGCTAACGTGATCCAATTTGGTACTGATCAACTTCAATTTGCATCATCTCAAGAGTTAAGTAGTTTTGTTTATTGGGTTTTATACATAAGATATCCTTTACTAACCTTTATCTTATTAATAGCATCAACTATTACAGTTACAATTTATAAAAATACAATTTATTTTACCTTTTCCTGCAATTTTGGTTATGGTGTGATTATTGTCATCGTTGCAGTTTTGTTTTTTTGCTGTTTTAAACATCACTTGGTTATTGAGCCAGCTCAGCATAACAATCCTATCAAAGTAATATGGAGAGTAATGAGATATGCTTTAACTCACAAACAACCAATGAGACGTAGTGCCTTTACATATGGAGAGCTCCCACCATCTAGACTTGATTTATGTAAAGAGAGATATGGAGGACCATTTACTACAGAACAAGTAGAGAATGTCAAAAGCTTTTTATACATACTTAGTATTATTTTAGGGGCATTTGGATTTGGATTTCTTGATACTAAAAACAAAATTTCTGATCAGTACTTAAAATTTATGCAAAAAGATGTTCCTAACAGTTTCATAGAAAATCTTCTACTGATATATCCTCTGGCAGTTCCTTACATTTTCATTGTATTTGTTGTTCCTTTCTATCAGTTTATAATAGTTCCTTTCTTTTCTCACTGCATTCCTAGTATGTTGAAACGTATGTGGGTTGGGCTAGTGGCACTGTTAGTAGAATCAATAATCACAAGTTTTGTTAGTCATTTCATGACTAAAGATATCAGAAATGCTTTAATTAATGACAATATGTGTTTGACCTTCACTAACAACATAACTTTTCAAAATGGACTTCAATCAGATATACTCACACTGCCTTTCTATATAATGGCTCTTCCTCAGTTTTTGTCTGGTATTAGTATTTTCTTTGTTCATTTCACAAGTATTGAGTTTATTTTAGCTCAAGGTCTGCGTACTATGCAAGGATTGTTAATTGGGATATGGTTCATGCACTTTAGCATTTATTGTTTAACATTAACCTTATCAAATTCTTGGTTAGGTTGTCACTGGGAGTATTATGCTGTTAAATCTACTGTTGTTTTAATCTCAGTCATTGTTTATACTATTGCTGCATATAAATACAAACATAGACAACGTAATGAACTATCTGACGTTAATGAAAGACTTATCATTGCAGAATATATTGAAAGACAACTAGTGCAAGAATATGGTACAAATGATTGATGTAGTTCCTAATAGGATGAATACTACAATGTCCATAACTGATTTGTGTTATTATGACTGCTAAAATAATACAATACCCAATATAATACTGTACACAATTGATTCCAATTTTTCAATAATGTAGACTTTTAGATTTGTTGGTTCAGTTAATACAATTAAATGTTTACTGTAAGTTTTAATTTAATGAGTTAATTTTATGTTTATCTTTGTATGCCATTTTATTACTGAGAATAAAACATGATAGAAGTTAAACAAGAGTGTAACTATTATTAAAAATAACCATTTTTAAAAGCTACATATCTAAGCAGCTGAAAATAAATGCAATGGTAGATTAAAGCTCATTTCTATTATCTTAAACATACAAATAATCATGAGTGTGATGTCTTGCCATTCCAACATGTAATAGAGTATTTCTATATTTTGCTATATTAAAACTAATTAAATGTGAATAAGACTTTGTTACTTAGACTTTACTAAATACAGCTCCTGTTAAATCAGATTTGAATTTATATAGTTTGTAATTGATTGTCTTTTAATATCCAGGCTGTTCTCAGTGTTTTGCTGGTTTAGCATTTTTGGGTTTCAGTTTATAAATTTTGAGTTTATTCTAGCTCTAAGTCCTCATATTATGCAAAGATTGTTAAGTGGAATATGTTACATTCACTATTAGTACTTACTATGTGTAGTTTAGTTTATTTACCTTTTGATTTTGTTGTTACTGGAAGAACTATGTTATGAAGATAGAAGTTGTATTCATCTCAGTTATTGTTTGCTCTGTTGCTGATGTCAATGAGATAGTTACTACAGTTACACAAATATACTAATTAGAGCAAGAGTTCAGAAGAATGATTATGATGACGACTCGTTGGTTTTAACTTTTTCTTTTAAAGTAGTAACAGGTTTATTTTTCACATTTTTTATAGGCTTTGTTTATCTGTTATACATAATTACACATCAAGGGATATATTTTATCATGATGACTCTATTCAAAATATATCATTCGAGAAAATAATTCAGTTGTTTTCACTCCAGTCTAGGTTTTAGTTGTCAGCAAGAAGAGGGTACTGGTATCTTTATTGTAGGATTACTAACACAAGTACATATATCATACCTCCAAAAAAAACATGTTTGACGTGACGGGTTTATTACTATAGACTAACTCCTGTTTGAGGGAAGTAACTTGTCTTCAAGAACTTAACTATGACACATATAAACACCACCCACATTACTATCTAGTGTAGTGATTATGCTTTACATTATCTCTGCTATTTTCATCTCATAGTGTTGAAGGAACACCCAGCCTGCTTACTTTCATTTTGATTAATATACAAACATTCTTTTACACTTACATCGATGGAAATCCCTTCACCATCTTTCCAAATGCCTTCTATAAAAGTTGTCTTATTTAGTTACATATGTCATTAGATAAAGTAGTTTAATTGAACATTAAAATGATTTATGTAGTATGAAAACATCACATGAAGATGTTGCTTTGACAACCAGTCCAGCTTATAGTGTTATAAACACTGATGCTAAGTGAGATACTAGGAGAGATATTTTGAATAATAATATTTTGTTTGTAGTAAACTCAAAGAAACATTGTATGCAGTAACTGGTCAAGAACCAACTGAAGTCATTTCTCCACAAGTCCATACTTATCAAAAAGATGAAATATTGTAGACCATATACTCAATATTAACATTGTTTTATGTTACTGTTAATGGTTCTACTTAATATTTACTAGACCCTCTGTACGTCTTGTTTTCAAATATTTAAAAAATCATGTGATATGTAGAATTCAAAATTAATGATATGCTTATGAAATGGAGGTTCCAGAAAATCTATATTTACATTAAATTGTAATATAATATAAATAAATATGGAGTGGGCAAATGACAACTTTGTCAATAATAAAACTTTATGATACTACTCTCCAATCAACTGTATTATAACATCACTATGCAGAATGTTGGCATAGAGAGACATATCATCCAAATAACGTGTTGGGAGGAATGGAAGATAAAGATTGTAGTTTACAAAGGAACTGAGTTGTGTCTTAAATATAAGATAATAAGTAGGAGACAAGTTGTCGAAGATGGTATCCAACAAATCTGAGATGTTTTCAGTTGGGGAGTTGATAGAAGACAACAATAGGAAGTCCACTCCTTGTGAATTTCAGGAAGAAGGTAAAATCAAGTTTTACAAACTTGAAAAGGAGTGAGGAACTTCTTGGTCTTCTTATCAACAAAATCCTTACAATATTTATCATTTAGTTTTGTTGCTAATATGTTTGAAAGGTTTGGGTGACATCACTTGCAAGTTTTAGGTAGTTGTCTGGATTATTGAGTTGTCTGTAAGCTTCTTGTAGATAATCCTTGTTTCCAAATCTACCACAGCTGATCCTCTATCTGCTTTCTTAATGACGATTTCATCTCTATTTCTCAGATCTTTTACTGCTTTGAATTCTTCCCAAGAGAGATTGTTATATGTTCTTTCATTAGTGTGTAAGAAATGTATCTCGTAACTGTCTTAATGTAAGAGTCTAAACACTCATCTCTGCCTTTTCTAGACATCCAAACCATCACTAGCAATAATAATGAAGTTTGAACTGATATGTGTAAAGGAAAGGCAAGGAAAGGCATAGACATAGGGGCCTGGAGAAATGCTGTAAATCATGTTCTTGAGCTATATGACCTCTAGTCAGAAATGATTGAGAAACGCTCGAAAGGGTATCCTATTGACTTTTCTTTTACCATGAGATTTAACTTTTTGCTTGAGAGTCACATAACATCTTTTAACTTAAAGCAATTTTCTCACCTAACATAAAAGACAAATAAACTCTTATAACTACAAAAGAATAGATCTGAGTTTAATGTTACATTAAAACACTATTATTTCTTGATGATTGATTATAAAAACAAATGGGTCATAATAAAACAAACTATACTATAATTATAATAACACCCAAGACAACATAATATGATTAGAATTCAAATTATCAGGAACTAAAAGTGTCTTACAACATGAGATCATTATCTACATAGAAGAAAGCTTGTGATTTATGGGTTGATTTAAAATCTTTTGATGGCTTTAAGCTAACATGATCAGATTACCCTGATAACATAGCTCACATGGGACCTACATTTAATATAAATGTATTGACTGTTCATAGAACTGGAAACTGTGTTGTCTTATTAGTGAGAGAAACCATGCCTCTTCCATCATCAAAGCAAAAGGGATATACTTCCAATGTAATTCCTATCCTATGTTTAATAGATATATCACACATATATATCCTGAAATAAGTGGACTGTCTCATGGATCTTTTTTTCTTAGGATTATGTGAACAACAATTATAAATACTTGAGATTGGTAGGAGTGGTCTTCTTGGTGACTATTGTGCTTTACATTATTCATTGTATTCTAATAACAGGAATTTCTACATTATTATGACAATGTTAAAATTTTTAATCCTCTTGGTACCAAAGTATAATTACACAAGCTTGGTATGTTCATGTATATTTTTTATAATATCTGAACTTGACAATTGATTAATTTATATAATTTATGATTGTTCTACCATATTCTTGACAATCTTACTCTTAATTTGTGCTGACATTCCATTGTGTAGAACATCAATATTTAGTTTACTACTGGTGCATTTACAATTATCCTATTTCCACTATTATCAACTTTCATGTAGTAATTGTATTTATTTATATAGTTAATAATAAAGAAAGCATAAAGTATAACAATCAAAACAATAACAAAGTAGTGTAGCAACAAGAATGCAGCATATAAAAAGGTAAAACAATTTAGGTTTATTACCAAATTAACTTAACAATTCTTGTTCATGATGATGTTCTGTCTCTTATATCTCTCTCTTGTCATCAAAGTATAGTGGATTCTTTCTAGCAATATTATCATCAGAAAGATCATATTGCTGTATCTTATGTTTTTGTTTGATAATAAGAAATATCACAATTGCAACAATCAAACAAATAACTATAAGAGACAGAAAACATAAATTATCCACTGTCTTCATTGAGTGAAGACATGTATTAATAATACCTGCAGTGACTATAGTTGTTGTAGGCACAGCAATATAAAGATTTCTGCTTGGTTCTGATAACTACATGGCATTATAATGTATAAACACATTAAAATACATTAACTTACTGTTTCATGATCTAGAGTTTTTGTTGGTGTAACCTGAGAAGCTATTAAAATGAAAATATGATGATATACATATAATTGATACCACCTCTCAATATTTATACTATTTTTTAATCAAGTATAAATATTCTTTATTTAAATACATTGACTTTAAATAGTCTCACCTTCACAACTGAACCCATTGTCAACCAAAGAGTAACCTGAAGTGCATTCACAATAGAATGATCCATTATTGTTAACACATCTTTGGCTACAACCTCCATTATTTTGAGCACACTCGTCAATGTCTTCATAAGGAATATGAACTAAAATATAATTTAGTAGATAACTAACCAAAGCAAGTATGATTATCAATGTCCATGTAATAGCCAATGTGACATGTACACTGATAACTACCAACACTATTATAGCAACCTTGAGTACATTTGGTTGCATTGAGTGAACACTCATTTATGTCTATATTAAATTATAAAAAAATGAAGAATAAATAACAAATTAATGAATATTTCATACTACAATAATAGTATACATATTATTACCGAGACAAGTGTGGTTATTGTCAAATTGATATCCTGACAGACAAGTACAAAGATAGCTTCTAGTAATGTTGATAGCAATTGACTACAACCAGAAATCCCTTAACTACACTCATTGATATCTTGCATAAAAAGTATTCTATTTTGATTAATAGATCTAATGAGCTTACCACTGCAGGTCCTATTTTTTAATGTGTTCAATGTATATTCTGATTGACATGCACAATGATATGAACCAATTGTGTTCAAGCATATATGAACACAGTTATCAATAGCATTTTTGCATTCATTAATTACTAGAAACTGATTACTAACCAATACACCTATGTCCATCTATTTCGAGAGTGAATCCAGAATTACAGGAACATGTGTAAGTGACAGGAGTGTTAATACAGGTCTGAGTACAACCTCCATTAAATGTAATATTACACTCATTGATTTCTATAATCACAAATGAAAACAGAGTGTTATTGTTAGTCAGTATTGTTCAAACCTGTACAGTTATAGCTATTAATGTCCATTAAATATCCAGTCAGACAAGAACAAGAATAGCTACCAATAGTGTTTTGACAATTCTGTTCACATCCTCCATTATGACTTGCACATTCATTGATATCTGTTCACCATAAGCAATGTGAATCATTATAATGCATTGATTATCTTACCAAGACAAGTGTGGTCATCACTGCCAAGTTGGTATCCATTCTGGCAGATACAGCTATAACTTCCAATGGTATTACTACATATTTGAGAACAGCCAGATATACCTTCACTACACTCATCAATATCTATGAATGACATTAATGTAGATATCAAATACCTTTGTACAATATTACCTGAACAAAATATATTATTAACTAATCTAAAGCCAGACTGGCAAGAACAATTGAATAATCGTACTGTATTAATACAGATTTGTTCACAGCCACCATTATCAGTGTCACACTCATTGATATCTATAATGTAATGTAAAAAATAATTCCAAAGAATCATTTAACAGAAGTCAATTACCTGAACAGTTATGTTTATTATTATCTAGTGAGTAACCAATTGCCTGACAAGAACACTTGTAACTACCCATAGTATTAGTACAAGTCTCTTCACAACCTCCATTATTATGAGAACACTCATTTATATCTAGTGAAATATATCATCTTTCATATTTACTAACTACTTTAACTTACCCTGACATGTGTAGTTATCATACAAAAGTTTAAATCCAGTATAGCAAGTAGAATAATAGCCTCCAATAATATTATGACAGCTCTGATTACAACTGGATAGTCCTTCTGAACACTCATCAATTTCTAAACAAAAGTATACTAGTATTATCACAACCTATAGAACTTACCATCACATGTTCTACCATTACTAGCCAGTCTTTTCCCTGACTTACAAGTACAATATAAGAATTATTAGAGTTATGACAAGTATGCTCACAGACATTCAGATTTGCAGCACAATCATTAGCAATACCTGTACAAATACATGTATATCTATAATTGAATCTGTATCTATTATTGACTGGAACATCCATGTCTATCTTCATCAAGTGTGTATCCAGTGTTACATTGACAGTAGTAAGATCCAATTTGATTAATACACTCTTGATTGCAAACCACCATTGTTAGTATCACATCGTTAATATCATAACAATTGAGTCCATTGGACAACTGGTAGCCTGGTTCACAATCACAGACATAACTTCCATTAGTGTTATAACAGTTGTGTTCACAAAGATGAGTACCATTTGTACATTCATTGATATCTAAAGAAAGTACAATCATATTATTGTCATTTTATGTTACATTACCATTACAACTTTGTCTATCAGTTGTGTTCAATAAGAATCCAGTATTGCAGGAACACTGATAACTTCCCTGTGTGTTAGTACATATTTGAGTGCAATCTCCATTACTTAACAAACACTCATTGGTATCTATGATTTGTGTACTCTCAATTATAAATATTATATATTACTAACTAACACAAGTTTTCTGATTATTCATAAGATGGTATCCAGTAAAGCAGGAAAAAAGATAGGAACTTTCTGTGTTGACACAATTATGATTACATCCATTAATTGCAAGAGTTCATTCATCTACATCTTATGAAATATCATATCATACTATATAGGAAATTATATTGTTAATAATCTTACCATCACAATGATGGTTATCAGAGTTAATGACATAGCCAGTATTACATGAGCAGTAATAACTACCAATTGTATTATGACAAGAATACTCACATCCTCCATTATTACTGAGACACTCATTATTATCTGTTACAAATGAATACATATTTCAATACAAAACATCTCAAAAAAGAAAACGTTAACAGATTAATAAACTGGCTTACCTTCACAATGAACACCAGCTATTTCACTGTTTCCACAGTTTAGCAAGTCTCTGTAAGATCTCAAACATGATAATAATGACTGTTCTAAACCAGAACAATAAAATATTCCATACAAATATGGAGGACTGTTTGAAACTCCAAAGTAATTATTATAGTAATACTGAGATCCTTCATTTAATAAAGAAGTACAAGAGTATAAACATTTCAAAATACACATATATACCAAATGATTTGAATTCAAGCTGTCGACAACATTAGAATCAGAACGTCCCCAGGAATCATCACATACTGATCCCCAGGCATTGTTATAACATATTTGTACATTGCCTTCGTATTCTGTACTGCCTCCAACAAGTCTGATATCACCAGTAGAACAATTACTATACACAGTTGTGTTAGCTAATAAAACGATAATAAATTTATTTTATGTAAGTTCATAGAATAACATCGCCAGACTCACGCATGCAAAACACAGAAGCATCATCATATAGGCCACAGCTCTGTTCTTCATAAGATGTGTTATATGAATAGTCCCAAATGTTAGTCTCATTACCAGAACATCTCAGCTCAAACAGAATAATATGTCTCTCATAGTTGAGAAATAAATTTGTAGTTGCCATTGAACCATATGGTGAGTATCCCAGATGAAAACAGACTACACTAGCTTCCTGTTGTGTCCAGTGGTGATCACAGATTGTACCCCATGTACTATTAGTGCAAACTTCTACTCTTCGCCTTAACACTGCATCATCTCCTAGCCTAATATCACCATTACTACATGGTGCTATGTGTAAATATAATAACTGAAAATCTGAATAAGATTAAGATGTACATTCACAAATCACTCCAGCATCATCATTGTGTGTACAGCTGGTAACACCACATAAATACTGATTACATTCTAACAAAGATGACTCATTACCAGAACAATGAATATCAGTTAAGAGAACTGGATCAGTTCCAAAACCAAAGTAGGCATTACTTTTAGCATGACTTCCTACAAATGCATTGTATATTTAATTATGTTAACAAAAGAAAATATATTTAATTTTTATGTTAACATCAAACCTATTGGCATATATCCCAATTGCCTACAGACAACTATAGCATCATAAGTATCCCAACTGTTAGAACATGCAGACTGATCCCCAAGCCTCATTAACACAGATTTCAACTCTTCCCTCATGTGGACCACTACCATCCACTAGTCTGACTTCAACATTAGTACAATTAGCTTGTTTAACAGACACTATTATGTTATAAGTTCATCATTTTACATCTAACTAATATCTATCTTGACAAACAACTCCAGCATCATCATGAGAGTTACAATTATATAATACAGCATTGCTATGTGAACAGTTGACAAGATGTTCTTCAGAACAAGTACAATTGATATCAGTTATACCAAATGATAGTTGACATTCAGTATAGTAGTTATATGTTGGAACAGCACGTGAACAATAAAATAAATAATTACAAAACATGCTCTTTAATTTGCAATACCAAAAGGAGAAAATCTTAATTCTTTACAGACTACTTGAGCATCGTTAAAGTCCCAACTCTCATCACAAAGTGAAGTCCATATTTCCTCAACACAAATTTCAATTCAGCCTGCATTTTCCACAGAAGATCCACTCAATCTCACAGTATTATCAGTACAAGGTTCTGGCATGTGATTAATGAAAATATGAACACTTAAAATTAATAGTGTATTACCAACACAAACTACACTTGCTACTGAACCATCTCCACAATACATTTCTGCATCTAAAGTATTATAAGGACATTGTAAGAAAGAGCTATAACTTCAAAATGAGGAACATTGAACATGAGAAAGAACATGAGGTGAAAAACAGTGACCAAAATAACTATAACGCATTGCTGTAGCACCTTTAATACAAAAATTGTTAAGCACCGATCTTTATGCCAATATCTACCTGTATGTTGATATCCAAGTTGTTTACATACTACATTAGCATCAGATGTATCCCAGGAATCATGACATACAGATCCGCAAATCTTATTATAACATATCTCCATTCTACCTTCTAGTTCATTGATACCACCAACCAAACATACATCACCATTATTACAAGATATGTCCACAGTATAATTAGTCTCTAAAGATATGAGTTAAAGTTCGCTAGCATCAAAACCACTTACATTGACATATAACTGCTGCATCTTGATAGTGGCTGCCATAATGGTAGTTATCTTCATAAGGACAGTCCCATATGTTACTTTCAACACCAGCATAGTTCAAATCATATATATAGGTAGGACTATGATTATTATTGTAACAGTTATTAGGTAGTGGAACTGCACCTATGAATGTATTATCAAAATAGACAATTTTATCAACAAAATTCACCATAAGGAGAATATCCTAACTGCTTGCATACAACACTGGCATCTTTCTCATCAAAACTGTTACTGCCTATAGTACCATATGTTCTATTGTGACACAACTCAACTCTACCTACTGTACTATAATGTGTACCAGCAAGACGTATATCACCATGTCCACATTTAGCTATACAATATCATAATTAAAATAAGTGTAAGTTTTAAAAACCTAGACATGTCACTCCTCCATAGTAGTAAGAGTAATAAGAATTTAAACTATAGCATTTAATGGGATGTTTGTAACAATTTAATAGAGACTGTTTAGTACCAATACATGAGAACTCATAAGGTAACAAAGGTAGAGTAGGTAAGTCCAAAAATGAACTGGAATATCCAGTAGCATCTACAATAATTTATGGAGAAAAAATATATTTATATGTAAAATTATTACCTTTGTATGAGTATCCGAGGATTCCACAAATAGTACTTGGTATATTGTAGCTATTGAAATTATCGGGACATATTCCAAACCACACATTATTATAACATATCTCAGCTCGTCCATACATTGAAGATAATCCACCAGACAGTCTAATTTCACCACTACTGCAGTTAGCATATTCAACTTCATAGTCTGTAATACATCATATAATACTAACAGAGGGTGTGTTATGTTTACCATTAAAACAAGCTATTGCTGCATCATGCCATAAATTGCATGAGTAATGAGTCAAACCATTATGAGGACAATCAGATAGTCTTAATTCATTTCCAATACAATTAACATCAAAAACGTGATGTGGATTAACACCTTCAGAGTTGATGTTAACCATTGACACAGAACCTGTTATAGACAATATAATTTGCACAAGTTACATAATACTTATCTCTTATCAAAGGAAGAATACCCCAGCTCTCTCTACATACAACTTTAGCATTATTGTCATCAAATAAATCACTACAAACAGTACACAATGTTCCATTAACATGCACTTCAACACGCCCCATCTGTTTGTTGTAATAAGGAATGATTTGTATGTCTCCATCTGTACACTCTATGCAAAATATAGATAGATATAAATATAAATTTAAAAAGATGATGTTAAAAACACACTCACTATGACATTTGATAGGAGCAATATTTTAGTTAATTTGTAACTTAAATAGATGGATTACTATGGAATATAGAATTCTTGTGTATTGCTCACTACGTAACTTGTTGGCATGCTGTACTTTTACATACGAACAAAGTATACAATGAGTAATTCATGTAAATTCTACATTCCATAGTAATCCATCCATGTAAAGTACAAACTATTTGTTAAAATGACATATTATTTTTACAGTGTGGTCCCCTCCTTATTTATCTGTTTTATGCATGGCCTCAATCTCATATTAACAAATGGTACACTCAATAGAAATATTTTCTATACATAGGCTATTGAAAATTGTAGAAAACTGGTGTTAGTTTACTATTTCTACTCTCTATTGACAATGTTTGTTGTCCTCATTATACTCAGTCAATATTGTGTTAGACGTTCCAAAAGAATAACTCACTCATTGGTCTAAGTTTTTTTTTCAAAATTGTTACTATTAATGTCTTCACATCAGCTGACATTTGCACTGCAAACATGACTTACAATGTTTGGTATTGGGACAGGTCAGTATAGTATGATGTTGGTTCACATTATTAGTTGTTATCCCTCTCTTACTATGCTATGTTCTTCTGCTTATCTTTCCTAGACCAATACTGTGTACAAGAGTAAATGAATGTCTACTAGAAACTATTTATACTCCATAATAATGAAGGAGAGAAGTACTGGTTTGTAGCTCAATTGTTTTTGCTAGTGAGTACATGTATATTGTTTATACATACTGCTGAACAGTAAATTGTTTTATATTAATAATATTATTATGATAACAACAATGATTATGACATTATTCTTACTTATGACATTAAGCTTACTTTAAGCTGGATTACTCAATGTTGTTTAACTTAGTCATTATATGCATTGACAAGATGGTATTTTCTTATTAATGATCAAGATACAATAATTGAAATAATTATTTCAACATTATCTTTTTTTGTTGCTATTTTAACCATATTCTCTGGGTTAAAAGGAAAGTTGCTATTAATACAAACATTCTTCAATTCAGTTCACTGTAAAGTGAAAAGTTCAGTTGCTTGGGGGAAATGATGTTCTGAGAGTCATGCTTTGTTGTATGATGGCAGTGATTCTTTGTATTGTTCACGTCAAAACAGAGAGCAATTACATAATACTCTTTCTTAAAGAAATAAGAGGCGAAGCAATTATTTTCACAAACATTTGAATTGTTAGCTTTTATATTATTTACTTGTTTATTTCATTATGTATATTTGTAAATAGTTTTGTTGATGTCAAGGGAGTTATATTAAACTATATGTTTTGCTTGATAATTTTTTTTGTAGACAATACTGTTTTGAGTGTTACAGGTTTCATTTTTATAATGACAATAGTCATCATATTAATTTAATTTCAAGCAGAAAATCTTATGTGTCATAACATATCCCCTATAAGATATTATAATAGATCTTCGTACACTTGCTATCTGATACATATAGTGATGAAGTGCTAATGTGTGACCTCAATGGAATTATACGTAGTAGTTGGTTCTGTTCTATGTAGTATAAATAAATGAAAGAACTGTTGTTTTGACAACAAGACTTTGTGGATTTCCTATTTTTCTCAAAATAAGCATATGTAATGAATTAATCTCTAAACTGATCCATGCATGGCTAGCAATACAAATATTATTCATTGATGTTTTACAAGTACATGTTACCTAATACGGATCTAGAAAACCTGATATTGATGGACAGTATTTTGTGTTTATTTCTGGTAAATCTCTTTTTTTTGTTAAAGTAACTTTTACTTACAATATGCAGTAGTCCTGTAGAGTGTGTGTTGTTATATGTTGATACTGAAAGGGACAAATAAACGTACTTACTTGTTTTAATTTTTATTTATCTATATTAGAACTAATTTTCTCTATACTATGCCAATCAACTTTCTGAATTTATTTGGAGGACTCAGCAACAATGACTAAAAACCTCTGCAACATATTAATGAAATCGTTCAGTCTACAATGTTTTCCTATGATGATTTACCTAAAACGCGTTTTTTTCGTAAACATTCAATGACCTTTATTGACATATCTACCATTGTTGTTTTTCAGCTTTTCTTGGTTTGACATAACTTGCTTTATTGCTTATTCTCATAATCATTTATATAAAGCACTAACGAGTATATATAGAGTAGATAGTAAACAGACAAACTCTAGAAACGACCGAAGCTTAAAGCTACATTGTCATGTTACAGATATTCTTTTATATTTTGCCAATTCTCTTTGCTTTCTTAATGCCATGTAGCGGAAATAGTAATCGTATCTTTCCAGTTAATTCATCCTCTGATTTAGAGCAGTACCTGTGTAATACAACATGGTCCTCTCAACACATTGTGTTCTTGTTAAACAGTTCCGTCAACTTCACCATTTCATCTGGTAACTTCTGTCAAGTTTCTTACGAGCCTGATAGAATTAATATAAGCAGTGATTCTTACACAGAATCTGCTATTATAACATGTAATTATAATGATACACTGGATGCCATTCAACAACCTAGAAGAGGTCTAATTTTCTTCAACACTACAGTGATTCTACAACAATTGGTATTCAAGAATTGTGGTACATATCTTACTACAATTGAAGATATTGTAATTACTGACTACCTTAATAGTTCATCTCTGTATTACTCTTCATCTTTTGCTGCTGCCTTAGTCTTTGTTCATTGTCAGGTCAATATAACTCAAGTTAATATCTACTACTCATATGGGTTTGCTATGATTGGTATAAATTTATATAATAACTCTAGTATCAGTGAAGTTAATATGTCTAATTCAAGTCTTAGTACTAACCTATATCATCATATTGAACACAAAAGAAGGACAATTGGTTGTGGTGCTATTCTTCATTTTTTTGATCATCAACTAATGATGTATCCTACATATGTTACCATCACCTACGCACATTTTAAATATAACTATGATTTGCATAAAGCATATCCCTATACCACTGAGTTTTCTAATAATTACTTGAATATTGTTAATGGTGCTGGTCTGACTGTACTTTATACTCAAAAAACATATTTTGTCAATGTTACTATTAATAATACAGAATTTACATCTAATGTGGGAAGTTCTAGTTCACCAGGTGGTCTGCTTGTTCTTCATTACAACAGTTCTCTTAATACAAACACAATTGTTAATAACTCTCTGTTTTCTGATAATGCTAATGGTCCTAAGTCAGTTTTACATGGAGCAGGTCTTACTTTATATTGGATTAAAGTAACAGATTTATCAATGACTCAACCTCAAGTATTGTTAATTCAAAATACAAAGTTTTATAATCACACAGGACATGGTCATAATTGTTTACCTACTGGTGCAGTATATGTTGCTGTAGCTGAACTAGAAAAGACTGTTAAAATAAATATTCATTTAAAAAACTGCAGCTTTCAAAATAACTTAGTACAGCGGACAGGAGCCTGCATTTTGGGCTTTGTCCATTATAACAAGAAGAAGATTGCAAAGATCTCCATTATTCTTGAAGACATATATGCAAGGAATAACTCTCAAAAATTAAAATTTCAGCAGGATTCAACTGCAGGAATATTTTCTTTTAGTAATGTAGAAAATGTATCTATTACTGGAACGTCAACTTTCACTAACAACTATGGATCTGTGATTGTTGCTTTCAACTCCCATGTTTATTTATCTAAATATGCCAATGTGACTTTTAGCAACAATGTTGGATTAAGAGGTGCTGCTATTAGACTACTAGGTAATGGATATCTTTATTTTATTGGAGGAGCTGTAGTTAACTTTACTAATAATCGAGCACAGGAATTTGGTGGAGCAATATATGCAAGTTCTGGCATAGAAAATAGCTTATTTGTAAAAGAACAATGTATCATACAATTAATTAATATTACAAAACAAAATAGTATTTCGTTTACAGGTAACACAGCTGTCCGTGCTGGTAGTTCAATATACGCTTATCCACTCTTTTCATGTCAAAACAAGGAAAAAATTTCTAATAACACAGTGTTGCTAGAATTTTATAGGAACAACTTACATTTCATTGAAAACAAGGAAGTATTTAAACTGCACAGTATATCAACTTCAGCTTCAAAACTAACTTTGTGTTATCCTAATGGTACACGCAGAAATTCTATCAAATCAATTAATACCTATCCAGGTCAGAAGATCAAGATCTACATGGCATCTATTGATGCTGTAAACAGAAACGTTTACTCAACTGTAGCAGTGAATATTGCTACATATCATGAACTACATCAGTATCCAAAAGAACAAGTAATATATGAAGGTGAAAACTGCACTCTATTTGGACTTGCAATGTATACCAAAGACTCTAATACCACTGAAGGAATGTTAGTATTTTCTCTACCTACTTTTTCATCTGCTCTAGTAGTCAATGTTACATTACAACATTGTCCTTTAGGTTTTGTTTGGCACAACAAAACACAACAATGTGTGTGTTCACCAGCTTTTTACAACAAAGATTTTTATTTGATTTATGGCTATAAGGCTGATTGTGACATTGATTACCTGTCAATACTGAGACCAAATTTACATGTCAATACCTGGGCTGGTTATGTTAATATGTCTACAGATTTTGGTGTCTCAATGCAATGTCCACTTAGCTATTGTAATAGTAATGGAGCCTTTTTTTGCAGTAATCAAACTGGTATATATACTTCAAAGAATAAGACTTGTGAAACTCATGAATCACTGTGTTTACAATATCGTGTAGGTCCATTGTGTGGTAGCTGTAGTAGAGTTAAAGGTCAAAAACTAAGTGTGGTATTTGGTTCATCAGAATGTAGACAATGTAGTAATTGGTGGTTGTGGACACTAGTCCTCTATGCAGTAGCTGGACCCCTTCTTATTTACCTGTTATTTGCTCTCAGACTTACATTAACTACTGGAGCATTCAATGGAATTATATTCTATGCTCAGGCTGCTAATGTTGGGATACTAGATATGTTGAGTGTTTACAATGGGAAAAATGGAGTTGTAAAAAATATTTTAATAGTTTTACTTTCGTTTCTAAATCTTGGACTTGGATTTCCTCTATGTTTTTACAATGGAATGACTGAGTTATGGAAAGCTGGTCTCAATTTACTGTTCCCACTTTATTTGCTGACAATAGTTGTTCTCCTCATTATCTTCAGCCGTTTTTCTCTAAGGCTTTCCAATAGAATAGCTGACTCCGCAGTTCAAGTATTAGTTACTGTTGTACATCTCTCTTTTGGACGACTATTAGGTGCAATTATCAATACCTTTACACCAGCTAAAGTCTTTACTTCAGAGCATACATATGGTGTATGGTATTGGGATGGGTCTGTTGAATATGGTAATAAAGGACATATTACTCTCATGATAATCACATCATTGATTGTCTGCTCCCTCCTCTTACCCTATGTTCTCCTTCTCCTCTTTGCTAAACCTTTTAGACGTTGGACATGTGTCAACGAATACACAAGACCAATACTTGAAGCTATCCATGCTCCATATAAGAATAATAAACAGTACTGGTTTGTAGCTCGCCTCTTACTTCTTATTATGATGTACCTACTGTACAGTATTGAGCCTTATCAACATACGATTTACATTGGCATTGCCACAATATTGATCTTCTTCATATTTGCTCAAGCTATATTCAGACCTTATAAAAGTAAATTTATTAACTTGTTAGACTGTTGGCTCCTCTTCAATCTTGTCTACATATACTTTACAATGCAGTATTTAGAAATAACAAATTATAGTATAATAGCTATCTTTTTGTTCTTCATGACCTTATTTTTTGTACTGGTCTATCATTTGCTGTTAATTACAGGACAACTAAAAAGAATAGAAAGAAAAGTCAATGACATTTGTACAAAAATCCATCAATATTTGTCGCATTACAATCATAACTACTGCTACCATGGTAACCAAATATCTCATCGTTTACCATTACAAGATTCTAATGATTCCTTTTATAACTCATGTAATAACTTCAGAGAACCAATGGTAGGCTCAAACTAAAGCACACAAAATGTTTTTTTAATATTCCATTCATCAATGCCTTGCACTCTTGTTACTTATATTGTATTTTTGTTATTGTAAATATTAATATTGTTGTATGTTAATTATATAATAAAAACCAATTTGATTTTTTTATATATGTTTATTGTTGTTGACCTTCATTTTAATAAGTTGTTTAGTAATAACATACTTACTTATATTGGTGTCATCAAGGAATGCTGATAACTAGATCGAATTGCTAATATAATATTGTTGAGTAGGTCACTATATATTATCCAATTGTTATTTATCAACATTTATTTTTAATTGAGAGTCAGTAAGGAAGCATTCTATTGAGATATAATTTCTGCTTATGCTTGAAACTTACTAACTTATTTAAATTAAGTTTCAATTTCAATTATTTAAGTAATTAATAGTATTAATTTTTATATTCTATAAGTTAAATAGAAATTCTAATTTGTGAAAGCAAGAGTAATTATTTTTATAGTCCTAGCAATAAAATAATGTTAATAGATAGTAATGACATTAAGAATTGTTCAGATATTAGTAGTCCTATATGTTTATATCAATGTAGAGAAATGCTATGTAGTAGTTGTGCACTTAATGGAACTACACAGGCTATCGGAAATTGTGGAGAGTTAGATTTGTTGCAGTTATTTACAGGAAATAATTTAGCAAATATCTCCAAATTAATATTATCAATGAATGTAGGACTTGGCTTTCCTCTGTGCTTTTACAATGTGATGACAGAGTTATGGAAAAGTGGTCTCACAGTTTACTATTTATATTCTATCTGTTGACAATAGTTGTTTGTCCTCATAATACTCAGTCATTATTGTGTCAGATGTTCCAATAGAATAGCTCACTCATTAGTCCAAGTACTTGTTGCTGTTATATATCTCTCCTTTTCAAAATTGGTATTAGTTGTTATTAATGTCTTCACATCAGCTGACACTTACAGTTCAAACACGACCTACAATGTTTGGTATTGTGATGGGTCAGTAATATATGGTGTTGGTTCACATCAATAATCATTACATTACTATAATGTTTATCCCTCTCTTACTAACTTATGTTCTTTAGTCATCTTTCATGGACCAATACAGTGTACATGAATAAATGAATATGTCTGGCATCCACAAGAAGGAAAGGAGTACTGATTTGTTGCTCGATTTTTTTTGTTAGTGAGTACACATTTAGTTTATACATACTACAAAGCAGTAAATTATTTAAAATATATGTTATAGCAACACCAATAATGACATTATACTTTCTCCCATCATAATTATATTAATGATAGTGACTGTGATAGTTGTCCTTGTTTTACAGTTAGTGTATTTACTTCTGTTTCTCTCCATTAAAATGCTTAGATTACTGGTATATATCAACATGCAAATCCAATATACCCTAATTTCCCCAAGTCACCATATTTAAGAAAGAAATCATTAAACTGATCCATGTCCAGCTGACATTTTTATGGTAAACACAACTTGCAATGTTTGGTGTTGGGACAGGTCGTAAAATATGGTGTTGGTTCATATCTCATTTAAATGATCATCACATTACTATAATTTTTACTACCCTTTGCTCTTTACTCATCTTTCCAGGACCAATACAGTGTACAATAGTAAATAAATATGTCTGACCTAAGAAAAGGAGTGATGGTTTGTAGGTCATTTTTTTTGTTAGTGAGTACATGTATTGTTTATACATACTACAAAGCAGTAAATTATTTAAAATATATGTTATAGCAACACCAATAATGACATTATACTTACTTTTACATGTTTATATTTTAAACTATTCAAGTTCGACTACTGGATTACTCAAGTACTCAAAGATTTTTAACTTGATCTTTATGTGTATGTCAAGATAGTTTTGTCTTATTACTTATTAACTTAAAGATGCAATAATTGAAATAATGATGTTCATATCAGTCAATATTACAATTTTGGCTTTTTGGTGTCTTTTTCAACCATGTTCTCTGGGATAAAAGAAAAGATAGCCTTAATACAAGCATTCTTTAATTCATTTAAAATAAAGTGAAAAGGCCATTTGTTGATAGACAACGATGTTCTCAAATGCAGTGATCCTTTGTATGGTTCAAGTCAAATTATAGAGTCATCTCTTTCTTAAGGCAACAAGAGGCATAGCAGTAATTTTTATATGTATTAGGATTATTAGCTCTTAGATTATTTACTTGTTTATTTCATTATGTATATTTGTAACCAGTTTTGTTGGTGTCAAGAGAGTTATATTGAATATATGTTTTGCTTGATAGTGTTTTGTAGACAATGCTGTTTTGAGTGTTACAGGTTTCATTTTTATAATGACAATAGTCATCATATTAATATATTTTCAAGCAGAAAATGTTATGAACCATAGTTATTTATAAAAACCTTAATAATGATTAAAATAGCTGTTGGCATGACAGGAAGATTTTGTGAATTTCTTAACTTGCTCAAGCCACCAATTTAAGACCTCAACAATAAGATATCCTTCTATAAGATATTAATAGATCTTTGTACACTTGCTACCTGGATAACATAATACACTATAATGATGAAATGCTAATGTGTGACCTCAATGGAATTATATGTAGAGGTTGGCTCTGTTCTATGTAGCATAAATAGATGAATGAACTGTTCTTTTGACAGCTAGATTTGTGAATATCCTAATTTCCCCAAGTCACCATATTTAATGAACAAATCACTAAACTGATTCATATCCAGCCATTGTGTTATTATTCATTGATGTTTTAGATGTACACATTTGTCTATTACATGTCCAGAATATCTGTTATTGATGGACAGTTTTTATTACTTTAATTTCTGTTTACTTTCAATTTACTTACTAATTTACTTACTATAAATTTTGATTTATTTATCTACATTACAGCCAACTTTCTCTATCAAAAGTACTATGCCAATTAGCTTTCTGAATATATAAGCTGCCATGTACTAATCTGAACTGTAGATATATATTGTTGTGGAGAGCTGTATCATAGGATATCTCGGCAACAATGGCTAAAAACATCCTGTAACACACCAATGAAATCATTCAGTCCAAAATGTTTTTTAATGTTAATTTACCTAAAATGTATAATTTTCACAAATATTTTATGAGCTGTTGTCTTTCAGCTTTACATTGCTTTGAAGTAACTTCCTTAATTGTTTATTCTCATAATCATTAAAAAGCACTAACGAGTATATGTATATATATATATATATATATATATATATATATATATATATATATATACAGACAAACTCTAGAAACGAACGAAGCTTACGTTGTCATGTTACAGATATTCTTTTATATTTTCTTGCTTAATGCCATGTAGTGGATTGAGTAATCATATCTTTGTAGTTAATTCATCCTCTGATTTAGAGCAGTATCTGTGCAACACAACATGGTCCTCTCAATACTTTGTGTTCTTGTTAAACTTCATCATTTCACCTGGTGAATTCTGTTAAGTGGAAACTCAGCAAGGATGCATAATTGAAATATCCAGTGATTCTTCCACAATGCCGGCAAATATAACATGTGTCCATAACGACACACTACAGACATTTCGACGCCCAAGACGAGGTCTATCAACTCTCAAGTGACTCTTAAACATTTGGTGATTAAGAATTGTGGTACATATCTCACTACCATTCAAAATGCTACAATCACTGATTACCTCAATAGTTCATCTCTGTATTACACTTCATCTCATGCTGCTGCTTTAGTCTTTGTTCATTGTCAGGTCAATATTAATCAAGTTAACATCTACTACTCATATGCGTTTGCTATGATTGGTGTGAACTTATGGTATAACTCTACTATTAATAGTGTTAATATGTCGTATTCATCATATAGTATTGAAGGTCACCAAAATAACAACCATAGTATTGGAAGTGGCTTTCTTCTTCATTACATGGATATTAACAATACTTTTCAACAAGAGTACAATGTTGAACAGGTTTCTGATGTACATATCAATAATACCTTCTTTCTCTTATAACTATGATTATAACACTCATTCTTGCATTACTGATACCTACTACAACAAACATCTATCATCTTCTGGTGGTTCCAATCCTATTGTCAATGCAGCTGGATTAACAATACTTTATACACAACAAAGTACTGGTCAGGTGTCAGTTCATATAACTGAGTCTTATTTTCTTGAAAGTACTGGTAGTTTTGCAGGTGGTATGTTTATTTTACAATATCACACTTTTGTTGACACTAACACAACAATTATCAATACAATATACCGTCATAACATTAACTTTGGGCATTGTCATGGAGCAGCTATTGTATTTTATTGGCTTTCATTATATGTATCTACAAATGAAATACGGCTAACACCACTTTATATTTATAAAACATCATTTTTAAAACTTGAAGGCATTGACAACTGGCCAATAAACAGTCCGGACTATGGAGCTGTCTACATTGGTATTGTTAATCCTGGACTTGTTCATCTAAATATTCGTTTTAGTAGATGTAAATTTTTGGAAAATCTTACAGCAAATACAGGAGCTTGTCTATATGCCACAGTCTATCAGTTCACTGACAATACAGGCAATGTCTCTATTACATTGGACAGTACCATTGCTAAAAAGAATTCTCAATATATTGGAATCCCATTTGTATCATCAGCAGGTATCAATATATCAACATCAATAAACAATCTTAGCGTAATTTTATAAGTAAATGATATATATATATTTTTAAAACTCCTTTAAACTTCTATAGTTTCCTTTTCAAAGTAATTGCTACTAAAAAAGTTCAAACTTTAGAGATTTATGCTAACTAGGATCATTATCTAGCTATTCCACAGAACTCAAAATCTAGGTACATCTATGATATCTTCAAAACAGATATAACACTATCTTTACTCTTAGATAAAGTTAATAACAGCACTTTCATAAACACAAGAGAAAACGTGGTGTGTTCACATGACACGCACATGAAAAAATAATAAAATTAAAATGTACTTCATTGCTAATTGCATATAATAGGTGAGGAAATACCTCACCTTACATTCCATGCATACAACACCTTTTTATAATAAATGGCTTTTTCAACTATAGTAATTAATATGGTAACCTTGACATACCAATGAGGCATCATGACTTGATGGACAGTTGTAATTCATCAATTTATTATATGAATAGTTCCATATACTATCTTCCTTTCCAGTACAATGTTAAATCAATAATATGGAAAGACCAGGTATGATCAATGTAGTAACCAGAGGCAGCAATAGCTCCTATATATTATATGTAATCAAAAACTAATGCTAATAAAGTAGATATAATTTGGGTTCATTTATAGAATGTACATCATTTACTACCTCTTACTAACGATATTTATAATAATAAATGTACATCTAATGGAAGCATTCAATAAAAAGTCTATTAATAAACACTATAATTTATTATCATCATTTTCATGGATATATTGCAAATACAATGTCATCTTGGTACAGCTAGTGCCTAGTATATGATTCTGTAGTGTATATAGCTAGCTATAGATTTAAAGTTACATGAATATTAAAATCTATTAGTTATATTAATCATTACAATTTTTATCATTATAATTACAAAAAAAATTCCTGACCTACTAAAAAGAGATATGAATTAGTGAATTGTTTTATTAGTACAAAATGTAAGGAAATATTATACCAAACATCCATATTTGGTGTGCAAATGTATTCATTATAATTATCAATATTTATAGTCACATACACAATCAATTTGCTAAAAAGCCAAAGTATAAACCACTATGTCATGTAATATCACTAAATGATAAATACAACAGAAGACCAGTATCATAGAGAACAGTATAACTCAATACTACATATAACATACCATATCTAGAGTATCCAAGCTGTATACAGACAACACTTGCATCAACATTGTCCCAAAAGTCACTACAAATAGTACCCTATCCACCATTAACAGATACTTCAAGACGACCATGACTTTGAGTACCACCTTGTAACTGTATAGCACTATCTTGACAAATGGTTAAATAAGAAGTAGCTAATAACACAATCAGAGTATGCAATAAGAAAATAATATTGTTAGTATTAAACTATTTGTATCTTAATTACACAAGTGAATTACTATGGATCTATATGTGAAATCACAAAAGTTAATCACCACATAATTAATTATGTATAAAAGTATAAGATATAACTGACTGTATTGATGTTTGAATTCCATCATAATACACACATATTATGTAAGTTATAAATTGGTTGGGTGATGTGGCTTATTAATGTTAACAAAAACATAAAATAGACTCACGTTCACATTTTATTATTAAATCATCATAATGACTAGAACAAGAGTAGTAAACAATACTAAACACATTCCTACTACAATCAAATAAAGAGTCTTTATTTCCATTACAATCCATGTCACCAAACAGTGTTGGGTCATATCCTTGTCCATAAGTACTACTGCTATATGTTGCTCCTCCTAATTAATAATAAATTATATCACTTCCAATGTATCACTAACAACAAACCTAGTTCTTGATGTCCAAGTTGTCTACAGGCTACTCTTGTGTCAGTAGTATCCCAGCTTTTACTGCACACTGTACCCCAGACTTGATTTATACACACTTCTAGTCTTCCTTCATACTTTTCTGTTCCATCAACCAAACAAACATCGCCTGTTTTACAACTAACAGGTTGAATATTACTAACTGAATCAGCAAATAAATGATATCTAAAAGATGAAATCAGAATTTACCTTGACAAATGACAGAGGCATCATGGTGTGAAGGACATGAATAGAAGTCTGATATTCCATTGTATGGACAGTTCCATATACTGCTCTCATTTCCAGTACAGTTAACATCAATAACCCCAGAAGGCCAGTGGTGGTCAGTGTAATAACCTGATGCTGCAATGGCTCCTATATATATAAGGTACATTAAAATACACAAGACAAAACACACCATATGAGGAGTATCCAAATTGACTACAAACAACACTGGCATCTTCATAATCCCAAAAGTCACTGCATATTGTTCCCCAAATATTATTTATACAGACTTCTACACGTCCATAATATGACCCACCTCCACTGAATCTAATAGTGCCATTCTCACAGTGAGCTACAAATAATAATGATAGCATAAATCAGAAGCTACAATGTTCATTACCTTCACATATAACAGCAGCATCATAGTAGTGACTCTGACATCCTGGGTTAACATGAGTATACTGAGTGTTCTGATTACATTCCACCAAATTTCTGTTTGTTTCACTGCAGTACAAATATCCAAGCAGAATGGGTCCATATCCTTGTGAGAAACCCAAATGTCCAACAAGGCCATATGAATAACCTTGATAAATGTAGTTGTATAATAATTATGTTTAATGCAAGTATAAAAGTGTACACCTATTGTCAATGCACCAATCTGATTACAAACAATTTTGGCTTCCTGACTATCCCAACTACTGTATGCACAGACTGTGCCCCATGCTCTATTGAGACACACCTCAACTCTTCCTTGATATTGTGACACACCTCCTACTAAATGAACATCTCCGTCAGTACAATTACTATAAGTGGCAACACTCAGAGCTATCAAATGATAGAATAGCTATTGATACTGACAATTTAGCACTCACATTCACAAAATATATTAGCATCTTTACTCAGAGAACAATAGTAGTTTAAGAAACTATTGTAAGGACAGTCCAGTATAGCATTTTCATTACCAGTACAGTTTAAATCAATGATGTTATGTTTAGAAGCTGATGAGAAGTAATAGACTATACGAGATCCTACTGCACCTAGAATGTATACATTATATAGAAGTGAAATGAAACAATCCTCTCAAAAGTTACCATAAGGTGAATATCCCAGTTGTTTACAGACGACACTGGCGTCATTGTTATCCCAGAAGTCAGAACAAATACTACCCCATTTATTATTCAAGCAGACCTCAACAGCTCCATAATACAAAGATCATGACTAGGAAGTGAACATTATACAAATGTGGTTTATGTCATTTTGATAACTCACCAGATGAATTGAACCATTGGTACATGTTTGAGCAACTACAGTATCCCACAAGTGCAAGGAAAAGAAGAACGAAAGCTCTGCAAAGAGCACAGAAAGCATCATTCAAATATGTCCAATGTAATTAATTATAGTATTCAAGCTATAAATATATTACATACTATGTAAACAATCTCAAGGCTGTCAATGACCTATGACAGTTATCTTTCTAAATTATACCATAAAAATTTAACTACTAGCAATTAGTGCAATTAGTGCCATTTTTTTGTTTATTTTCACACAATATTGTTAGTATAGTAGGCATCATATGCACAGTGCTCGTGATGTTTTCATTATATTCCTTGGTATGTTGTTGTGTTTTGTTCAAGGAAGAGCTAAAGAAAGAGTAGAATGAATGATGAATTTATGAAGGAATTGTTGAATGCCTTGAAAGGTCTTAGTAATATTTCTTCACCTGATTATGTACATGATATAGGACAGACAATGCGTACATGGTATTATGATTCACAATATACAATGTATGTTATTGGACTTAAGTGCAGACAATGACAAAGATAACAATTACAATGATGAGAACATAACCATAAGTTCTTTATTATCACTTTGTTCAATTTGGAAGAAATATATTAATAGTCCAGATATTAAAATATCTATAAACATAAGAAATGTTCCAAAGAAACAAGTGACTAATCAATATAATGATTAATATTTAACCCTTTAGTTTGTAACATACCATATCTACTGTAGCAAATATTGTTAAGTGATTGACCACTCCCACTATGGCTGTAGCTACATGACTAGAGACATTTATATTACAAAAAACTGATATTGAATAATACCTACAAAATAATAAGTACTCATTAGATTGATATATATATATTATATATACAGAGAGAGAGAGAGAGATACTAGTGACTCATATATAATACCTAATTTTAATTGAAAACGTTATATTTCAAGTACCAGTAAATCATTATTAAATAAATTTTTAAATTCAAACCTAAAGGTAAATGTCCTTGTTGCAGACAATATTAGCATTATCATTGTTCCAACTCCTAGAACAGACTGTTCCCCAAGCTCCATTGATGCAGACTTCAACTCTTCCCTCATAAGGACCACTACCATCCACTAGTCTGACTTCACCATTAGTACAATTAGCTTGTTTAGCAGATACTATTATTATAAGTTAATTATTTTACATCAATTGCTATTGTTCTTTTACAGTTTGTACGACTCATTTATTTATTAAGAGAACTCCAGTATCTCTGCTGTCAATACTATCAATATCTCTTTAATGTTAGTCCTGATAAGGATAGTGAATGGATGGATAGATAGCTGAGCATATAAAAAATAGATGATACTTTTATGTTCTATGCTTTTACAGGTATGTGTCAATCCATTCATTTAACTCTTTATCATGTCCATCCATCCATTTATCTTTTCAATTGATCCCTACATCAACATTACTATGCATACATATATCAGTCTCCATTATTTATTGTATGGAGGAAATCTTAATTAAAGAGACTTCATTTGCAATCAACAGCTAATTGTATGTCGTTCCTTGTTCTGTGACTTCTGGTTTGAGGTAATCATAATGTCAGCCGGTAACAATAAGTGTGTTAGTAGTGCAATACATGTAAGTCTGCATATTCAATATTAATCATTATACATTTACATCAACAATACATTATAATTGGTAGTCTAGTGCTTTCCCAATTAATTTATTAGTACTATATTAACAATACATTATAATTGGTAGTCTAGTGCTTTCCCAATTAATTTATTAGTACTATATTAACAATTTATTATAATTGGTAGTCTAGTGCTTTCCCAATTAATTTATTAGTACTACATCAACAATACATTATAATTGGTAGTCTAGTGCTTTCCCAATTAATTTATTAGTACTGTATTAACAATTTATTATAATTGGTAGTCTAGTGCTTTCCCAATTAATTTATTAGTACTACATTAACAATTTATTATAATTGGTAGTCTAGTGCTTTCCCAATTAATTTATTAGTACTACATTAACAATTCATTATAATTGGTAGTCTAGTGCTTTCCCAATTAATTTATTAGTACTACATCAACAATACATTATAATTGGTAGTCTAGTGCTTTCCCAATTAATTTATTAGTACTATATTAACAATTTATTATAATTGGTAGTCTAGTGCTTTCCCAATTAATTTATTAATACTACATTAACAATTTATTATAATTGGTAGTCTAGTGCTTTCCCAATTAATTTATTAGTACTATATTAACAATTCATTATAATTGGTAGTCTAGTGCTTTCCCAATTAATTTATTAGTACTACATCAACAATACATTATAATTGGTAGTCTACTGCTTTCTCATTTACTTTTGTTATTTTACAGTTTGTACGACTCATTTATTTATGAAGAGAACTCCAGTATCTCTGCTGTCAATACTATCAATATCTCTCTAATATTAGTCCTGGTAATGCAACAATACATTATAGTTGGTAGTCTAGTGCTTTCCCAATTACCATACCATCAATGTCTTTTTAATGTTTATCCTGGTAAGGATAGTGAATGGATGGATAGATAGATAGAAAACAAACTTGACCTTATCAAAAAAATACTTCATTAGTAATAATTTTGTTTAGTAACACATGGAGTGAACAAAATAAACTTTTAGACATGGAGACTTTGTGTATTATGAATGCTAACACTATAGACCTTCTTTGCTACTACGTCAGTCTGTCCTAAAGTATAGAAGACCTATCAAGACAACAGATTGATCTGAATGATGTTCCAGATTTGTTGTTTATACGTTCAACATTTGGAGGGTTTTCAGGGAGTTACCCTACACTACTTATGAGCTTTTCTCTGAACTTTAGTGTTTTAGGAGTTCAGGAAGAACTTGATAGTTGCTCCACTCATTGACCACACATTACTAAACTAAGTTTAGACTGTTGGAATATTTTATATACATTTTTGTTATTTACAGGTGTTTTTTCTTTAATTACAATATTACATTTTTCATAAAACTTTCGGAAAAATTAAATGACAAATTTACACAGTGTTAATGCAATTGAAAATTTACAACAATAATACAACAATTGTAATAAATCCATTATATATACATTATGTTATGGTACAAAATGAATGGAATATTTACTATTGGAATTGTAGTATAAACCATCTTATTTACATCAATAAAACAATGAATGTATTCAATACTTTTTTCCTGTGTTTACAGACAACATTAGCATTATGATTGTTCCAACTACTACAACAGACTGTTCCCCAAGCTTCATTGATGCAGACTTCAACTCTTCCCTCATAAGGACCACTACCATCCACTAGTCTGACTTCAACATTAGTACAATTGGCTTGTTTAGCAGATACTATTATATTATAAGTTAATTATTTTACATCTAATTAATATATACCTTAACAAACAACTCCAGCATCATCATGAGAGTACACAAATGTACAATACAGCATTGCTATATGAACAGTTAATTAGGTGCTCTTCTGTACCAGTACAGTTGATATCAGTAATTCCAAATGAAAGTGAGCTTCAGTATAACAGTTATAATGTTGGAACAGCACCATATTGAGAGTGTCCTAATTCTTTACATACTACTTGAGCATCTTTAAAGTCACAATTTTCATCACAAACTGATGTCCATATTGTTTTTACACAAATGTTGACACGACCAAAATATTCTGATAAAGAACCTCTCAACCTGACAATATTATTAGTACAAGCTTCTGTACATAAAACAATTAAATCTTAACATGTATATGTACTTATTGTATTACCAACACAAATTACACTTGCTACTGCACCATCTCCACAATCTTTTATACCATTTAAAGTATTATAAGAACATTGTAAGAGAGAGTTATAATTCCCATCTGAGGAACATTCAACATTAGTGAGAACATGAGATGCCTGCCTTTGACCAAAATAACTATTATTTAATGCAGTTGCACCTTTAATACAAAGAAAGTATGAAACAATTGCTTTATGACAATATTTCCCTGTAGGTTGATGGCTATGTTGTTTACATACAACATTAGCATCATAAGTACTCCAGGAATTATGACATACAGATTCCCAAATCTTATTATAACATATCTCCATTCTACCTTCTAGTTCATTGATACCACCAGCCAAACGTACATCACCATTATTACAAGATGTGTCTACAGTATAATTAGTATCTAAAGATATGAATTAAAGTTAGCTAGTATTATAATTGCACTTGCATTGACATATAACTGCTGAGTCTTGAGATTGGCTGCAATAATGGTAGCTATCTTAGTGTCATAAGGACAGTCCCATATGCTATTTTCCATACCAGCACAGTTCAAATTATATATATATAGGTAAGACTATAAAAATCATTGTAGCAGTTATTAGATAGTGAAATTGCACCTAAGATAATTGTAGTTGTAATAGTCATCATATATTCCAAACCACACATTATTATAACATAACTCAGTTCGTCGATTCCTTGAAGATGATCCACCAGACAGACTTGTTTCACCATTAGTACAGTTAGCATATTGAACTACACAGTCTGTAATACATCATATATTTTACGAAGACAGTACAGCTTACCATAAAAACAAGATATTGCTGCAACACATAATGATGAACATGTGTAATTAGTCAGTCCATTATGGGGACAGTCAATGACCCTTAATTCGTTTCCAGTACAATTAAAAAATCATTAAGTGATGTAGAAGAATAGAATAATGGTAGATTTTACCAATTGCCATAGAAACTATAATAGAGAATACATTTATCAGTCACATAATACTTATTGCTTACCTAAATAAGAATATCCCAGATGTCTACATGCAATTTTAGCATCATTATCATCAAAGGAGTCATTACAAACAGTACCCCATGATCCATTAACACACATTTTAACACAATCCGTTTGTTTGTTGTAACTGCCATAAGGAATGATTTGTATATCTCCATCTTTACAATCTATGTATATGTATATAGATAAAGAACAAAGATAGTATCAATAATGTACTAACTATAACAGTTGATAGCAGCAATGATGTTAACATCACAATATGATGTCTTAGTAAAGTGACTAAAGGTACACTCAGACAAAGTAGTAGCAGTCTCTGAGCATGTAATTCCACTAAGTAGCAGTACATCATTAGTGGTATTAGGAAACTGTCCAGTGTATATTGCTATACCTCCTAATTATGAGAAAACAATCATTATACCAAATCTCTTTGATATTCCAGTTAAAGACATATCACTCCAGTGTCATTATAGTCAATGCCATTGTTACAGAGAGTTCCCCGGACTCTATTGATACATATTAAAACTCTTCCTTCATTAAGACTAGGTCCATCTACCAATTGAACATCGTAGCCAGCACAGTTTGAGTAAGGAATATTTAAGTCTATAAGAAGTGAACAATGATTAATAATAATTGTAATATATCATATTAATAACCTTTACAAATAACACTGACATCTTTTCATTGCTATAACAACTCACTACTTCACTATATACACAATCAAACAATGTAGCTTCTTTTCCTGTACAATTCATATTGAACATAGTATGTGGAAGAATAGTCACTGTATAAAATGAGGTATTTGCAATAGCACCTAAAATACAGTTATGTTAAAGTCAATCAGCTAGAAGAAATATACCATAAGGTAAAAATCCCAGCTGTCTACAGACCACGCTGGCATCAGTATTATCTCAATAGTCATCACAAATAGTACCCAATGTACCTTTATTACAAACCTCAACTCAACCAAAATTACTGTACCTTCTGTCACCTTTCAAATGAACATCTCCATGTGTACGGGAGCTGAACTGCATAAAAATTCAATATAGTTCAAAATAGAGTGTTACTATTACCTTCACATCTAACACCAGCATGCCCATGATGTAAATAATAACATGATGAATGAGTGTAATGGAAACAACTTAGTAGATTGTGCTCAACACCAGAGCAATAGTTGTCTGATATATGTATTGGGCTAAATCCCTTTCTAAGTGTGTATAATGGAGTAGCTTCTACAAAAGACAGTTTATTTATAATTCTAGAAACATCTTTACATGTCTTATTAACCAATAATAATGCAAAAGACAATTATTAAAATTCTAGAAAAATCTCAAAATATTCTCTACTAACCAATAGTAATATATCATCCTAGTTGTCTAGATGCAACTTTAGCATCATTGCTATCCCACGAACGTATACAAACAGACTCCAGACACCATTATAACACATATCAACTCTGCCTTTATACTATGTGTCTCCACCCACTAATTTGATTTCTCTGTACAATTGTCAGTTGTGTTTAGAATTGTGTGTATAGAATATCTCCACAATATTAATAATATTCACTTAAATACCTGGACACTGAACAGAATCATCTTCATAATAATCACAGTTATGTTTTTGGATGGTGTTATAGGAACAATTAAATACATTATCTTCAGTTCCATTACAGTTGATATGAAATGATTTAGCACTCTCTGTGTAGGAACCAGCACCAGTACTAGCACCTGATAAATAAATTATCATAATTACATAATTCAGACAATATTAACCTTTTCCTGGAAATCCCAGTTGTCTACATACTATCATTGTTATCACAGTAATTATCATATATAGTAACCCCATATATTATTGACACATACTTCTATTCGTCCTATCAGTGAATTATTACTGCCTACTATAATCTGATATCACCATGTTGACAAAATGCTGAAAAAAATTACATAATTATATCTAGTTATAATTTGAAGTGTTTTAAACTCAAGTTGACATCTTTATTCAAAATCATAAGAGTCGTTAACATCATCATAATGATGAAAAGAATTGTGACTATTAATATTGCAGTTTAGTAGTGAAAATGTTGCAGCTGAAAACTACAAATAATAGACAAGAATTGGACTAGTTCCTTCACAAAAATAAGAATATAACCATTGAGCAACTGCAAATTAATAGTTATAAATATTATGCTTTCAATGCTTTCATACCTGGAGCAGTGTATCCCAAAGCATTGCAAACAGTTTGAGATTCTTCATATGTCCATCTATAATCCATAACTGATATAGTACCCCAAGCATTATTGATACAAATGTCTACATTGCCTTCGTAATCTGTGAAGCCTCCAAATAGTCTGACTTGTCCATCAGTACAGTTAGAATAGGAAGAACCATAAACCATAAATGCAAAAATATATAGATATAGTGATTAGCCAGGACATATTACAATAGCATCATTCTCAGTACAGAAGAACAAGCTGGAGCACATGTATTGATAGCACAGTTAAACAAGTGATCCTCAGATCCATTACAATTTAAACCAGTAAAGTATATTGGATTATAGCAACACTTATCATAGATTGGTTTAATGTGTATGTACATTGTATCTTGGTAATATTTGTGATTAAGATCAGTTCTATCATAATTGTAGATAATGACGTTGTATTCTATTTCCTTAATAATTAATCACACCTTTTTTGATAACTGAAGATTAATTACGGTTTCAACAACTGACAGAGGGTCGCCATTACTTTTAGTTACGCTACAAATCCAGTAAATCATCCACTCAAGTCGTCACAAGATCGGTGAGTTGTAGTACAATATTAGAAGTATAGTAGTATACTTATATATATATCTGCGCCTACAGACCTAGCTAATATTTCATTTTTTAAGTGAACACTGACAGGCAGGACAAATTGATTCTAATCAGGCCCGTGGGCTACTACTTTTGCGACAATACTTTTTCAATAACAGCAACGCTTTACTACAGCAACTGGATAACACTTATTGTTAAGTAATTGGTATTACAGGGTAGGTGGGTTGTTGCTGTTACCAAAACAACTAGAAAAGACATAAAATGTAAGCTTAACTCTGTAGTATACTACAACAAAAAGCACTTAAAGTTTGAATCAATTTCCAAAGCAGTAAAACTCAACTGATCATAGCTATGAAAATACAGTTGATCTCTATATTTTGTGGGAGTCGGTTGATACTTTGTTCTAAGCCAAACGATGTAAACTAAGTGCATGGAGATTTCCTTGGATATATCTCACTGTCACACCTAGTTAATTTATTTGGTTGAAGTTGCACTTTCAACTGGGTAATAAGTCATCGACCGTGGTAACCTTTGTTTTATACTGTTACTGGAGTAGCCAGTTAGGTGGATGCAGTAGAGACACACTGAATAAGTTAGCCTATGTTTTGCAAAAATACCTTGTTGTCAGGTATTCATAGTGCAAATTTGTATCTATGTCATATTTCGAATTGCCTATGTGGATGCAATTTTGCAAAGGGTTTAGTTGGAATGGAATGCACAAAATCTCGATTTCTCTTATTACTTTAAAAAGTAAGATTGCAGGCAAACTAGACTGTTGCCATAGAATTCAGTTAATAAAGTCCTGTTTGCCATAGATTCATCATTACAAAGTATGTTCCAACTTTGATTAAAAAAAATAAAATACATACTCAAGCATCAACCGGATCACTGGAATAGTATAACTAGAATGCTGTAAAAATTGTTATTTTAACAAAAAATTTGTAGCTTACAATGGTGGATTACTATTGATGTAAATTACTCACTATCTACTCTGTTACTTTGTAATAGTATGGCATTATGGATTCTAAAATAATATGATAACAATGCATGCCTCCTTTTCTAGTTATTTTAACATCACTTTAAGATATTAAAAACTTGAAATTAAAAAACTGGCTCATCACAATTTTGCTTAATTACTGATTAAATCTGTACATTTATCTCTACTCATTAAGCTGGGACTAATAAAGACTTTACCATATGATACATAATATGCTTTACATATTTAATAATCACCATCAAAAGCTATATCTACTGTAAGTCTTGTTTGTTAGGCTAACAGTTTAGAATTGAAGGTTGTAGGTTGGAGCTCGATACTACTTTCTGTGAATCATTACAATAAAGCATTTTAGGGATAGTAGATACTATGTATTAAATATCCTGGTGTGCCTAAATGGATTGGCTGATTTAACCAATCTATTTTGTTTGGGTACAAATAAATGAAACAGGATGAGATACTAAGTAGTAAACATTATCTGGTTTTAATTGCAATTATACAACATTGCCTTAATATTACTAATAATGATTTATACAGAAGTAAACTATAGCTTTCCTATTAAGACAAAACAGTAGATGCCCCGCCCTTCTTTTATCTACAGTGCAAACATAAGAAGAACATAGGCTACACTATGTATACAAATTAAGGTGACTATTCTATGATGACATTTTCAGAATGTCATTACTCTGACAACAAACTAAATGATATTTTATTAGTGTACTAGTAATAAGAACATAGTAGTATTAACTAAATTTCTCAGTATTTCATTATGTATTATAGTTATGTAATGAAAGTGACTATAGATTATTTAGATCAACAAATTTACTTTCACAGTGATATTGTATATATATATATATATATATATATATATATATATATATAGAACAGAATTAAAGGACAAAAGAACTGTTCTTTTGTCCTTTAATTCTGTTCTAACCCACTCTGTCTAACGACATCAAGCACTCTTCAACAGACTTAGATACTTCAGTATATATATATAAATATATATATATATATATATATATATTCATTGATAGTTAATGAGGCAGTGTAAAAGTTATGTTGTTAACAATTTTTTTATTTATAGGATTGTTATGGCAACTGGAGGATATAATCCTGATGAAGAACAACATGCCAACTATTATGACTTGTTAGGAGTTTCATTGACTTCAACAGGTGAAGAAATTCGCTCAGCGTTTTTACAAAAAGCTCGTCAATACCATCCTGACAAAAACTATGATAGGAATACTGAGGAATTAATGAAGTTGTTTAATAAAGCTTATCAAGTACTGCGTGATCCTGTTGAGCGAGAGCGATATGATGAGCATTTGGAATGTGATGAGGCCTCAGGAAGTCAAAAACCCTTAGCTGCTCTTGGTCATGGTCACATAGCATCACTGGAGATTCGCCAGCTATACGAGAGTAGCTTACGAACTAATCCTAAATATTTGAGTGTAGTAAAAAATTTCTCTACAACATTGAATGCTAGCATTACCAAGTTTAGTTGGCAAAAGTTTAAAGATTTTTTTCCTAATCATGACTTGGAAGCTCGCACTCAAAGTACATCTATTCATAAGCAATCCATTTTGACAGAGATTTTGAAGGAAATAGATGAGGTGCAGGACACAACAGTAAGTCAAAATGATGTGTCTGAAAGTGTTTTATTTGATATTGTTAAATTTGCACAAACTGTAAAGAATCCAAACATGGCAGATGTTATTTCAGTTGGAACAGAAGTTCCAATTATTGATTTTTCTCACATTGGCATTAAGCAGCTTTATTATCTACTTCACCTTTTTAGTGTTACTTTACTCTCAGAGAAATTGTTTGAAGCAGAGGCAATTGCAGCATTAGATGATTACATTCCTAAAGTTCATGTTTCTCCAATTGATGCAACTGTAAAGACAAAACTTAGCTTTAGAAAAGTTTGTTGTGTATGTAAAGTAAACAAATGTCACTGTCAATTACGCATGCCTCGTTTTGGTTTGATGACACCTCAAAGTGTATGTCAGCAGTGCAAAAGTCAAGCTTTAAACCAAGACATGAATGATTGGATTAGTTTAGGACATCAATTATTACAGCAAAGTGGCTCGATTCTTGTACCAAAAGTTGTAGGATGTTTTGCTATGGCTGTTTGCACTAATCCCGAGAGCTATGAACCATTTCTTAAATTAAAGGAATTTGTTGCCTGTGGAATGCCACATATTGCAATAGTTTTTGTTCCCACAATTATTGAGAGTATCCAACAGAAAGAAGTTTTTAAAGGCTACCTTTTAGCTGCATCAGCATTGAAATGTATATCTGATTTTGAAGTTATAGGTTGGTATGATAAATGGAATTTTTTAATAGCTGCCAAAGAAGCCTATTCATTAGCCTGTTATGTACAAGTAGAGTTGGATGAGAATATTGATATACCATCTCTTCCTCTGTTAAAGGCAGAACTAGAATCTAAAATTTTTGCTATTCTTGACGAAAAAGAAGTGGAGTACAATAACTTGATATCAAAAACATTAGCAGAGTTAGAGTTAGCTTGGGGTGAGAGGAAGATTAGCAAGATAATAAAATTGATTACTGCTGAGAGAGATAATGATCTCCTTTATGTCTTAAACAAAGAGGGGATTATGTAGAAAAAGCGCTTGAGCATTTTATCCTAACCAAAGAGATCTATGAAAAAGAGATGCTTACCCATGACCGAAGTGCTCTCTCCTTTTTTAAGGGTGTCCTCAAAATCTGGAAAGGTGCTGTAAGTGAAGGTTTGTCTTGTCTAGTGTCATCTGTTTGGGGAGACCCAAGTAATCGTATACTCACTGTAGCCTCATTAGATATTATTGTTGAGTTGTTGCCAGAAAACTATGGTTGTGCAAGTGATTTTGGAAATGTACAAAACCTGATTGATATTTTATCTACCAAAGATTTCTCAAAGTATAGTCAACAAAGCCATTTGCCGCTATTGCCCATACTTGAACAGTTGGAGCCACCGTATTCTACTTTGTGGCCTAATCTTACAGTTAGTGGGATGAAACTTAATGGGCTCAGAAAGTATGAAGATTCTATTAATAAAAAATAAAATCATGTCAGTGGACAGAGTTTGAAGCTGGACTAGCATGCATTGATTATGTGACAGTGAAGGTTGGTTAATACAACAGCGTAAGCTGGGAATGAATCTTGAATATGCTAAGGTAGTAGGCTTGTCCATTGACAAGACCACTTGGCATATTGAGCTTTTGGTTCAGAGTGCAGATCGTCACAATGTAGGTCTTCTTTCAATACATGATGTGGACATGTTCTTCTCACTTGATTCTGATCAGTGCCTTCCTCTGTTCTTTAGTCTTGATCAACCTGATTCAAACAAGCAATATCATCCTTTTCAAAATTGGCGTTTTCATCCAGAAACTATTGATAATACTGATCTGTTGTATACGTTATTTGAAACAGATTATTTGCTGAAGTCATTTAGTGTGGGTAGTGAAGTGTCAGCTAATCCTCCATTTACTCAACGACCTTGCTGCAAAGGTTTACTCCAGAATTTACCTCATGACCTTCAAAGAATTCTTAAACCTGTAGCTGCACGTGGTAATACTTTAAACAACATAAACCGCTTCTGGATACAGGCAGACAAACTTACATACTCAATCAGGGAGGATGGTTCTAAAATTGAGTTTAGAATCTCATCTCCAAAAATGTCTATTCGATGTCACCCATTAATACCAGGCAGTGATGGAGAATTACATGACACTGAAACCCCTCATCATCCTAACAGTCCTGAGGCTTGCTTTGCAAAGGATTTAACAGACCATTACAATTACATTGGCCAATACTTTCCTATGTTTCTTCGTTTGCAAGAGCTAGTTAAACTATCACTGATTCCTGGATTCATCAATTGTCTATTTCATTCTCTAGAAAAAGGTGCAAAAAAGGAGAACATCAAAGTTCCTTCTGAACTACTTGATCGTATGCAACAGCAAGTTCAAGATAATATCAGACAAACTACTGATCCATTATTGGATAATATTATCACACAACTTGGTAGCAATTTGTATCTACTTGATCAGAGAGAAATACGATCAGAGATTGCTTCCCAAATTACTGATGGCATAATTAATAGTAATCCTAATAGTAGTTATAATCGCTATACCCTTCAAAATCATGTTGACAATTGGCTCATAAATAGACATTATAAGACTTCTCTTCTAAATTATATTGTTGATATTTATCGAGGAAAGCCAACATTAACAGAAGTTCGGAATATTTTATATAAAAAAAATTGCCAGGAACTACGTTCATTCCAAGCTAAAATTCAAAATTTAAAGAGAAATGCATATTTTCCAAAAAAGAGAAACAGCTGTAAATGGGTTCCAGCAGCTCTTTTGCAAACTGAAGAAATTACTGGTTCTAAATTGTGCTATGGTAGAGTTCTAATTGCTCCCAAGATTGAACAAGGGTATGTTCCATTTGTTCAATCCAGAAAAATTAACTTAAACTCTGCTGAAAGATCAAGAGCAACAAGCAGCAATGCTAGTCGTGGTGGCTATGGTAGTGGTGGTGGTAAAGTGTGGCAGTGGTGGTGTCAATAGTGGCAGTAAAGGTGGCATTATTGGTGGCGGTAGTGGTGGTGGTAAAGGTGGCAGTGGTGGTGGCGGTAGTGGTGGTGGTGGTAGTGGTGGTGGTAAAGGTGGCAGTGGTAATGGTGAACCACAGCATCGATGGTCGCATGTCTTCACAAAAAAGAAAGGTCACATATATGTTCAAAAACAAAACCTTTACTGCCGGAAATTGTTTCAAAATGCTTATATACATGTTAAAAAAAATACAGGTGACACTGATAGAACATGGACACACAAAATACATAGTTTGTCACAAGACTGTTACTACACCCTAGAAGAACCTAATGGGTTATGGCAGATATGGGTTCAAGTAAATATGAACGATGAGATAATTACAAGTGCAGGCGTTAATTTTGATGAAAATCGCTCAAGGAAAAAGAGTCTGCATAAATTATTTAGGTTTCTAAATCAAATTCCAGATACTACATAAATAATTAACAGTGACTCGTATACTTTTGTAAATTTGAATTGAATTTGTAGTAGTCTCTATTTTAGCTTAAATTATTTATAAAGTATTTAACCATCTTATGCTACTATTTTATTTGAACATTTACATAGTTTTGTGTTAAAAGACACTTGTTTTTATTTCTCGAATTAAATGTTTTAAGGAACAATTTTGATTAATTCAGTCATCAGTTTCACTGCATTTAGGGCAGAATATTAATTAATATTGCAACTGTACAACAATAGGTAATATTAACCCATAGACAATTCAAAAGAATGCTGTCTTCAAGACCTTCAAAATGCATTGGTTTTTGCAAGGAAATAAAATGGGAAATTGCCAAATTAATTGCGTGGGCGTATACGGTACTAGTCATGAGGCAATCAGAAAGCTGCTTTACTAAATGCCTACGTTTTGAACATAGGCGACTAGTGGAATAGTAGGGTTATTGGAATAGTAGGTCATTAATATTCATACTTAATAACTACTGATTAATTACTATTACTACTAGTTATAACAAAGGTATTGTAATGTTCTTGTGTACTTGTGCAAATTTAATAACCAAGATTATCCCACAACTTAGAGGAAAGGTTTCTTTCTATATTCAGAATCGTCTAGCCAATTTTGTGACATAGTAGAACGTAGGTAAGTCTTTATTCTTCTGAGGGAAGAGAAGGTATGCTCTACTGTCGCTGTACTAGTTCCAAATGTCATTGCTATTATGACAGCTTTCTTTAAAGTAGGGAAAGCGTCCTGAACAGACTGTGCTAGCTTCATACCTAACTACAAGCAATAGTTTATCTAGTGACTCATACATGGTGACCGTCATTATTGACAATGACTTACCATCATTAATATCACTCTCAGTAACCTCACTGTCGCTAACTTCAAGTTCAACATCAACTGAATGAACTGAATCTACTGATTCAACTCTAGAACACTTACTGTTTCCAGTCCAAAAATCCATAATTGTAGCTCTACGTTTCATTGTTACACTTTAATTACCAATAAAAGTCAGCTGGTTATTTTAACACACCATGTGGTTTTTAATTACTGAAAGTAGATATGTAAAGTATTATGTAAACTATTTAACTAAACAGTGGGTATATAGAGCTATGAAGTATTCATTAACAAGTAGGAGTGTCTTTAAATAAATTGTAATAGCTATTTAAAAGTTCATAGTGGAAATTTTTAGTAGGACAATGCCCTGTCTGCCCTTATGTAAATACACCTATGGTTTTGAAGGCAAAAGTTAATTTCTAGTACTTTTTTTACAATGTTTGGTGGCTTAAAAGGATATTTTAAGAGTGAATCTATATACTTAGGTGAGTTATTGATATCTGTTGAGTGTTTAGATACTCTGAATTTTGAAATAACTTGTGATTAGAATATAACTTTTCATGTGACTAATTATATTATAACTGATTATAATTATATTATATAGACTATAATGATTTGTTGAAGTTCATGTGTACTTAACTTTCTCTTTCCATTGCAGTGTCAGTGTTTTGTCACATGATGCTAGTGAAGTAACATGTAGCAGTCTTCATTTCCTTTGGGACAAAGGAATTTGTCACAGTCTTTACAATACCACTTTGTCTTCTGTTGTCTTGACATATACTTCTTGCTACCTCTAACAGGGAAATGGTGCTGGGAAAATGTACACTTGGTGTTCTTGAGCAAATACAAACATGTTTGTATGAGCAACATCAAAAACAAACCAGAAAAGGTATTTGTAAAATTTATGAGATTTTAACCTTACATTATAGTATCCTCTCAAATGGTCATTTCTATCTACTCCTCCCATGAATTTATTGTATAGAAAAATGGCATGAGGGCAAGGTATTCTTATTCTTGACCCATTTTTTAACTTCCTTGTTGCGGAAACTTTGTCATTTGGATTAGCATTTGTTGATGCAAAACAGAAGGGCTTTGTGTCCTGTAAATCTACAATATATTTCTATTCCACTGTGTGTAATTAGAGTTTGGTTGTTAATTGTTACAGAGCCTCCCATGTAGTCCTAAGAGTGTTTTGGATCTTGTGCTCTTAATATTTCTTTGCTATTGTTGTACTGGAGAATGAAAGCAAACCAAATAATTCATCTACAAACATTTTACCACTCACAAATTGTATTACAATCTTATATCATGACTTTTCTGAGACAATGCAAGAACAGGGGAATGGTCTAACCCTTAATATTATTTTTTCAGGTTTAACTTAATGACATGAGTTGTCTGCTTCGTGACTAGACCATTCAGATCAGCGACAATATCACCACCACATCACCTCAATTGACCACAATTCCTTCGAGACCTCCTGTTTATAAGGAATATTGTGAAGAACAAATATGCAGAGCATATGAGGCTGTTCAAGAAGAAGCATCAGTGAGACATGCAGCAGAACAGTATGGCATTCCAAGATCAACATTAAGTGATCGCATCACTGGTAAAGTTAAATTTGGAGCTCATAGTGGACCTGAACAGTATTTGTCAAGAGAGGAGGAGAAAGAACTTGTCAGCTTTATTTGTCCATCAGCGAGAATGGGATATGCTAAAACTCAGACAGAAGTTTTGGCAATAGTAGAAAATTTTCTATCTTCTAAAGGCAAGAAAGTTACTCTCTCTAATAGGTGGTGGTTGTCATTCAAGAAAAGACATCCTACTTTAACTCTCAGAACTGTTGAAAAACTATCATATGCACGTCTTGTAACGAGTGTTTCAGGTATTATAAACAGATCTTTTGGAGCAAACCCTATTAGAAAATGATTTAATAGATAAACTATCACAGATTTTTAATTGTGATGAATCTGGTTTTTCACTTGATCATACTCCTTCGTCTGTAATTATCGTTAGAGGGAAGAAAACATCCTCAAGCAGTAACTTCGGGAAAGAAAAAACAGAGAACTGTACTAGCCTGTTTTAATTAAGCTGGTCAAGTCCTGCTACCACTAGTTATTCTAAGAAAGAAATCTCTAAATCCAGATCTTACAAAAAATGAAGTACCAGGAACTATGTAAGGTTTAAGTTCTAAAGGATGGATGGATTCTGAAATCTTCCTGAACTGGTTCACACACCATTTTCTTGTCCATTCCCCATTGTCAAAACCAATTTTGCTTCTTCTTGATGGCCATTCTATCCTAGCTTTGTAAGAAGAGCAGCTGAGAAGAAGGTGATAGTATTCTGCTTACGCCCCAACATGACCACTCACTTGACTTAACCCCTTGACAAAGGCATATTTGGTCTTTTGAAGACATACTGGAACCAGGAATGTCAGAGTTTCATGTCCAAGAATCCTAGTAGATACATGACAGAGTACGGCTTTATGTCATTATTTAGTAAGGCATGGTACTATGACTACACCAAACATTATATCTGCTTTCCATATAACAGGTGTTTATCCATTTGACTGTAATGCCATTGAGGTGATTGACAGCACACCTCATATTAATAATCCTATCTTCTTGACTGAAAGAACAGGACTAGTGTTTATCCCTCTATAAAGCCCTGCTTATAAATCTTCCACTCCCAGGTGTAATACTATGTCACCTGTCACATTCACAAGTGAAGAAACTACCCATTTTATTAGAGGTATGAGGAAGGATATGACATCACTACTAATGAGCATTAGATGTATGAGGAAGGATACGACATCACTACTAATGAGCATTACAATCTCTGGCTCAAGAAATATGAATGGTCTGATAGTTCTAGTTTATCTTGTGAGACGTCTCTTGAATCTTTACCTTACACTAGGACATCACCCCCATCTAATCTTCAGCTTGGGGAAGCATCAAGTCAATCCAGATCTATTCTGAAGAAAATGTTTCATTTTCCAAAGTCTCATCCTCTTAGTACTGATTAGGAGAAGACATCTGCAAGAGTTCTTACCAGCTCAGAAAATCTGAAAGCTTTAGAAGAGAAAAAGAGAAGGAAGCATGAGAAAGAGAATGAAAAGGAGAAGAGAAAATTGGAAAGAGAAAGAAAGTGAGAAGAGAAGCTAGAAATGAGAAGAAAGTGAAATATACATGAATTATTCTTTACTAGCATTAATCTTACTAATGGCATCAATTATAACAGGTATTGTTGATAATAATACCATTTATTCTACCTTGATTTGTATTTTTGGTTATGGTGTACTTATTGTCATCATAGCAATATTGTCTTTTTGCTGTTTCAAACATCACTTGGTTATTGAGCCAGCTCAACACAACAATCCTATCAAACTAATATGGAGAGTAATGAGGTATGCATTAACTCACAAACAACCAGAGAGACGTAGTGCCGTTACACATGGAGAGCTTCCACCATCCAGACTAGATCTTTGTAAAACTTTAAGTTTGCTTAAAGCCCCTGTGCATCACAATTGTGTACTTCTTCAGAAAAAGCTATAGTGACACACATTTTTGTGCTTGGCCATTCTTCCAAAAAATCAGTAGATGTAATTTGTTCTGTCATATACCTTTATAATTAAAGTATTAAAATTAATGGCAATAAATGTAGATGTTGTTTTATTCTTCTAGTTACTTTGTTGCATCTATTGTTTGGTAATAGAACTAATAAATTGAACATGGATGAATCTCCTTGACATCATACCCTCTCTTTTTCAGATAACATCACTTTTAGGAATGACTTTTTGATTGCATTTTCTGTGTTTTCTCCCTTTATGAGATGTGCAATGTATTATCAACACATAAATAGTACTGTTTATATCATACCTGGACAGCTACTTCTGGATTTGTTTGGTTACTTTTAGAAGATCTGAATAATCAATATTTTATGCATTCAACTGCATTATGTTAAATATATATTTAATGTATATACGTGTTCTTACTAGTAGTAATTATTGTAGTTTCAGTTAATTTGTGTGCACTGGTATCCTTTATAGTTAAATTGATATATCAAAAGTGCTAATATTGATCATAAATACATCTTTTCAATTTGAAGAATAACTGAACACATGGGCATCTTCCTGATCACCTGGAGACCAGTGTGAAATGAATTATATAGAATATTCAATTTGGTTCATATTAGTTTTGTCAATTACTGTTCAATTGATTGGCTCTATTGGCTTATCCTCTTAGCCCTCTCATCCAGAGATTCGTCAATCCTTTTATCAAACACATGCAGCATAAAGTAGCTAAGTATACACTTATATTATTATGATATTGACAATAAAAGTTCATACTGCATTCTCATGCTTATTTATATATTCTTGTTGGAGAGGAATATGAAGGTTTGCCTAAAGAGTTGCATTTGTAAAAGAAATGTTTCCCGGATTTGTTAATCCTGAGGGAAGACTTGAGTCCATCACAGTTCTTATTAATCCAAACTAAACACAGTATCATGTGCAATATGTTTTATCTATTTATTATTCATCGAGATATCATTATAAATAATTGATAGTTACCACGCCCATTATGAATATTAAGCGGCTTTTTCGCAATTATTATCATGTAGATAAGTTGAAAAGAAGAAATGAATTATAATAAAAATTAACTTTGTTAGAAGACAAAGAACTGGAAACTAAAATATTTAACTAATTATTGACTTATTTGAATTTGAAATAATCTATTTTTAGTAATAAATATTAACAATAGTAACAATAACTAATAATGATAACGGAGCCAATTACCATTAATCCACAAATCATTCAAAGTATTATTTTTAACACAAACATTTTGTAATTGCTTTTCACCAAATTTAGTAATATTAGGACAGTTAGTGAGATATAGCTCTTCTAATGTTTTATTATTAGTGATAAGGTGACAAAAGTGAGGTATGTCCTTATCACTAATGTTGTTGTCATTTGTCAACCATAATTTCTTGATTATTTTATTATATGTTACAGATATAGTTAGTAACTGGTAAGTATCTGGTAAGAGAGGAGATGACCAAAGACGAAGTTCTTCCATTGTTTTGTTATAAGTTACTACTTGTGTTAGTTGACCGACACAGTTACTATCAAAATGAGTATTCTCTATAGAAAGACTTCTCACTTGACATTCGTTAATATCATTTAATAGTGTTAGTAAACTTTGAGAAGATAATGACTTGAGTTCAATTTCCCATGTTGTGTCCTGTCTTCGCTTTAATTGATGTATCACTTCTTTACATTCTGCCACAGTAGATGAAGTAAGTATAACACTATCACTCTCCCACTCAACACTTCCACTGTCTCCTATATATAACAAATCATACTTACTATATAATACACACAACAATAGCTATACACACATTCCATAACTACCAATGCCTAACAAAGAAGATTACTGATGTTAGATTAGTATAGCAAAGACGTATAGAGATGAATGGATTCTATACAAACAGGCTTAAATTTACTAAGTGCTATACTAATAATGTATTAGAAAATTTCAGACAGGATAAATACTTCAATATCTATCACTGAGATGGGCACATAGGCTACTAAACAATCAGATTTCTGTTAGTGGTGATGACTCAGTCGTATCACTAGTCCACATGTAAGCAGCAACACTCAAGCACGAGTCATCATGATGTCTCATAATGAGGTTTTTCATTGTTGTTTGTCTTTTATGTGTTTTCTCATTTCTTTTTAAATATCATGATGTAACAAAACATCAATATAGTGTTGTGATATAAAAATTAAATATCACTACAGACAAAGTGGGTGGAGCTACTTTCATAATCTGTGACTGGAATTGACATAATATTTTTCTTTAAGAAGTTTGGGTAATCCACGTTTGATATGTATAATTCAAAGGTAACGTGGTAAGTAAATGGTTCGACAGTTGTAGTGTTTAAGAATTAGGCTAAAGTACTATTAACAAATATCATTATGGTCTTAATAATTATTGTTAAAGTACTGACTAGCTAAATATATAGCCACTAATTTGACTATTTTTTCAGTAATACTAAACATGATTTTATTCATGGTTGATGTAATGCAGACACTGTAACATCAGTACATAATACAAATTTGGTTATTCATAGTCATTCCTACTATACATAATTATTTTATGATAAATAGCTGACGCAAACATCATGAATGTCTCATTTGATTAACGCTGACAGCAATCTGTTCCCTTAGTCACATACAAAGGAAGGACTTACTCATTAAGACATTAAGTAACTAAACACATGAAATAATTATCACAGCCCACAGCTAAGGTAGTCTGGTGTTTTGGCTTGATTTTTTGGGACAGTAAGTCTTAAAAGTTGCAATTATAATGTTTGTCAAACCAGATCATGTTCCTTACAAATGGTAACTCTAGCTTTAGATGTCATGTGATAATATAGCAATATTCATTTATCAAGATATGCATATGAGTACCAATTTTTCTGGACACAACCATACCAGTGCTCATATTATTTCCTGTTCCAAGAAAATCAAGCAAAGGTGCTATACTACTTTTCACGATTGGACATGGTAGACTGAGAATAAAGCAAAAGGCTGCAAGCATTTTTAAGCTAAATATTTTATAGTGGACAAAATAATGGAGTTCACTAAAATAATAAGATGTATACTACCTTTTGGATGTTGTAGAAGACTGGATGACTTCTCCTTATCCTCAAATTCTATTGGAATGTCATCACTCATTGACTGTGACTCTAACAAATAAAGATGATCTCCTAAGTATAGATATTACTACTACTCTATACTGGTAATATTACAAAGTATTCTTATATTTAGGTTTTATTTTAAAATTTTTTTCTATAAATTGATTGATGTGTTTTTTGCTTTGGGTCCTTTGATGCAGAATACTTTCAAAATAAATACATCTACTTACTTCGTCTTGTTAATAGAGATTGTAGAAAAGCTAATGGCTTCTCTTTAACCTCTGGTTCTGGTTCTATTGGTATGTCATCTTTTGTTGCTTTTAACATGCCTTTCATCTCTAACTCTACTAAAAAAATATTAAATGTTTCCATTATATCACTACTCTAGATATTTTAACAATATAATATGAAATGCAATGGATGGCAAATTTGCATTAAATAGTGTGAAAGGAAAGCTCTTTACATAAACATCATTGAAAGAGTGGATTATTAAAAATCATCATTTTAAAAGTAATTTTCCAACAAAATTATTAATAGGTTAAAAATGTAGTGAAGGTAAATTAAAGTTATTTTACTAGTAGAATGTACAGGCTATACATGATGTAGTGCATGCATAATCACACAAATTTATCAGGTACCTTTTGTGGTTTTCTCTGTAACAGTTATATCTTTTCCCCTCTCTTTTGATTTTGAGGTAAGAGATATAATCATTTCCTGTAAAGACTTTACTTCTTCTTCGTACTGTACCACTTTTGAACTTAATGCCTTCTCTGAAGCTAAGAGAGTTATATTCAATTCAAAATATTGCCATATAGTAATGATGAATGTACAATATATTATAATATGTTTATACATAGTGACAAGAGAGATAGCATGTGGTATAATTTAATCTTATATACCTTCCTTTTCTTGAAGAATGGTTCTTAATTTTTTTATTTCTACTTGCTGTTGTTCAGATGTCTTCTTCAATAAATGTAAACCAACTAAAAGAAATTGTAATTTATGATATGTTACTTAAAAAGTTATATATTCTTGAGCAGTTTCTATAATATATATTGTATCTCAATATTATTCAATACACTACACTAAATCTATAAAACATGTTTTAATAGACACTATTTCATATCAATGTTTAGCCTGGTTTGGCAATGTCCTGCTTGAAAATTAGTGCTTGAATTAATTAATAATGATTTATTAACTTCATATAGAGTAATAAATGTAACATAATATGTGGGTGCGTGATGGTAAAAACTTTGCAAAATGTTTTTGTAAAACCACTACTGTTTAACCCTGCATAGCCTAAATGACTCACTATATAATATTTTATATTAAGTTGTGACAATTCATGACTCTTTACTTTCTTTTCTTTAAAAGCTAATATTAATGTATCAATCTCCTCTTTTTCTTATTAAATTCTAACATTTGTGTCTCTTACTTAAACCCCACTTTATCTGCTAATATAACAAAACATAATAGTATAACAATTACAGTATCACATACAAAATACTGAACTATTAATACCTTTATTGCCTGCCATGCAAAGAATCCTATAGTTGTTTATAGCTATGCAGTAATATATGTATTTCTATCAGCTTGTATTTGTTACATCTAATTTATATCAAACAAACTAATAACATACTCAAATCACAGATATACATTCAGTGATAAAGCTTGTCTACAACGGAAGCATTATATTAATGGTCATGGGAATTGTCAGAATAGGAAGGGTCTAACTAGCTTGTGTCTTTGCTGCTATCCTTTGGATATTAATGCAAGCTTTTAAAAATTCAATGTATTACTATGCTATTTCTAAAGGGTGATTTTAATAACTATAGTATTGTAACCTTCCTGGTGTTTAAGTTTAGCTCTCAAATCTTCAATTTCTAGAGTCTTCCTCCTGCCAATTGCATATTGTGTCTCCAATTGCTTCTCAAATGTCTTGCTGTTCTCTTTTATCTCCATTGCCAAAGATTTTATCTCCTATATCATAAATACAGTGATACTGTTGTAGTATGAGTTATATATACCTGATCTCTACTGTTGATATCCCAAATAATACAAGGACCAATAATAAGTCGGATTAATCCTCTCTTTTTCACAAGCTCAATTGTCTCCTGAGCAATGGCAACAAGTCGTCCAAATAGATGACGAGGAAAGTTACAGGTTACAGTGATGGAGTTGTCTTTTTTGATGACATCTATTCTAACAGACTTTTCTAATTGTTGAAATGATACTGCCAAAATATTTCTAACATCATTCAAAGTGGTGTCATCTGGATTCCAGTCCAGAACAAACTTAGCTGTTTCACACTTAAGAGGAGAGACATTTTGTGTAATCTGGAACCGCTCGCCAAGACATAATTTAATAGCTACTTTCTGAGAGAATTTGTCAACAATATCCTGGTATGATTTAACATATGTCTTAGCATCTTCAATGTTAAACTGCTCCACAACAACTTCTAAATAACTGATATTAATTAATGTACATTTGTCACACACAATATCTAGTATATCATTAATTGTTTTGGCATTAGATATCTCTGGCTTCAGATTGGGAAAACCATAAAGCAACCTTTTAATTTCTTCTGCAGGAGCTTGGCTTTTAGTAATACAAGAACAGATATTGAAAACAGCTTTTGCAAACTCTCCTCTGATTGATGTAAATGTTGGTGCCATATCCAAAGGTATCAACACTTCTGTTTTAACTAAATTTGGTAAAAAATTTCAAATATTATGTATGTGAATTATAAATTTGTATTGAGTGGCTGGATGGACTATGAATATTGTTGACTATAGTAACATTCACATGCAACTACTATATACTATACTACTCACTTAATACAACACATGATAACATGATAACAGATCTATAGGATTGTTAGAAAAATGAGCTATCTTAGAAGTGAGTGTCAAATAATATAATACTCCTATATCTGTTATAACTATTATGTTACAATGACAGTACCATCATCTATTGAAGGGTCTTGATCTTTCTTCTTTCTTTCAAGCTCTTTATCTATGGACACCAATTTAAACATACATTAATACAATTTAATTACTCACTGTAATCATTTAAAATTGCTTTAGCTATTACCACATTTTCAGTGAACTTTAATAGCACACTAACAAATACTTCCAAGTTATTAGAGTTACTACGAACAGCACAACGTACAGCTCTCAACAAGACTATCCTTCTCTCTGACTCACATTTCTTTGTAGACTCAGTACTAGAAAGTGTTTCTTCTGATATTATCATTGGGTCTTGCTCACAAAGTAGCCATCCAACACTAATAGGATCATATAGAGACTTGGACAACGTAGCATAGTGACAACGAAGAATCTCACTAGCAGATTGTTGATAATTACATGTATTTTGAGGAATTGTTAGAATATCCTCATCCTTTGGAAACTTTTGAGCTACACAATTGAGGAGAGAAAATATCTTGATCAATATATAACAGAAACTTACTATATTCATTGAGTAGTTTATCTGCTATTTGTTTTGTCTCTTCAAATTCAGACAACACTTCAGCTAACACTTTGATATACTTGTGATCTGAAGACACTGCAGTATGTATAGCAGACATGAGAGTTATTCTTTTATTATCAACAAGGTCATCTAGAGTCTCCACGTCATCTAGGACCATTTCACTGATACATCTTTTACTATACAACAGCTGTGACATTTCGACAGGATAGATCAGAACTTGCTTCACTAATAAAAGAGATTGCAATGCTATATCACCAATCAGGCTACATGTCTTATATCATACCTGTCTGTGTAATATTTTCAGCAACAAAATTTTCTTCCATTTTCTTCAAAGTAGTAGCTAGTACATCCCATGATGGTCTTCCTATCTCACCCACCTTATCAACTCTTCTTAGCCAGCAAGTTAAACACTCTTGAAGACATCGAACAACATCATAGCGGTGATCCAGTTCGATTTTAGCTAGTGTAGGTTGTAATATACCCAATAGAAGACCTAACTCAAACCATCTTCGATATGGAAACATATACTTGTTCAGGACTTCTAATACATCACTCAAGTGAGTGATATCTAAGAAAAAAGTGAAAACTATTTAGTTATAACTTAGACACTCAATATTCATACTTAATACTAAAGAAAATAGTTATCTAGCTACTTACCTAGTTGAGATTGACTTAGAAAGGATATCAATAGTTTTGCATCAACTTGTTTCTTTGCCATAACTCTATTGCTGTGCTCGACTACCCTATTGAAGTTAGTAGCACATTCCTCAAGTACTAGATAACCACGCCTTATTAAATATTTGTGGTTTCAAGTATTTTCATTGGGTGGAGCTGCAGTTGCTATATACTGAAACTTCAACAACATTTTGTGTTAGACAGAATATTCCATTGGTTTAGTTAATATATTATAAATGGTAGCCAATTAATTCCTTTCAAAAATTTTTGTAATAAATTTTAATATATCTCTTTTCATATTTTCTTTAAAAAAATTAGTTAACATAAAATTGCTAGCATAAGTAATAATCAAGAGTCTAGCAATGCAGTCAATGGCCTCCAGGAAAGCTTGCCCTTAATTCCTTATACTAGATTGTTTTGCATACAAGTCTAAAAAACTTAGGTTATTACAACATTTACATAAATTCTATTACTGACTTGAAAATTATAATTATTACAATTTAACCTCACAATGACAAGCTTCACAATCATAAAATACAAACATAAAATCATAATGGCATGTCATATAACAAGGTAACAACATCACTTAATATATGTCATTACAACAAACCGACAATAATTATGTAGATGGTATATAGTTCACATATGTATATGTTATAGGAGTCTAACAATATGTACATGGTATAAGGATCCATTATAGATATGTAGTATATGCCATAGGACTGACAATATGTTCATGGTACTATAGTTCCCCAAGTAAGCACCTACCTCTATGTAAGTGCCCATCCCCATATTTTGTCTTTGAAGGAAAATATTAATTCCTCATGCAAGCGCCCACCATCCCACCTTCTAGATTTGTGGTTTTTATCACATGTTGACCAAAGAGAAATAAGTTAGGCTAGCAATTTTCTAAGTTTAGACATTATAGTTTGTTGTTTTCTGTTCTGTTTGGAATTGAAAAAGTCAGCACACAAGGTACTTCTAAACCACCTTGTTCTATGGATGATCTTTCCCTTTGTCATTTACTATACAGCGTATCGTTCCCCCTTTGTGAAGAAAGAACCAACATATCTTTGAGATTTTGAAGATGAAATTGTCAGAGAGGAAGAATACGAGGAGGATGACAATGAAGAGGAATTTCAACCATTTGATGATATTGACATTTGATTTTAAACTTAGAACACAACAATTAATAATTGATTATTAAAAATATTCATGATAATTAACAATACTTAATTATTCATAAGTGGGCGCATACTAGATGACGTTTTTGAAGAACTCGTATAAGCTCCCATCCATTTAAAGTTCTAAATGAACTTTAATCGCCCATGGGCGCTTAATCGGGGAACTACGATATATACAGGGTTCACAATATGTCATAGGACTATATATATATACACATATATATATATATATATATATATATATATATATATATATATATATATATAATTATTATATATGTATATATATATATATATATATATATATATATATATATGTATATATATATATATATATATTAAATACATGGTCCAAACAGTTTCGTAGAAAATCTACTGATATATCCTCTGGCAGTTAGATATCTTTTTCATTGTATTTGCAGTTCCTTTCTATCAATTTGTAATAGTTCCTTTCTTTTCTCACTGCATTCATAGTATGTTGAAAAGTATATATGGATTGGACTGTTAAAAGGTTTTGATCAGGTTTGAGTGAAAAGGGAAACAAGTTGGGGAAAAAAGTTAAAGGGAGATATAAATGGAGTATCATTTGGTAGTTTATCTAACTTGCAATTATCTAGTTATAAACACTTTCAATGTTATTGTTAGTCTTGACAATTGTAAAAACAGCAAGTGCATAGTTTTTTAAACGTTTAAGTCAGTTTATCAGTTATTTGAAAACAGTGCATGCGGTGTACTTCAGGGATTTTCAATTATTCTTTGTATAAATAATTTTTTAGTAGTACTATACATGTTGACTCAGCTTTTAAACTACAAGATAAAGATAAATGAAGTACAGAAACGTGTGCGTTCGTTCTAAAGGAGCTCTTGTGGTTGTGGCAACAAGCATGTTGCTAATATCTACTACAATAATAACAGGAGGTCTTTCCACAAATTTCATTGATAGCTATTCGTATGTCATTTTTGCTGCTATTGGATTTCACTATCTCTCTTATCCTCTACTTGGTCTGTTAGGTGAGAAATGGATGAGATATAAAGTCATACTGGTTGGAATAATATTGATGCTTGGTGGATTCTTTATTGTCGTGGTTACATTAGTGACTTTATACTTTGTTCATCTAAATGACATTGCTGTAGTTAGTATATGTTTATTTGCCACATTTCCATATTTTTTGGGATATGGTATATTTGAAGCTAATGTGATCCAATTTGGTACTGATCAACTTCAGTCTGCAACATCTCAAGAGTTAAGTAGTTTTGTTTATTGGTTTTTATACATGAATTATTCTCTACTAGCGTTTGTCTTATTATTGGCATCTAGTATAACATCTATTGTTTATAAAAATACCATTTATTCTACTTTCACTTGTGTTTTTGGTTATGGTGTACTTATTGTCATCATTGCAGTTTTGTCTTTTTGCTGTTTTAAACATCATTTGGTTATTGAGCCAGCTCAACATAACAATCCTATTAAACTAATATGGAGAGTAATGAGGTATGCTTTAACTCACAAACAACCAGTGAGACGTAGTGCCTTTACATATGGAGAGCTCCCACCTTCCAGACTTGATCTATGTAAAGAGAGATATGGAGGACCATTTACTACTGTACAAGTAGAGGATGTCAAAAGCTTTTTATACATACTTAGTATTGTTTTAGGGACACTTGGATATGGATTTCTTGACACTAAGGACAAAATTTCTGATCAATACTTAATTTTTATTCAAATGCAAGGTCCAAACAGTTTCATAGAAAATCTTCTACTGATATATCCTCTGGCAGTTGGATATCTTTTCATTGTATTTGCAGTTCCTTTCTATCAATTTATAATAGTTCCCTTCTTTTCTCACTACATTCCTAGTATGTTGAAACGTATATGGATTGGACTAGTGGCAATGCTAGTAGACTCAATCATGACAAGTGTCATTAGCTATTTCATGACTAAAGATATCAGAAATGCTTTAACTAATGATGATATATGTTTGACCTTCACTAACAACATAACATTTCAAAACGAACTACAATCAGATATACTCACATTACCTTTCTATATCATGGCTCTTCCTCAGTTTTTGTCTGGTATTAGTATTTTCTTTGTTCAGTTTACAAGTATTGAGTTTATTCTAGCTCAAGGTCCTCGTATTATGCAAGGATTGTTAATTGGAATATGGTTCACACACTTTAGCATTTACTTTTTTACATTAACCTTATCTAGTTCTTGGTTAGGTTGCCACTGGGAGTATTATACTGTCAAATCAAGTGTTGTTTTAATCTCAGTCATTGTTTATACTATTGCTGCATATAAATACAAGTATAGACAACGTAACGAACTATCTGATGTCAATGAAAGAGTTATCATTACAGAATATACTGAAAGACAAATATTGCAGAAATATGGTACATGTCATTCAATTCCATATAAGATGAATGATAAATAACATGTCCATAACTGATTTGCATAATTATAACAACTAAAATAATACAATATCTATTACAATGCTGTACACAATTGGTTTCAATTTTTCAATAACTTCATAGTGTTTAGATTTGTTAGTTTAGCTAATACAAATTAATATTTCTAATTTCATGAGTTACTTTTTAATGTTATCTTTTTATGTCATTTTAGTACTGAGACTAAAAAAATAGCAGAAGTTAAACAAGAGTGTACCTATTATTAAAAATAACCACTATTAAAAGCTATATATATAGCAAATGAAAATAAAATGCAATTTTAAATTAAAGCTTATTACTATGAAATTAAATATACAAGTTAATCATGAGTGCAATGTTCTGACACTTCAACACATAACAAATAGCAGATAATCATCTGTTCCTATCATCATATTTCTATCAAATCAGATTTAAATTTAGTTTGATATTACCATTCTATATCCAAGCTATTTTCAATGTTTTACTGATATTACCGTTTTTAGGTTTCAGTTCATAATTTTTGAGTTTATTCTATCTCTAAATTCTTGTTTTATACAATGATTGTTAAATGGAATGTGACATATGCACTTTAGATTGTAAAGTTATCCTATTTAAGTTTTTGTCTTGTTGTTACTGGAAGCATGATACCATGAAGACAGGAGTTGTAATCATCTCAATTGTTTACACTATTGTTGTGTATTGATACATACATGATGTCTACACAATATATCTGATGTCAAAGAGACAGTTATAACAATTACACAATATACTCAGAGACAAGAGTACAGAATGGAGGCTGCATGAACTTGGTTATGATTGTTACTCTTTTATTTTAACTTATTCTTTTAAAGCAATAACAACTTTATTTTTCATGTTTTTATTATAGGCTTTGTCTGCCTGTTGTTATACACAACTACCCATCAAATGATATATTGTTATCATAATGACTTTATTCAAAGATATTATTCAAGAAAAGCTTTCAGTTGTTTACACAAGTCTAGGTCTTAGTTGTCAACAAGAAGAGAGTATATATTGTAGGATTACTGACACAAGTGCATAATAATTATACCTTCATCAAATACATCTTTGACTGAACAAGTTTGTTATTATAGGTAACTGCTCTTTGAGTGAAATACTTTGTGTTCAAGAACTTTCACCTTATCCATCAGAACGTTTTGCTTCCAACATAATTCAACACACATATTACTATCTAGTATAGTACTCATGTTTTACCTTATCTCTGTTATTTTCATGCCAGAGTGTGGAAGAAATAGTCAACTTAGTTACTCTCATTTGTATTTGATGAATCACATGTGAATTTTATGAAGGCAATGCTATGACAAGAGATTAAATAAGAGGTGTTGCACTACCAATTATTTTAAAAAAATATATCTGTATATAACTGTTTTTATCACTGTGACACTGATAATGTTGACTGTGAACAAATCAGTAATAATACAGTACCAGTCTTCAATTGTCTTCCAAGCCAGGCTTCAGATTATTAGTTAATGATACTTATGTTTAGATAATATAGTACAAATGTACTTGATATCTATGTTAATGCCATCCATAAACATTGATGAGTGTAGTGAAGGCATTTCTGGCTGTTCTCTACAGTACAGTAATACCATCAGAATAGGTATCAATTTGGCATTGATAACTAAACTTGACTTGGTAACACCATCAATTCATTATAATGGTTGACAATGCTTGTCAAGAACAGATATCAATGAATGTGCAAGTCAAAATAGATGATGCGAACATAATTGTCAAAATGCTATTGGTTGCTATTTTAGTTCTATATACTTAATGAACATTAATGGTTGCAACAGTACAAGTTTATGAAACTATAGCTAGTGAATATTAATCTGAAAAAGATCATGCTCATTAAAGATATCAATGAATGTGCTTCATATAATGGAGATGTAGTCAGACTACATGTTTGAACATGACTGACAAATACTAAGCCACTGTTTTCATTTATGATATAGATATCAATGAATGTATTACATTTAGTTGAGGTTGTACTTAGACCTGTCAACTCCTGGCACTTACACATATTACAGATACAATATGGAGATAGATGGTCAAGTCTCAATTTAACACTTCATTCCTAACAGTGTGTAGTTGTTTTGTTTAGTAATCAGTTTCTTTGTACAAATTCTTTTATGATTTGTACACCTAAGATATTAATAAGTGTAATAGAAACTATGGTGGTTGTCCTCATCATTATATAAACAAGCTAGAAAACTAACATATCTTTGTGATAACGGGATCTAGTCAGAAAACAATAGAAGTAATTGCTTAAGTAATTAATTTTTACCAAGACACTAAATTATCAAACCTTTAAATATATCAGAGTGTACTCATAATAATGGAGGTTGTGAACATAATTGGTAACCTGATTCACAATCACAGACATAACTTCCTAATTGGTGTAATATCAGTTGTGTTCACAAATATAAGTACTATTTGCATGTTCATTGATATCTAAAGAAATGTATAGGCATATTATTTCCATTTCTTTGTTACTTTTCTATCACAACTTTGTCTATCAGTAATGTTCAATGAAAGAATCCAGTATTGCAGGAACATCCATAGATTCTCAGTGTGTTAGTACATACTTGGGTAAAACTTCATTAGTTATTAAATGCTCATTGGTTTCTATGGTTTGTGTACTGCCATTTATAAATATTATATATTATAACCAACACAAGTTTCTGATTACTCATAAGATGGTATCAAACAAAGCAGGAATAATATAGGTGCCTTCTGTATTGACACAATTCTGATTACATTCACAAATGCCAAGAGTACATTCATCCACATCTTACACAATATAAAATCATATTTTATAGGAAGTGATAGTATTAATAATCTTATCTTCAAGTGATGATTATCAGACTCAATGATATAGCCAGTATTACATGAGCAATAATAACAACCAATTGTATTATGGCAAAAATACTCACATTCTCCATTATCGTTGATACACATATTAATTTCTGTTACAAAATGCAATAATAATACTTCAATACAAAAATCCCAAGAAATACATGGTTAATATTTAGTTAAATCCAATTAATGGATTATTGATCTATTGATATGGCTTACCTACACAATGAACACAAGCTATTGTGTTATTTCCACAGTATAATAAGTCACCATAAGATCATGAGCATGACAATTATGACTGTTCACAACCAGAACAATAAAATATTTCTTACAAATATGGAGGACTGTTTAAAACTCCAAAGTAATTGTTATAACGTACTGAGATCCTTAACTTAATTGAGGGTACAAGATTATAAACATTTCAATAAATAAATTTACACTATATGATTGAACTCCAAGCTGTTGAGACAGACCACCAAAAGTTCCACAGAAGTAATGAAATACTGAACTCCAGGAATTATTGTAATATATGTGAACAGCTCCTTCATTGTCTGTACTGCCTCCAACAAGTCTAATAACATTATAAGAAAAATTACCATACATAGTTGTGTTAACTTATCAAATAAAAAACAAATTTTAGTCAAAATAGTGTTCATAAAATAACATGAGCAAAGTCATGCATGCAAAAGTAAAAGAATTATCATATAGGCCACAGCTTTGTCCTCCATATTATGTACTATATGAATAGTCGACGTCCCAAATGTTAGTCTCATTACCAGAACATCTCAACTCAAACACACCAAAAGACCCACTCATACTTGAGAAATAAATTAGTGTTGCCATTGAATCTAAAGAGAAATTAAAATTATAATGCATACACAATACTTCACTCTATATGGTGAGTGTCTTAGATGAGAACAGACTACAATACCTTTTTGTTGCTAAATGACATAATATATTCTTTTAAATGTACATGTAGGAAAAATAAATGTTCAAAAGAGATAATAAGTACTACCACTAAAGTTTATTACTAGTTGATTACAGTTTATATCAATACATGACACAAAAAGCATAAACAACAAACACCAGTTAATGTGACAAATGAGCTATTATACATTCACAATAATGATGATCTCATAACCATACGATTTGCCTTGTAATGTAATGATTTTGATTTATAAAAATATTGTGTCATAACATGCATGAAGTACATACTTATCAATTGAATGATTTAATAGTACATATAGATGATGTTCATCTTAGAGCTTACCATTTATGACTAAGTTCATTATGGTTGGAGAATTACACAAGCAATATTGCATTCAAATTTAACAATAAAATATCTGTACTGAATATTCCTGATTTTCAGCTTTTATAAATGCTGACAGGATGGGTCAAGTACAGTGGCAATTATATAATCAAAAAATAGAAGAATGCTTCTAGGGTTGTATTTCAACATCTCACAATTAGGCTATTCTAAAAGTAGCAACTACACTTCCTTGTCAGAAATGGAAAAAGGTAAGTAAGAGTAAAATTTACTACATAATATATAAATCAAAATGTTCTTATGTAAGTTAAACATCATGAAGAATTGGCAATGATGAGACAATTAACATAGGTATATGTGATAGCAACATTGCTGTGTTGATGAAAGATATAGCAATAATGAGACAAATACAGACAAATAATGATATCATACAATTAATTACCTTCTATGTCATATTATTTTGATTAGAAACCTAACCTTTCAATCAATTTGTTATCCAATTTATATTTTAGTATTACCTTAATGAATGAGGGATGTGGTGAACTTTAGACATTGCTAATAGGCATTTTGTGGTATGAACTCACGTAATCTAGTCTATTTAGAAATAGCTGTTTTCACTACTTTGCTCAGTTGTTAAGTAGCTCTGTTAGTTGATTCAATACATGATATACAATTTATAATTATAATTTTACATAAGAAGAATCACTTGTTTTCATCTACAACTAGAACACTTAAAATAAATCCATATTCACAGGATAGAATTTCTTATTTATTCAGTTTTTATGTTTATCTGTCTTAACAATACGGCATATACAAGAGTTGAGTAAGTCAATATTATTGGCTGTGGCTAGATTATTTGGAATACAATTTGAATACGTTTTGTGTCATCTTGTCTAATATGTAAAACATTGTGAATTATACAAATAATGTTTACATAATTATGTTTCCATTCATTTTACAACATCAAAATCAAATTGTTCACATTCATTATATAAGAAACAATATATAAAAAATTGCACTTCAGCAGATAGCATGATTTTAATACATACAACAAAAAATATTTGTTATTCACAAAATAAAAACTAACAAAGTCTTATTTATATAAAAGATCAAAGTTCATTTTCTTCACCAAGTAGTAATCTTATAAGTGTGTCATGAGAAGTATTATTTTTGATTTATTATTACCAATTATGTCTTAGTCTAGTGTTGGTAGTTGACAGAGAATTAATGGAGATATGATGAGTCATTTCCTGATAGTGTGTAGTAAGAGGCTCTATTTCTGCAAAAGGACACTCACATTGAACCATGTTCACATGATATTCATTATCTTTATCTAGATTCATGACACAATCAGCAAATGTGTCATTGTTATCAGTAATATCAGTCTGATTGTGTTTAATCAGTCTATAACACAAGCAGTATCTTGTAGTTTTTTAAATCATCCAGTAAATATAATATATGAAAACAACAAATGATAGCAAAGAGATAAGCGAGATAAATAACAAAAATAGAAAACTATAAACAGAAGACAAAATGATATCACTCATTAATGCTAAGATTGAAAATATCAAAAATTCTGAGTTGTGTATGTTCTTACGAATCGTAAGAACATACACAACTTCTCAGAATTTTTGATATTTTTAAGTTACGATAAGAGCAAAATATCATAATACTACCACCTGACATTCCATATACAGATGTTTGTATACCTAAAATAATAAGGTAATCTTCATAAGAAATGTAATACTGGCACATGATACTAACCCTTAGTAACAAATAGAGTCCAACAAAATAACGACAATCATTTGTATTATCACATCCATTCTTAAAGGCTACAATATAGTCATCAACAAGAGTAATAAGAAATTGTGAGCGTTTCAATCTATACCAATCTAGTATCTTATGAAACCAATCGAATGGATGAAGTAAAAAATAGACTGTTGGTATAAACACAACAATAATCAAGATGATTATGGCTAAGATACCTAGAAATCCATGAGGATAACAAAATAATTCAATGTAACATCATAATAAAATGCTATCCGTGTTTCATTTTTATTAGTAAGACTGTACCACTTTGTAAGTTTAAGAGAAGTAGCAGTAAACTGAGTGAAACATACCACATATATTGAGGATATAGAATGAGTGACGGAAGGTTGAATGTTAGTCATACGCCAGAAGCATGCCAGCAGAAGATGAAGAGTTCTTGCCATAGTGACACCACATCTAAAGCCTTTGTGTACATTGTAAATCCAGCCATACAGAAATAATAGAATAAAAAATGGATAGGCTGCTATGACATACCAGAAAGCAACAGCTCCTAGTAATCCCATAGTGGGTGCCATTACTGTCATACAAACTGGATAAAATAAAATGTCAAAAAGTCAAGATTCCAAATGCTACATGGTATTAACATATAGAAATATGAAACATAATAGTTTCCAGGAAATGAGATAGACACAATCTAACAGTAAAAGATATATCCATTTAATAAACCATTTGTGAAATTTATATTGAGTACAATTATCAAAATGACTAGTAGAGTAACTGAGAACATCTGTACAATGAAGAATATTAGTAAACCTATTATGTATTGAAAGTCATTTGAAGTACTACATTGAAGATATGGGGAGTTTATAGGAACACAAAGTTTTCATTCTTGCAAGCACCATTTAACCCTCTGGTATAATATTAGTATATGTTAAAGGACAATGCTTTGGCTATTAAGGTACTACATGTATAACCAAAGCAAGTTGAGTAAAACTTAACAATTAAGTCTTTCCGTACTGGAGATTTTCCAAATCACTGGCTGTGAGTTATAATTTGATAAACAATATCCATGTAATATACCATAGTAATATGAACCAACTGTGCATTTCTCTCTGTTTTCACAATATCTGTATATACAGCAAATGTCATTAATGCTCCAAATGTCTATATAACCTCCCAATTTACAACAAAAGCCATTAACACCTATAGCACAAGTAGTATTGAATAACACAAATGGCCACTGACAATTTTGAGAGTTACCTCCAACTACAACCACACCTAAATAGTGGACTCCAATGATGCTATATAACGAAACAAAAATAAGAATAATTATGCAATATAGGCTGACATTACATTATAAAATATTGACAGTATATCATTTGAGAGTAGTAAATTTGACAGTTGCACATCACAACATAAAATTGCTAAAGTAATCTTCTACAGACTTATACTTTATGAAGACTTTAACCTGTATATGTGTGTGTGTGTGATTTAAAAGATAAAAGAAATATAATGTTATGTTATACAATGTTGTTATGATTTTCTAACAGCATAAACTATGTGTACGTTTAGTAATCACTACATCATTATAACAAAATGTATAGATTGTTTCACTAGTACATAATATAGGCACAAAGCGAACTGCCTACAGAATATGAAATCATATCGTCACTAACTATAATTAATTGTGTCACTATATTATGTTACCATGTTATGCCTGCTAGCAATACCTATAGTACCAAAGACCTGGAAGTTATCTGGTCTCTATAATTATTGTATAAAACTGCTTGTAACTAGTCTGTTTTTAGTAACCTTCATTGTTTGTTATCCAAGAGATAGGACTAACATACAATCCAAAAGCAAAAGAGAACATGACAAAGGTAAAATCACAAGAGTGTTACTTGTAAATCCTTCTTGCATGTTTTTACCCAAGCCTCTTCTTACTCTCAGTAGCACATAAATACTTTTGGATTAATATATACAAATTAATACACAATTTATATTTGTACCTTATATTTTGGTAATAGAAGACATAGTTATATAGTAAAGTACTACTATAAACCACAAACCTATTCTGAATAACAAATAAAGAGTAAACATGATAATTGACTAACCTCTTATCTGTAGTCTTACTGTAGTTTGAGAATATATATTGACAAAAAATTGAACAACATTAAATAGAATGGATTTTTATAAATATATTTAGACATGACACTTTTCCTATTGACATAGATAATATTTTCTAACCAGGATTAGAAGCTTAGTAGAAACCTGTCATATACAGTGAGAGAACACAAGGTCAAATATACAGCAGTCTGACATTTTCCTCATTTATTCAGGAATTAGGACATAAACCTGATTATAACATTCTACTTCAATAACACTTGTAAAGTAATAACATATTAATCTTGTAAGGTAGAATGAGAGACCTTCAACCATTGTAGCAGCAATGTCAATACTTTCATATTATTGCGCCAAACTGTACATGATCACGTGATTTGTAGTATACTGACTCAGTATACTACAGGCCAGAGTTGTAGTATACTGAGTAAGTACAATATACTACAAGCCAGCATGGTCTAGAAGTCAGTGGATGGTTTGTGCTTAAAATAGTTTTGTAAGACTAGTGAGACATATAAAGTAAACTTCTTGAGGCACACAATTTGTCATAGCAACAACTGTCTATAATTGTCCTCAAGTTAATTAAATTTTGTGGTTTTTAAGGTCATTTCATGTTATTTTAGTATTGACCAATTCTATATTAGTTGTATACAAGGTCATTAAATTACGTTATATTATTTGTATTCCCTATTTTCATTAGATTGTTGTTATAAAAGTAATAATATATATAATATAATTATTATTGTATATGTATGTATTGTATGCAAAATGGACTATACTTCTAGTCAATAGTCAAGTTCACATTCAAATATCGTGTGAGCTACCTAGACACTTTGTAAATATTTATGACTCCTAAGCTTGCCAGCTCAAACAGTTTGTTAATTATTTCAAATAAGTTAGAGTTGTGTTCCCTATATGATCCTACTGGCTCTCCAGAAGGCTATTATTCTTAGAATATAGGATTCCTTGCTATTGCTAGCTGGAACTGCCATTAGGCTTTGTAACCCTCATCTGAAGGTAAGGTAATCCTTGCTCGAGCATTGGCCCTCATTTCAAACCAACCATTCAAGGTCTAAGTATGTCACTATCAGTAGAGCTAGACCTTCAAACATACCATGTCTCAATGCATTTAAAGGTAGCCATCTCCTAATCCACCTGAGAGAATAAATTTCCTAAGTCAAGCTGTTAGTGTCATAATCTAGACTACTGACTATTATAACATTTTAAAGTTTTTTTTGACTGGGTGTCATTTTAACTGAAGAGAGACTTCCAACTTCTCTTAAATGCAATGACCCATAATTAAATATGTGGGTGGATGCCATGGCCTGTTAAATGATTATGCGCATACGTTTAACGATTCAAAGAATGTGCTTGATCAGGTTATCATTGTTACTGACAGTGCTCCTTAAATTAAAGTTAACAAGTATCTTTGTATGAAAGTACGAGTTAATAAACTTAAGTAAATGTTGTTAATTTTTTTGGTTGGAACATTGTTGTCTCAATCTGTAGATTCAAACAATAGCCCATTTATCTCCTGAAGTCTTCTTCCTGGTCCATATATCTTTTGTAAAGCTCTTCAGCTATCAAATGTATATTAATTTTGTTTTTCATCACTCGTAACAATATAGTAGGAAAGCACTCAATATATAATTATTATTAAGACCTTTCTTTATTAAATTTTGTCATTAATGCTTCTAGTTCTAATAAAACGTTTTAGTTAGTTCACTGGTTTGATATAATTTTAGTTTAAATTTTAGTTATATAGAAATATTTGTAAGCCTCAAGTGCCTAAAAAGGAGTCATTTCAATAGTCTTGACATCAAGAGCATCTATTTCACCACTATTTAACATTTTATTGTAGTAAAAATATATTTACTGTATACTGGTAAATTAATGATATTATAATTTTAGTTCAAGAAAGCATAAAGGTATGCTTTGTACAGTGAGTGAATACTTGGTATTATGGTATACAGTCATTCGTATATTGTAGACAGTATCCAGGACAGGTGTATATTGATTAATTTAACTGTAATGGATTATACAGGTTTACAACATACAGAAAAATTAAATGTATATTTTGATGCAAAAAGTAAACATATACTGTTTATGTATCGTGAAATATACTGTTTATAATAACTAATTGCAATAAATATAATATATTTATTCTTAGAAATGTAAAAATGTTTGATCAGATCCTGTACTTTGGATTCATATATACATTTGAATCTGTCATCATATAAATCATCAACAATTTTTAAGAGGGCCCTTATGATCACTCATGTAATTACAGTAATAATCATTAATCTTATAGTAATAGCTTGCCTTTTGTCTGGATTTTGTCCTATTCAACAATCAGTCTCAGCATTAGCTAATAGATCTGGTGCATGCTATATAAAATAATATTTCCAATACATCTGTTTTAAAGCACACACTTTATGCTATGCAACACATTATTAATATTATTAAAATGATTAAATGATTCACTGATAATTACTATATATTGTCACATATTTCATTTACTTTGAAATTTTTGAGGATGGATATTTTGGTGAAAATTTGATTTTGGATATTTTCAAATATCAACTTTTGTCTATTTTATTGCTATATTATATATATATTAAACATACCACATGTAAGCCAATATATTGACCTCTAATTGGCAATTTTTTCATAGTAGAATTCATACATGTTAACACAATGAATTTTATAAATATTTCCATTAGGAATAAAGTATTTTTTCATGGGAAATTGTAGGACATCACTGATATAGATTTTCATAATATTATGCATTTCATACAAGTATACTTCTCATATAACAGCTGCATAGCACATGCAGTTAAAAGACTTTCCTGATCCTATCACTCTTGTTATTCACACCTTAAATGAACTCTTTAATTTCTACTCAAAGCTAGATACAATCAAAGATGTTGCATGGATCCTTCATTTTTGCTAGCAATTACAGAAATATAGGTGGTTGAGGAGAACCAACCAAATGGTATATATTTATTCATTTCTTTTAAGTTTTAATGGATAATCAATATAATTTATGTGTTTGCTAAATTGTGTAGGAACATGTCACTATTATTTGTACCACCTTCTATTATTATTACACTGTCATTCTAGAGTGGTATAATGTACCAATAGTACCTCTTATACAGATATGAGAACGATTATCATGTGAATATTTATTCTGATGGTACAGTTTCATTTTACTATAATAATTGAAGACAATCCTTCTTCTTAGAAAAGGAGCAGAGACAATATCTCATTGAATATTTACTTACATTACTTTAAATACAAAATATATAACTACTCAAATATGACATAAGTATTATCTACTAGCGATGTATTCATTCTTGTATTATTTTTCTATATTCTGAAGATGTCTTATTCTCCAACTATAGTATTGTTAGGACAGTCAATAAGATATAGACATGCCAATGTTGTATTAACAGTTAACGTTTTACAAATGTGTTATATGGCACACTTGAGATCACAATTGCCTTGTGTATAGTAGTATTAGAAGCAATAGCATTACATAAATTAGCAAAAGTCATTAATTCTTAGCTCACTCAATGTTGCAGCTTGCAGTGAGAATGCCAACTAGCCACGTGATATGATAACCATAGCATGAGCTACACCTCTAGCCTGCATATACATCCCCACCTACACTGTTTAGAAACCAACTTTTATCTATTTGTGGTATTTCATCACGCAGCTATGAATGCACTGTTGGATCAACTATGCTACCTTTCTTACACATTGAAATCATAAAAAAAACAAATGGACAGAAACTTCAAGTCAATTAACAATTGTCGATAGACATTCCCTTTAATGGTGGCTATTTTAAATAATAGTTACACTCTAGTTTAACTTCTGACATGTTTTATTCTCAATAATAAAATGACATACAAAAATAAACATAAAGTTAACTCATGAAATTAAAAGTTATACTAAAGATTTAATTGTATTAACTAAACCAACAAATGTAAAAACTATGAAGTTATTGACAAAATTTGAGCCACTTAGGTACAGCATTAATATGAATATTGTATTATTTTGCATAATTATACAAATCAGTTATGAACATTGCAGTATTCATCCTATTAGGAACTACATCAATCATTTGTACCATATTCCTGCACTAGTTATCTTTCAGTATATTCTGCAATGATAAGTCTCTCATTAACGTCAGATAGTTCATTACGTTGTCTATACTTGTATTTATATGCAGCAATAGTATAAACAATGACTGAGATTAAAACAACACTTGATTTAACAACATAATATTCCCAGTGACAACCTAACCAAGAACTAGATAAGGTTATTGTTAAACAGTAAATGCTAAAGTGCATGTACCATATTCCAATCAATAATCCTTGCATAATACGAGGACCTTGAGCTAGAATAAACTCAATACTTGTGAATTGAACAAAGAAAATACTAATACCAGACAAAAACTGAGGAAGAGCCATGATATAGAAAGGTAATGTGAGTATATCTGATTGTAGTTCGTTTTGAAATGTTATGTTGTTAGAAAAGGTCAAACACATATCATCATTAATTAAAGCATTTGTGATATCTTTAGTCATGAAAAAGCTAACAAGACTTGTGATTATTGACTCTACTAATAGAGCCACTAGTCCAATCCATATACGTTTCAACATACTAGGAATGCAGTGAGAAAAGAAGGGAATTATTATAAATTGATAGAAAGGAACAAGAAATACCAGGAAAATATAGGGTACTGCAAGAGGATATGTCAGTATCAGATTTTTGATGAAACTGTTTGGACCATCTATTTGATTAAAAATTAAGTATTGATCAAAAATCTTGTTCTTAGTGTCAAGGAATCCATATCCAAATGTTCCTAAAAGAATACTAAGTATGTATAAGGAGCTTTTGACATCCTCTACTTGTACAGTAGTAAATGGTCCTCCATATCTCTCTTTACATAGATCAAGTCTAGATGGTGGAAGCTCTCCATATGTAAAAGCACTATGTCTCACTGGTTGTTTGTGAGTTAAAGCATACCCAATTACTCTCCATATTAGTTTGATAGGATTGTTATGTTGAGCTGGCTCAATAACCAAGTGATGTTTGAAACAACAAAAAAACAAAACTGCAATGATGACAATAAGTACACCATAACCAAAAATACAAGTGAAGGTCAAATAATTGGTATCTTTATAAACAATTGCTGTTATACTTGATGCTATTAATAAGATAATGGCAAGTAAAAAATAATTTATGTATAAACGCCAATATACAAAACTACTTAACTTTTGAGATGGTGCAAACCGAAGTTGATCAGTACCAAATTGGATCACATTAGCTTCAAATATACCATATCCCAAAAAATATGGAAATGTTGCAAATAAACATATACTAACTACAACAATGTCACTTAGATGCATAAAGTATAAAGTCACTAATGTAACCATGGCAATAAAGAATCCACCAAACATTAATATTATTCCAGCCAGTATGACTTTATATCTCATCCATTTCTCACCTAACAAACCAAGAAGAGGATAAGAGAGATAGTGAAGTCCAATTACAGCAAAGATGGCATACGAATAGTTATCAATGAAATTTGTGGAAAGACCTCCTGATATTATTGTAGTAGATATTAGTAACATACTTGTTGCTAGTACCGCAAGAGCTCCTTTAGAACGAATGCACACGTTTTTGTGGTTCATCTCTGTTTATCTTGTGGTTTACAACAGGTAGAGTACTACTGAAAAGTCAGTTATACAAAGAATTTTTGAATAGTGGTAAAGAACACTGCATATATATTAGCACTATAATAATTTGGACAGACTGACATAAATGATGGTTGCAGACAAATTGTTTTAAATAAGTGTTCAAATTGACTTAGAGGTGGCTGGTTTAAGCAATGATGCAGTTGCTATTATAACTATTAGCAAGACTAATAATAACATTGAAAGTGTTTATAACTGGATAATTGGAAGTTAGGTAAACTGCCAAGTGTTCTTCCTTTCCTCTTTCTTTACTTTCCTTTTCCCCACCATTTCTTTTTCATCACAATACACCATGACTGGTACCACCTAGGAGATTTCTTTCCATGTTATAATGACACTTTGGTACTGGAATTCATTACATATTATGACGAAGTGGAAGTAGTAAATCTTTTTGGGTCAAACAAAGGGGAAATATAAGCTAGGTAAGTTGAGTGTGAATGTAATTGAGTAATATCATTTTTATACAGCTTTATTTTACTATACATTGGGAACCTACACTCTATGTTATGAGCATCTCTTAAATCATTACTGTTGATAGCTACCATTACATATCCAAATCTTATAAGGACTATGGATATGAGCTTATCCTTAAACTATTTATTGATGAAATGAATAAACTATTGAAGGTATTCAATATGTCTAATGTTTTTTTAAAAAACTAATCATGATATAGGCATACCCATTTCAAATTAACAAAACAGAAATAATTGTAAAAGGAGTTGTAGTGGTGATGTTGGCTGATACACAGGCAGCACATTCAATAGGTGGATTTAAAGTCAAAGTGCTGTGACTCTCTCACAATAGAGGAAACTATGAAATAGAAGCTGAGCACATTTAAAGCCACAGTACTGTTATGCATGGAAAATCTTGTCACTGACATATATAACTAATAAATGGTCCTTCTCCAAACTGCGATATTGTTTATTGTGCTCTCTTAGTGTAGAGAAGACATGTTTGTTCTCCGTACACCAGTTACATATGACTATTGATGTTTACTTTTGTCCAGACACTTGGCTGCAGCTTATTAGTCACATATGGTGTAAACTTCTAAAGTACTGTTTGGACTATTTTAATAACCAAATTGCTCATGTTGGGCATATTTTGCTAGATTTTGTTCCGTATACATCGAAGTTAATGTTGCATCATTTCATTTTTGACAAAAGGTAATTCACTCTTTGCAGCTTCAGTAATCACATGAGCTTCTTAACATTTAGTTAGTTAGAAATAAAGGACAAACCATCTCCACTAATAGTTTGTATGTTACAACCAGAAGACAATACCAATCAATCAGGTAAATAAGAATCAGGCATACTCAAGATAGAACTTTACCATTGTGAGGACAATGTAAATACTACTAGTAAAGTTGTAGGACTTTTAAAAATATAATTATATGTAATAATAATAACATGCTATGACTGAATCAATTATCCAACTATAAAATCAATTTAAGAAAACCATGTAATGCTTTTTATTACATCATAGCTGCTCAAATGAGGAACTTTGCCATTTACTTACCATTAATGGTTGGAGATCAAATTCCTAATGGTGATTCTGATTGGGAGTGTTACCTGTTACTGTTATTGTTGGTAGGTATACTCAAAATTTGTATGGCATGAATATTGTCTATTTGTTTAACTCAGTACTTGGAAGTATTGATAGAGATGTATCTACGCTTGTTTCATGAATGTTATCCTGAAACCAATATAATCCCTTAACAACATTATCTTGTTCATCTTCCATTTCAAGCATTAAAGTAAGCATTTGGTCTCTAGCTATTAATTTTGTTGTACAAGTTATTTATATTCTCTTATTTTATACATGTAGGTTAGGCGAATAATCATCAACACTTTCTCATTAACCTGAAGATATTCAGGATGAAATAATGATGAACTTACCCAATTTGGATAGGACAGAGATTACATTTTAAAGGTATATTTCCTACTATTAGTTACAAATAGTTTATACATTATACAGATGTAATTGGGTTGAGGGAAAAAGGAGCAAATATTTTCAAAATTGACTTTGTCTTATATGATTTTTAAGTAGCAACAAACAAATTTAGTGAAAAAAATATTGTATTAAATATGTACCTTCAATAGAGAACTTGGAATGGATACTGCAAAACAAAGATCTTAATATAGGGGTAAAAATATAGGACTATTAATGTATAATTTAGTCTAATTTGTTTGATATAATTCTATTTGTAAATATTACAAGAAGAATATTCAAGTTTGTATGAAATAATGTAATATAAGCAAGATCAATTGTCAAGTAGAGTGGAGTTTTCTATATTGTCATTTTTGTCAATAAAACAAAGAATTGGAAACTAAAGTATTTAATTCAAAATTGACTTCTTTGAATTTGAAATAGTTATTTTTAGTAAAAATATATCAATAATAGTCCAAAAATAACTAAAGGTTAACAGAACTATTACCATTAATGGACAATTCAATCAAAATGTTATTTTTAACACAAACATTTTATAATTGTTGCATACCAAATTTAGTAATGTTTAGGTCAGTCAGTGAGATGTAGTACTTGTGATCTTTTATTATTGATTATGAGATGACAGGAATGATATGTATCTTTATCACTAAAGTACTGTATATTAGACCAAAAACAAGAGCCAAATCATCTTTTCCCTTTGCATGTAATAGACTATAATAGACTATTGTAATGAATATAAATACTTAGGAATATGGTTTAATGAATATTTGGACTGTAAACTAACTTTGGTACCTACTGAAAGATCAGCCAGGAAAGCTCTTACAGGAGTTTGTGCATGTTTTAAAGAATTTGGTGGCTTTCTTTATCAGACATATACATTGTTATATAAATCATTAGTAACTCCAATATTAGACTACAGTGCTTGTATATGGGGCTACCAAGAGCATCCCCAGTTAACCATTGTACAAAACAATGCAATGCAGATCTTCTTAGGGTGTAATAAGACCATGCTCCTAGTTGCTTGAACAGGAGGACTAGGATGGCTTCCCACCCATTATAGACAAATGAATATCATTCTTAAACTTTTTATACAATTAGAAAGTAATACATGTAACCCCTTACTACAGAGTCTATTCAAACAATCTACTGACTTAGGTAATTTAGGTAAACACACTTGGTCTTGGCATTGCATGGAATTAATGTGTAAAATAAGAGGATATAATAATAGCATGAACCCAATACCTTCAGAATTACGTAATATAATACACAATATAGCCAATGAGGAGTTGCAGTCTCAACTAAATAAACCTTTAGATCCCTCATCTGAGTCAGGAGGTAAGTTAGTAATATATAGACAACTACAACCTAGGCCATTGCCACCTAGTTATGTTCTTGCCAATATGCCTATGAAGAGACGTTGGATTATGGCAGCCATATGTGGAGGTTGTCTGCCCCTAGCAGTTGAGAGGGGGCATTTCCATGTACCTAAGCTACCTCTAAATGATAGATTATGTACCGTTTGCAACACAAATTCAGTGGAAGATGTACCTCATTTTGTCCTGTTCTGTCCAAAGTACAATAACATATAACTCAAACTTTACAACACAATCACTTCCAAAGTACCATCCTTTTACTCACTTCCCTGCACAGACAAACTCACTATCATTTTATCAAATGAATTCACCCATTTGTCATCAATGTATCTTAATGAAATGTTCATTTTATGATTGAATTTAGTCTTGTAATCTTAATTTTTGTTTTTCTTTCATGCTTTGTATAGTCACTGTAAGTTTATTACTTAATCCAAATTTATATTTATATCACATTACTTTATCTTATTTTGTAATTAATTTGTCACTCGTAAGCCATTAGTGGCTGGGCAGTCTTCTGTGTGTGACATTAAAAATAATAATAATAATAATAATAATGTTATTATCATCCCACAAGAATAATATCTTGATTATTTTATTATTAGTTAGAGCTGTTGTTAGTAAGTGGTAAGTATCTGGTAAAAGAGGTGAGGAGTTAAGATATAGGTCTTCCATTGTTTTGTTACGAGTTACTACTTGTGATAGGTGACTGACACAGTTACTATCAAAATGAGTGTTCCCTATGTAAAGTCCCCTCACTTGACATTCATTAATATCAGTTAATACTGTTAGTAAACTTTGAGAAGATAATGAGTTGATTCTAATACTCCATGTTATATGTTGTCATCTTTTTAATTGAGATATGAGTTCTTTACAATCTGCCACAGTAGATGAAGTAGGTATAACACTATCACTGTACAACTTAACACCTCTGGTGTCTCTTATAATGAAACATAGTTACTATATAGTATTCTATATACACAACAATAGCTATACACATGCACACTAACAAGCTCACCTATGACTATCAAGTGTAAGGTTACAGTAGTAATGATCTTTGGAGATGAATGAGTTCAACAAAACAGACTTAAATTTTCTGAGGGTTATACTAATGCTGTACAGTGTTATATGGTCTGAGCCATGATATGAATGACAATTAATATCTACTACTGAGATGGGCCAACAGAATAATGAACTGTCAAAAAGCCAGCAGTGAGAATGACTTAGTTGTATTACTAGCCAAGATTATTCACAATTAACAGACAATACATAAATTACATGGCATCTAATAACAATATTTTTGTGTCCTGTATTTTGTGTCTTTATAACATCCTGGTTGACATTTCTCTTTTATATTTCAAATGCCATAATATAATAAAAGATTACATTATACGTTGAGACATGATATCATAATGTAATTTATGTCAACTCTAATGTAATTTGATATTTCTAACAATAATTATTAGATAACTAGTTAATTAGTTAGTCTTATCTCCATTTTTTATTTTACTTATATTTCCATCATGCATGAAAATATAAAAATATATAACTAAAAAAATATTAATGAGGGTTTAACTAGAACATGGTCATTTTTTAAAATTTGACAACTTTTGATGCCACACTTATATTAACAATACACATTGTAAGTGTTAAATTTGACTATGTCCAATATTTTGACTATATTCAGTAAACTACACATACCATGCATTCATATCAGTACAAGTATGGATACAGATAATAATATTCTTAAATATAAAGCATGATAATGGCATTTCTTTATATAAAAAAAGACTTTTAAAGTTTACCAGTGAATGTTTGTGTTTTCTAGAGTAAGGTGACATAATATAGTTTTTGAATTGTATCCTGTGGACATTGTTTGCAATACTAGTGGTAGACTTAAAGGGTAACTGAAATGCGTATTTTGAAATTTTTGAAATTTGTTTATTCGTTAAATAATAATATGATAACATGTAAACCTTACTCCTTTTCTTGAAATGGAACTTTCTTTTGAAATAAAACGAAGTCAAACCTTGCTCAATCATAAGTCAGCCATCTTCTTCCTGTTTAAGCAGCAAAATCGGTAAAACGCATTATGACATCACAAGATGAACGATGAACACATGCAAATCGATAGTTTCCCACTTGTTATAGAGATGGATGTACTTGCTAATGGTGGATCTGAACAATATTCAAGTCCAATGCAGGATGATTATAGTGAAGATGAAGATTCTTTTGCTGGTATTGTTTACCTTATTTATATGAACCAAGTGATAGCCAAGCATCCAGTAATAGTAGTAATAGTGAAGACTCGGAACTGTCCCCAGGAAGACTTTTAAACTTTAATTGGTATAAAGATAAATGAGGAATAACGTTTGTAATATATATTATATGTTGATTATAAGTGTGCATGTAGCCACTGTGTAAGTATGAGTACTTCAAAGGAGCGGATTTGCTGCCAAGAAATTATGAAAATGAGTGAGAAAATGGAAGAAGCTGAGATACCTGAACTCCTATGTATTACTGACCATCCAGGATTTCATGCTGTTTGCTTGAATGTATGGACATTACAAACTGCATATTACCAATACCGACAAGAATATGGGTCTGTAACTTTACCATCAGCTATTAATGAGTGAGTGTTCACTAACCTGAACTTTGTGCTAGCTCCTGTTGATATCTCTCTGTCTTCAGTGTCAGAACTTCTGTAAGAGAAAAACAAGTTTACTCTACATACAAGCATTTATATTATACTTACTCTTCAGTTGATGGATGATATAATGATTCATCTGATTTTGAATTTATAAGTGTATTGAGTGATTCTGATTCAGTACTGTTCTTAATTATCATCAATTAAAAGGTTACATTGTACAGATACATGACGGTACATAGACAATGTATGTGTTTCATTAGATTGACATTGTATAGTTGTCTGAAAGCCTAACATTAACTTGTCATGACTGTCACAGCTTTAACACAACTGAAATTACATACCTTTCGATTTCCTTTTTTTCCTTTCTTTACTGCTTGATAGTACTATTGCAATGGAAGTACAATATGAACAAAATCAGTAAGAGTATACACTTCATAACATGCCTGGTAGAGGATCTGATACAAATGAACATGATTCATATCCAGGCTCTTCAGGTAAATTCGAATGTCCCACTCTTAGCTGAGCTAATTCTTCATCTGTAGCCATACTGGACTCACTCTCGTCATCAGCCAAATTGGACTCTTCATCTGATACATCTACTAGGATTCCCAACCTAAATCAATTCAAACAGTTATAATCCAGTAGTGATAGCTCTTATAGATACCTTCAAATTCTCTCTTCTTTTGTAACGTTCATGTCTACTTGTTGATTTTGACTGCTTTAAATGTGATGCCTCCTTAGTTTGATATTCGCTAACTGGTCTCTTGAAGACTGTCGGGATAGCATCAGATTTTAGTTTTATTCTTCTAGATAATCCTAGATTAGCAGCAACAACTACATCAGGCTGGAAACAATCTTCAGTAAAGTGGTAACTACACAAAAATGAGTACTTGGTTGGTCCTAACCACTTGTCCTTGGTTCTCTTTACTTGGTCAGTCCATTTTTTACTGAGTACTGGATCTTTAGGGAATGAAAATAGACTGACTCCATCCTTGTTAGTATTACAACAACCGAAAGCAACGCATCTCTTAGGTATTTTCCAATAGTTCACACTTCTTACCAGGTGTTGAATAGTGTTCATCGTTCATCTTGTGATGTCATAATGCGTTTTACCGATTTTGCTGCTTAAACAGGAAGAAGATGGCTGACTTGTGATTGAACAAGGTTTGAATTCATTTTATTTCAAAAGAAAGTTTCGTTTCAAGAAAAGGAGTAAGGTTTACATGTTATCATATTATTATTTAACGAATAACCAAGTTTCAAAAATTTCAAAATTCGCATTTCAGTTACCCTTTAATAAATGAAAACTGTAATGCAGAAAGAAGTAGTACTCTGAATACACGTGACAGTTTGTGAATAACATAAGAGAATTTGTCTATTTTAAGAATTCAGTATGTTTGACTTCAGTAGGTAGGGGACTAGGGGTGTTGCCCTTTGTTAAATGTGTCTTGTCTACTGATTATGATAAGATAGTCACCATGTTAGCAGTATAACTTATCAACTTAATGACTTTACAAAATGACAAGCAAAATACAAGTAACTCTACTATGATGTTACATTATTACTGTGAAAGACGTCTATATAACAAATTTTCCAAGCTAGCCTGACATGGCATAAAATATACCAAAGGTACATGAAAATTCAAAAATATATATAGTTATTACCTTGTAACAACATAAACAAATGTGAGCTGGTTTTAAATAAGGGAACACTTCTGCCAAACAGTTGTGATGTAATTAATGAAAAGGATCACTGTTAAAACATCTCAATAAACAATTTGGTATACATAGATCCAGTTCCATGAATATTGGTGTATATATAGCAGCTATATATATGTACACAAATCTGTTTTAACATTTTTTGGGGAGAATGGGAGAGGATCTCTAGCAGACTTAACACTGGACAAACTGGTATTACTTCATGAAAACAGATGCATTGCAAATATTATTTTATATAACATGCACTAAATCTACCAAACAATGCTGAGACTGAATTTTGAATAAAACGAAATTCAGACAATATACTATTGCTATAACATTGTAGTACTTCAGATAATAGAGAATCTTGTGTTGTTGATAACTTTGATAGTGCCTAAGAGAGTAGCATGCTTTCTTTTTAAGTGAATTTACAATTGTTATTTTAGAAGAAAAGAAATTGAAGATAGGAAACAGTCTTATTTGAATAATTTCTTAGAGATGGAAAGTGACAGACAATTAGAACAAAGTTCCCTCGAAGTAGATACAGTGCATACAAGACTGAAATTAAAAGAAATGGAGTGGTTATAAACTAGTTGGTGACATGTTGATAAAAGACATTTGACCATCTTTTTAAAAGTGGAATACAAAACTTGTTTATTACATTACTTCTATGCTAGTCAAGTACTTGATTGACTTGATTTCAGTGGTTTGAGTCACTTCCCACCAGTTATTTAAAAGGTGATTGATGTTCATTATTACCTTATTGCCAATATTATAAGATAACTTAAACTTTGGTTTCAAACTATATATGTAGTGATAGTTTTCAGGTTTGTAACTGATGCATCATTGCATATTAACCCCATGTATTATTTCTTTATTTGTAGAATATTTTTTCCAATTTGTTCCAGAGTTCAAAATTAAAGTGGGCAGGTCACTTAGCACATTTCATGTCAGCATTAAAAGGACATGGCTACCAATCAGAGAAAGTATTATATTCTTGCAAACGTGAAAGAAAGAAATCTGTAATGCCTTGTAGGCTCATCTGGTGTGCAGCTATTAAATGAGAACTATTTGTATGAGATATATAAAATTTTTGAAAATCTACATATGTATTGTCCAGCCAAATTCTTATGAAAAGGATCCATTATTTCTAATGGAAGTCTTCACAAAGCACATGGTATTAACATGTATGAATTCTACTGGGAAATTCAACTAATTTAATGAAAATAAAATTTGCAAATCACAGGTCAATGTATTGTCGTACACCTGTTATATTTATAATATAATTATATTAATATGGTAATAACATGTACAAAAGTTAAAAGTGGCAAATTTTGCAAAACACCATTTGACCAAAATATCCGTTCTCAAATATTTCCTGGTTAATGGAACATGAGACAATATATAGTAGTTATCAGTGAATCATTTAATCACTTTAGCAATAATAATAATAATGCATCATATAGTAACAACTGAGTGCTTTAAGACTAATTTATTGCAAACATTATTTTATATAGTATGCACTTAATCTATCAGCCAATACTGATACCGATTGTTAAATTAGACAAACTCCAGACAAAATGATATTACAATAACATTAATAATTATTACTGTAATTACATGAGGGATCACAGAGGTCCTATTAAAATTAACCTCATTAACAATTAATATGATAGTAGATTCAAATGCATATATGAATCCAAAGTATCAGACCTGATCAAGCATCTTACATTTCTAAGAATAAAATATGTTCATTACCATTAGTTATATAAACAGTAAATTTCATGACTCACAAACAGTATATGGTTACTTTTTCATCAAATTTAACATTAAATTTTTCTACATGTAATCATATTATAGTTAAATCATTCAATATACCCTATCCCTCCTGGATATTGTAATAAATTTATTAGAGATTGTGTACCATAATACTAAGTACTCACTCACCATAGACAAACTTGTATACTATCTTAAACTAAAATTATAATATCATTAGTTTACTAGTATGCAGTTAATATATATTTACTACAATGTATGTTCAATAGTGGTGAAATAGATGCTTTTGGGGTCAAGCTTGTTAAAACGATTCCTCTTAATGCAATTGAGGCTTACAAATATTACTATAATTATAACTAAAATTTAAACTAAAATTACAATAAAACCAGTGAAATAATTAAAACATTTTATTAGAACTACATGTACTAATAAAAAAAAAATAATAAAAAAGTCTTAATAATTATATCATTATTTTATTTAACAAACTAAACTGTCTCAATCTGTGGACTCAAACGATAGTCCCATTTCCCTCCTGAACTCTTCTTCCTGGTCCATATATCTTTCATAATGTTCCTCAGCTATCAAATGTACATTAATTTCATTTGCCCTCACTCGTAACTTGTATTGTTTTGCTAGAATAACAAATAGTATAAGAGTAATGACAACAACTGCACTCTTCAATACATAGTAATAGAGGTTTTGACAGATAATGTCATCTTTGCATTTAAATGGATACCTTCCAATGACATCAATAACATGACCAAGTCCATATGCTGCATACCACAGGCCAACCATTAAACCTCTCATTTCATGAGGAGATTGAGCTATTATGAACTCCAAAGATGTAGGGAATACCAATGCATAGGAAATTCCATACAATATTTCAGGCATAAGCATAGCTTTGTATGAAGTTGTGTCCAAATGGAAATGATCTTTACAAGCAAAAATAATGACATAATAAACAGTAGTGAATAAAACCAAAAGTGTACCCAACCCAATTCTCTTGAGCATACTGGGAATGTAACTGACGAAACATGGATATATAACAAACTGATATATTATGATGACAACTCCAGATACTAGAGAGGACATTGCTCGACTTAATACAAAGTTTGAAAGGAAGCTATCATCATCTTTATGAGCATTGAATGCTTTCCATGACAATTCAACACCACAAGAAAAACCAACTAGACTTATTAACAGTGGTATTAGCCGTAAAATAGTCTTGACATCTTGTACCTCCTCTTCTGAGAAAGGTCCTCCATATTTTTCCATACCGAGATCAAGTCGTGATGGGTAGTCCTCTTCCCAGTAAGTCAAAGCACTACGATTACGTGGATATTTGTTCTTTCTGGAATAATTGAGTACTTTAGCAATTAATTTGACAGGATTGATTTTATGAGGTGTAGTGTCCAACCAATGTTTGAACAGTGAGTTGCTAATAATGACAGTAGACACAGCCACACCTGATAATACATAATACACTATTGCAAATCGTTTCATTAGAATTTGTCCAATGCGAACAATGACAAATGCAATAGGTATACTTGCAGAGTGCCAGTAAATTATAGCACTCAGTTCATCAGCTGAAGCTCCCACAGATTGATCAATACTAAATTGAACAATATTTGAACGAACACTACAATATCCAATGACTTGTGTAATATTAATACCAAACAATAATATCAAAACAAAGAGTGTGGAATTTGAGAATGCTTTAACAATGACTGCCATGCCAGCAAATATCCAAGATAAAAATAAGAAATGTAAGCCAGTAATGATTGTGTTATATCTACCTGTCTTTACATCAGCAAGTAGACCAAACAAAGGGAAAGAGAGATATAGCAGACAATATGCGATATCAAAGACAAAGTCATATCTGAATTGATGTTGAGTATGACTATGTATATAGTTGATTTCTGCAAAATATTGAAGTAAACTTAAATGAGTAAACATCAAGACATCCCATATGATGATAAGCTTTACAGAACGAGAACTGATACATTGTATCCTTCTTCTCCAAGTCGTCAACTGTTTCATCATTTAAACTTCTTCAACTATGTTATCAAATGATTGTAGTATTCCAATTATTTGCTTTTGTTTTGTTAGTTTACTGATATAATTCAGTTTATATACTACATCAAAGCTAACTTTGATGTTCATTCGTTTGCTTTCAATTTTTGTCATAATGTTTCTTTTACAATAGTGTTAAACTACAATATAATGTAATATAACTGTATTATAATGCAGTATAATGAACTAAACAAAGTCGAAAAGTCATCAATGTAACATGTCAAAAATGTTAACATTTGTCTACTCATACCAAATATTATAGCAGTGTTATATATCTCACTTACCACAATACAAAACTACATTAAAAAGTATTATATTGTCATTGTAATATACATAAAAAATATATAGTATTTGGCATTTAAAATATCATTTTATGTTTACTTTGCATGTTCAAGACTTGAAAAACATACCAATAAAAAAGACTATTTACAGAGGATGTTCACAATTACAGTACAGGATGAAAACATAATAGTATGTGTTATATAATGAATAATTATAATGATTTGTATGGTACATATAACATTGCGAAGTAGATTCAACAGAATGACAGTTAAAGTGAAACTAATTAAACGGAGTTTGGTGACAGTGGCACATCTTTGAGTGGCATATCTATCGAGTGTATTATAGTTGTGAAGAAATTATAATCGTTATTCAAAGTTGTACAACAATCACCAAAGACAATATAATTATAAACATTAATGAATACATGAATGTATTTTTAAATCAATTGCTAGTTGATTCTTCAGTGTTTGCTACTTCTTAAAAACAACTGTTACTAGTAAGTTATTTTAATAAATTTGCTACACTATAACCAAAGTTTGAAGTTATTATATTTTAAATAAAGTGGTTACAATTAAAAATGTCAAGTAGAATAACACACCTCATCACTAGTACAGTCATAGTTAAATATTTTGTTCTAATGTGAATGTATTAATTCAAGTCACTTACAAAGACGTTATATCTTTTATAAGAATATTTTGTCATAATGACTTACTAAGTTCACTAGATGTTATCTTTTAATTATAATATATAAATAAAGGAATTGAGTGAAAAAATTAAATGTAAAAAGGTGTTTGTTCATTACATAATTGTCTCCACTAATATTAATTCAACAACAAAATAAGATATGACTATTTTATGGTGTGCCATTCATTTCTTTTAAATTTTTTTGAGCATTGCAGGAGTGTTATCGATAGCATTACACTATACTTATATTGTTATTGACAAAAATTTCTATATGCTAAACACTTGAGCGTGTTTGATGTCCTGTCATTAGTAATTGGCATTGGATTTGTGATATAGCTTTATATGAGGTTAAGTCCTGTGCAGTGAATCAGTCAGACTTTTTTTGAAGTGTATACTATTGTTTAATTTAAAAGGCGATTAATATACCATATCCCATGCCCGTGTTTCATCAAAACACTGAAAGAATCTTCCTTGACACAGACCGAAATACATTTATCACATATTTGATACAATGCTCATGACAGATGACCAGTGGCCATCTCTTAGCACTTGTCTGATTATTATGGACAGCTGACTTGTAGCAAATTATAGAATTCCTTCAAGACAATGGTGGAACTGCATGCAGCTGTAATAATTTATTTAGTATTATTGTTAGTGGTTTTTAATATGATTTAAATCACATATAGCTATGCACAGTAAAATAAATCTTTTTATGTTATTGTAACCCGCTTGAGAGCTGAGTTCTGCAGACTATCTTTTGTTATAACTCAAAACAGTAATACTTATGAAAAGCAAACTTATAAAAGATATATATATATAATTCAACGACAAGTGATATCTACTTAAATACAAAATCATACAGAACATTCTAGAGAGTTCTAGAGATTACACAATATTTCACACATTAATATAGTATTGTAAAACACAATGGGTTTCAACAGCAAGGTTTGTTGTAATACAATCGTTACAGTAATGTATAGCACAATGGTTTACACTCGTTACATTGCCCTTCTCTCCATAAGAATTCGTCCCGAATTTGTATATTCTAGTGAGCAATGCTAGGTGCATAACGATCAGGAGCATTTCTATCTCTTCTTGGATAACGTGGCTCAGGTGGTCCTGGTCCACTTTCAACAAGTTCCAAATCTTGTCCAAAAATATCTGGTGCAGAGTAATCATTAGAATTCTCTGTACTTCTGTCAGAACTCTCTACAGTTTCAGTAGCACCAGAAGAGAACCTAATTCCTGGTGTACATAGTTTAAGTCTATCAAAGTGAACTACTTGTAACTTTTTCTTTCTTTGAACATTTCTAATTTTGTAGTCACTTTCTGAAATTTGTTCCACAATTTTAAATGGGCCAGTCCATGGGTGATGAAGTTTTTTAGACTGCCCTCGAAGAACAACTGGTGAATGTAACCAGACAAGATCACCTTCCTTGAATGGCTTTCCATGAATACGCTTGTCATAACATTCTTTTTGACGTCTGTGGGACGTACGTAATTTCTCTCTAGCTATACGATAGGCTTCGTCTAAACTCATCTTGAGTTGTGTAGCATAGTCACTTGTAGAAAGTTCATTGTTCTCTCCACTTCCATACATCAAATCAATAGGGAGTCTAGCTTGACGTCCAAACATGAGATAAAATGGTGTGTATCCAGTCGATGCATGTACACTTGTGTTATAGGCCATACAAACTTTGCGAATTTGATTTTCCCAATTAAATGGATGATCTTTTGTGGTTGTTGATAACATACTCAACAAGGTGCGGTTGAACCTTTCTACAAGTCCATCACACTGTGGGTGATAAGCTGAAGTTCTGGTTTTCTTAATTTTTAAGATGTCACAAATTTCTTTCATTAGTGTTGATTCAAACTGTCGACCCTGATCTGAGTGTAACTGTTCAGGAGGTGAGAATCTACAGAACATCTCATCCACTAACTTCTTAGCAATTGTTGTTGTTTCTTGATTAGGTATTGCATATGCCTCCATCCATTTAGTGAAATAGTCACCGGCAACCAAGATGTATGAATTTCCTGCTTCACTTTCTGGTAGTGGTCCTAGAATATCAACAGCAACAATTTGCATTGGATAACCAGTTTTTATTGTCTGCAACGGAGCATGATTTTTCTTAGGAGCAGATTTCCTAGTAGCACATATTTTACAGGTCTTACACCAATCATGGATGTCTTGTTGCATGCCAGGCCAGTAAAACCTTTCCTTAAGTTTGTGTAATGACTTCTCTTCTCCTAGATGACCTTCGAGTGCTCCTGCATGTATTTCTTCTAGGACCTCTTCTCTAAGAGTATGTGGAACAACTAACTGTAACCAGGTAGAGGTAGTATGTGTATCTTCATATCTCCGTTTAAGAACACCATCTTCTACCAGCAGTCTACTCCATAGCTGTAATAAACGTTGTGCTTCTGGTCCTTCTTGTCTAACATCATCAGATCTTGGTTTCTCATTCTTTTCAAGTGACTGTAGAATCAAACTAATTGGACCATCACCAAGCTGCATCTGACGTAAATTTTGCGATGATTTTTCTGTTAATACCATGATAGTATTCTCTTTCTCTATGTCTACAACTTGTGATGATGAGTCAGTATGGCTTTCTCTTCCACACTGTGTACATGGCCCTCTAGACAATGCGTCCGCATTTTGGTGTTTTCGTCCAGGCCGATGAGAGATTGTAAAATCATACTCCTGTAATCTTTCCATCCACCGAGCCAACTGACCTTCTGGCTCTTTAAAGTTCCGTAGCCATGTTAAGGATCCATGGTCAGTACGAAGACAAAACTTCCTTCCCAGGAGATATGCTCTGAAGTGTCGAGTAAAAAACACTACAGCTAACAACTCCTTTCTTGTCACACAATAGCGACGTTCAGGTCTGGTCAGCACACGACTGGCATAAGCAATAACTCGTTCACTTCCATCCTCCTGTAGCTGTGATAATACTGCACCGATCCCAATATCGCTGGCATCTGTATCCAGAACAAATGTTAGTGAAAAATCTGGAAACACTAAAATTGGGGCAGTAACAAGTCTTTGTCGAAGCTCTTCAAACGCTTTTTGACAATCATCTGTCCATTCAAATTTTGATGTCTTCTCTGTGAGACGATGTAGAGGTTTACTTATGCTAGCAAAGTCCTTCACAAACCTTCTGTAATAATTTGCTAGCCCTAAAAACTGTTGCACTTCTCTCTTTGAGGAGGGTTGTGGCCATTGTGCCACCTTTTCAGTCTTTTCTGGATCTGTCTGCACTCCTTCGGCAGATACTATATGACCCAAAAACTTGACTTGCTCCACGCAGAGATCACATTTGTTAGGCTTTAATTTGAGACCAGCTTCTTTAAGATGTTTGAAAACCTCTCTGAGATTCATTAGATGATCTTCAAATGTTTTTCCAATGACAATTATATCGTCGAGATAAACAAGACAACTTGACCATTGTAGACCAGCTAAAACCATGTCCATCAATCTCTGGAATGTAGCTGGAGCATTGCACAAACCAAAGGGCATCACATTAAACTCAAACAACCCTTCAGTCGTACAAAATGCAGTCTTCTCTCGATGTTCTGGACTCATTTCCACTTGCCAGTATCCACTTATCAGGTCTAATGTACTGAACCACTTTGAACCGGCTAAGGTATCCAGAGTGTCATCTACTCTGGGTAGAGGATAGGCATCTTTTCTTGTGACAGCATTTACTTTTCGATAGTCAACACAAAATCGTGTAGTTCCGTCTTTCTTTTGAACAAGTACTACTGGAGAAGCCCAGGGACTATTGGATGTCTTAATGACATTTTTGTCTAGCATCTCTCTTAGCAATTCCTTTGCTTGGCATTTACGAAAAGGTGGGATCCTGCGAACAGGTTGACGAATTGGTGGAGACTCTCCCGTGTCAATTCTATGCTTGATCTTGCCTGTCCTCCCAAAATCATTAGGTCCTTCAGCAAACAGGTCATGGTTTTCAAGGAGTAGTGCAAAAAATTGATCTTGTTGTTGTAAGTTTAGTCTGTCACCTGACCTATTGACTATTTTCCATAGGTTAGCACATTGAGCATCAGTAACTCTGGAAATTCCCCTTACTTTCTGGTTAACTGTTGTAACTGAATCAACAGGCAGGAGTTCCATCCTTGCTATTGTTGTGCCTTTAGAAATATTTACAACTTCATCTCGTGGGTTTAGTAGTCGTAGAGGAACTTGTGCACCTTGAGGCTGGACAACAGCTCTGGCAACCATAGCTGCATTACGTACTTTCTTTTCACCTTCTACGATCCAGGTTTTGTGGGCAGACCATTTTGGGATTGTTCCCATGATTTCCATCTCACTATATGGAGGTATCTCCAGATCATTATTTAGAACAACGTCAACAGGTATGTCTTGTGTTGAGTTAGACTGCTTGCTTTTAATTGGGACAACCTTTCCAAGTTGTTTAAAGTATAAAAGATCTTTTGTCGGGGTCATTTCAATTGTACACTTGTGTGCTTTCAGAAAGTCTCGTCCTAAGATGATATCAGTAGCAAGAGAATCAGCCACAATGACATCAGATGAGAACTTTTCACTGCACAGTTCAATGTCAATATGTGTGGTACCATTTAGTTGAAGTGGGGTCCCTTGTACTCCCACTAACTTTTTTCCAGTGGCACTTATCAGTTCCTCTCCAGGAGACCTTATTTTCTCCCACACGTCGCTCGAGACAATAGTTGCCGCTGCGCCGGTATCGATTAAAATGTTAACCGGATATCCGTTGACACGCCCTTCAACAACGTAATCTGACTCTGAATCTACAGAAAAGGTAGGAATGTTAGTTTGACTTACATGAGCCTTTTGTTCACCCTCGCCTGCCCGGCTCACAGCACCGAGGGTTTCTCGTTTCCCGTCTGCTGTGATTTCTTCTTGAGAGAGGGGCAGCTCCGTGAGACATGACCTTCAGTTCCACAGTTCCAACAGTTGATGGTTCTTGGTCTTCTTCCTCCACGGCTATTACTGCTGATGCCTTGAGAACTTCTGCGTTGCTCCAGATCACTGTGAGGTCGTCGGACAGCCTTTAGTTCTGTTTCAATTCGATCCATTCGTTCCAATAAGAGTTGTATTGCACCATCTTCTCTCGTGGAAGTAAGCCCGATAACTTCTGATTCTTGATCCACAGTGGTGGAGATTTGTGCAACCTTACTTTGTCTTGAGGATAGTAGATAGGACTCCATCTCTAACGTTAGACGGACTGCCTCATCCACAGTTTTTGGTTTAGCTTGTTTGACACTAAATGCAACTTGAGGATGGCTCAAATGAGCCAGGTACTGGTTCAAAGCAAAACGTTCTCTAGCTTCTTCTGCTAGCTCAGGATAGGCTTTGTCTGCCAGCTGTTTGAGATCGTCCCCTAACAAACTCCAATCCTCATTTCTCCTCTTCATTCGGGTCTGCAGCTCTGCCATGTAAAGCTCCTTCTTACTCTCTGGCTCGAATCGTTTCCGCAACGCCTCAACCGCCTCCTGGAAGTTATTACGAGTAACTTCGGGCAGTCTCCTGAACACTGTCCCAGCTCTACCTGTCAATCGTACCCGCAACCACTTGAGTTTGGCCTGATCATCCCACTCACACACAGTTGCGACGCTGTCGAAATGGTCTATCCATTCGTCCTAGCTTTTTTCTCCAGTATAGATTTCAGGAAGAACAGGTGGCTTACTCATCTTGTGTCTTTTCTTTGATTCTTGTTGCTTCTAGAAACGACCCTACCCACTGCGCCAATTGTAACCCGCTTGAGAGCTGAGTTCTGCAGATTATCTTTTGTTATAACTCAAAACAGTAATACTTATGAAAAGCAAACTTATAAAAGATATATATATATATAATTCAACGACAAGTGATATCTACTTAAATACAAAATCATACAGAACATTCTAGAGAGTTCTAGAGATTACACAATATTTCACACATTAATATAGTATTGTAAAGCACAATGGGTTTCAACAGCAAGGTTTGTTGTAATACAATCGTTACAGTAATGTATAGCACAATGGTTTACACTCGTTACATTATATATTGACACATGCAAAACTCATGGAAATATTTCATTTATAATAGAACTCGAAATTTAAACAGACCCTGGCTAATTCTATGAATGAGGACTAGCCAGCTCTTCCAAAAAAGGGAAAATTTACTAGTCAAGAGATATATGCATATCCTCCATTTCGTCCTTCATCTGAAAATCATGAATCTTTCATTTGGAACCAGAAGCTAGTGATGAATGAAATAACAAAGGCAAAAGAAAATGTGCAAATATTGAAAATCTTATGTTTCCAACATATAAGAGGCATACTGAATGGATTAGAAGTGAATGTCCATTACTGATTACCTCAGACTTCTGTATTTCATAGATCTGTGAACAGTATTTTAATAACACATATTAACCAACACTCCTCTCCACTAATACTTTAATTTAGTCATGAATGTTACTTCACAGCAATCTTTAAAGACTTGATGCTGTTATTAAGTTGTTTTGAAATAGTCATTCTTAAATTTACTAGTAACACCATTTTATTGAAAAGGCTTATAGCAAAAGAGAGAATGTATCTTATTATGTTTTGATAATTTGTCGACTGCATACTTTTTCGGTGAAGTGCCCTTGTTGTACATTGAAATGACCATTTTAAAAAAATTGTAAACAACAATAATTTGATGGTAATCCAAATAAATGAGATGGTATATACATATATGGTACCATTGATATGAAGATTTTGTGAAGAATATTCCTTTTTTGCAATCTCTGCATATCTCATCTTTTTTATTGACAGAGTATGGAACTCCCCCAGCTGAGGCAACAGATAGAAACAACAACATATGTATTTTTACAAATGATGATAATGTAGGTGAACCAATGAACCGATACTTTATAACAGTGGGTGAATTCTATCAATGCAGTGTAGTAATGCCATTTCAGTGATCTTCTTGTTGACCTCTCACTATATTTTCAATATGGCATGCATTTTATGAAAAATAATATTCTAATGTTCCTCCAGCATAAAGTGGCAAAGGTAGCACAACAAGTAGATCACAAGTGGGGCACAGTTGCTGGTACTCATATCGCTAAAATGGATCACCAATACACATTTTTCATAGCAGATGAGATGGACAATTGAACTAGAATCCTGCCTTTAATTCGTTTCACTTTTGTATGATTTTGATAATTTCTTTGCTATAAATAATTTTTTTAAGAAATAGATTTCAAAAATAGATTTCAAAAATCAATATCACAATTGAAATCAATAACACCATGATAAACAAAAAAATGAAATACAAAATTGCAATCACATAGGTTCAGTTAACAATCTACTACAGTACACAGTAGGTGTGAAACGTAATGGTGTCACAATGATTTATTGGTGACAGGATTGCCTCAAGGGTGTTGTTGTGATACTATGAGTGTTAAATGTCAGTATATGTGATGTCAAAAGATGGTGATTAGGATATAACATCAATGAAGAATGAAATATACATGTAAGAGATTAGAAGATTGGAATTCTTATTGCTTGCACAAGTGTTTTGTTATGTATTAGCAAGATAGATGCATGCAGGTATGCAACAATGAAAAGTTATCAATGGTTATTAGGTATATTGGCATGGCTTACTAATTTATACTGTAGCTGATATTTGAAATTTGGCACAAGTGTGAAGTGTGACTGTGTGAATGACAATTAAAGGTGTGATTTGAGGAATCAGTTCAAGAAAGAAGATTTGTTGAGAGTAGTTGTGCTGTAACGTATTCAGTATCTAGCCATTAATAAAATACATACAAGTAATAGGGTGATTGGCCAAAAAGTGAGGTCAAAAATGTAATAACAGATTAACTATTTATATACAAATTAAAATTAGTTAAGGGCGTGGGTATGCTAATACGGATGCCCGGTCTCTTTCACTTACTTTTGGCTATTTATCTTTAAAGTTCGTCTGTATAACGACTATGTGACGCCTCAAAAGTGTAGTAAAGTCCTCTAACAGCTAGGATGTTGAGTTAATTCGAAGGTTTCGTAGTAAGCGCTCTCTATAAATGATTTGTTATCATAAACGCTTCTATTATAAGAATGTACTGTATTCCAAAAGCTTTTAAAACTAAATAAGACAGTACTGACCTTGGTTTGCTTCAGGTTTTCATTCTAGATATGTGTAATGTTTATGTTAAAAACACACAAAGAATAGTTAAGCGGTACCTTCTAAAAAAGAACACCATTTCTAAGGCATTAATCAGTTACAATTAGGTATTGTTAAATTGTGTTTGCTTTATTTTACTCTAAAGCTATAGACATCCACAGTGCAACTTTGTTGCATGCAACACAACAATGTTGCACCATGAATGTCTTGAGTTACCTGTTGTAAAAATTTGTTCCCAGAATGTTGCCACAAACTTCAAAGAAACCGCATGTGGGTGGAACAGTCACTAAAAATTTGGTCCTGGTGCAAAATTTGGACCTAGGTCCAAACTTCCAAAGAAAAGGCTGCAAAATTAATTGTATCCTGCAATATTTGGACCCCAAAGTTGTCAGACGTAATAATTTGGCGAAGAGAAATTAAACTCAACACATACAAATCTTTTTGTCACTTCTTAGGCTGTGTCTACTTAAATGGAGAGCTTTAGCCACCTGGGGAACTTGTCAAGTGTCAAAAAGGCAATGTCACAGCAGAGAGAAGATGGGAACCTGACTAATGAAGCAATAAACTACATAGAAAATTGAATTTATGCCTCAGATTGTCCTGCTAACAGGAAGAGAAGCATTAGGAAAAAGGCTGGCAAACTAGCAATGAGAGAAGGGGAAATGTGCTATGAGAAGAAGTCAGGACAAGTTTGTATATTTTTTTTAGTTTCTTTTTTACTGTCTTACAATACGTAATCTACCAACAAAGCAAGAAATTATTAATTTATTAACATTATAAGGACATTGGATTACAACTGAACCTGATTTACAAGTAAACACGTTTGTCACATGTTCCATCTCTCTGTTGCTCTCTCTCTCTCTCCAGTTGGAACACCCAGAGACTAAACTATTATTTTTAAAAGGAAACAGCCTTCATTTTCTCTTTCATTCCATATGGACACTCTCTGGTTCACAACAAGGCAAATATTTACGTATCCTTTTGCTAGTAGATAATTTAATAGGACCACTCTATTTAGTAGACATTGTTATGATATCCTTTATATAAGAGTTGTCCTCCATCAGTAAATTATAAAGTATTGGTAGAATAACAAATGTCTTGACTGTAGACACAGTAATTTTTAAAAAGACATGTCATGTCATTGTGACTATCATGTGATCATGTAAGGTTACACTAAGTGTTATGCCATGATATCTTATAAAATAGATAATTGGTATTGTTTTTAACATACTTCACATAAAGATATATTAAATGATGCTGTAACAAACTTAAAGGAAAACTGAAGTAAGACCTGACATAATGGATGGATGAATAGTTGAATGAATAGATGGATCGATGAATTCATTTATGGACAAATGGATGTATAATTGAATATAACTGTGGAGAGACTATTATATCATTGTTATCTAGGCCTCATATGCAATGTGTGATAGCTATAAATCAAGTCTGTGATGAACTGATAAAAATAGGGTCACAATCACTAGGTGAGTTGTCATGACAACAGATAAAACTCAAATAGGATTAAAAAGGGTATTGTTACTATTTTCACTGTAAATAACTGAGAACTGATATTCTAATTATCATTTTTAATTGATATTTAAAAGACAAGAATATACCTTTTCATTTGTTAACAATTGAGACAAATTGAATAAATAAAACATTTCCCTATTAATTTCCTATTAATTAGGGAGATAATTTGATGTACAATGTATTTAAATTGTGTTTTATATTTTATGTTTTGTATGATGACTTGGTTTGGTTTTGTGTATATAAATAATTATAATTATATAGATTAAATTAATCTGTTTGTGATGAGAGGTTAAGTAATGAGCTGGTAGTAATGCCGACCTCTTTTTTTGTTCATATTCCAAGACAGTAATATTAATAATTACTAGGAGCACAGTATTTATTTAAACATATTTAATACTTATTCTCTCATAGGCCCCAGTTCTGTTAGACTTGATAGATCATTTTCTTGAGTAGATCATATTTATGGGATACCATAACATGCTGACAGCTTTCTCCTTAAACCCACCAAGTAAATATCATATTCATACATTTGTCATTACTTATTCCCCTTCAGAATGATGACCCTTATCATTTATATAAACTTCAAATATTTTAATATGAACTTACAATAAAATGGCCTTGTATAGATCAATTCCTCTAATGCTAGCAGCACACAATTATGACTAATATCAGTATTATTTATATACTGTTGTTGTTGGAAGACTGTGGATGTGCTCTGGCATAATGCTCCCTAATGGGCTGCTCCCCCTAGTCTGTTCTTCCTTCTTTCCCCTCTCCCCCGGGTACACTGTACCTTCTTCACCACCCTGGTTGGTTCCACTCTTCAACCCTCCGTCCAAGCTGGCTCTACTTTCATCATCCATCCCCTCTCCCAGTCGGTTCTACCTACAGCATCCCCCCCTGGTTGGTTCTAACTTCAACATCCCACCCCCTGGTTGGCACACTACCTTCAACATCCCCTCACTCCCGGTCGGCTCTACCTTCAGCACCCCCCCTCCCCTGGTAGGTCAGTGCTTTACCTTCACCCCCCCCCCCCCCACAGTTGCCTTTAACTTCAATATCCCTTACCTCACCCTGGTTGGCTCTAACTTCGATATCCCTCCCCCCTGATTGGCTTTTTAACACCCCCCCCCCCAGTTGGCCAGCTTTACCTTTATCACCCCCCACCTCTGGTTGGCTCTAGCTTGGTAAGTAAACTGATTGTAGCTGCTTGTTGAATAAGTTATATTAAAGATAAGGTATTATTAAAAACAGAAAGTATTATAGTTTCAATTAAACATTTATTACACTTTGAAAAAGTTTGTTTCAAAAGAAATTTAATTCTAAACTTATTCAACAAATTGAATTCTAATTGAATTATATAACAATTAACTTTAGTATCTTTGAAACTAAAGTTAAGATTGACTGTAAAATTTTTTTAAAAAAGTATATAGACTAATAATATATTTTGCTGCCCAAAGTGGACCTATCTCTGGGAACAAAGTATAAGTCCAAATTAAGCAGCAAAATTGGGTCCTAGGTCCAAATTTAACTTGCAATATTGGATTTATGTCCATTTTTAATTAGGAAGAAATTTGCCACGACAGATGGAGCTACTTTAAAATAACAGAAAAAGAAGTAGACATACGTGAAGGAGCAGAAGCTCAAGAAGATGCTAAAAGGTGGACTAATGAGCGGACACAAACACTTATAACGGAACTTTAGAAGTACCCTTGCCTTTACATGCAATAGTACATTTTAAAGGAGTACCATGATAGAAATGAGAGAAAAACGTGTTATGAGGCAATGACCAAGGTTTTAGACGTTTCAGGTTAGTCAGTCTATATGCAGTAATAAATTTCCTGTCCAGGATATATAGGTGGTTGTATATCAGCACCTTCTATAAGTTTTTCTGGAATAGTTGAAATACAAAACAAAGAAGAATTTGAATTTGTTTTGGTAACACTGAAGTGTTGATAATAATATGATATTATTTTATGAGGAGATTTAAGAAAGTTTGAGTTGTTAATATAACATGAGAATATAGCCTCAGCATATATTGACAATCCAGCTCTTTTTCCTTCATTGTCTGAGAACATTACTTGTTGAAGATTTGAGTCAATGTGTATATGGGGAACTTTTCATTACCATTAGCATGTATAGCTCCTCCTAATAACCCAGCCCAATTATTAGTAAATGTGGCTATAACTTCGCTCATAAAATATAGTTGACAGCTGCCTACAAGAAGAATTGCAGAACCATTTGTGGCATAATTATTATTAAAAGAAAAATTACCAGATAGATAGACATTTGAGCCTTTAGAACTTATAACTGATCCATAATTGCTACTGAAATGAGATGTTCCAGAAAATACCTGCTGATGATACAAATAGTATTCCTATATATTCAAAATTCTTTGTTGCAATAGACTGTCCAATGTAATAGAGATGTATTGTCAGCAAACTGATAGACTGTGGCATATAGACAAGCTGCAGTATTTGCAAAATTTTCTGAAAATGTACATCTGCTAAAACGAATATTTAGATAAACAAGTCCACGATTATTAATACCAATGTAGATAGTTCCATAGTCCAGACTGCTTATTGGCCAGTTGTCACTGCCTTGGTGTTTTAAAAATGATATGTTAACAATATAATGTGGTGTTAGCTTCATTACATTTCTATATACATGTAATGAATACCCAATAAAACACAATAGCTGCTCCATGACAGTGCTCAGAGTTAATGTTATGACGGAATCTTGTATTGGTAATTGTTGTGTTAGTGTCAGCAAAAGTGATAATTATTGTAAATAAACATACGACATACAAAACTACCAAAATTTTGAACAAAATATGACTGGGTCATGAACAGACCTGACCACTACTTCTTCGTGTGTATATTATTGTTAATCCAGCTGCATTGACAATAGGATTGGAACCACCAGAAGATGATGGATGTTTGTTATAGTAGGTATCAGTAATGCAAGAATGAGTGTTGTAATCATAGTTATAAGGGAAAGAGGCATTATTAATATGTACGTCAGAGACCTGTTCAACAGTGAACTCTTCTTGAAGATTGTTGTTAATATCTCTGGTTGTTATTTTGATGAATGTCAATACTATATGATGAATATGACATACTAATACTATTAATAGTAGAGTTATATAAATTTACACCAATCATAGCAAACCCATATGAGTAATAGATGTTAAATTGAGTTATATTGACCTGACAATGAACAAAGGCTAAGGTAGCAGCATGAGATGAAGTGTAATACAGAGATGAACTATTGAGGTAGTCAGTGATTGTAGAATCTTTTATGGTAGTGAGATATGTCTTAATCACTAAATGTTTAAGAGACACTTGAGAGTTTAGAAAAACTAGACATAGTCTTAGCTGCAGTACCTTTGCAACACAACATGATCCTCTCAATAGCTTATGCTCTTGTTAAACAGTTCTATCAACTTCACCATTTTATCTGGTAACTTCTGTCAAGTGGAAAGGAAGCATAAAGCTATAAGCTTGTAAAAACCTCAAGTTTGAAGATTGTTTCTTTATTTCTTTGCCAATATATGAGGCATATATAATAATAATTAATAACATATTTAAACCACGCCTATATAAAATTAAATACCTAAAATTTGCACGACACGAAATTTTAAGTGTCCCCTCTCGGCGGACTTGGATGTAAGTGATACAGGAAAGTAAGTGGTTACACACATGCATCTTTTGATTTCGATTATTATATTTACTTTATTTCTTTATTAAGGATACTAGTCATCATGATTTGTTTGGCTGTCTTAGTCAATATTTTTTTATCTGAAGTCGTTAGTTCACTTGACTGGGAACATAAGATCTATGTTAGTACTGCTACTGGGATCAATGATACCACTTGTTGGACTAGTGGACAACACACACCATGTGCTACCATCAATCTAGCACTGAAAGGACTACAATATAACTCCACTATCATCTACGTCACTCCTGGCACCTACACACTGGAATATGGACAAGAGACACAACTGAGAAAGAAGTCTCAAGTTGCAATTATTGGTAATGTAACAGACAGTCCAGGTGAGCAACAGAAAGTAGTTATTAAATGTAGTTCGCTTACGGGTCTGTCATTCTTTCAATCTGACAACATTATTATCCAATTCCTCACCCTCCATGGTTGTGGAGGTGTTCAGGTCAGTACTAGTAGGAACTTCTCTTTACAATCATTCCAAGTGGCAGTGTACATGTTATATTGTCAAAAGTTACTTATAATGGATGTAGTGATTGAGTCATCTAATGGTACTGGTCTTGCTCTGTACAATACAGTGGGTAATGTAACAATATCTGGGTGTGTATTTATGAAGAATGGAGTTGGAGTATCATATGGTGGAGGTGGGTTACAAATACAATGGTCATATTGTGATCCAGAGTATGAATGGGATTGTCCTGAAGAGGATCCTTCTTCAATAGGCAATAACAATGACAGTTTATATAACATTATCAATTGTAATTTTACTTCCAATATAGCTCAAGGAAGATCTTTGTTATCTCGATATTATAAACTAAGCAATCAAGATAGAGATGTGTTTGGTAGAGGAGGAGGAGTGTCAGTTATCTTGAACGGTCATGCTAGTAATAACAAGATTATCATGTACCACAACATACTAGAAGGCAACGAGGCTGATCATGGAGGTGGCTTCTTCATAGGTTACTATGACAATGCTTATAATAACAGTGTTGAAATGAGTCATATGACTGTTGCTAATAATAGTAATGCTAGGGATGATGATGCTGTTTTTATTGAGGACAGAGGAGGAGGAGGAGGTAAAATAGAAGTATATGCCAATGTCTCCAAACAATTAGTGAACAATGTTGAAATATTTCATAGTAGTATAATGAGAAATACTGGTATTATTGGTGGTGGACTATCAATTGAGACAACTTCAACATTGGAGATTAATATAAGTGAAGTAAACTTTACTACAAACACAGCATATCTTGGATCAGCTTGTTACTTTACTAATGCAATTGATTTTAATCAACATGTTCTTAGTCTTGCAAATTGTATGTTTAGTGATAACACACCATCTTGTGACAATATTGATGCAGAACATACTGTAGCTATCCTACCTTGTTCTGGTACTCTGTATTTCAGTAGTGTATCTATATCATTTAGTGGTATCAATATATTTAGTGATAACAGAGCATCTGCCATTGAAGTACATGGTAGTGTAATCACAATAAATCCTGGTAGTAAAATGAGCTTCATTGGTAACAGTGGATCATATGGTGGAGCTATTGCTTTATATGAGTGTAGTTATATTGTACTTTATAATAAGACAAAGTTAACATTTAGTAACAACATAGCCATTACTAAAGGAGGAGCAATATACTCTCATGTTTGTAACAAAAAAACACCTAATCATTTTCAGCAAAGTGTTTGTTTTATTGTTTACTATGACTCGGGTATTCACCCTGATGAATGGGAAACCGAATTAATTTTCTCTCTTAATAAAGTTATTAATATATACCAATATGAAAAATCTCATAAACCAAATGCTATGTATGCTAAGTCATTGTCATCATGTTGGTGGCCACTACTACCAAACAATACCAAGATCACACTATCTAGCATTAACAGAACCTTATGTTGGAATAACTGGAACTATACATCAGATGACTGTGCTACTAGTATAGAGTCTAGCGTAGCATTTCTGAATGTTAGTCTTGTTGAAAAGCATCAATTACCAATATTTTCTGGTAGTAGATTGAACCTTTCTCTAATAGCATATGATGGAACAGGTCATCTTCTTTTGTCAAATGCAAATATAATAAAATGTGTTAACAGTGAAGATAATGCAGTCTACTTTAATAATAACAAAACATGTACAGAGGAAGATTTTCCAGTTATACATGGTATTGGTTCATTTAGTCTCAGTATTATTGCTAATAGAGAAAGTAGTCAATTAAAAGTAGTAACTTATATGTACACTTTCAAAAGTTGTCAGTGGCCATTTGTGTTATCAAAAGACCACATATGTACTATAAATGTTAATGGCTTTTGTTGTAAATCGGGAGATCATGTAAGCAGTGAGAGTATTAATTACATTTGTGATAACTTTGAATGCGAAGATTGTGCAAACAGTGCGATCTGTACAGTTGGTTCATATTACTATGGTACGTTACGCGGTTATTGCTTATCAATTAATAATAACTCACAGGCAGTGATTGGAAAATGTCCAGCACGACAAAACTTCGTTTATTATTACTCATGTCCTGGTTATGTTTATAGTACTTTCATATCCAAGTCATCGTGCTTTACAAAATACTCAGATTATGCCGGAAGGTTAAATGGTGCTTGTAAGAATGGAAATTATTGTGTACCTATAAACTCTCCATACCTTCAATGTACATCCAATAAATTTGGATATAGAAACAGCTTACTGATATTTTTCTTTGTACAGATGTTTTCAGTCACTCTGGTAGTTATTTTGATAACAGTACTCAATATAAAGTTCACAAATGGCTCTTTTAATGGATATATCTTTTACTGTCAGATTGTGTCTCTCTCATTTCCTGCAAACTATTTCAGTTCATATCCCGTTTTATTACCATGTGGCATTTGGAATCTTGACTTTTTGACTTTCTTATTTTTTTTATATCCAGTTTGTATTACGCCTACTATGGGATCATTAGGAGCTATTGCTTTCTGGTATGTCATAGCAGCCTATCCATTTTTTCTTCTATTATATCTGTATGGCTGGATTACAATGTACAACAAAGGCTTTAGATGTGTTGTCACTATGACACGACCTCTTCATCGTCTGCTGGCACGCTTCTGGCGTATGACTAACATTCAACCTTCCTTCACTCATTCTATATCCTCAATATATGTGTTATGTTTTACTCAGTTTGCTGCTACTTCTCTTAAACTACTACACTACACAAAGTGGTACAGTCTTACTAATAAAAATGAAACTGGGATAGCATTTTACTATGATGGTACATTGAATTATTTTGGTTATCCTCACGTATTTCTAGGTATCTTAGCCATAATCATCTTGATTGTTGTTGTGTTCATACCAACAGTCTTTGTTTTATTTTATCCATTCAAGTGGTTTCATAAGATCCTAGATTGGTGTAGACTGAAACGTTCACAATTTGTTATTACTCTTGTTGATGATTATACTGGAGCCTTTAAGAATGGATGTGATAACACAAATGATTATCGCTATTTTGCTGGTCTCTATTTGTTACTAAGGGTTATTATCATGTGCCAGTATTACATTTCTAATGAACATTACCTTATTATTTTAGGTATACAGACATCTGTTTATGGAATGGCAGGTGGTAGTATTATGATATTTCGCCCTTATCGTAAGAACTTACACAACTTCTCAGAATTTTTAATATTTTCAATCTTGGCAACAATGTGTGGCTTTTGTTTGTCTTATCATTATTGTAGATTTATTTTGTATTTTGCCTACTTGCCACAAGGTGTAGCTTTCATATATTGCATTTACTGGACTATCAAAAAAATTACAAATTGCTGCTTCTATTGTAGCCCTATTAAACAAAAACATACTGAGACTCCTGAGGAATCTATTTTACTTCAGGATAATAATGACATATTTGCTGATCGTATCATGAAACCAGATGAATATGATGAACATCATGTAAGCACCATTCAATCTGAATCTCCTCTTACAGAAGTAGAGCCACTGACTAGACACTATCAGGATTTAACTAATTATATCTCCATCAATCCTGCATCAACAACCAGTACTAGATTAAGACATAATGATAATAGCAAAACAAATACCTCTAATAGTAATACACTTGCATAATTAGTACTGGCTGAAGAAGATGAAATGAAATAAGACTTTCTTAGTTTTTGATTTTATGTATAAGTATTGTTATGTGAACTAAAGTCATACTACTTACATATCCAATTTTGTTAATAAATATTTTGCTTCATAATTAAATTTCGATATTGTTAATATTAATTTGTTATAAATACTACAACAATGACTGTTAATTGTTAAGCTTCTGGTATTGTGTTCAACATTTTTATTACTTTTCTATCTAATAAAAACAAATAGCATTTTCTTGATTCAAATCATGGTCTTTTATTTCTTATCTACCTGGAATCTTGATTAAACATTTTCTTTTTTTACCATAAATTGCACTGTAGAAGTTTTAAGGAATTACTTAACTAGTTGGACTAACCATTGTCAATTTCAAAAATTGCTTATTAACTAACTTTCATTGAATAGTATGACTTGTTTATAAATTGTTAAATATATAAATATTTGTAAATGAATTTAACTCTAAGGAGAACTGTATATGCTAGATCTATAGAACACTGTCCTTTGTGTATTAATTTATCACAGTAATTTATAATCTTTAATGTTTTATGATATCTACTTAAGTTGGATTTATTTAAGAGAAATGAATGATATTGATGACTTATTTAGACATTGTATTGAGACATTGATCTACAACTGTTGAAGAAAATTTGAATATTTGATAAATCTATATATCATGTTCATAATGCTGCCAATTACTACAGGATGATGGTAAAAATATTACCATCATTAGGTTTTAATAATATCTTTATTTCATTCAAATGTATATCAAATAATAAAACAGCTATGAAAAAGCTAAAGTAACACCTCTATTATTTTCAGTCAAAGTTGTTAACTGTATAATTATAGCTGAATGATGAAATAAGAATTGGTTCAGCTGCATCATGCATCTGGAAAGGAAAAACAATATGTTACTCAGTGATCCTAATGTATTGATATCACTGACACCAAAGTATTTTGTCATTACTTCCATTGGAGTATCAATAACACTACCTATGTTATATGCATTACTCTGTTCATTGTGACAAATAATGCCTGTGCAATAACTGTAATACTACATAGTAGGTGTGGTCTCAAGCAACATCTAAGTTTAAAGCTAATGTTTAATTTTTGGGACACTGGATAATGCTTTTACCAAAAAAACAATATACAAGATATTGTCATTTCATCTCATTTCTAAATTTCCAGACATGCCTCTCATACATCATACCTATTACAATAAATTATTCATCTAGTGGAATAAATGAAGAACTAATCACAATATGTGACAAACTATGGTCTCCAGTAAGGATAAAATCTGTGTCTACTCTAAGTTTTGAAAACTAAATGAATTATATATAAATATAGACTAAATTAAATATAACAATTAACTACTATTTACTAGGCCTAATACTGCTAATTACTTCTACTTAGTTAAATATAGAATTACTAAAGAGGGCTTCTTATAATCTCGATTTTTCATCACCATATTCATGCTTATCTATATATTCCATATTTGGAGTTACTGTAGAGGTAGGTGAATCATTATATTTATATTCATAGTATACTAAATCTACTCTTGATGTACATACAGACAATCACCAGTATCAACTGTTGCAATATGGCCTCCAAACTAGAAACAAACCAGAGTTCTGCCACAGAGACCATACCAGCTGTTTCAGCAAACTTCTCTAAACTGCATTCCAATTTGAAAGAAAAGCAATCTATGTCGACTACCTTCTTTATGCTTCATCATATATCATCAAGTGTCATGAGTTAGTTGACTATATCTGTGATGTAGAACAATACACTATAAAAGCAATAGCATAAGGGAATGTAGAAGAATTCAAGTACTACTTGAAAGAGATCTTGTCTAAATTGAAAGGATGTCATAAAGATATACAAACACTTTATATGAAGAAGAGGATCAACTTGCAAGGACTACTAAAACTTTCAAATTGATAAAAACAAGATTAAAAATTGGAACTAGTATTGCACTGAGAATTCTTGGAGGCATAGTACTGGGATAGAATTGTGATCTTGAAGTATTTTGGTAGCAAGAATAGTTGTTGCAGCTGTGATTGGCAATTAGACTGGTCCTGGGAAACATAGCAGTCAATTATAATAATACACTATATAACAGAAAATATTTACTCAAAACTTTGAAGAACATTTGGGAGAAATAAAATGGAACAATACAATCCCAAAACTTCAATGACTATCCAATGACTTCTATATTAAATGTAAGTACCAGAAATCATGTTCATCTAAAATAGGGTGTGTTAAAATAGATAATAATTCACCCACTTTGGTCAATACTTCTGTATTACTTCTGTAACGGTTGATATATTGTGAAGTGGTCCTTATTCCTATTAAGATCAATGGTGACAATAGCTAATTTGTGAAAATAGTGATAGAAAGTTGTCCGTAAACATGGTACTACTCATGCTGTCATCACAAAAGACAAGTGGCTACAGCATTATAAAGCTTTGAGACAGTAAATCAAGCTGAATTTACAAACTGAGATAGTAATTTTTATGCAAGAAGAGTGCTATACTGCTTACTGAAGTATTCTACTTTATACAAATTGTGTGAATTGATAATGAAGGACAATAATCCATATGAAGGGTGTGAAATATCCTGATCAATAATGAATAATAGTTAAGTAATTTTAAAAATGTAACTCAGAAAATGAATAAAATAAAAGTTTCATTTACACAGGAGAGCATTTCCTGAAGATGATCCACATTTTATGGAATAGTTTTCAGTTAATAAGAGAAATGAGGATACTTTCATCTGGGATGATTTTTCAAAGCTTAGGAAGTTAAAAAAGAACATAAAAGATTATATATGTCAAATTTACATAATGTATAATGAGTTGTTCTATGTAAAAGTATAACATACCAACTATTCATGAATTTTAAATTCATTGTAATCCGTCAAGTAAGCTACAATTGTTTGGTTGAGGTTATTATTAATCTGTAATATTAATGTATTGAACAGGAAGAGGTAACTCTGAAAACACTTCTACTACAATCAATTCATTTCCACTAAATCAAATATCACCCAACATTACTGAACCATTTTCTTGTCCATATGTAATATTGCCATATGTGACTCCACCTCTAAATGACACACAGTATTAATGACATATCCTAGATAGTGATAGCATACATTATTCTTGATGTCCAAGTTATTTACAGGCTACTTTTATGTCAGTACTATCCCTGCTAACACTCTACACTGTTTCCCAGATTTGATTTATACATGCTTGACAAGTCTTCTTTCATAGTCTTCTATTTCATCAATCAAATGGAATGTCCTACCTTACAATTAACAGGTTGAGTAGTGTTATATATATGATTGCAAAGATGCCCACAAAATACAAACATAATTTACCTTGACAAATAACAGAGGCATCATGATCTAAAGGACACGGATAAAAGTCTAATGTTCCATTGTATAGAGAGTTCTATATACTGCTCTTATTTCCAGTACAGTTCAAATCAATAATAACAAAAGACCACTGGTAGTCAGTATAATAACCTGATGTTCCAATGGCACTTGTATATAAGAAAGTACATTTATCAATACACAAAAAACAATATACCATATGAGAAGTATCCAATATAACAATAAACAACACTGGTATCTTTGTTGTCCTAAAACTCACTGCATATTGTTCCCCAAATATCATTTACGTAATACGTGTACTTCCACACAACAATAAAATGAACCACTTTCACTAAATCTAATAGTCCCATTCTCAAAGAGAGCTACAATATTAATGAAATGCACTAAAGTGCTTAACCTCGCTGCGGTCTTATCCAGAGACTTTCTTTATTCTTTTTAGCCTCCTCGAGTGACGTAATCTCACTTGATACGCAAGATGATTATTGATAAATCAGCATGTCTGTTCAATCAAAGCTTTGCCGTTTAGTGCGTCTGCTGGGTAGTTTGCACTCTAATTGACAAAAGGTCCAATACTTTCCAACTTCTTATTAAAAATTAGTGATTCTCCAACGACAGCTAAAGTGCTAGTATTTTTAGTTCGCGCTCAATGTATCGACAAAGATAACTGACAAAAGTCATGTCATAACTCTCCAAAGAAATATTTTTGCAAATATTCTCACTTTAAAAAGTTAGAAAATGTCATGAGCTGTATGCAGGACGTTTTTATTGAATTCTCGAATCTTTACGAAAGCTGTGCTTTTTTTCAAAGGTTTTTCAGACTTTTAAAGCTTTTTGTTCGTTTGACACTTCTTTTTGGCAGTATTCTTAAGAAGTGCAGAAGTTTTGCTACCCTCCACTACAGTGTGGTGGCTACCAGTGCCGTATTTGCCGAGTTAAAGCAGTTCAAAGCCATTTGCCCGGGTAACAGACAGACAGACTGACACGCTAACAGACTACAGTAACCTCGCTATGGGCCCGCGCACAGCGAGGTTAATGATACAGAGATAGTAATATTAAATCAGCAGCTAACAAAATTACAATATTTATTACCTTTACGTATAACATCTTTATCCTAACAATGACTATGACATCCAGAGTAAAGATAAGTGTAGCAATAGTTCTGGTTACACTTCACCAAATTAGTTTCTCCATCAATACAATTACTGTAAGTGGCAACACTCTAAACTATAAAATAATAGAATAGCTATTGATTCTGACAATTTAGCACTCATATTCACAAAATATATTAGCATCTTTACTGAGAGAGTAAGAGAGACCATTATAAGAACAGTCCGGACTCCAGAAGAGTGTTTCATTACCAGTACTTTTAAGTCAATGATATTGTGTTTAGTTACTACTCCAACTAGACTTTGTATATTTATATAAAAGTAGTGTCAGTATGGTCTATATATAAACGACTAAGATACTCTTCATATGGTTATTTCTGGCAATTGTATCTCACTTTTATATAAGTATACAAAGTCTAGACGCAGTAGTAAATCAATAAAATTAATTAAACACACTCTAATTAAGGAATGTATAATTATTTAATGCCCTGCCATCAGTCAGAGGTCAGCTATGCCACTGTTAACAACAGCTTCATGGGAAGATGGTGACAAGAAAGTGTGCATTATACATATACATCTTATGACATTAATATTTTATGAAATAAACTGAACATAAATTTTGAGCAATCACAATGTTTCTGCAGATAAAGAACAAAAAATCAAACAATAGAGCAAACAGCATCGTGCTATTTGATTAATTAAAATATTGGTGCGGTCTTTGATTATGAATGTAAGAAAATTTAAATCAGATATTTGTAGTTGAATAAATGAGCAGATATACTGGCACAAAATTACTTTAAATGATCAAAATATTACAATTTAATTAATCATAACTGGATTTACCACACATTTACACATTCATTTATAATTATGGTAAATTTATTTACTTCAACATATTATACCATCAACAGTGAACTTAAATAACATTATTGACTATTTTATACATCAAAACCCACATTTGTGATTATAAATATTAAGGTAGAGGTCTGCTCAAACTATTACGATATTACAAATAACATTGAGTAATATCATCAATGAAGTTTAACATTATGTATAATCATGACTGTCATTACTATCATTATTAATTAATTAATTTCAAGTGAATCTATTTTTTGATCATTAGGTTTTTTGGCAATTGGGCCCCTACTAAGTATAACTTAATTGGCCAAGGGAAAATTTTGCCTGCTCTTTCCCTTACACTAAAAATATATAATTTATCTGATTCTGACAAAATCGACTAATTCATGATCATTGTCTAATTAATCATCTATCTTTCCATTCATGTCCTTATAGTTTAACTAATAGTATTAAAGATTAAGTCATTACCTTTTGTCAATTTTCATTTCTCATTAACACCCCAAAATTTGAGTGATACTGAAAAAGAGAAAATGACAATGCTTAAATAGTTTGTACTAATTTCACAATAGAGAACTTCATTATAGCCACATGGTTTATAAAAAAAATTGATAACTATGTAAAAAATATTTACATTCCATCAATTCTCCTGTTCATCTATCAGTAAATCATTGAGTACCTTCCTCTATCAATCCACCTCTCTGCCCATCCATCTATCAATATATCTATTCATCCCTTTGATCAACAAATTCATCCATCAATAAACCTCTTATTGCCAATTAATTCAATTCATTTTCACATTATATTATGTTAATATAATAATACAATTGATGAAACAAACAACACATATTGTTCTTTACATTGTAATGACAAAATAAATTCACATAAAAAGTAGGATTGCACTTTGTCAAAAATATTTTGCAATGCTATTTCAAATATGCTTAAGAAATTATAACTTTGTTAACAATTTGCAAACAGAACTTGATTGCAGACTATAAAATACTTTTATTATTAATGTAGCCATTATAATTTTAAAAATGTTACTGTGCTTGTATGTACTGAACTTGTTAATCATATGAATAAAGATCTTAACAATTACATATCATTATTTATTTAACAAAGTAAACTGTCTCAATCTGTGGATTCAAATGATAGTCCCATTTCTCTCCTGAACTCTTCTTCCTGGTCTATATAATTTTCATAATGCTCCTCAGTTATCAAATGTATGTTAATTTCACTTTTCCTCACTCGTAACTTGTATCGCTTTGCTAGTATAACAAATATTATAAGAATAATGACAATAACTGCACTCTTCATGACATAATAATAAATATCTTGACAGATAATGTCTCCTTTACAATTAAATGGGTACTTTCCATTGATATCAATAACATAACCAAGTCCATTTGCTGCATACCATAGGCCAACCATTAAACCTCTCATTTCATGAGGAGATTGAGCTATTATGAACTCCAAAGATGTTGAAAAAATCAAAGCATAGGAAACTCCATATAATATTTCAGGAATGATCATAGCTTTGTATGATGTTGAGTCCAGATGGAATTGTTTTTTACAAGCAAAAATGAGTACGTAATAAAAAGTAGCAAATAAAGCAAAAAGGAGGCCTAATCCAATTCTCTTGAGCATACTAGGAGTGTAATTGTAGAAACAAGGATGTATAACAAACTGATATATTAGGATGACAACTCCAGATACTAGAGAGGACAACGTTTGATATAATATAAGGCTTGAAAGGAATTGGAGATTTTTTTGGTGTGATTTGATGGCATTCAATGACAATTCCTGACCACAAGTCAATCCCACTAAACTTATTAACAGTGGTATTAACCTTAAAATAGTCTTGACATTTTGTACCTCCTCTTCTGAGAAAGGTCCTCCGTATTTTTCCATACCTTGATCAAGTCGTGATGGGTAGTCCTCCTCCCAGTAAGTCAGGGCACTACGATTACTAGGGTACTTATTCTTTATGGCATAATTGAGTACTTTAGCAATTAATTTGACAGGATTGACTTTATGAGGTGTTGTGTCCAGCCAGTGTTTGAACAATGAGTTACTTACAATGACAATAGACACAGTCACACCAATAATACATAATACACTATTGCAAATTGTTTGATTAGAATCAGTCCTATTTGATAAATGACATACATAATAGGTAAACTTGCAGAGTGCAAGTAAATTATAGCACTTAGTTCATCAGCTGAAGCTCCCACAGATTGATCAATACTAAATTGAACAATATTTGAACGAAAACTACAATATCCAATGACTTGTGTAATATAACCAGCAAACAATAACAACAAGAAGAAAATTGTGGAATCTGAAATTGTCCTAGCAATAACTGCCAAGCCAGCAAATATCCAAGATAAAAATGAGAAATGTACTCCAGTAATGATTGTGTTATATCTACCTGTCTTTACGTCAGCAAGAAGACCAAAGAAAGGGAAGGAGAGATATATCAAACAAAATGCAATACCATAGATAAAGTCATATCTGAATTGATGTTGAGCATCACTATGTATATAGTTAATTGACGCAAAAGATTGAACAAAATATAAATGAGCAAACATTAAAATATCCCATACGATAATAAGCTTTACAGAGCGTGAACTGATACACTGTATTCTTCTTCTCCAAGTCGTCAGCAGCTTCATCATTTAAACTTCTTAACGTATGTTATAACGTGATGTTTATCCATTCATTCATCAATATACTTGTTATTGCCAATTAATACAATTCACTACACATATTATGTTAATGTAGTAATACAATTGATGAAAAAACAACACATATTGTTTGTTTACTTTGCCATGGCAAAATAAATTCATATAAAAGTATACTTGTACTTTGTCTAAAATATTGTGCAATGTTATTTCAAATGTGTTTAAGAAACTAGCACTTGGCTTACATTATACAAACAGAATTTGATTCCAGAATTTAAAATACTTTAATTATAATTAATGTAGTCATTATCATGATATAATATGTAAAAAGTTACTGTGGTTGTTTGTATTAAAGTTGTTAATCATGTGTTTTCAAAATTATATTAAGAGAGGTTTTAATAATTATATACCATTTTTTGTGACATGATTTACAAAAGGGGATCACATCTGTCAAAACATTTGTGACCTGATTTGTGAACAAACCACTGTTAAAACATCCAAAAAACAAGTTTGCATACATACACCTGCTATATATGTATAACTATTCTATATGTATGCAAAACTGTTTTTGATATGTTTTAACAGTGATCACTATATGTAATTATGTTATATTTATTTAACAAAGTAAACTGTCTTAAAACTGTGGATTCAAATGATAGTCTCATTTCTCTCCAGAATTTTACTTCCTGGTGTATATATCTTACCAGAACTTTGAACTACTTTTCAACAAGTTTAAGATACCTAGCTACTGACAATAACAAGAATACACAACAATTCACTAAGTTCTTGAAACTAGAGTACTGTTAACACAAACATCTGTGCGCTACATGTTACTGAAAAACAGCTGGTGTCAATACCGACATGTATGTTGAAGCATTCCATCACACACTAAAATAATTGTATATGAAAAGTAAAATCAATTGATGTGTTGATAAATGTGTTCATCTGTTCATGAAGATAGCAAAAGACAAATCTTTTGAAATACTAATAAAATTAGAGAAGGGGAAGACATCTTAAAAAATAATTATGTATCATTAACAACAGACAAGTACATAGCATAAAGCTTCCAATACAGGATATAACAGAAACTCAGTATAATGAATGGACAGTTACCTCTACATCAAAACCTGAAAACCACTATATCAAGAAACAACAAACAATCTGCCAAAGTTACCATATACTACAGAAGAAATGCAATGTTTATATAGATGAGTATATATGTATATTTTTCAACTCTCTTCTCAATACAACAATGTGTAAACACATTCACCTTGTTATAAAGTATATCAACTCTGACCTGAATCATATTCCAGTAGAACAATCAAATGTCCCTATAAAGTCACTTGATGTTGGGAATGAGGAAATATCCTGTGAAGTCTTAGGGAAATACACTACAGCAGCTGCCATGAAAGAAGACAACCAGAGAGATATGGATTATCTATATTCCTTATTAGATCAATATATACATGAAGATATATACTGAACAAAAAAGAAAGAATATAAGAGTATCATTAAATCTTGTTGAAGTCAATAATAGAAGCATCTTCTAGATTTAAATGATGTCAAATGAACTAGCAAACAAATCACAATCTCCACAAAAACAATTCTTTTCCACTTGAAAACACTGTAAAACTCCATCAACAAAAATCACTAAACCGATCACCACCAAAAATTATGAGCTAAAACAGACACTTCTATCAAAACTCAAATCATTCAATTTCAACTATAAGTAAGTAGTTTATTTTCAATAAACACTGAATACACACATATTTTAGATGTGATAATAACAATAAAACTGTAAACAATGAAAAGTTGTGACATCCGTAAATATGTACAAGAGTTTGATGATAATAGTTGATATTACAGTAGTGACATAAACAATGAATTTGTTATCACACTATATATAATTCTTGTCCCATAGAAATTCTAGCCATGAGTATCAAAGAAGTATCGATACCTTGTTGAAATATAGACAATTAATAATAACAAATAGCTTTTTAACATCATTACCAGATGAAATCATTGACAACACCATTAATGAATTAATCAATATGAAGCATTATTTCACTAATCATGTCTGGTATGAATTATTACTGAGAGATATATCAAAACATGGAATGTAAAGAATTATTTTACTTATGTAAAAATTAATTAAGATTCAGGGAAATCTAGTCAAATTTTTAGGAATATTCAGTAAGGATCTCTCTGGCAATGCATATTGTAAAAGATGTTCACTGTTCACATATAGATCCACTGATCCCAATATGGTAATATCACCTTAACCTCTATGTATTAGAGGTTAAGATGTTTAAATTGTTTAGCTTCCATTTTATTCAAGAATTACTTTCAGACTTTCAGCTGAATAGAGGTGATTAATCTTATCACATAACAATAGTATTATCAACTCTTGAGATAGGGAATGGACAAATAGACTGATATACATACATGTAATGATGATTGGATTAATAAATGAAAACTGTAATGCAGAAAGAAGTAGTACTCTGAGTACATGTGACTATTTGTGAATAACATAAGAGAAAATTTGTCTATTTTTAGAATTCAGTATGTTTGACTTCAGTAGGTAGAGGACTAGGGGTGTCGCCCTTTGTTAAGAGTGTATTGTCTACTGATTATGATAAGATAGTCACCATGTTAGTAGTATAACTTATCAACTTAATGACTTTACAAAATGACAAGCAAAATACAAGTAACTCTACTATGATGTTACATTATTACTGTGAAAGACGTCTATATAACAAATTTTCCAAGCTAGCCTGACATGGCATAAAATATACCGAAGGTACATGAAAATTCAAAAATATAGTTATTACCTTGTAACAACATAAACAAATGTGAGCTGGTTTTAAATAAGAGAACACTTCTGTCAAACAATTGTGATGTAATAATGAAAAGGATCACTGTTAAAACATCTCAATAAACAATTTGGTATACATAGATCCAGTTCCATGAATATTGATGCATATATAGCAGCTATATGTACACAAATCTGTTTTATCATTTTTTGTGGAGAATGGGAGAGGATCTCTAGCAGACTTAACACTGGACAAACTGGTATTACTTCATGAAAACAGATGTATTGCAAATATTATTTTATATAACATGAACTAAATCTACCAAACAATTCTGAGACTGATTGTTGAATAAAACGAAATTCAGACAATATACTATTGCTATAACATTAATGACAATATACTATTGCTATAACATTAATTAATTACATGAGTGATCATAGGGGTCCTTTTAAAATTGATCTCATTGATTATTAATGTAATGGCAGATTCAAATGCATACATGAATACAAAGTATTGGACCTCATTAAACATCTTCACATCTCAAAGAATAACTATATCTTTATTACTATTAGTTATATAAACAGTAAAAGTCATGATACATAAGTATTATACAAACTAAATTGTCTCAATCTGTGGATTCAAATGATAGCCCCACTTTTCTCCTGAACTCTTCTTCCTGATATATATATATATATATATATATATATATTTGGTAATGCTCCTCAGCTATTAAAATGTATGTTAATTACGTTTTTCCTCACTCGTAACTTGTATCGCTTTGCTAGTATAACAAATAATATAAGAATAATGACAATAACTGCACTCTTCAATACATAGTAATAAATATCTTGACAAACAATGTCTCCTTTACAATTAAATGGATACCTTCCAACAATATCAATAACACGACCAAGTCCATATGTTGCATACCACAGGCCAACCATTAAACCTCTCATTTCATGAGGAGGTTGAGCTATTATGAACTCCAAAGGTGTAGGTAAAACCAATGCATAGGAAATTCCATGCAATACTTCAGACATAAGCATAGCTTTGTATGAAGTTGTATCCAGATGGAAATGTTCTTTAAAAGCAAAAATGACAACATAATAAACAGTAGTGAATAAAGCAAAAAATATGCCCAATCCAATACTCTTGAGCATACTGCATGGGAATGTATTTATATAAACACGGATAGATAACAAACTGATATATTACTATAACAACTCCAGATACTACTGAGGTCATTGTTCGATTTAATATTAAGTTTGAAAGGAAGCTAACATCATCTTTATGAGCAATGTTTGTTTTCCATGACAATTCTAGACCACATGAAAACCCAACTAGGCTTATTAACAGTGGTATTAACTTTAAAATAGTCTTGACATCCTCTTCTGAGAAAGGTCCTCCATATTTTTCCATACCTCGATCAAATAGTAATGGGTAGTCCTCCTCCCAGTAAGTCAAAGCACTATGATTACTAGGGTACTTGTTCTTTATGGAATAATTGAGTACTTTAGCAACTAATTTGACAGGATTGATTTTATGAGGTGTAGTGTCCAACCAATGTTTGAACAACGAGTTATTAATAATGACAGTAGACACAGCCACACCTGATAATATATAATATACTATTGCAAATCATTTCATTAGAATTTGTCCAATATGAACAATGACATATATAACAGGTAAACTTGGAGAGTGCCAGTAAATTATAGCACTCAGTTCATCAGCTGAAGCTCCCACAGACTGGTCAATACTAAATTGAACAATATTTGAACGAAAACTACAATATCCAATGACTTGTGTAATGTAACAAGCAAAGAATATTATCGTAAAGAAAAGTGTGGATTTTGACTACCAAGCAGGCAAATATCCAAGATAAAAATGAGAAATACACTCCAGTAATGATTGTGTTATATCTACCTGTCTTTACATCAGCAAATAGACTAAAGAAAGGGAAGGAGAGATATGTTAGACAGTATACGATATAAAAGACAAAGTCATAACTGATTTGATGTTGAGTATGACTATGTATGTAGTTGATTCCTACAAAATATTTAAGTAACCTTAAATAAGCATACATTAAGATATCCCATATGATGATAAGCTTTACAGAACGAGAACTAATACACTTTATCCTTCTTCTCCAATTCGTCAGCTGCTTCATCATTTAAACTTCTTAAACAATGTTATAATTTGATTTTAATATTCCAATCAGTTGCTTTTATTTCATCAGTTTACTGATATATTGCACCTTGTATACTAGATAAAAGCTAACATTACTATTCATTTATTTGTGACCTATTTGCAATAAGGAATCATTTATGTCAAAACATTTGAGACATGATTTGTACAAAAGGACTATGGTTAAAACACCTCAACAACATTTTTGTACATGTACATGCAGTTACTATAAAATATTGGGCATTATGGTAAGTGCATGTAAAACTGTTTTTGATATGTTGTAAAAGTTGTCTTTTGTTATAAATCATGTTACAAATGTTTTGCCAGAAGTTGTTCGTTATTGAAAATCAGGTCACATTGCTTTTAGTTTTATAATAATGCTTGTTTTATAATAGTGTTAAACTGCAATATAATATAATATTTCTATGATGTTTTACATACTTATCTTGACAGAAATTATCTGATGAAATGATAAAGTTGACAGAACTATTTAGCAAAAACATGAGATATCGAGAGGACCATGTTCTATTACACATGTATCACTCTAAATCTGAGGATGACTTAACAAAATATATATAGCTGCTGTAAGTACAACAACTATGGAAGAGTAGTAGTAAGAGAGAAAACAAAGTTAATGCAGTCATATTCAAAAATAAATGAATATTGGTGCATATATATATGTACACAAATCTGTTTTTTTGACGTTTTAACAGTTTGTGTGGAGAATGTGAGAGGATCTCTAGCAGACTTAACACTGGACAAACTGGTATTACTTCCTGAAAACAGATGTATTGCAAATAAATTTTTATATAACATGAACTAAATCTATCAAACAATGCTGAGACTGATTGTTGAATAAAATGAAATCCAGACAAAATGCTACTGTTATAACATTAATGATTATTACTGTAATTACATGAGTGATCATATAGGGGTCCTCTTAAAATTGATCTTATTGATTATTAATGAGATGGCAGATTAAAATGCATACATGAATACAAAGTATTGGACCTCATCAAACATCTTCATATCTCTAAGAATAACTATATCTTTATTACAATTAGTTATACAAATAGTAAAGTTCATGATACATAAGTAGTATATGGTTACTTTTGCATTAAATTTAATATTTGATTTTCCTACATGTATTCAACTTGTATAATGATATAGTTAAATCATTCAATGTACACTAGCCATCCTGGATATATACTGTCTACAATATATTAAAGTTTGTGTACCATATTACCAAATATACGCTCACTCACCATACAAATCATACTTTATGTTCTCTTGAACTAAAACTATAATATTATTAGTTTGCTAATATAGAGTTAATATATGTTTACTACAATATATATTCAATGGTGTTGAAATAGATGCATTTGAGGTCAAGTTTGTTGAATTTACTCCATTTTAGGTACTTCAGGCTTACAAATATTAAAACAAAACTAAAATTTAAAATAGCAAGTTATACACTGTCAGAAGCCTCTGAATCAGAAGAAATCATTCATACTATGGAATATATTTTCTCTAATATGCAAAATGTGTATCTTCAATGACATTCCATACAATAAAAAATAGTACAATTGTTTATGATGAGTGCATGTTTTTATAGACTAATATTCAAATTAGGCACTCTTTCATAAAGTAAATATAGAGTTGTGTACTTAATATAATTTTTAGTTACATTGATGAAGTGAGAAAAGACATGACCATATCTGACATACTTAAGTGTAGAATAATAAAAGCTATTGTATTCATTAGGTGTGTATAGGAAGCAATTTCTAAGTGCAGAGGCCAATGGGTGTAGTACGTAGGCGTGGCTAGTTATTATTGGGTGGAGCGGATTAATTAACTTCATTAATTATCATTTTTCAAAGATGGATTCTTTAGTTTGAACCCTTGACAAATCGTTGCCAATATCTATTAATGACAGAGAATCAGTAAGAGTTTTGTGCACATGGAGTACCATTAAACTATTAAGTCTTGTCTGGCTCATAGTCACTCTCAAGTAGCTTTTAACCCGATGTAAGGAGCTGAAAGATCTTTCACTAACTGCGTTTGTAGCCGGCATCACCAATATCAGCGAAACGAACCTACAGACTTATGGTATTAAAGATCTTTGTGAGTCTGAAAACTATCTTAGAAATCCAATCACAGAAGAGAAACCGTGGAGAGCGTCCTTTTGCGATTATTGGGGAAGATTGCAAGACATCACTTTATTCACTTGTAACTGCATACTTAACTGCTCAGTGTCAAAGTCATCTTTATAGGAATCCTTGACAAACTGTAACTCTTAGATTCAATGAAGTGTAAAGAAAGGGAAGAGCTAGAGTGCTTGCTCGTTTAGAAAGTTAGACTAGTTAATTTCATGATGGAGGGCAATTAGTATTATAGAAAGGTGTCATATATAGGAGATAACATTGTCGCAATGCATTGCATTATGCGCAGGTGATAACAACAGTTATCACTGTTGGAAGAGGAATGTCACACAGATCACTGACATATGTGACCAATCACAACAAAGAAAGAAGAGTATAGAGTAATAAATCACAGTTCACAGTCAATATTTAAATAAATTATTCCGTATAATATTTGAAAAACATCTTCTAAACTTTTAAATAATGCTGACCTGAAAGCTTTAGGGTATTAGTTTCATCCTAGCTAGTATAAGTCTCTGTCTTATAAGACTAAAATACTGCTAGTCACTGACGTTATTAATTAGGTTATAGACATGCATTTAGTACAATACATATCTATGTTTAATTGAGATAGTATGTCAACTTTAACTTACTATGATATTATCAGAACTATTTGATGTGTGGTGACACTTGTACCCTTTGAGTGAGGTCTTATTAACATTCTTAAGGGCAAGAATTACTTCAGTGGGTATGGTTAATGAAGTAATGATACATTTAAGTAATATCCATTCATATTTTGGAATAAATAAATTAATTAAAATATTTTGATAAATTCAAATGTGACATTTATATCTGTTTAAAAAGATACCATCCTTTATTCCCCTATAAAATGCTCAAATGAATTCCTAGTAAACTTGCTAACACATATGTACCACTGGTTAGGCTGCAGGTTGATATTACAAGCCAAATGTCTCGCAAGAGCTAGCCTTATGTGAAATTATGATATAATTCTTAAGAAGCATCCTGTGAGTGAGGGAGAGAGAGAATATCATCAATTTGTACCATCTCTCTAAATATAGATGATATAATACCACCTCAACATAGTAACATAAAAGAGGGTAAGATAAAAATAAATTTCCTTTAAGCCTAGCTACTATGCAGTCATTAGACTGATAACAAAAAGTTAAAACTCCCAATATATCAATGTGCCTCAAAATATCAACTCCTATATGCATATATATGTGTCTTGACAACTATTTGTTCAATGAATGTACTTACACAAGAGACAGAGAAGGGGTTCGTGTAGACCAAATCTACTACTAGGTTACTGAATTCTAAAACACTATAAATGGATAGGAAGCAATTCATTAGTAAGCCACATCCATACTTATAAATTGCTTAACACATCTTATCGTAATAGTATGTGTACTACTATCAACTAACTAGTGTTGTTTTAGTTACATATTTTCATATTAGTTACAGTTATAGTAAAGTTAGCCTACTGGTAGGAGTTTTAGTTTTAGTTTTAGTAAAGTTACTAAAATTAAACACAAATTAGTTATAGTTAAAATTAGGTCTATGTTAGTTTTAGTTAAAGTTTTCTTCTACTGTCTATACTGGCAATGTGCTCGGTCATGTGCAAAACATTTCCTTCTATAGTTACTGTGTTACTATCTACAATAATTGACAACTATGTAAACTTGTGAACTCATTATCACTTACCACACCTATTATGTATCACTAATCTCTTCCTGTAGCAGTTAGCACACCTAAAGGTGTGGTAAGTGAAATGAATATAGGTGTGGTAAGTGAAGTGAATATAGGTGTGGTAAGTGAAGTGAAGCATGGGTATAGATGTGGCTATAAAACCTCTATGTTCACTAAAATTGTCAAAAATTTTAGTTATAGTTTAGTTATAGTGTGCTTACCTGAAATAATTTTAGTTACAGTTATAGTTAGTTAACTAAATCACAAAAGTGCTTACTAAAATAGTTTTAGTTATAGTTATAGTTAACTAAAACAACACTACAACTGACATACCATCAATAAGAACATAGCCAAGTGAAATGAGAGAGAGAGAGAGAGAGAGAAACTCTAAATAATGAAGAAAAAGTATATACCTAATAGCTAATACATATATATAATATAGTGGTACACTACCTTTCTAACCATTTTATACCATATCATAGCTCCTGATGTATGGTTGTTATAAGTACTATGACACGTCTTGAGATATATACATGCTGCTATAAGAGGTTACTGATTTAGCTCATAAGTCAACACATATAACTGAATTTATCCCAACAGGATCATTATTATGACAGCTACATGTGCTTATCTTAAGTTATATATTTGGTTGATTAAAAATAAGGGACTCTGGGTCCCTTTGGTTTGGAAAGGACCCAGTCCCTTTCCAAAAATAGGTCCACCTTTGCTCATGGAGAGTCCAGTACAAGCAGACCAGTCCTAAGAGAATTAAATGGCAAGTCAGTGACACAGCTGTAAGGTGGCTTGTTAAATAAATGGTATATTGCTAGCATTTGTGGGTTCTGTACAAAACCTGGAGGCGTAGCTTCCCAAAATTAAAGTAATTCATATGGTACTATTGAAATCGTATAATTCATGTATATATATCTAAGTGACTGTGACAGACAATTCCTTCACCCTCCAGTTTATTCAACCTGACTACACATGCACACTCTTAGCTAATTAAGAGGGGACAATAGCCTGAAGAACAAGGCAATTACATTTAGATATAAACATCCTCATTATATATATGTGATGGATTATGGATGTTTATTTCAAGATCACACAGGTCTAAAGTTGGCATGAATTCATATTAACTTTAATTTGAGGTTGGCAAGCTTACCTGTTCATGTAGGGTGATCAATTTTCTACACGTTCCTAATTACTAGTACTGAATACATGTTCTAAGTCTGTGTCCCACAAGAACTCAAAGACAAATTCAACAGTAAATATATAAGCAAACTTTGGCAAGGCAGATGGAGTAGAGAGGATTGCTGAGCTGACTTTGTTAGACCCTGACACTAAAATAATGTCACTTAGATCAGCTAAACTTGCTCGAGTTGGCAAGGATGTATCCCTTTTTTGTTTTTAAACAGTGAAATATATATGTATGAATGACAATAGCATCTAGGACTCAAAGATCTTGAAAGAAAAATAACTCAAAACACACATAACAAACTGTTTTGTTAATAACTATTGTGTTCTTACCTGAATTAGAAAATAATTTATCTAACTCGATAGCCTCTTCAGTACTAGACTTGATCTTATCAACTTGACAGATCTCTCTCTCTTTCTCTTGATTTTAAATATAACAGACAGATGATATAATACCACCTCAACGTAGTAACATAAAAGAGGGTAAGATAAAAATAAATTTCCTTTAAGCCTAGCTACTATGCAGTCATTAAACTGATAACAAAAAGTTAAAACTCCCAATATATCAATGTGCCTCAAAATATCAACTCCTATATACATATATATGTGTCTTGATAGCTGTTTGTTCAATGAATGTACTTACACAAGAGACAGAGAAGGGGTTCGTAAGCCACGCCCATACTTATAAACTGCTTACAATATCTTATCATAATTTAATAGTATGTGTACTACTTATGTTTTATGATGAGCTGTTTTATGATGAGCTGACATACCATCAATAAGAACATAGCCAAGTGAAATGAGAGGGAGATTTCATTTGCTTCATTTGAAAATATGCTCAGTTAGAAGATTTTACTACAATTTTTTGTTGACTGATCGATCTGGAGATTGTGTTTACATGACAGTTACTATTGTTTAAATAATGTAAATATAATGTTAATATTACAACAATTGTATATTTGGTGGAATCTTGGTGGATTACCAGTGGAAATTGCATCTACAATTACAATGCTTTTACATCAAATTTGCAATAGTAAATGAATTCCAACAGTATTCCAATACATTTCCAATAGTTATAAAACCATCAATATACCATACATTGTTTAGTACACAAAATTGTTGGGAAATTACCCATTGTAAACTCATTGTAAATCAGCTATATCCCATCACATTTCCAAAAGTTGGAAAACATATACCATACCCTGTGATGACTGCATTAACTTTGTTTTCTCTCTTAGTACTACTCTCTTGCATAGTTGTTGTACTGATAGCAGCTATACATATTTTGTTAACTCATCTTTAGATTTAGAGTGATAAATGTGTAATAGAACATTGTCCTCTCAATACCTCAGGTTTTTGCTAAACAGTTCTGTCAACTTTATTATTTTCATCTGGTAACTTCTGTCAAGTATAACAACTCACCAGACTAGTAGAATTTAAATAGGAAGTTATTACAGAGTCAGCTATGCATTATGCTGTCTATGTGACATCACAGATTGTCTTTCACTCCCCAGAAGGGGTCTATATATATAGTTTTATTTAACACTTCAGTAACTCTTGAGGGATTGGTCTTTGAGAATATTTGCACATATCCCACTACCTAACTACTTGACAGTTTATCTCTGTATTACACTTCATCTCATGCTTTGTTAATTTTAAGGTCATTATGAATCAAGTTAACATTTACTATTCTATGGGTTTGCTATGATTGGTGTAAATCTATATAACTCTAGTAGAGTACAGTTAATGCATCTAATTCCTCTCTAGGCTATGTAGTGTTATCAAGAACAAGCCAAATTATTTTTAGTGAAATTATTATTCATTATCTTGACATACCATCAAACAATCCTGATTTTCTTGCAACTGTCTCATTTAACTAGATTTGTTTGAGCACAAAAGTTACCTAATATATATTTATGTTATTATGTATAACTAATTTATTATTAGATTAAGCTTTACCACATCTGATGCTTGTGATGATAAACTCCTACAAACAATACCACTTCATGTATCTCATTAAAATAAAAAATAACTAAGATGAGTCCATAGTAAATACACTACATATATACAATGATATTTTACACTATAATATATGCCTTTTAGTGTCAAAAGGAAATGTTACTGATGATGATGTAATGACAGAACCAAATGTTAAGTTTCCACATTATTAACTTCTACTAGTTAACGTAACTTTAACGTACGATCCAATAGAGCTATTATAATATATAGACCATAGCTTTAATAATGTATTCATATTAAAAGTAATAACATTGTCAACTGAAGAGACTCACATGTTGCTCTTAGTCAAAGTAAGTTATCCTTATTACTGCAATACAATTAAATCTCCTTAATGGAATTTTTGGCAAATTACTTTTAAAATAATTTTTTTCTGTCACTAATGTAAGCCTTTGACAATGATTCCATTAAGGAGATTAAAATGTAGTGCAGTACTAAGGATTACTTACTTTGACTAAGAGCAAAATGTGAGTCTCTTCAGTTGAAAATGTTATTGGCATTTTGGGCTTGAACACAATAAGAGAAATATCAAATACTAAAAAAATCACTGTTGTAGATGCTTACAAGATAACCTTAAAGGTTAAACAAAGAGGTCAATTGTACCAAATACCTTCTCATTTGTGATAATGTAATATAAGTAAAGGGTGTTGTCATTTGATATATTAATGATTATAAAAAGGTATCAATGACATGGAAATGGATTTGCATGGATGATAAACATCTTAATAAACCTATAATGAAAATCTGAGTATATATACATAATCATTATTCAGAAGTATATCAAGTATTGCTGAACTGAAGTTTGATCATAAAAGTAAAAACACAAACAGTGCACTGACTTCTTATAGATAGGGCAACAACCACAACTAATGTATTATGGATATTTACTTTGACATCAAGTGGTTAAAATGATGTATGTAGTTTAGTTTTATTTGTTGTTCTTGTAATAAATTTGTTAAAGTGGACAAATGTATATAATTAACACATTTTCTAGAATCTAGATAACTATATTGTTTAATTTAAAATTTGAATCAGTTTCCATCCAGCATACCGTATACAACGCAATATACTCGTGTCACGTGATCCCGATCAAGCACGTTTTAGTTGCTTTTGTAATAGAAAAGATCCTCTACAATCCTGCTGTTTTCATTGATATCAAGGTTTAGTTTAATTTTAAATTAGTGAAGCAACTACTATAGTGTCCTACGACCATTTTAAGAAAAGAAGTAGAAAGATTCGCTGTTGGTGAGTGTTTTTATTGTTAATATGCTTGAAAGTGTATAAATTTCAAAGGTTTCTTTTATTATTATGAGTAATTACTTGTTTTTACAATTACACGATTTATGTCCTGTATTAAAACATATCCTACATCTCTTTTTTGAGTATTGTTTTGCAGTTGAAGAGAAAAAGATGTTATAGTTATTTTAGCCAACTGTGCTACACTCTTTTGGAAGAGAGCATCCAGCATTGATGTACAATTTGTTTGGATAATATTCCCTAATATCACAAAGGCACCGCCGTCTCTTGGAATCTAAGGCTTTGGCATGACTGTAGATGTAAATTGTCTCAAAGTAGAGCTCAGTAAGATGGATGCATTAATCCTTTATGTATAATAGTTGTAAAGTGCTTTCATTTAAGAGCCTCTCATTCAGTAGAAGTCTTATAGGTATAGTAATATAAGATATACAACTAATAGTTATTTCTTGCTAGTAGTGAGGACGAGTGTGCCTTTCAAAATTTTGGATTACTTCTTTTCTACAAATGTCTAAAGCATGCAATTAATTTCTCATCAGCACAAGTTCTAACAACATGTAAAGACTTAACTATTATAAGTATATTGTAACTGTCATAATGGTCAGAATTTGTAAACCAATAAAACAAATGAGCATAAACCCTATATTCTAATGAACATACTTACCTCAAGTGCTTATGATCATAAAATATTAGAAATAATTTTTCAGATCTCCAGTCTAGTATCTTTTGGCAATTATTAATTTATCATTAATGGAATGCCCACAATAATTTTTCTCATAAAGAGGTAAATGTCATCACTGGAATTTGACAAAAGATTTTAATGATAACTTCCCTATAATAGATAATTATAGATAAAAATTCTAATTTTAAAAATACATTGTTTGTTAAAATTTTTATTCCAGAAATTTTTCAAAAATGAAAAGTGAGAATGTTCAGACAAGTTATTCATTTTCACAATCATCTGTCTATCCTGGGTAATGACTAACTGGGTCTGGTTGACTCAGATGATTGCTCTAAAAGATGATGAACGTCATTTAGAGAACCAACTTTTGTTTTCCTGTGGTTTTGTTTGAGAAGTCTGACACTCCAGTCTAGGGGTAATATTATGTGTCTGACTGGAAGGAAAGGGAGGGTGATGTGACTTTGTAGACGACCAAGAACTCTCCACAAAAGGTACTAACTAAATTTATGAATCTTACTGTTAATTTAAAAGTAGTTTATTATAGTATCTGATTTATTCTATTGTTTTTATTTTGCCAAAGTCCAGTGTACTTTTCCAACAATATATGTCTCAAAGAAATAGTGAAGCATCCCTATAATTTTAATATTCCCTTTTTCCTGTGATTACCAACTTGTTAATGAGCTATTTCATTTCCATTGGAATACTCTGACAGTGTGCACCACAGATAGCTTACTTTCACGGTGTTTTGAAATAAATTGGACCAGGCAGCCATAGGTCCCTTGGACAGTGCACCTATAAATCAAAATTACTTATCCATTTATAGAACCTGATGACAAATCTGTAATGTTGAGGCTAAGCCCAGATTGAGGTTGCCTGTATAGACCTGGCTATGGAGGTGGGTAATATTTTTTAGTGAAATATGCTCCACTGAAATAAAGTAGACCTCCTTTGTGACAAGACATTAGTAGTCTCCCCATGTTTAATCAGCTGTAGATATATCTTAGCCTTTATTAAAACGTGAAAGGTCAAGTAGATATGTAACTGTAATATAATGTAATGTATGCACTGATCTCTTGTATTAACTTGATATTACCTTTGTTTCTTTTAGTTTCAATTGTCCTAAATCTAAAGGAACTATTAATGAGAGTGCTGTTCTTGTGGCCAGTGGTGCAAAGGTCAGCTATAGGTTTTATAATTAAAAGTGTTGGTTAACTCTTTTAAGGATTGCTGTTTCGTTTTTGCGTAAGTGTGGCTTCCTCCCATGTAGGTAGATGTGCAATTGTGCTTAGCAAATTTCAAAATTATTATTAAAATCATTTAGTGAAGAAAGTGAAATTATAGCTTTCTTACCCAAAGTTTTTATTAAGTTGCCATGAGGGAATCCTCTGAATTCGACAATGACATTGATGGCTACATGACGGATGAGGACAAGAAAAACTTCCTTTTACCTAAAATTCCATTTTGTGTTTTGCTTGACTCTCTAAGATATAAAAAGTAATTCAGCATAAGCATCAGATTTCTAAAAAAGGGTTACAAACCATAAGTGACTGCAAAAAATTAGTCTGATAAAACTTCTTTCATGTAAAATTATTGACACAAACTTTATACTCTGAGAGTAGACACAAAATTCACTATACAACAATTGACCTGTCTAAAGTAGAGCATAGAGCTCTAAGGAAAACAGACAATTATGCAAACTTTGCCTCAACTAAAGTGTGGTTAATCACATTACTAAATTTGATTATCCATGAAAGACTTCCTACAGTATCATCCCTTTAGTATCAATGTATATATACATAATTACTATAGTAACTGGCACAATTATTATTCTTCACTGCATTTCCAAACATAAGCCTCTACTTGTTTTTTTCTTCTACTAAGAGTTCGTTAATTTTTGAAAAAAAAAATGACCACAGTTGCCTCTTTGATGAGCTATGTCATCTACACAATGAATGGTATAGGGGGACTTTTAGTACTTGATCTGCATCAACTACAATGTTAATTGTCAAATAAAATTGTGAGCAGACTTGGTGTGAAGTTAGAAATTTAAAGTTGATTTTCTTTTGATTAAAAATAGTGGTTGGATGGACAATTGATTATGTCTCTTTCATACTCTCCCTTCTGGTTTAAATATCCATTAACATAATTTCCACTAATAAAGTTTTGTCAATTTCTAGTACTGCTATTCCAGGGCCCACATCAGAATGTTCTTCAGCCTCTCCAGTATAATATACAGCTCTTTTGTGCATGTTTAACTTAAATAGCTTATTGAATGAAATTGCTCTCAGGAACATTTTGTATTGATAGTTCTCTGTTGGTGAGAGTACCTAGCGAAAAAGCTACTTCTTGCCTTTTAATATGAGTATGGTTTACTATTTCAACAGCAATGAGATAAGTCAAACAACATTGAGAATGGGATGTCATCTTGAGTAATATAGTCTTCTTCTGTAGTATTTGTATAATTGACATCACTACCATTATCTAACAATGGTTTGTGATTGATACTATTAAGAGATTTACTGTTTTGCATATCACAAAGTTTGCTAATGCATATCAAACAAAGGCAGGGTAACATCAGGTGCATGTGATTCCTCTTTATAAGTAGAGTTCTTTTTAGATTTTCGTTTTGATCCACAACTATCTCAATAAGTATAGAAGTCAGTTTTTCTTGAAGAAATGTCACCAAGTCAGCTACTTTTGGATAGTAGGTTAAGTTGAATACATAGTGACTTGCCATTGGAAGGAAAATAGCTGTACAAATGTCTGTACTTTAAGGAATAATGGCTTCTTTGACTGTAATTAAGTACTAATTGCACTCGCCCCTTTCAAGCCGAGAACTCTGAATGAGGAGTTCCATCCTGTATATATCAATCATGATATTTGTTCATCATGATCACGGACAATTTCATCAAAAATAGAATGTCACTATCATTTTGTTTCACCTTTATTGGTATTAACAAGAGGCCAAGACATTGCATTCTTCTCATGACAAGCATGTCAGAACCTACAAAATGTATGTACAGCTAGCTTTTGTTTAAACATGCAAACATATATACTGTTATTCGACCTGGGAGGAGTATCCCATTAGCCTCTGCATAGTTCTTAATGTATGTGACAGTCTGGACTAGCTTGTATGTTGTAAACCCATTATGTGGTCTATGGTTAGAATTCCTAAAAGGACATGGTTAAAAGAAGAGCGATCTAACTCTTTCAGATGTTCTCCAGTAAAAGCTCTATTGCAGGAACCTCCAAAGTACAAGATACATCCGCATTCACTTTGAAGAAAATTTGCTACCTTATCTTCTTCCTCTGTATCATATGTTGTGCCTTCATAGATGACCTTTTCCTCTCTTTCAGTTAATAACTTGTCTCCTTCAATAAAATGCCTCAATGAATATAGATAATACTTATTAACTACCTGATAGTTCTGTTACCATTACCAAGTCATCAATAATCACATAATCTTCAGAGTCATCTTCAATGATGACTTACCCTATTATGGCTTTTATCTTGAGTTAGCTGTCACAATCATACTCATCATATTCATCACCTACTTATTATTTGTATTTTTTGTATTACTTTTTATCAATCTTACTTGGTGGGCCAGTGTCCTCATCTTGAGATTTGGTTAAATGATAAAATGAAAAGCAAATGATAATAGTACTGAAATGGTTGGACACTGAGTTAGTTAAATTTAGCAAATGTACTAAATGTATTCATTGCCTATCACATTAAATCAAGATGATCACATACATGTTGGTGATATTGAAGAGTCATCAGGTGGTTCAATCTTTCTTGTGTCATCATGCATCTGAGATAGGACTTGATGCCAAAAAGGGCACTAAATGAATGTTCAGAAGTTGCTTTTGTTGCAGGTAAGATCAGGAGCAGGTGAAGAAGATGGGAAACTGCACTAACTAGCATTCTCTGTGTTGTGGAGAGGCTTAACAGTGCAGTTTTAATGCTATCAATTGATGGCATTTCTTCAACTAGAAATGAAGAATAGAGTTAATGAAGAGTACATAGCTGAGAGACTCCAGTTTAACCTTACCAAAGTCATCAAAAAAGAAAGAACACACTGAATGTAATTCTTTGAAGCACTGCCCTGTACATGCCTTGAAAAGGTGTTGTTCCACATTGGAGAATGTTTTGGAAGCCTTTTTGGTCAAATATATTATGAATGCTCATCACAGAGAGATCAATTACTTCAAAATACACATGATGATGTTCATCTTCACCAGATAAAGGAAACACACTTGGAGCACTCCCTTCTTCAAAGTGTCTTGGAGCTTTCCTTCTCATAGGCAGTTGTGGCTCATCAACATCAAGCTCCTGCTAGCATCTCATTTTTTCAACCTTCTGCCGAAGCAGGTTGAAGTTTTCAGCTGTATGCATGTTTTCGAGAGTCCTTACTGTCAGGGTAGCTATACCTTGTCCTTCAACACTTGAAAGTTTAGGCATCTGCAAAGTCTGACTTAGATTGTTAGTGTGTCGGAGGATCTGTTCTGAAAGTGAAATGCCAAACAGGAATCTAAAGGTCTGCATTTGACTTGCCACTAGCCTTGATTTCGGTGTCAGATGTAGTAGGTATGGCAACCTCCCTTAATGATTGAATGCTTTCATAATTAGCGATTATGCTGGCAATTGACTCTGCACGGACTGTCCATTGTGTTGGACATAAGGTGCATACACCAGAAGCATCATTGCCACTCTCTTCTTTCACATCTTGTAGCATGGCTTCTCTTTTTGGAGAGAACTTGATTAATTTAATAGCTTCATAACATGTGTCTATCCAGTCCTCATAGGATGTGACTGCTTGATTGTGTCAGTTTTATGAGCTTTGTAAAGCTACTCTCCTACATCTTTTGTCAACTTTGTGAGTGTTATAATGTCTTCAACAGCTTCAAGGTGGGTTTTAGATTGTTAATGCTTTGTAAAAGCAGCTGCTGCATCTTTCTAATTACAAAACCTTTAGTAGCCTAATCACCAGTAAGTGAATTTAATATAATTGAATAATAAATGTTTAAAAAGCTTACAAATTCATTAGAAATATTGTTGATGAACAAACTCTTTGCTTGGTTCACAGCTGCAACACGTGTGACAGAAAACTACATCTTGACACTCGTCATAGTGGAGAAATGGCCAGGATTTAAACCACTGGGGCTGAGCAGAGCACTTCACAGGCTTCGCCTTTCCAAAACTTCGTTTAGGAAACTGGAAATTTCGGGGCTGATGAGGTTTTTCTGGAAGGCTGGGAAGATAATCTTTCAAACTGCCTGCTCCCATTTATATCGTATAGTTCGTTGACTGCAAATTGATTTTAACACGTGGCTAAATCGTAGTGTCGATTTCGTTCCCACCCACTGACAGCCAGGCATGACCGAGACTTAATAAAATTTATTTAATTCATTCAAAAAAAGTGGTCAGGTTAAAACTGTAACAACCATACCGGTGATTACAGCCCTGGACTTTAGTGCATTTTTTTCATCTATGGTCACAAATGTATGCACAGCTAGTTATTGTTTAAACATGCAAACACACATGCTCATAGACAAAGTAAAATGAAAGACAGTTCTCTTGATAATATTCTGATAGCTGTAGATGAATTTTGGTTCTCTTTGCAGGTAGATGAAATGCTGTAAATAAAATATTGTTATTTAACAAACATTGTGATCTTGTACTTTCTTTAGCTTTCCTTTCTATGCTGTAGGAACATTAGAATATCATTTGTTTTAGGATGGTATGACATATTGAAAATATAGTGAGTGACCAACAAGAACAATGTTGAAATGGCATTACTGAACTACTTTAATAGAATTTACTCCACTACTCTATAGTATTGGCTCATTGGTTCATCTATAGTATTGTCATGCAAATACCACAGTGTGTGGTTGATTTGTTGGCTCGATATCACTGTGATAACAATGGTGTTAATATGACACCGAAATGTTGTGTCAAGCATTTGTGCACTTTTGACCTCTTAATGGTGTCATATTCAACAATAATACTTAGTGGTGTTGGCATCACTCAATATCCTATAGCTTTTTTTAAACCAAAATTCCAGCATAGCCAATAAAAACCATAAACATGTATAGCTACAAAATGAAAAACATTAATCAACTTTAGATAAAATTAAACTGTCTATCATTCATTAAACGATGAGAGGCAACTTAGCACTGACCTGTATTCTACAATTGAAATTTAGAAGAAAGCACAGGGCTTTTGAACAACTGTCATACTTAATATTGAACGCATTGACTGTATTGAATGATATGACAATAATGAATTGTTAAGAAATATGTAGATTAAAGTGGCATGAATCATCTGTAATGTCAAAAGTAATACATTCAATTATTGAAGTAAATGGCACAGGACATGTATTATTTTCACTGAATTTCCAAATGAAAGTCTCTACTTGTGAAAGTATATTTCCTTCTACTGTAAGTTCATTAATTATTTTAAAAAATTAAAGTACTAATTTGACCATAGCACAAACTATTTCATCTACACAGTGATATATTGGAACTTCTACTATTTGATCTACATCAAATATTTGCTCAATTTTAATTGCCAAATAAATTTGTGGAATGAGTGCGAGGGTGAATTTTTAATTTTCTTTTAATTAAAAATGCTGGCTGGATGTACAATTGACTATGTCTCTTTGTAGTTCTCTCCTTCTGGTCTTTGGTTTAAATAATTACTACAAATATGTATAGCACTATCTGCTATTGCTACTCTCTCAAACAAAATCTACAGCTACCTTGTGATTGATTTAAGTAGCTTATTGATTGTAACTGCTCCCCAAGAACATTTTGTATGGACAATTCTGTGCTGGTGAGAGAAGCTAACCAAAATCTAGGTTGTTTGATATGACTTAAATTTGGAGCTGAAGTAATAGTAGGCCTAAAGTTTTCTTTATCCTCTGATTTTAAAAGTTCAATTTGGCTTGGAGAACTGAAACATGTGATTAAAGGTGAGATTTTACACTTTTTAGTGTGTCTGTATCTCATTTCAATGTTGTACATCTACCACTTATTATGACAACATGTAAAAACAAGAATAAACAGCATTATTTTTAAAGTAGCACAAAACACACATAACAGGGTACACCAAAACTTCTAATAAGCTCTTGTTCACTGGGATCATCAGGTTTGTTATCCTTACTCAATAGTTTAGCAAGTACTCGTGGTTGAGAAGACGTTAGTAGTCTCCCTATGATTAATCAGCTTTAGATATGCCTTAGCCTTTATTAAATGTGAAAGGTCAAGTAGATATGTAACTATAATATAATGTAATGTATGCACTGATCTCTTGTAATAACTTGATATTACCTTTGTTTCTTTTAATTTCAAATGTCCTAAATCTAAAGGAACTATTAATGAGAGTGCTGTTCTTGTGGCCAGTGGTGCAAAGGTCAGCTATAGGTTTTATAATAAAAGTGTTGGTTAACTCTTTTAATGATTGCTGTTTCGTTTTTGTGTAAGTGTGGCTTCCTCCCTTGTAGGTGGATGTGCAATTGTGCTTAGCAAATTTCAAAATTATTATTAAAATCATTTAGTGAAGAAAGTGAAATTATAGCTTTCTTACCCAAAGTTTTTATTAAGTTGCCATGAGGGAATCCTCTGAATTCGACAATGACATTGATGGCTACATGACAGATGAAGTCAAGGTCCTTTTACCTATAATTCCATTTTGTGTTTTGCTTGACTCTCTAAGATATTAAAAAGTAATTCAGTATAAGCATCAGATTTCTAAAAAAAGGTTACAAATCATAAGTGACTGCAAAAAATTAGTCTGACAAAACTTTTTCATGTAAAATTGTTGACACAAACTTTACACTTTGAGAGTAGTCACAAAATTCATTATACAACAATTGACCTGTCTAAAGTAGAGCATAGAGCTCTAAGGAAGACAGACAATTATACAAACTTTGCCTCAACTAAAATGTGGTTAATCACATTACTAAATTTGATTATCCATGAAAGACTTCCTACAGTAACAGGAAAAAAAATGTAAACAGCACATTGACCTCTGCATTCTTCAATTAAATCTTTATATTCAATCCATATCATTATCTTTGTAGTGCTTGATCATAATACGTTACAATCATCCCTTTAGTATCAATGTATACATACATAATTACTATAGTAACTGGCACAATTATTATTCTTCACTGCATTTCCAAACATAAGCCTCTACTTGTTTTTTTCTTCTACTAAGGGTTCATTAATTTTTGAAAAAAGAAAAGAAAAAATTGACCACAGCTGCCTCTTTGATGAGCTATGTCATCTACACAATGTGTAGTTTCCACTAATGAAGTTTTGTCATTTCTAGTACTGCTATTCCAGGGCCCACATCAGAATGTTCTTCAGCTTCTCCAGCATAATATACAGCTCCTTTGTGCATGTTTAACTTAAATAACTTATTGAATGAAATTGCTCTCAGGAACATTTTGTATTGATAGTTCTCTGTTGGTGAGAATATCTAGCGAAAAAGCTACTTCTTGCCTTTTAATATGAGTATGGTTTACTATTTCAACAGCAATGAGATTGTGATATTGATATTGAGCAGTGCATGGGAATGACAAGAGTGCAGAAAGAAAAAACCTTTCAACTCCATTGCTTTTGTATGATGGAAGCATGGATGTATAAAAGCTCTCTGAAGAAATGTAAGTCAAACAACATTGAGAATGGGATGCCATCTTGAGTAATATAGTCTTCTTCTGTAGTATTTGTATAATTGACATCACTACCATTATCTAACAATGGTTTGTGATTGATACTATTAAGAGATTTACTGTTTTGCATATCACAAAGTTTGCTAATGCATATCAAACAAAGGCAGGGCAACATCAGGTGCATGTGATTCCTCTTTATAAGTAGAGTTCTTTTTAGATTTTCGTTTTGATCCACAACTATCTCAATAAGTATAGAAGTCAGTTTTTCTTGAAGAAATGTCACCAAGTCAGCTACTTTTGGATAGTAGGTTAAGTTGAATACATAGTGACTTGCCATTGGAAGGAAAATAGCTGTACAAATGTCTGTACTTTAAGGAATAATGGCTTCTTTGACTGTAATTAAGTACTAATTGCACTCGCCCCTTTCAAGCCGAGAACTCTGAATGAGGAGTTCCATCCTGTATATATCAATCATGATATTTGTTCATCATGATCACGGACAATTTCATCAAAAATAGAATGTCACTATCATTTTGTTTCACCTTTATTGGTATTAACAAGAGGCCAAGACATTGCATTCTTCTCATGACAAACATGTCAGAACCTACAAAATGTATGTACAGCTAGCTTTTGTTTAAACATGCAAACATATATACTGTTATTCGACCTGGGAGGAGTATCCCATTAGCCTCTGCATAGTTCTTAATGTATGTGACAGTCTGGACTAGCTTGTATGTTGTAAACCCATTATGTGGTCTATGGTTAGAATTCCTAAAAGGACATGGTTAAAAGAAGAGCGATCTAACTCTTTCAGATGTTCTCCAGTAAAAGCTCTATTGCAGGAACCTCCAAAGTACAAGATACATCCGCATTCACTTTGAAGAAAATTTGCTACCTTATCTTCTTCCTCTGTATCATATGTTGTGCCTTCATAGATGACCTTTTCCTCTCTTTCAGTTAATAACTTGTCTCCTTCAATAAAATGCCTCAATGAATATAGATAATACTTATTAACTACCTGATAGTTCTGTTACCATTACCAAGTCATCAATAATCACATAATCTTCAGAGTCATCTTCAATGATGACTTACCCTATTATGGCTTTTATCTTGAGTTAGCTGTCACAATCATACTCATCATATTCATCACCTACTTATTATTTGTATTTTTTGTATTACTTTTTATCAATCTTACTTGGTGGGCCAGTGTCCTCATCTTGAGATTTGGTTAAATGATAAAATGAAAAGCAAATGATAATAGTACTGAAATGGTTGGACACTGAGTTAGTTAAATTTAGCAAATGTACTAAATGTATTCATTGCCTATCACATTAAATCAAGATGATCACATACATGTTGGTGATATTGAAGAGTCATCAGGTGGTTCAATCTTTCTTGTGTCATCATGCATCTGAGATAGGACTTGATGCCAAAAAGGGCACTAAATGAATGTTCAGAAGTTGCTTTTGTTGCAGGTAAGATCAGGAGCAGGTGAAGAAGATGGGAAACTGCACTAACTAGCATTCTCTGTGTTGTGGAGAGGCTTAACAGTGCAGTTTTAATGCTATCAATTGATGGCATTTCTTCAACTAGAAATGAAGAATAGAGTTAATGAAGAGTACATAGCTGAGAGATTCCAGTTTAACCTTACCAAAGTCATCAAAAAAGAAAGAACACACTGAATGTAATTCTTTGAAGCACTGCCCTGTACATGCCTTGAAAAGGTGTTGTTCCACATTGGAGAATGTTTTGGAAGCCTTTTTGGTCAAATATATTATGAATGCTCATCACAGAGAGATCAATTACTTCAAAATACACATGATGATGTTCATCTTCACCAGATAAAGGAAACACACTTGGAGCACTCCCTTCTTCAAAGTGTCTTGGAGCTTTCCTTCTCATAGGCAGTTGTGGCTCATCAACATCAAGCTCCTGCTAGCATCTCATTTTTTCAACCTTCTGCCGAAGCAGGTTGAAGTTTTCAGCTGTATGCATGTTTTCGAGAGTCCTTACTGTCAGGGTAGCTATACCTTGTCCTTCAACACTTGAAAGTTTAGGCATCTGCAAAGTCTGACTTAGATTGTTAGTGTGTCGGAGGATCTGTTCTGAAAGTGAAATGCCAAACAGGAATCTAAAGGTCTGCATTTGACTTGCCACTAGCCTTGATTTCGGTGTCAGATGTAGTAGGTATGGCAACCTCCCTTAATGATTGAATGCTTTCATAATTAGCGATTATGCTGGCAATTGACTCTGCACGGACTGTCCATTGTGTTGGACATAAGGTGCATACACCAGAAGCATCATTGCCACTCTCTTCTTTCACATCTTGTAGCATGGCTTCTCTTTTTGGAGAGAACTTGATTAATTTAATAGCTTCATAACATGTGTCTATCCAGTCCTCATAGGATGTGACTGCTTGATTGTGTCAGTTTTATGAGCTTTGTAAAGCTACTCTGCTGCATCTTTCTAATTACAAAACCTTTAGTAGCCTAATCACCAGTAAGTGAATTTAATATAATTGAATAATAAATGTTTAAAAAGCTTACAAATTCATTAGAAATATTGTTGATGAACAAACTCTTTGCTTGGTTCACAGCTGCAACACGTGTGACAGAAAACCACATCTTGACACTCGTCATAGTGGAGAAATGGCCAGGATTTAAACCACTGGGGCTGAGCAGAGCACTTCACAGGCTTCGCCTTTCCAAAACTTCGTTTAGGAAACTGGAAATTTCGGGGCTGATGAGGTTTTTCTGGAAGGCTGGGAAGATAATCTTTCAAACTGCCTGCTCCCATTTATAGCGTATAGTTCGTTGACTGCAAATTGATTTTAACACGTGGCTAAATCGTAGTGTCGATTTCGTTCCCACCCACTGACAGCCAGGCATGACCGAGACTTAATAAAATTTATTTAATTCATTCAAAAAAAGTGGTCAGGTTAAAACTGTAACAACCATACCGGTGATTACAGCCCTGGACTTTAGTGCATTTTTTTCATCTATGGTCACAAATGTATGCACAGCTAGTTAATGTTTAAACATGCAAACACACATGCTCATAGACAAAGTAAAATGAAAGACAGTTCTCTTGATAATATTTTGATAGCTGTAGATGAATTTTGGTTCTCTTTGCAGGTAGATGAAATGCTGTAAATAAAATATTGTTATTTAACAAACATTGTGATCTTGTACTCTCTTTAGCTTTCCTTTCTATGCTGTAGGAACGTTAGAATATCATTTGTTTTAGGATGGTATGACATATTGAAAATATAGTGAGTGGCCAACAAGAACAATGTTGAAATGGCATTACTGAACTACTTTAATAGAATTTACTCCACTACTCTATAGTATTGGCTCATTGGTTCATCTATAGTATTGTCATGCAAATACCACAGTGTGTGGTTGATTTGTTGGCTCGATATCACTGTGATAACAATGGTGTTAATATGACACCGAAATGTTGTGTCAAGCATTTGTGCACTTTTGACCTCTTAATGGTGTCATATTCAGCAATAATACTTAGTGGTGTTGGCATCACTCAATATCCTATAGCTTTTTTTTAAACCAAAATTCCAGCATAGCCAATAAAAACCATAAACATGTATAGCTACAAAATGAAAAAGGTTAATCAACTTTAGATAAAATTAAACTGTCTATCGTTCATTAAACGGTGAGAGGCAACTTAGCACTGACCTGTATTCCACAATTGAAATTTAGAAGCAAGCACAGGGCTTTTGAACAACTGTCATACTTAATATTGAACACATTGACTGTATTGAATGTTATCACAATAATAAATTGTTAAGAAATATGTAGATTAAAGTGGCATGAATCATCTGTAATGTCAAAAAGAATACACTCAATTATTGAAGTAAATGGCACAAGACATGTATTATTTTCACTGAATTTCCAAACGAAAGTCTCTACTTGTGAAAGTATATTTCCTTCTACTGCAAGTTCATTAATTATTTTATAAAATTAAAGTACTAATTTGGCCATAGCACAAACTATTTCATCTACACAGTGATATATTGGAACTTCTACTATTTGATCTACATCAAATATTTGCTCAATTTTAATTGCCAAATAAATTTGTGGAGCGAGTGCGAGGGTGAATTTTTAATTTTCTTTTAATTAAAAATGCTGGCTGGATGTACAATTGACTATGTCTCTTTGTAGTTCTCTCCTTCTGGTCTTTGGTTTAAATAATTACTACAAATATGTATAGCACTATCTGCTATTGCTACTCTCTCAAACAGAATCTACAGGGTACACCAAAACTTCTAATAAGCTCTTGTTCACTGGGATCATCAGCTTTGTGATTTTTCACAATAGTTTAGCAAGTACTCGTGGTTGTCTGGGCTCGCTCGCCTTAGGGTTTTTGGCTCCCACGATTGCTGTTAAATCTCCAACATTAGCTACAAAAATGTGATCCATTTTACACTGTAAAAAAGAAAGTGTGATTTACACACCATATTAAGTGTGTTAGGTTGTCCTAGCTGACACACCACAAATGGTGTAATGCACACACCCACTAGTATTGTGTGCTTTGCACACACTACAAAGTGTGTTATTCACACCAAGATGAGAGTGCAAACCACCCTCAACTATTAGCAATAGATAGTATAAAAAAGTTGCATTGATGTGAAACAAAAAATGAAATCATTACAAAAACTAATTGGTGCTTTGAATACATGAAATGAATTTGCTAACAGACACTGGTACCTTAGCATGATTAATATTTAAGAAAACAATTTCAAAAAAGGTGAACACATTCTTGAGCCCCTTAGTGTAGCATATATCAGTACAGTAGGTTTGACGTTAGAACTACTATCACTTGATTTGTTGGATGAAGGTTTTCGTACAGCCGTAAGTCGGCAGAACTCTTTTAAACAATTAATAAGTGTTTGCACAATGGCACCCTATATAAATAAAAAGTTTAAATAATTATAATGTACATAAAACCTACTGAAGGTGTTCCTGTTAGTGATTTCATAAATGGATATTTTCTAATAATTTTCAATGCTACTTGAATGAATTCTTCCTTAGTGGGATACCTATACATGAAACTAAAACAAGTACTTCACAAACATAATTCACATACCGTTTATATGAAAACATACAAGACGCTATGGCAGATAAAAAATGTTTCCGTGCCTCTGTTGTCATTTTTCCTGACACATTTCAACTTCTGGACGGTAGTTAGCAGGAAATGGAAAATGATGTGGGAGAGGCTTTTCACATTCCTTTCGTAACACAGCCATAGGTATATCAATCTTGGGCTTTTTCACTTTCCTTACACTACACAAACTTTCACTTACAACACTTTCTTTATCGTCATCATCTTCTGAATCAATGATACGACGAGGTCGTTTCAAAGATGTAGTTTGTGGAGTTTCTATTCCAGAAGGAGTAGCTGTGAGTTCTATTGTAGATGGTGAAGTGACTTCTGCAGATAGTGAAGTGATCAGTACAGTTGGTGTAGTTGCCTGTAAAACATCAGACTCATTTTGTTTCTAAAAATGAATCAATTAAAATAAACCAATTAATAACTAACTTCATTAAAATCACGCATGGAAGAATTAATGCTGTGATCATTCAACAATGGCTGTACCCCGGACAAAAGTGTCTGCAGTACTTTTGCACTGTTGTGCGTTAATAGTGCAATAAATACGTAATAGGAATATAACACGAGAACATTATGTAATTGAAATTCACACGAAGCACTTGGCAACTCACGTGACTGTAGTGCATAACAAACAAATGCTCTCTTGCAGTTCAATTGCGATATTCTATCCGTTGATATCGATGTCAACTTAATATATTAACACAAGCAATAGTTATATCTTTGGTGGTTATAGGTGCATTCTTGAAAATTTAGAAAGCGAAAACAACTTTATCATATCTTAATAAGCTGTTGATTACAAGTAGTCTCTATTTGCATGGAAAGTGGACTCTCAGATTGTTAGTGAACTTAGTTTAACTTGTTTTCATTTCAATGCATCTCGAGAATCCTAGCCTTTATATTGTTGCAGACAATTACTATATACATAAAACTTCCAATGAGATTATCTTTAAGTTTAGCCGTATAATTATACACTAAACTATGCAATATGTATATCATGTTTAATTTACTTCACTCCATCCAGAGGGCTAGCGAGACTTTCCTGTTACAGTGCATTCTTTAATTCATTTAATATCAATTCAATGAAAGCTATATAAAAGTTTGATGAGACACTGGAATTGAACAGTTTCTTATTTAGCCATTTCAATTCTCTGCAGTTAACACTCCAATGGATAAGTCCATGTTTGGTATACCTAAAAACAACAAAAAACATTTAAGTGTTGTAATATCAACATAGGTATACTTACATATTGCATATCAGATGTAATATGTGTTCTTCCTTCCTGAATTAATGAACAAATTGAGTGGTAATTGCTTAAGTACACACACTCTGAAGTACTTGTAGTTATTATTATTATTATTCTAACTGACAATGTCAATGCATCTCACCAAGATGGAAAATCAGGATGCTGTTGGTACTGCACATTGACAATTTCAGTTGGAGATGGAAAGCTTATAGATTGATGCTCTTGTATATATATGTATTAGATAAACTTTAAGATGATGTAGTTAATTATTGATATATAATAACCATTAGCAAATACCTTTGTAAGTTAAAACAAATTCAGAAAAACCAAGACATCTCAAGAGAAAAAAATAGCAATCTGCATACATTTTTCATATTGAGATATGTTGATTCTGTTGGGTTGTTCACATTTTGTCAGGAGGTCTGAATTTCTTTAACAATTATTAATTATTTAATTACACTGCAAAAATGTTAATGTTAAAATGACAAAAAAAATGTTATATTGATGCATCTGTGGCAACATAAGAGCATGTGTTGTAACAACAGATGTCATGTGTTACATACATGTGACATTTGTTGTTAATCCAACAGCACACTTTGTTATGCTAACACGTAATCATTTGTTACTGATACAATTATAAACATGTTGAAATAATTGTTGTTGTTATAACAGTTTTCCATACATGTTAAAATAACAGTTCTCAAGGTCACCAACTTGTTTTGTGGCAGTGTTGTTTTAGTACAGCAAAGGCATTTTAGTTGTAGTTATAGTACTTGAGAATAAATTATTATTAGTTACAGTTACAGTTATAATTAAGCCATAGCTTCAATTTTTTTAGTTATAGTATGATGTTCATTATTTAATTTTAGTTCTAGTTCTAGTTTTAGTTATGGTATTTGTTAATAACTTTTCATAACAATCAAGTAAGCAAAATCATTAAAGCAAAATTGCTTTGTTCACTCTAAGATGTGTCTCTCTCTCCAAGTTTTGTCCACTCAAACGGTTACGCTTCCCTCTACATGCATCACCACTGACAGAAAACACCCTCTCTACCGGGGCAGAAGATGCAGGAACTGACAATATGTCAGTTGCAACGTCAAAGAGCTTTGGGTATGAATGAGCAGATGATAGCCAAAACTCAATAGGGTCAGTGTCTTCACTGATTTCTAGATATTGCTCTTGTTCTCAGCTTCGCTAAATTCAAAATAGTCCCAAACTGAGCTTCCTCTTGGCCTTCCAGAAGCCATTCTAAAACGATTATAAAAGAAACTCATAGATCTTTAGCCTTTGTATCATAATCACCTACCTTACACTTTTTGCCAAAAACACCACGTGTTAAGTAGGCGTGTCAAATGAAGAAGGCACGGTTTCAAAATTAAAAAGGTGTGGTCAAGTACTAGTACATATTCAATTTTTTATTTTAGTTATAGTTAAAAGTAGATATTTTTAGTTACAGTTTTAGTTAGTTCTATATAAAAGCTAAGTATTATAGTTTAGTTAACTAATAATGAAATTTGTTAATACTAAAATAGATTTAGTTATAGTTATAGTTAACTAACACATCACTGTTTTGTGGATGTTTATATATTATTTAGATTTCAATATTTGATCAAAATTCCAATTATAATAATTGTTAAAAAAATTGAAGGAAAAATATCAAATGCAAACTCAAATGCAAACTCAAATATAAACTCAAATCAACAAAGTATTCATATAGTACCTGACTACCTGTTAAATATAATAGTCCAGAGCAGTAGTTGTGTTGGTATATATTGATGATTGCTTTGAAGAGTCACCAAATCCCAAGATCTTATCTTGAATGAAGTACAAAACATCCTTTACTCTTGGAAAATACACAATATTGAAGATATAGTGACAAGCCAAGAGTGCAAAAATAGCCCCACTCATATCTTTACATTCAAGTACAATCTCTTGTTCTATTGCAATAAAAATTTGTGGTAATAACTCCAAATCAGGGTCCGCGAATTGAATTATGTGAGGATGACTATTTCTTCATCTATAGCCTCAGTTACAGGAGTTCCACGCTATAATATATATATATATATATAATAAAGTGCAATAATTATGTGTTATACTCACAGTAACTTCCACAAGAAGAAATGGAATGTCAACTTTTGAGCTAAAGGTTTCTTTTTTCTTTGGTTTAGTTGATAGAAAATATACCAAACATCTTCGAGCAGAAATACTTACGACATCTGAAGAAATCTAAGAAAAAGACATATACAAAAGAGTTTCTACCTTCATCATCAACTCTTTCATCATTGTGTAAAGACCGGAGGGCATGTTTTAGATCTTTAGATGAAGATAGACTTAGCTTGAGCATAACCTATAACTGCATGGGAATATTTTTTCCAGTTGTCTTCAAATAAACTGCCATATAAATTGTCAACCTGCATTATCAGGTTAAATTCTTCTGCAGCCTGTGAAATGGTTAGCAAAGTCAATGCAATTCAGTATAAAACTTACATAAACTGCCTTTTGTAGAAATGGGTATTGATTACATATCTTTCACTTTGTGAACTGTACACAGGATCCACTCTCATCGTGTTTTAAATGTCCTGGCCATCAGAGAGACTATTTCGCCAACATTTGACCTTGCCTTTTCCATCTCTTTTTGTAAAAGACCCAAGTTCCTTTTGTGGCTCACTTGGTCTTCCTCAAACTCTAAAGCTTCAAGGGAAGGATAAAAATCCTTTTCTTGGTCAATCTTTCTTTTTTTGGATGTGGAGATTTTTCTTCATCTCTTTTATCAAAAGTTGGATTTCTGTTGCAATTTTAGCATCTTGTATAAATAAAGTCGGCCCAAGAGTCCTAATATATAAATAACACGATGTCAGTAGAATAAATTATAAGAACTTACATATTCTTTTATAAATAAATGCTTTCTTAACAATGACCTAGCTACAGATTCACAATCCTTCTTTGAAGGCCGTCGTATGTATACTAGCAGCATTGTAGCTAAAGTACGAACTACATACTTTCTATCATCATTAGTCAACTTTTTAAGTCTAAAGTTGGCTTCTGTTCGCTCACGAAATGTAAGTATTTGAAATGGATCAGGAACTTTACTAAACTAAAAAAGAATTAGTTGCAAAACAATATAATGACATACCTGATCTTTCTTAAAAGTTAATTTACTAAAAGCCATTGGTGAGGCTTTCTATAGTGCACCGATTAATGATATCATGCATACAACTTTTTGTTCATACCTTTGAAAATGGACTCCTCTCACAATTATCCTATAAAAAATATTAGCAATCAATTATTATATATTTACGACATAGCTATACCATTTCCTTCCCAATTGCAAACTTGAGTGCATTATACACCTTTAATCTCTCACCAAATTTTGGCAGTACATTTTTAAACAGTCTGGTCCTGTGCTTGTACCTAAAGCTTGCTAAATGGCCTCGCCATCCATTGCCTGATCTATTAAAGATTGCACAGTGTAAAGACAATAGTATAATCTGTTATCTGTAAAATTTTAGAAAACTAACTTTTGAAAGCCTGCTGTATTTCATCACAAAATCCTTGGTCCTGAAGCCAACCTCCAACCTCATCTTTGTTCATTTTCTCCATTACACACAGTAGGAAAAGACTATAGGATACAGACAAAACATGTGAAACTATGAAAAATGCGCATGCGTAACCACACCTAACATGCAGTCATGGCTTTTTTGTGCAGATTTTGCTGTTTCTGTTGTAAAGAGTGGAAAGTTTTCTTAAGGCACACATTTCAATCTCACTCTAATGAGCCGAACTTTTTGTTTACATGTGGTGTTGAAGGCTGCCAGCAAACCTTTCGAACATATGCTTCTATTTGCTCACATTTGAACAGAAAATATAGGCATGCAAATTTGGAGGAAGCACAATCAGAAATTATTGCAGGAACATCTACCTATCTTCCTAATGAAATCAATAACATGGAGGACAATGTTAGTATTTATATACACGATGGCATAACTGATTCATTTCCTGATCATGAAGATGATGACATTACAAGTGGTAGTGAAGATAATGTTGATGTTTCAGGTGGTATATCAACTGAAGACTATCTACAGAGGTTAGCTGCACTTTTTTTGTTGACTTTAAAGGAGCATTATCAGCTAACTCAGACTGCTATCAATTTTTCAATCAGACAAGTTCAAAATATGATCCATTATTCTTTGTTAAATATTAAAAATTCTGTAGAGGCTGAGTTGATGGGTCTTATTGCTGAAAACATCACCCAGCCTGTTTTATCAGATTACTTCGAACATTATAGATCCTTTCAAATCACTGCATTCAGAATATCTTCAAACTAAATTTTATAAAGACCATTTTGTCCTAGTTGTAAGTTCATATAATAAATATACATGTACATGTACTCACCTGTCAGTACATTCTCTTGGCACTGTTTGTGTACCAGGCAATAATACTATATAATTAGTTATGTGTTCAGTACTGTATTAAGTGATTATTGCTTGTTATTATATGTAGGAGCCAAGAACAATTGTCTTAGGTACTAGATTGGTCACTTGTAGGAGTGGAACTTTAAAAGAAAAGGAAGATACTTTTCAATACATTCCTTTACTGGATGGCCTAAAATCATTTCTCTCTAATCACGAAATATTTGATGAGGTGATTATTGATGTACATGTCCCTCAGTTAATGTAAAAATATATTTATACTAATTTCTACTTGTACAATTCTTTATCTGTTGTATAAAAAGTGTCATTTCACAGGTCATGAAATCTCATTCTCAGCCACCAGGATTCTTAGCCAATTATTGTGATGGATCATGTTATAAATCTCACCCTTTGTATAGAGAAGATACCACTGCACTGCAAATAATTGCATATTTTGATGAAGTAGAAGTTTGTAACCCTCTTGGCAGTCATGCTGGTGTTCACAAGTTAGGTACATATATTCTTAATATTTTAGTACTATTCCCCATATTTTTATTATATATTTCATTTAGGTGTGTTTTACTTTACCAGAACTATGATCTTCACAAAGAACCATTCAGTTAATTGCCTGTGTTACATCTCAGAACTTGACAAGATATGGATTTTCTGCAATACTTGGGCCTTTTATTGAAGATGTTAATACATTATGTGAGGCAAATGATGTATGATAAGAAGTAGGCTTTAGGCATGCATATGTGTGTCATGTGCCACCTTTGTGCCAATTTAATAAGAAAACCCCAACCCTAATGTTAAATTGTACAGTGTACATGTACATTTAAAAATTATATTGTATGGTTCTATTTATTTTGTGTAAGGTTACACTATCATAGTTCTATTTAATGCACAACACAGTTATTTCATATACAGTTTTACTTAACTACTATTTTGTGTAGGATGGTCTTTCTTTCACCTTAGCTGGAAACAATGTCACTACTTACGGCATACTTTTTTGGGTTTTAGCTGATAATTTAGCAGCTCATCAGCTGGGAGGATACAAAGTTGGAGTTGGCTTTTATCTACGCAAGTGTCGTGTATGTATGGCCACTGATTCAGACATACAAACAAAAGTATTTTAATTGTTTATGATTTAGGTTACTAACATGCATGAGTAGTTTACAGAGAAACAATTCCATCAAAGAACTCCTCAGGAGTATGACTTCCATTCTTCTCTATTGAATGGTCCATATGCTTCAGACAACTCAACTACTAATGGATTAAATTACTCAAGTCCTCTCAATGAAGTGCATTACTTTCATGTAGCTAATGGCCAACTTCCACAAGATATTATGCATACATTATTTGAAGGTGTCTTACCAAAGGAAATCCAACTCATGCTACAACATTTTGTTTTTGTTAATCATCTCTTCAACTTAGATTTGTTTAATGCAAGGTTATCACATTTTGTATATGGTAGATCGGACCTTAAGAACAAACCACCAAAAGCTTTTGAAGACTATCATATTAGAGGAACAACAAAGTTACCTTTATCAGGTAAGTGTATTTGTCTTTTTTAATGGTTTCAAAATAAAACCTCTAATATTTTTATTCAGCTTTGCAAATGTGGACGTTTGCAATTGTTACCATTAATAATTGGTGACTTAGTTCCTGAAACCAATCCCAAATGGGAATGCTTTTTGCTACTTTTGCAAATCACAAAATTTTGTACTTCATTATTACTTACACCAGCCCTTTCATGTACACTGAAGGTGTTAATTGAACAACACCATGATCAATTTAGATATTGTTATCCTGATGTGAATATAATTCCAAAGATGCACTACATGGTTCACTTCCCAAAGCAATTACTTGAGTAAGTAAATATCTGATGGATTGGTCAATTCTTCTATTCCTAGGATTGGCCCTCTCTGTAATTCTATGTGCATGTGTATGGAAGCTAAAAATTCTTATTCCAGGCAGATAGCTAGAAGTAGTAACTTCAAGAATGTCCCATACACAGTAGCGAAACGTCATCAACGGCTCTTGTGTGCATACTTGCAAGGCAGGTTTTTTACTTACGAGGAGCTAGAGTGTGGACCATGTTAGTCAGTTTTATAGTTGTGTCAATTTTCATCTAACTGTTTACACTGTACATATCTACATGTAAATACCTAGTATAAGCATCTTTCTTATTTTTTTTCTAGTAGTTAAAACAATTGGGAGATTACGAGATGATTCCATACTTCCAGCAATACTTGATGTATTTCCTGAAACAGATCCAGATACAATTCTAACAAAGTAAGTCAATAACATTATTTAGTTCATCAGTATTATTAAATTGCATGATGATTGCATATAACTGTTATTAATGATACAGTAGGACGTCGCTTATCCGAACGTCACCTATCCGAACACATCGATTAACCGAATGCCATCGTGCACCACACCCACTAACACGTGGCACTAAAACGTGGCCATTTTCAACAAGTGAGCAGCTAGAGATATGGCTAGCATTGCTAGTGTTTCTAATCGCAAGAGAAAACGAACGGTACTCACTATAAGTGAAAAACTCGACATATGCAAGCTAGTTAGAAATGGAAAAACTATGGCAATGCGTTGCAGACCAGTATAGCGTTGGAAAATCCACTGTTCATGATATCGTGAAAAACGAAAAGAAACTACAGGACTTTCAAACCCAGAATAGAGATGAAGGCTGTATTAAGAAGAGAAAGACAGTGAAAAGGGCTAATTTTTTGCGCTAGACAAAGCAGTGTATCTCTGGTTTGTTCAACAGCGTTGTAATGGAACGCAAGTAACTGTTTCTCATACAACTGCCTGCAATGCACTACAGACAGTGCTTACGTATCTCGACCAGCAACCTGCCACACCCATGGATACTGTAGTAATACTCAATGGACTATTGTTGGAAACTGCACGAAAGAGATTAATAACTAAGAAACAAACACAAATCAAAGATTACTTTTCCAATTAATATTGATTCTCTTGTGTATAACGTGTATATATTACATGTCAGTATGATATTCAAAGTAAAATAAAATGTTTGTGTAGTACATGTACATGGGTATATACAGACATTACAGTATCTGTATTGATGTTCACTTATCCGAACATGCCCCGGTCCCAGTGTGTTCAGATAAGTGACTTCCTACTGTACTTGTAATTACCAAGTCATGTAGGAAACAGTGCAGACTAGTTATCAATATATATTTACTTCAGGACAAACTGCATTAAGATTTATGGAGAGGAACATCTGAATTTGTTTTATGTGCATGGCAAGATGACGATCTCCCTGTTTTTGCCCAAATAAAGTCTATCATTTTAATGTGTGGTACACCGGTATTTGTAGTTGAAATATTTCAAACAATTGGTATCAACAATCATCTCTCATCATACGTCATCCAGAAATCTTTTATCACAACTGTGATCTTACTATCCAAACTTTTTTATAAGCAATGTATATCATCACATCATTGTGTTGATGACTATAACACATACATTTGTCTTCGCTCACATGTCATAAATATTTCATTGTAGATGTAACAATTTAATAACATGGATTAATAAAGTATTGTTAAAGTAGTAAAAACATGATGTACTAACAATTTCTGAAATCAGTGTTAATATAACAATTCAAACTCTTCCTAGAGCAGTGCATTGTTGTAGTTACAATTGAATGTTACTTTCACAGAATGTCATTTCTACAGTGCATGTTACTTTGACAATGCATTTTTATAGTGTATATGAGCATTTAATTGGCTCAGGATAGCTTTCCATCTTCTTTCTTCTTTTTTCAATAGCTTGAGACCATTTGGGTATTTTTTGTGAACATGATCTATTATTTGCAAGGAAAAAAGTAATAGTATTCATTTTATATTACAAGGCTGCCTAAATTGTAAATCCAAATCACATTTTCTGCAATATATGTGCATCAAACAAGAAGTTATACTAATGGTTAACATACATCTTATTCCCAGAAGATAATCTAGATTGAGAAGCTCTCTTGATTGAATGTTTTTTGTGCAACATACAGATGAAGCTTTAAATTCTAATTCCTCTTTAAAAACAAGTATAAACAATCGCTTAGCTAAATCTGCAGGATCACTTGCAGAATTTATTGCTTCGTTGACTTGCACTTCAGTAATTTGTGGAACCCATTGCCGATATTTTATGTGTTTAATATAACCTAGGTAAGCACCTATAATGACAAATAAGCTAAATAAATAATTGCTAATCATAAAGTAGTTGTCTATAATCTATTCTTGCTTTGACAATGAGTTGTTAATACCTTTCTCTTGACCTTCGTTAACAGATTCTTCAATAGTTGCAGGTACAGTAGATCGTTGAGGGGTGACAGCAAACTGACATCAGTATCTGTAGCGTCTACATATTTACTTGTGGGCTTCAAAGCCATTTCAATTCTCTGCAGTTGACACTCCAATGGATAAATCCATGTTTGGTATACCTAAAAACAACAAAAATCATTTAAATGTTGTAATATCAACATAGGTATACTTACATATTGCATATCAGATGTAATACGTGTTCTTCCTTCTTGAATTAATGAACAAATTGAGTGATAATTGCTTAAGTACGCAAACTCTGAAGTACTTGTAGTTATTATTATTATTATTCTAACTGACAATGTCAATGGATCTCACCCAGATGGAAAATCAGGATGCTGTTGGTACTGCACATTGACAATTTCATTTGGAGATGGAAAGCTTATAGATTCATGCTCTTATATATATATATGTATTAGATAAGATGATGTAGTTAATTATTGATATAATTATAATAACCATCAGCAAATACCTTTGTAAGTTAAAACAAATTCACAAAAACCAAGACATCTCAAGAGAAAAAAATAGCAATCTGCATACATTTTTCATATTGAGATATGTTGATTCTGTTGGGTTGTTCACATTTTGTCAGGAGGTTTGAATTTTGTAACAATTATTAATTATTTAATTAATTACTAATTATTTATGAATTTTTCCAACTAATTAGTGAGTAATTTTAATATACTGTAACATTTACTTGTGAAAAGGGTCCAGATACCGATGATAAAATTGAACTGCTACTGTCTGAAAAGAGGTCCTAAAAAGAACATATAAATAGTTAAACAAAGTCATGTCAATGCTCTTGGCTAACCTGGCTTTGATATTCCATTGGCTCTATAGCTCCATACCAGCTAGTAGCATCTGACATTGTCCTTCTCAGGGTTGGCAATTGTATTCGCTGCCTGTATTGAGGAGAACTTGAAAACCTCCGGAGAGATGGTGGCATTAATGCGGATTGTTATCCTGAATGCAGATGGAGAATACAACAAGGATAATAGTATGTTGAAAAGTGAGGTTTGTCTACATGTTGTACTTCCTACAACATTCTACTTCTATTACTATGCATGGACATGGATACATATCATACATAAAGCTACAGTTTGATTTTTAAAATATAATAAAATAACAATAATAAGTATTATGTTTTGTTGCATTACCATCCATCCTTGACCAGATGAGGGGCTAATGTTTTTGGTCTCAAGTGTGTCGATACAGTTAACATCTCTGGCACTGTTCATAGCAATAAGATTCACACTGGTTGCAACTGTTTCAATATTACTAACAACTGGGCATTGTAGAGGATTGGGATTAGGATGTCTGGATGTGGATTGATAGATGTCATTATCAACTATATTCTGTTGGTTCATATCACCAGAAATACATAAGTCAGGTGGATCATTGATGTCATCAGTGTGGAGGTTCATACAAGATTTAGACAGAATGATTACATCTGATTGTTGGTTGATACTAGATGTATGGTCACTGACAGTATAAGTTAGAGAGACATCACTTTCATTGTACTGCATCTTTTCATCGTTCATTTTTGCCAAAGAGATTTGTTAAGACTTGAACTAACAACTTTCCGAGCCTACATGATATGAAAAACAGTCACAACATGAGGTCATACACCAAAAGTGGAATTATTTTCACACAAATCTAAAGTGCACTGCTACAGTGGAAATACTGTTATTTCTAATGTAGCACATAATTTACATTTCCCTTTATGCATTCCTTTTTTAGACATGTGTTTCTTTGTACTTGGAGACTTTTTAAGGCTTTCTTTTTAGGACTATTATCAATCAAAGTGCTTTTATTTGCTTTCTTAGGTATTTTCCATGTACATTCTTGGCTACTGTAGCTATAGAATAAGACATTATATAATTTTACCTACAAATATTGGGATATATTGAGAGCTTTTATCTCATAAATTAAATTATTTGTTGATGCAAAATATAAATCAATATTTCTAACAGCTTTCACATAATAATATTCATTTATCACACCTATTGTAATCACATAATGTGGTATAACTTATACAAATGTATTGGAGGTAGTTTTTATAGTAAAAATTTACTAATCTAAAGTAAGAGTAGTTAATATATATAGTAGCTGTATATTAGTAGAATAAAATTTTGCGGTCTTGAATTTAACAATAGATAACAAGTGCAAGAGGTGTTAATCTTTCTATGCTAATATGGTTAATTGAACAAATCTATAATTCCTTACTTTTTTTCTTATTAGTTGATTCTAAATCTTGAATAATGGCCTCTGCATGTTGAACTGGTCCAGATCCATCAGACAATGAAACAAGAATGTCATTTCCTACAATTGCTTTTTCACAAGCTTTCTCAGATTGTACCTCTATTGACATATGCAGAGGGCAGTCGTAGACTTTATTTTCACCAACAGTTGTAAAACAGATGGCCTGATCTTCAGGTAAAAAAATTATGTGTATTATGATTATTCAACTCTACCAAAACACTGGGATCAATTTTGACTCTATTTTACATATGTTAACATAATGCTTAACCTACGTGCAAGTCTTTTTGCCACTGAGTCATTTAATAATTTTTTCTTTGGAGTAGTATCATTTAAACTGTTTCCATTTGCCTTATTGGGAGTATTCCCACTTACTTTTTTGGCTACTGGCACTAAATTAAACATTACAAAACAACAGTTATTGTTATATATTTCAATGAATACTATATGTTGTTGTAACCTTTCTTTATGATAATAATACATAGCTTGTATGTTAAACCATATAATAATATTCATTCATCATATCTTCTATTATTACATACATGAGGTAACTACATAAACCAACATGAAGCCATAATAATGACAATTTCCCAGACTACAAGTTGCAATGTTATTGTCCTGTTTAAATGGTTAAACCTTGCCACTGCATGATCCAGCCTATAAACGGATCATCTGAATTAACTGTAATGTTTGATGCTCATAGTTACAAGTTGTTTTTGTGATCATACATTATAGTAACATTAATAAAAGCACTTTCTTAGCTATAGAGAGAATAGTATACCAGGCCACATTTTTTAGCTGTTTATATGTGAACTTAACAATCAAGAGTACACAAATTTCAATAGGACATGTTTTAATATCAAACATCCTCCAATTCTGAATTTTATTGTAATACATGCTGAACATCTAAGAAGACAAGACAAAACACATAAGTCTAACACAATTCATATTCAATACAACAATAGCTTTATTAACAGACTATCTTACCTTGAATATTATTTCATTACTCCATTATTATAATATAAAGCAAATACACAGTAAATGTTTCATCAACATAGCTATTGTGTTAGCTAAAGTTAACTGTAAAATTAAGATTCAGGAAACTTTAGTCAGATTTATAGGAATATTCAGTAAGGATCTCTCTGGCAATGCATATTGTAAAAGATGTTCACTGTTCACATATAGATCCATATTGGCCATGAAAAGAGTCACTCCTATATCTACCATTATTTTTTCTTAGCAAAATGTACCCACTGATCCTGATATGGTAATGTCACCTCAACCTCCATGTAATGGAGGTTAAGATGTTTAAATTTTTTAGCTTCCATTTTATTCAAGAATTACTTTCAGACTTTCAGCTGAATAGAGGTGATTAATCTTATCACATAACAATAGTATTATCAACTCTTGAGATAGGGAATGGACAAATAGACTGATATACATACATGTAATGATGATTGGATTAATAAATGAAAACTGTAATGCAGAAAGAAGTAGTACTCTGAATACACGTGACAGTTTGTGAATAACATAAGAGAAAATTTGTCTATTTTTAGAATTCAGTATGTTTGACTTCAGTATGGGTGTTGCCCTCTGTTAAGAGTGTATTGTCTATACTGATTATGATAAGATAGTCACCATGTTAGTAGTATAACTTATCAACTCAATGACTTTACAAAATGACAAGCAAAAAATTCAACTAACTGTACTATGATGTTACATTATTACTGTGAAAGACATCTATATAACAAATTTTCCAAGCTAGCCTGACATGCAATAAAATAATTATACCAAAGGTACATTACATGAAAATTCAAAAATATAGTTATTACCTTGTAACAACATAAATAAAAATATGACCTGGTTTAACATAAGGGAACACTTCTGTCAAACAATTGTGATGTAATTTATGAAAAGGATCACTGTTAAAAGACCTCAATAAACAATTTGGTATACATAGATCCAGTTCCATGAATATTGGTGTATATATATATGTACATGTGCACAAATCTGTTTTTTTGATGTTTTAACAGTTTGTGCGGGGAATGTGAGAGAATCTCTAGCAGACTTAACACTAGACAAACTGGTTTTACTTCCTGAAAACAGATGTATTGCAAATATTATTTTATATAGCATACACTAAATCTATCAAACAATGCTGAGACTGATTGTTGAATAAAACGAAATCCAGACAAAATGCTATTGCTATAACATTAATGATTATTACCGTAATTACATGAGTGATCATAGGGGTCCTCTTAAAATTGATCTCATTGATTATTAATGTGATGGCAGATTCAAATGCATACATGAATACAAAGTAATGGACCTCATCAAACATCTTCACATCTCTAAGAATAACTATGTCTTTATTACTATTAGTTATATAAATAGTAAAGGTCATGATACATAAGTAGTATATGGTTACTTTTGCATTAAATTTAATATTTGATTTTCCTACATGTATTCAACTTGTATAATAGTTAAATCAATCAATGTACACTAGCCATCCTGGATATATACTGTCTACAATATATTAAAGTTTGTGTACCATATTACCAAATACATACTCACTCACCATACAAGGCATACTTTTATGCTCTCTTGAAGTAAAACTATAATATTATTAGTTTGCTAATATACAGTTAATATATGTTTACTACAATATATATTCAATAGTGTTGAAATAGATGCATTTGAGTTCAAGATTGTTGAATTTACTCCTTTTTAGGTACTTCAGGCTTACAAATATTAAAAAAAAAATTAAGCTAAATTACATTAAAACTAGTGAACTAACTAAAACGTTTTATTTAAACTATGACAAAATTTAATAAAGAAAGGTATTAAAAATAACTATATCACTATTTTCATTAAAAAAACTAAATTGTCTCAAACTGTGGATTCAAATGATAGTCCCATTTGTCTCCTGAACTCTTTTTCCTGGTCCATATATCTTTCATAATGCTCCTCAGCTATTAAATGTATATTAATTTCGTTTTTCCTCACTCGTAACTTGTATCGCTTTGCTAGTATAACAAATAATATAAGAATAATGAAAATAACTGCACTCTTCATGACATAGTAATAAATATCCTGACAGACAATGTCTCCTTTACAATTAAATGGATACGTTCCAACGATATCAATAACACGACCAAGTCCATATGTTGCATACCATAGGCCAACCATTAAACCTCTGGTTTCATGAGGAGATTGAGCTATTATGAACTCCAAAGATGTAGGTAAAACCAATGCATAGGAAATTCCAAACAATATTTCAGGCATAAGCATAGCTTTGTATGAAGTTGTATCCAGATGGAAATGTTCTTTAAAAGCAAAAATGACAACATAATAAACAGTAGTGAATAAAGCAAAAAATATTCCCAATCTAATTCTCTTGAGCATACTGGGAATGTATTTGTAGAAACACGGATAGATAACAAACTGATATATCACTATGACAACTCCAGATACTACTGAGGTCATTGTTCGATTTAATATTAAGTTTGAAAGGAAACTAATATCATCTTTGTGAGTATTGTTTGTTTTCCATGACAATTCTAGACCACAAGAAAAGCCAACTAGACTTATTAACAGTGGTATTAACTTTAAAATAGTCTTGACATCTTGTACCTCCTCTTCTGAGAAAGGTCCTCCATATTTTTCCATACCAAGATCAAGTCGTGATGGGTAGTCCTCTTCCCAGTAAGTCAGGGCACTACGATTACTAGGGTACTTGTTCTTTATAGCATAATTGAGTACTTTAGCAATTAATTTGACAGGATTTATTTTATGAGGTGTAGTGTCCAACCAATTTTTGAACAATGAGTTGCTAATAATGACAGCAGACACAGCCACACCTGATAATACGTAATATACTATTGCAAATTGTTTGATTAGAATTTGTCCAATACGAACAATGACAAATACAATAGGTATACTTGCAGAGTGCCAGTAAATTATAGCACTCAGTTCATCAGATGAAGCTCCCACAGATTGATCAATACTAAATTGAACAATATTTGAACGAAAACTACAATATCCAATGACTTGTGTAATGTAACTAGCAAAGAGTAATATCGTGAAGAAGAGTGTGGAATTTGAGAATGTCTTAACAATGACTGCCAAGCCGGCAATAATCCAAGATAAAAATGAGAAATGTACTCCAGTAATGATTGTGTTATATCTACCTGTCTTTACATCAGCAAGTAGACCAAAGAAAGGGAAAGAGAGATATGTCAGACAATATACAATATAAAAGACAAAGTCATATCTGATTTGATGTTGAGTATGACTTTGTAGGTAGTTGATTCTTACAAAATATTTAAGTAACCTTAAATGAGCATACATTAACACATCCCATATGATGATAAGCTTTACAGAACGAGAACTAATGCACTGTATCCTTCTTCTCCAATTTGCCAGCTGCTTCATCATTTAAACTTCTTAAACAATGTTATAACGTGATTTTGGTATTCCAATTAGTTGCTTTTATTTCGTCAGTTAACTGATATATTACAGCTTATATACTAGATAAACCTAACATTACTGTTTATTTATTTGTGACCTGTTTGCAATAAGTAATCACTTATGTCAAAACATTTGAGACATGATTTGTGAAAAAGGACTATGGTTAAAACACCCCAAAAACAGTTTTGTATACATACATGCAGTTACTATAAAATATTGGGCATATATAACAAATGCATGTATAATTATAAAGCTGTTTTTGAGATGTTGTAAAAGTTGTCTTTTGTTATAAATCATGTTACAAATGTTTTGACAGAAGTTGTTCCTTATTGAAAATCAGGTCACATTGCTTTCAGTTTTATCATAATGTTTGTTTTATAATAGTGTTAAACTGCAATATAATATAATATTTCTATGATGTTTTACATACTTATGTTGACAGAAATTATCTGATGAAATGATAAAGTTGACAGAACTATTTAGCAAAAACATGAGATATCGAGAGGACCATGTTCTATTACACATGTATCACTCTAAATCTGAGGATGACTTAACAAAATATGTATAGCTGCTGTAAGTACAACAACTATGGAAGAGTAGTAGTAAGAGAGAAAACAAAGTTTTGGGCATTAAAATAATAAGAGAAAAATCAATTTATTCAAATACTAAAAAAATCACTGTTGTAGAATCTCACAAGATAACCTTAAAGGTTAAACAAAGAGGTCAATTGTACCAAATACCTTCTCGTTTGTGATAATATAATATAATTAAAGGGTGTTGTCATTTGATCTATTAATGATTATAAAATGGTATCAATGACCTGGAAATTGTTTTTGTGGATTGTAAGCATCTTAATAAACCTATAATGAAAATCTGAGTATATATACATAATCATTATTCAGAAGTATATCAAGTATTGCTGAACTGAAGTTTGATCATAAAAGTAAGAACACAAACAGTGCACTGACTTCTTATAGATAGGACTACAACCACAACAAAATGTATTATGGATATTTACTTTGACATCAAGTGGTTAAAAGGATGTATGTAGTTTAGTTTCATTTGTTGTTTTTGTAATAAATTTGTTAAAGTGGACAAATGTATATAATTAACACATTTTCTAGAATCTAGATAACTATATTGTTTAATTTAAAATTTGAATCAGTTCATACCGTATGCAACTCAATATACTCGAGTCACGTGATCCCGATCAAGCACGTTTTTTTGTTGCTTTTGTCTACTATCCTGCTGTTTTCATTGATATCAAGGTTTAGTTTGATTTTAAATTAGTAAAGCAACTACTAAAGTGTCCTACGACCATTTCAAGAAAAGAAGTGGATAGACTCGATGTTGGTGAGTGTTTCTTTCTGTTAATATGCTTTTAAAAGGTTTCTTTTATTAATGTGAGTAATTACTTGTTTTTACAGTTACATGATTCATGTCCTGTATTAAAACATATCCTACATCTCCTTTTTGACTATTGTTTTGTAGTTGAAGAGAAAAAGATGTTATTGTGGTACAGTTGGAAGAGAGCATCCAGTATTAGTGTACAAGTCGTTTGAATAATATTCCCTAATATTATCACAAAGGCACCGCTGTGTCTTGGAATCTAAGCCTTTGGCATGATGATAGATGTAGATTGTCTCAAAGTGGAGCTCAGTAAGATTGATGCATTAATCCTTTATGTACAATAGCTGTAAAGTGCATTTATTTTAGCTCCTCTCATTCAGTAGAAGTCTTATAACTATCTGACTCAAATTTTATCTAAAACAACTATAGATATAGTAATATAAGATATACAACTAATAGTTATTTCTTGCTAGTAGTGAGGACGAGTGTGCCTTTCAAGATATTGGATTCCTCTTTTCGACAAATGTCTAAAGCATACAATTAAATTTCTCATCAGCACAAGTTCTAACAATATGTAAAGACTTAACTGTTATAAGTATATTGTAACTGTTATAATGGTCAGAATTTGTAAAGCAAGAAAACAAATGAGCATAAACTCTATATTCCAATGAACATCAGGCGCTTGTGAACATAATATATTAGAAATAGTTTTTCAAGTCTCCAGTCTAGTATCTTTTGCAATTATTAATTTAGCATTAATGGAATGCCCACAATAATGTTTTCTCATAAAGAGTTAAATGTCATCACTGGAATTTGACAAAAGATTTAATGATAATTAAATAACTTTTCTATAATAGATAGTTATTGATAAGAATTCAAAAATTTGAAAAATACATTGTCTTTACTAACGTGAAAATGTTTAAAATTTTTATTCCAGGAATTTTTCAAAGATGAAAAATGAGATTGTTCGACAAGTTATTCATTTTCAAAATCATCTCTCTATCCTGGGTAATGACTAACTTGGTCTGGTTGACTCAATTGATTGCTATTTAAAGAACCAACTTTTGTTTTCCTGTGATTTTGTTTGAGAAGTCTGACACTCCAGTCTAGAGGTAATATTGTGTGTCTAACTGGAAGGAAAGAGAGATTGATGTGACTTTGTAGACCAACAAGAACTCTCCACAAAAGGTACTAACTAAATTTGTCAATCTTACTGTTAATTTAAAAATAGTTTATATATAGTATCTTATTTACTTTATTGTTACTATTTTGCCAAAGTGCAGTGTACTTCTCCAACACTATATGTTTCAAAGAAATGGTGAAGCATCCTTATAATTTTATTGTTCTCTTTTTCCTGTGATTACCAACTTGTTAATGAGCTAATTCATTTCCATTGGAATACTCTGACAGTGTGCACCACAGATGCCATACTTTCATAGTGTTTTAAAAAAAATTGGATTAGGCAGCCATATGTCCTTTGGAAAGTGCACCTATAAATCAAAATTACTTTTCCATTTATAGAACCTGATGATCAAGGTCAAATTTGTAATGGTGAGGGTAAGCCCTGATTGAGGTTGCCTGTATAGACCTAGCTATGGAGGTGAGTAATACTTTTTTAGTGAAATGTGCTCCACTGAAATAAAGTAGACCTCCTTTGTGACAAGACATTAGTAGTCTGCCTATGTTTTAATCAACTATAGATATGCCTCAATCTTTATTAAAACGTGAAATGTCAAGTAGATATGTAACTGTAATGTAATGTAATGTATGCACTGATCTCTTGAAATAACTTGTATTGCCTCTGTTTCTTTTAATTTCAAATGTCCTAAGTCTAAAGGAATTATTGATGAGAGTGCTGTTCTTGTGGCCAGTGGTGCAATGATCAACTATAGGTTTTGTAATAAAAAGTGTTGGTTAACTCTTTCAATGATTGCTGTTTCGTTTTTGCGTAAGTGTGGCTTCCTCCCATGTAGGTGGATGTGCAATTTTGCTTGGCAAATGTCAAAATTATTATTAAAATCATTTAGTGAAGGAAGTGAAATTATGGCTGGCAGAAAAGGTTCCTACTCTCTAAACCAAACTTTTTATTAAGTTGCCATGTGGAAATGCTCTTAATTCGACAATGACATTGATGGCTACATTACAGTTGAAGACACGGAAAACCAAGAATTTTTCCTACAATTCTATTGTGTTTTGCTTGCCTAATGACTCTGTAAGATATCATAACTAATTCAGCGTAAGCACCAGGTTCTAAAAATGGTTAAAAATCTAGGTAAATGACTGCAAAAGAATTAGTCCGACAAAACTTTTTTCATGTTAAATTGTTGACACAAACTTTACACTCTAAGAGTAGGCACAAGAATCATTATACAACAATTGACCTGTCTAAAATAGAGCATAGAGCTCTAAGAAAGACAGAAAATTATGCAAACTTTGCCTCAACTAAAATGTGGGTAATCACATGAATTTGGTCAGCCACAGGGAATTAATATTGGTAAATTTGATTATCCATGAAAGGCTTCCTACAGTAACAGCAAAAAATTGTGTAAGCAGCACATTGACCTCTGGATTCTTGAATTAAGTCTTTGTATTCCATCCATATCATTATCTTTGTAGTGCTTGATCATAATACTTTACAATCATCTCTTTAGTATCATGATATACAGACCTTTAGGGTATGCCATATTAAAGGCATAAAAGCTCCCCGGAGTAGAAGTGGTGCTTCATTTGACTCTATTTTGCATATTATCTGTGATTCTGCCACAAGAAAGACTTCTTTAACATCACCAAGCTGTCCCAATACTATTAGGGAAGGTGCTGCCTTTTCTATACAATATACTGTACTCTGCAGATCGCAAGTTACCTGCAAAAGTGAACCAATACTGATGATAATTATGTAATGAAGAATAATGATTAACTTACTGGATAATATTCATGAGTTTGTCATGACAGGACTTAGACTTGTGATCTTTTAAAATGTGGGACAAACAAAATGTTGCATTGATTGTCAAATTTTTCCCTATTGCATGAATTTGGCAAGTCTTTAACAAAATTAGCAACTAATAATATAGCATACTTACCACTTGATATATCTACATCTTTTTCAATATCAGCAATGAACAGTCTTAACCTCTTTAGGATAGTCACAATAACATTGTGTTTGATGTTCATTATAATCTTTGGGAGCCATGGATTTTGCTATGTGTCATTAAAAGTTAATTTCAAAGTCCTTATCTCCTTGTATTCTGCACAATTCAGCAACAATCAATGGAAAAAATCATAAAGTTGATGATAAACATATTGAGAAACCTACCTTTTCAAGGGATTTTAAAAAAGGGTAGGTGATCAAAAGTTCAAACAATGGGATGCTTTCACTGATATCCTCTTATGCTGCATCTCAAAAGACAGCTTCATCAACTCAGCCACTAATGCACAGTTGGTTTTGATTTTTGAGATTGTATTGTTAATGTCTGGTTATGCCTGGCAAAAGAGGCCTAATCTTCCCCTTCTGGAACCTGTGAAGAAACCTGAGGTATGAGGCTAAATATCAATATTTCAATAGATGGACTACCATTATGGGAAACATTAAGAACATTGCTAAAACTCTTGCAATGCATCATCAGAGGTATATGTGCTATCATCAAACTGTGGGTGACATGAAACGATCATTCACAGTTGGACCAAGTATCCAATTTGTGTGTTGCAAGTTTTGTATTTTAATGACTATGTTATAAATCTTAGCCACCTCAGTATGTCATGGTGCACTCTCTTATCAAGACGAACTGCTTCACTGCTGTCCTAGCCTCACTCTGGATAATTACATCTACAGGTTGGTATTATTAAACTATACTTGTTATCTCAATACAAGTAAGTAGGATTAAAAAGTTTCCTGTTAGGTTGTACTGTTTAATATGACCATTGTGCCTCTCAGCCATATCGTGTATGTACCTGTTACTTCTATGAAGTTGTTTAATTTACTTACAAGGTTAAATGAAAGAAGAGGTACTATGTACAAGACTCCTAGCATAGTCTTTGTTGAATTCCAGTGTGATATACTAATATTTCATCAAGTTCAAGACATACTCTTTATACAAGAGAAATTTTTCTTGGTCCTTCAACTGTTGAAAGCCGAAGTTTTCAACAGCCACTTTCATGCATATGAAGTGCAACGAATGATTCTGATTTACTTGTGTGAAGTTGACTCACTTGTTGATCATCATTCTTTATGGATATACCAGAATTATAACCCACATCTTTTAGAAAAGTGTTTTATCCACTTAAAATATTTTGCTTTAAGCTCTTCTGACTGATTTCTCATTTGTATTATTTTTTTGTGTAATAAGTGATAAGATAACATGGAATTGACTTAGAGTTATCATAGATCATATACAGTTGTGACCCTTTGGATACTGCAGTGACACTATCATACTTTACTTCTAAGAAAAACGATCCATTTGCTACAAAATCCCTTGTTATCACACAGAGTGGTGTCTGGAACACTTGAATAGCTACATCCTGTTAACACATTAGCTATGAGCAGCTGTCTGTCTCCTGATGGTGTTATATGGGCATATTTATCAGCATAAGATACGTTTTCAAAGAAATAGATTGCATGTCCCCATCTCCCTTTGCTACTATATCTTACATCAAAACCAACTTCACTACAATAGATGAGTTTAGGGTTTGTATTTCTAGTTCCATGAAAATGTAGCTTTTCATTGACAGTACCTGAGTTTTTCTTCTTGTGTAGTAAATATGATTCCAATAGCCATTTATTCTCAATTCGGTACAGTGCCTTCACTTCTACATCCATAGTTTTTCTGAAAATCTTTTCTACCTCCTTCCATCCCAGTCTTCATTCCTCATTTCTTTGGTCTTCACACTTAATCCTTTTTCTTTCTCAAAAACAGGTACCACTTGTCATCAAAACTCATAATTAGATATTTATAACAGTTCTACATGCACTGTTAAAAATTTTATGCTGTGAGTGCATAATTATAGTGTGTTATGTATTTGTGCAATTTTGAGACACCAAAATTGTGTAAGGAATTCTAACACACCAAAATATGCTACACCAACACAATATGGTGTGTTGTGTTCACAGTCAATTGTGTTAAAATAACATCAACAAATAGAAAATACAATAGCCAAAGGCAAATTAAATTCAATAGGAAATTGAACACAATCAATTTAATGAGAAATTAATGAAATTAGTTATCAGTTCTGAACTTTTGAAAGATTGTCTGTCATCACTGACACAGTTGTTGGGAGTTTTTTGATGGACTTAACGGAGCAAACAACCTTTTCCAAGAAAAGTAAGATGCTTCGACATTCATTAGGATATTTATTACCATAGGAAGCGATACAGCATACCACAGCCATGTTGAGATCAGGCATTCATAGTATATTAATCCTTTCGACCACAACATAATGATCAGTTAAACTGTTTATGTCTGAACCAAAGGAAGCCACATATGGCCATGTATGAGGAGTAGATTTGATCAATATTTTGATATCCAATACCTCACCCTAACATAAGAACAATTACTAGATATGGTCACAAGTCATTAAAATTATATATCTCAAATGAAAGAAAAATGTTAGCATCTTTACTTTTGCTTAGAAAACATCCCATCAGAAGAAGAGAATAGGTACATTTTAGGGCTAAATAATGGAATAAATGCATATAAAAAGTATGAGTCTCATATTTTATATAGATACCTTTCTCATCATTAGAGTCACGTTGTGCCTTGAAAATTTACAATAACAATTCCTTTACTTTTCCAGTTCAGCATGTAAGAATAGTTTTCTACTATAACATCAAACTGATGAGAACAGTTAGACATATCAGACAAGAAAACCAATGAAAATTCTTTCAGGATCTATCAAAGTAGCAATAATGTAACCCTCACTATGCGCCCACACACAACGAGGTTAAATATAAAATATATTATTTTCTTCAGTGTGTAAGTGTATACAACAATGATTGTAACATGATCTAGTTGTGTTTTCCTGCATCTCACTCAAGCAGCAAAAAAAAATTGCATGGTTTAAATATAACTCACAGTTACAGTTCTTTTAATGTCATTAATGCATTGGCAGATCCTAGCAGAGGCTGAAAGTTCCTCTTTATACCCATCCTCTAGTGTAAATGATTTCAATTGAGAGCCAATTTCATTTGTGTTTACAATTTGCTCCCTTAATGAGCGATTAATTAAATTCTTTTATGGTCCTTTTCATTAAGAAAATTCTGCACTTCTTTTCCACTATAGAATTTGTTAAAATTCCATACAAATAGTGAACTTTTTATCTTATGCACATTGCTTTTATGATATAGTTTAGGTCATTCCACTTCTTGTGTACCAGTAATGTAGATGGGCAACTTTTAGGTCCTTTGTAGTTGATATAATTAAGGAATTCATTCTTTGTCACAATTAATGTGTACTGAAAAGATTGTGTAATATTGTTTGGTTATCCTACAATATCCTTTTTTTTCTTGTTTCTTCACAACCATAATATTATGGCAGAAACCACCTGCATTTCAGGCATGACTAAAGGAATACATAATTACATTACACGTGTTCACTGTAAATAAATTTTATTTTAGCAAACATTTTTTTTGTGGGTAATGAGCTTGAAACAGCACTTCCATTCTTTGTTGATATGCCGTATACACCTTTATTCATATGAATGTAAATTTGTACAATTTCACAAGATTATTGTAAAATATTATTTTATGTGGCTATTATTTTGTGCAGTTTTACATAATGAACATGTAAATGACAATATAGATCTACGATGACAAGTAATACTAAGAGTGCATATTCATTTGGTGATAACATCAAATATTCCACAGTTTCTTTAAAGCCATTAACAACAAACTGCTCATTCTCTTGAAGGTAGTCAAAAGCACCAACTAACCATTGAACAGCAAGTGATTTCATCTTGCTCATTGTCATATGAATGTGTACTTCCTGAATACACTGTAAATTTCATGGTGTTACGATGACACCAAAACATGGTGACATCGACCTGTGCAAAAATGACACCTTCTTAGTGTCATCCTTAACACCATTCAAGTGGTGTCATCATTAAAACCTTTAACTGGTGTCATGTATGACACTAACAATTGACCACAGCAACACTACAATAGTGTCCTCTATAGAAGAATTAACAAATCAATTAATTCACCAACAAACAAAATGAAATTAATTCAAATAACAAATCAACAATCAATATGAAATAACCAAAATCAGAAGTAACAATTATACATTAACTTTTGATAAACTAATTAAAAAATCTTGAATATTTAGAGGATGCCTTGCTGATTTTAAACCATAAATAGTCTCAAAAAAAAAAAACTTTTAGTTTGTTGAGGATATGCAATATTAAACACATAGTATGTAGCTAAACAAGAATGAATGGCTGTCACAAGGTTGGGCATGTTAAAGATGTTTTTCTCAACTACAACCGTTGTTTCGTTCAGGTTACTTAAATCCTCACCAAACACAGCAACAAATGGGTGTATTAAGTTAATGGAGTTTAACTCTTCATCAATATTTAATTTGCTACCCTATAATTAAAGATATAATTATAATAATCACAAAACTATATATGACCTACCAAAAATGGTATTAAGAACATGCTTTTATCTTTTCCTCTTTGGCCAAGTACACACATTGCAATACTCAAACTGTATGCTATCATTTGTTCTAAGTAGGTATCAGTCAATTTAATTACATACACTTAATTCACTAACCAATACTAGGATTGTCAATTTCTTTAAAAAGATGTAATAATCTTTTCACCTCCTTTTGAGACTCTACTTCAGCATATAATATGATTTTCTGAGAAAACATCAGAAGATTTTTGTCAAAATTATCAGATAAAATGTTTGCTACTAGAGCAAACTCCTGAATCAACTGTAACAAAGTATACATCAAATCAATGTTTTTATTCATAACTTGCATACTATTTGTGGTTGCATAAAACAAGGAAACTCCTCCAAAATTTCAGTAACATGTGATTGATCATTTTTGATCCATTTTCTACAAATGGCTACATACATGTAAAAAATAAAGATGTTTTATGTATTATTATTATACCTGATGTCTCTGACATTAATGGCTTCATTCCTACCACAGTTCAATTTTTTGATGTATACAAAGTTTTGACTGTTTTTACATGATGTTTGTAAACCTCTCTATCTGAATCAGTAACAATAAAAAAGGATATCTGCAATTCATTGATGTCTTTTTACATCGTTTCTTAGGAGGGCCATTATCCTCAAGTATTCCCATAGTGTGTGCTCTGTCAGGTCTATGGATGTTTTTGAACTTATTTTGTAACTTTTTCTTTCCGTGAATCTTAATTAAAGTAGCATAATAATATGTATATTATATTTTCATGAAGTCAACTTACATAACCACTTCCAACTGAGTCTCGTAAACTAGTATGTTGCATAATCAACCTTTCTGCAACTCGCTGTAACTTTTTAGCAGATGGATATCTAGTATTAACCATAATCAAAGTAGCCAGTGTATTAACAATTTCATTTCTAGCTGCTGAGGTTAAAATACCATTATTCAGAGCAACAGTTGTAGGCTAAAGAAAACTGTAAAATATGGTTTATAGTTAAAGAACTAACTCGAGAGAAGTTCATAGGAATTATAATGGTTTCCTCCCATTTAGTTGATGTTGGAGTTACCTGGAAATTCTCAGAGCTTTCAACCTGGAATATTAAAAAGATTATATTGTCAATGTTGTACATTATTAAAAATGTAAACATTATATAAAAATTAAAGTTAATGATCATACATACAGGCACTGTATCACCACTACAGAGTGAAGAGTGAGGAGTTTGTCCCTTTGACAAACTGGAAGAATTTAATGTACATGACTTTGGAGTTGAAGGAGATGAGATAGGTTCTACACAAGTTTAGACAATTTTCTTTATTTTCATACGGTCACCAAGTATAGGACATAATTCTCGAAGATATTCATCATTAAGTTCTATGAATGCAATTCTGTCAATTTTATTCTGTCTAAAAGTTTCAATAATATCTTCGTCTAATGATGGCAACTCTTCCCTCAAAAAAACACAAATATCATCAGGTGTCATGATACTAAAGTCGTGAAGATTCATTTTGATACAAAGAAGTCCAACAGAACTGGTAATTAAGAGAAAAATATATCAGTATAGTGAGTATACAATAATATTGACTTACACCTACCGCTTATGCATGAACACTTTATATTGACAGCAGAGATTACATCTAGCCAGAAACTTAAACCAGCTTTAGCCACGTTCAATACACCAACCAAGTGAGCGTGTCAATAACAGAAGAGACAAAATTCGAAGTTGACAACAAATGTTAATTCTCTTATATGCTCAGTTGACAAATTATACGCATGCGCTAAAAACAACTGTACCATGTCGAGTACTTTTGTCTATAGCCTATAGGTGCTGGTACTGTTCTTCAAAGTGCTTTGTTTCTCCTTCTCAACAACTACTTGATTGTCACATTAGACTGGTACACTCTCAAGACCCACTGGTTTACATTCATTGCAGTTATAAGTCTTGTTCACATACGTTTACTAATTACAGAACATATCAAAATCATATGCTAAAGCATAAGCATAAACCAAGTGATGGAAGTAATGTTATAGAGGATGGAAAATGAAATTGGTGGAAGCTCATCCGTTGAAGAGATGCAAGGAGAGGAACCTAGTGGAGTTGTTTCTGAGCACTCTGATACTGTTTCTGATCTAACATCATACTGTGCTAAATGGATTCTCAAGACAAGTGAAACACGAAAATTAACTAGAACTGCATTGGTTGGTATTGTAGAGGATACAGCTGATCTTATAAAAGAAGTTTTGTCAAGTGCTAAATCTCAAATCCTTCACTCTCTGAGAGATAATGAACTTAATACTAGTTGTATAATGAAGGTTTTTTCTGATGACAATGAAAGCCTTAAATCTTTTGATACACTATTGACCTTTCAACAACAAGTAAAATACTACAGAGAGCTTTTAATTTTGTAGTAAGTTTATAAATAACTGTTTTTAAGTGTATTACTTTAATTGTTAAGGAGCTGGAACAAGTAACCCTAGGAAGTAGTTGTATAGTGAGTACTGTTGGAAGATGTACGAAAGTTCTTATTAAAAAAGATGAAATGATGTATATTCCTATTTTAAAAACGCTCAAGCAAATTCTTAAAAATAAGGCAGTTGTTAGAGAAATAAGAAGTTGATAAACTAGAAATATGTACTATGTATTTATTCATAGATAATGAATGGTCACCAACAAGAAAATGACACTATTGTTGGTGATTTCTGTGATGGAAAGAAATAACTTGATCATCCTGTTTTTAGTATCAATCACACTACACTTCAACTGTTTTTTTACTTTGATGATTTGGAGGTTTGTAATCCATTGTGTTCAAAGAGAAAAAAGCACAAATTAGGTTATTTTCAGTAAAATATAAACTTTAATTTACTTTCAATCTCAGGAGCATTCTATTTTATATTAGGAAAGTTACATCCAAAGTTTAGATGTTGAACATCTACAATTCAACTCTTGGCATTGGTAAATTCTATGTTACTAAGAAAGTATGGGATGGATGTCATTCTTACGTACTTTCTTAAAGATCTTCAGGAATTAGAGAGAGTAAGCTTTGTTTAATTTAAGTATCGATAGATCTACTCTGTACTTTATTCAGAGTATTTATTTTGAAGAGATTTCAATGCCATTAAAAGAAAGCATGTCTTGCTGTTTGTTCAGCTGACAACCTTGGAAGTCAGGAAGTTAGTGGGTTTAAAATGGGTGCATAGAGGTCGAATGTATTTGTTTATGCTAGTGCGTCTTATTGGTCTAGCAAAGATGAGAACAAGGACATAGGATAGCAAGAGAGATATGACAATTATCAATGTGATGATCATTAGAATGAGATGTGATCCACTACCATATTCTATTGACCCATCCCAATACCAAACTTTGAAACTATTATCTGAATCATAATAGATTCTTGCTGAGGTAAACACATCAATAATTGCTAGTAATAGTTTTGAGAATGAGAGATGTACAACAGTAACCAGTACTTGAACTGAGGAATGAGCTATTCTATTAGAGAGCCTGAGAGACAAGTGACTGAGGATAATAAGGACAACAACTATTGTCAGCAAATAAAATGGAAATAGTAAACTGAGACCAGCTTTCCATACCTCTGTCATCCCATCATAAAAACATAGAGAAAAACCAAGATTCAGATTCAATGTAGACAAAAAAATAAGATTAAACTTTGAATATGCCTCTTGATGAACATTTAATGATAATAGATCCATCATGCCACAATTAGCTATATGTGCATAAAATATAATTCCATTGAGTGTACCAGTTGTCAATGTAAGTTTGAGAGCATATAACAGGTAAATGAGGAGGGGACCAGCTATTGCATAGAGGACTAATGTCAACAACCACCAATTACTACATTGTTTACATTCTGTAGAACCAAACACCACACTTAGTTTATGACCTTCATTAAGCCTACTACAACTACCACACAACAGGCCTTCACGATGATGTAAACAGAGTGATTGGAGAGTTCCTTTGTCACAAGTCTTGCTAGTTGATATTGTAATATCGTTAGTTGAAGAACTGCAAAAAAAAGCTCCATTATTATTACAATAGCCAAGTGGACATTGCTTTGATACTCCAAAACGTGTGGATGCATTGATATAACCAGCCCAGGTATTAGCAGATAATGTAGGTCTTGCCATTGACAGATAATCAATGTCACAATCAGCTTTATAACCATAAACCAAATAAAACTCTTTGTTATAAAAAGCTGATGAGCAGACACATTGTTGTGTTTTATTGTGGAAAACAAAACCCAAGGGACAATTTTGTACTGTAACATTGACCACTAGAGCAGCTGGGAAACTAGGTAGAGAAAATACTATATTTCTTTCAGTCTTGTTAGGATCTTTCCTGTATATTATAAGCTCAAAGGAGGTACAGTTATCACCTTCATTAAGCTCTAAAATGTTTCTAATTTTAGCAAAGTTAACTGCAACAGTTGAGTATACGTTTCTGTTTACAGCATCAACAGATGCCATGTAGATCTTGATCTTCTGACCTGGATAGGTGTTAAATGATTTGTTGGAATTTCTGTGTGTACCATTAGGATAACACAAAGTTAGTTTTGAAGCTGAAGTTGATATAGTCAGCAGTTTATTCACTTTCTTGTTTCCAATGAAATGAAAGTGCTTCTCGTAAAATTCTAGCAATGCTGTATTATTTGAAATTTTTGGCTCGAATCGGCAGGAAAAGAGTGGATAGGCGAATATTGAATTACCAGCATAGATAGCCTCATTTTCTGTGAAAGAAATATTTCTTTCCTTTGTGATATCAATTATTTTTATGATACATTGTTCTTTCATTAATAAGCTATTTCTTATACCAGAATTTGCATATATTGCTCCACCAAATTCCTGAGCTCGATTATTAATAAAGTTAACTACAGCTCCTTCAATAAAATAAAGATATCCATTACCTAGTAATCTAATAGCAGCACCACTGGATCCAACATTGTTGCTAAAAGTCACTTTGGCATATTTAGAGAGATAAACATTGGAGTTGAGAGTATCAATCACAGATCCATAGTTGTTAGTGAAGTTTGACGTTCCAGTAATAGACACGTTTGCTATGCTACTAAATGAGAAAATTCCTGCAGTTGAAACAGGCTTGAATATTATTTTTTGAGAGTTATTGCTTGCATATATATCTTCAAGAACAACAGAGATGTTTGCAAACCTTTTAGCATTATCGGAGACAGACATAAAAAGACAAGCTCCAGTCTGCTGTACTAAGTTATTTTGAAATGTACAATGTTTGAAATGAATTTGTATTTTAACAGTCTTGTCTAGTTCAGCTACACCAACATATATAGCACCGGTAGGTAAACAATTATGACAATGTCCTGTGTGATTATGAAACTTTGTATTTTGAATTAACAATATTTGGTGTCGAGTCATTGCTAAATCTGTTACTTTAATCCAATATAAAGCAAGAGCTGCTCCATGTAAAAATGACTTAGGACCATTAGCATTATCAGAAAACAGAGAGTTATTAACAATTGTGTTTGTATTAAGAGAACTGTTGTAATGAAGAACAAGCAGACCACCTGGTGAACTAGAACTTCCCACATTAGATGTAAATTCTGTATTGTTAATAGTAACACTGGCAAAATATGTTTTTTGAGTATAAATTATAGTCAGACCAGCAGCATTAACAATATTCAAGTAATTATTAGAGAACTCAGTGATATAGGGATAAGAATCAAAGTTTTTTGTAAAACGTGTATAGTTGACAGTAACATTTGTAGGATACATCATTAGTTGATGATCAAAAAAATGTAGAAGAGCACCACAACCAATTGTCCTTTTGTGTTCAGTATGACGATATAGGTTAGTACTAAGACTTGAATAAGATATATTAACTTCACTGATAGTAGAATCAATCAGATTTACACCAATCATAGCAAACCCATACGAGGCGTAGATGTTAACTCGAGATATATTGACCTGACAATGAACAAAGACTAAGGCAGCAGCATGAGATGAAATGTAATGCAGAGATGAACTATTGAGGTAGTCAGTAATTGTAGAATCTTGTATAGTAGTGAGATAAGTACCACAATCCTTAAATATCAATCGTTCTAGAGTCACTGTATTGTTGAAGAAAACCAGACCTCTTCTAGACTGTGGAGCAATTTCTGTGTCATTATGAAGACATGTTATAGTTGGCCATTCAGTGAAAGAATCACTGCATATATCAATCTTACTAGTTTGGTTACTTGTCACTTGACAAAAGATACCACGCAAGAGGGTAAAATTGACAGAGCTGTTTAATGATAAAATAAGGTGTTGAGTGGACAAAGTTGTGTCACACAGGTACTTCTCTAAATCTGATGATGAGTTAACATGATATATTTCAAAACAATTTACTGACAAAAAAAATACCAGGATAGTTAAAAATAAGAACATTTTTAAAAAGGTTTGACTGAAATAAATAACTCAGGAACTAACTCCTTAAGTATTTATATTGTAGTTGTTTTTGTTATCTTTTGCAACAACTAATATTGTTATTATAATAACATTGAAAGTAAAGGTAGAATCTAGATGTAATTTATAATAACAAGTGAATCTTTCTGATTTTCCAAAATCAGCCATCGCTAGATTGTTGGGAATAACTTAAATGACGTTTACCAATGTATTGGAAGTGATTCACTGCCATATTATAATGACACAGCAAACACCAAACATTGTAACTAATATCTAAATCATAAAAGATTCTTGCTGAGGTAAACACATCAAAAATTGCTCGTAATAGTTTTGAGAATGAGAAATGTACAACTGTATACCGTGCATATCTGAGGAATGAACAATTATTTTAGAAAGCTTTATATTAAATGACTGAGGATAATCAGGATAATAACTATTTTCAAGAGATAAGTGAAACAATAAACTGAGATCATCTTTCCACAACTTTGTTATTTCATTGTCAAACATAGAGGAAAGCTGAGATTCAGTTTCAATATATACTATAAACAAGGCAAAATGTTGAGTATTTAAAAGATAACAGATCTACAATGATAATTCCATTGACTCTATAATGTGAGAGGACATAACATATAAATGAAGAAGGAGCCTACTATTGCATAGAGAACTAGTCTCTGGAACCACAAATTAGTACGTTTTCATTCTGTAAAACCAAATCCCATACTACGTTTTGACCTACTTTAAGCTTAATACAACTAACACACAATTGACTTACAGAAAGATGTAAAGACAGTAAGTTTCACAACACAAATTCTTCAGTTATATTAACATTCACTTTGTAGCTTACATTGATAGATTACTATAGAAGTTTGAATTCATGTGAATTACTCTTTATACAATTTGTTTATATGGTATACTATGACAAAGCAACAAATTAGAGGATGAGTATTTAACATGACTTTTGAATTCCATAATATTCCAGTTATATACACTACAAATTAGATGTAAAAAATAATATATCAATTTTCACAATGAAGTTATATTAATTGAAATGCATGTATATATCATCATTTGTAAGACTGTAAAAGAAATTAGTACAAATGGATATTGAATTGAGACACTAAACAGATATTACCATACAATGAAGGTCACTAGAGTTGCTTATATGAAATAACATTTTAACATGATATTATAAAGAGACTAATCTTGCGAAATCTCTAGTTGGAGTTAATACATACAACAGAATTGGAATCCATATTTTGTCATATATAGTTAATTTGGTGATATGGATTAGCTCAGAAACAGTTCTGAGAAAAAGAGGTATGCAACAGCAACCAGTATTTAAAGTGAAGAGTAAGCTGTTCTGTTGAAATGTCAAACAGAAAAAAGACTAAGGATAATGAAGACAACAAGTTTTATCAAGATATAAAGAGGAAACACTTAAGGCCAGTTTTCTATAACTGTGTTATCCTGCATGTGTTTATGGACCCTGTGTAAGTATACTTATTCTTATTGTAATGATTATACATGAAGGTATAACTGCAAATATGTAAACTGGCAGACATAATATAATACTCAGCATACTGATAATATTCATTATATAAAAAAATTGAAATAGGTTTAATTGTTGCTTAATTTCCAAATACTATTCATAAGGTTTCATAATTTTGTACAAGTAGTCTTTTAAGTCATTTATCTTTTAAAAAGGTTATTGTTTTTGTATATAAAAGAAATTAGACATCATTTGATCCATTGAAGCATGTTCTCCACAGTCTGAGCATTTTCTTGACTGCTATAATCTGAAGCTTCATATAAGCTTGATCATGAAAAAAAATCGAATGTGAATTGATGTTGGCCAAAATACACTTAGTCAATGCAGGAAAAAGATGCTCCAAGGAGTTAAGGATATTACTGATGTAATTGTGAACTGCTACCTTTAGAAGCAGATATTTTTAATCTCATTAAAGTTTTCACAATAGCAGCCATTATTGCAGTAACTAATGCTTCATACGCGAAATCATTTCCTACATTGGAATGAGTTAAAACATGCTTAGGGCAGCTATGGGAGAACAATGGCTCACAGACCTTGTTCTTCTGTTGATTGGAATTGACTTTTGTTAATAAGTTGGACCAAAAACAGTATTCATATTATTCAATAATTGGTCTTCTGTTATTAACCTAGTTTTAATATCATTTATAATCATGAATATGTTCATCTACTCTCATGTCTTTTGCTAACAGGTTCTCACTACTGAAAATATATTTCTTAATGGAAATAACTGTAGCTATTGCATTTATCATAAAAATCATAATATATCTATAATTATAGTATAATACTTTGTAAATATTTTACTATCCATCAGGATTTGACTTTTGTGCTATTATTTGTACTTTCTCATGTGTGTGCCAACATCAGTTATAATACCATAACATAATATCCACACTTGTACAGTTTTAAAATACCTAGCTTTAATGAAGCATATAAGTGTTAATATTTCAAACACATTTAATGTTTACTGTACGTTGACCAGTTGGAAAATTATCACACTATATGGCCTATCATGTCAAGTGTCTTAATCAACTTAAAAGCATGACTACATAAACCAATTAAAACAACATTATATTTTCATAGTATATAGGATATAATACATTTATAGTGGGTCTTGATGTTAGATGATACAGCACTCAGCTTTCCCTTATAGGAACTCAGCCACACTCCTTATTCCATATATCTGATATACTAGGGTGGTTCTCATGGAATAGTGATATAATCAATAAGTATTAATGCCAATTTGAATTAAGTATCCTTTGTATATCTTTAATATTCCCACTTTACATCGATGTAGATCTTTCAAGTCTTTTGAGTCAGTATGGGCTATCATATAAAGAAATAGAGAAAGAGTGTGATGATGGTGTTTTCATTGAGATCTCACAACATATGAATAATGACTATATAGCAGCTGGTCATTGTCTTGATTTATCAACTGAAAAAGTGGGTCGCGTTTCACAAAGTGATAAAAGTGATGTACAGATAAAAGAAGAACGAAATGTTATGAGCATGGAAATGAAAAAAATAGTAGTGCAGCTACTTCCAAAGAATTGGTTAAAGCTTTCTTGAAAATGGTAGATCGATTCATAGCTGAATATATATTGAGATATCTTTCTAAGAAATTTAAATCAGATTTAAGTCCAAGTTGTTGTATTGTTAATCCACAAAAGGCTAAAAAGTATTGGGAATAATTAACACCCAAGTGAAAAGGAAGCAGTGTGAAATAAGCTGATGGACCCCCATATAAAATATCCTAAGAAATTTGGTACCCCTCTCCAACAAACTATCGTGGAAAGAGATTATATAGATTCAAGTATTTTTATCAAAATTAATAGCCAATGTCATTTTCTTTGACTACAATAATTATTATAGCTTTAACACAATATACAGTAAACATAGCAAAATCAATAATACTTATAACTTATGTAAATAGATGTGTTAGCCACAGTGTAAATTTTTACTTTCCTGTTTTCGTGATATGATATGTCCAGATATGTCCAGTTATATAAACTCCTATTGTAGAATAGACACTTCGATTGACAGCATCAACTGCTGCCATGTATAAGTGACCTGGGTACAACTTGGAAGTAGGCTTTAGGAAAATTTAATGTTTATAGATAATCAGGTCATGTGGTGCTGTTGAAATTTCAAGTAAACCTGTTTCAGTCGTATTTGAGTAAAATGTCATGTGAATTTTGTAGTATTTTGGAATATCATCTGGCTTTTTTCTTTACCTGATAAGGTGAAAAGTGTCTTTGTAAATAATTATATTCTCCCAATCTTCAGAAGCAAATTTCACATATTGTTTGTTTGCATAACTTGTGCTAGTACTATTATAAATAATAGAATTTTTCACCACTACATACTCTACCTGAACCTCTTGCTTTTTTTGAGTATCACTCTTCATCAATTTAATTTGGGACAACAACATATATATATATATATATATATATACACATGATATATATATGATGATGAAACAATGATTTAGCTTATGTTGAAGTACATGTATAATTCCAGACTATGTCAGAAGCTGCTAGCTAGTGAGAATTAAGGTCTAGTTGTTGTTATGTTAGACTGAACACGTGTGCATGGCCTTATACACTTATAAAATACATATTATTTAAAGATTATATGAAAACTAAAATGTCAGAAATATACTCATTAATGATTTACTATCTATTGACATAAAATTTAATATCTCAATTGAGATAAATCCATATGGAGAAATAGTTATGAGGTAATTATTGTCGTTTTTATAAAACAAACGGATATTGTTGATGACTCTGACACTCAAACTACTGCTATACATAACAGCAGTTAATATACCACTGGATCTTTCTTGAAACTCACTTCTAGTCAACAGCAGAATGTATGTACAAGAATAAACAATAATCCATGAAGTTAAGAAAAGTGTAAACTGTAAAAAAATAACAATAATCATAATGTGACAGTGGGGTTTATTAATTAATTAGGGGGAAATTTTTGCTTTTATGCTCCAAGCCACTCATCCATTTATGGATAGTATAAGTTATATCTTTTAGGTATTAGGTAGTGGCTACTTGCCAAGTAAAAGGACCATCCTTTGTTGTGTATAAACTAATCACATCACCAAACACAAAATATTGACGATAAATATAGCAAATCATTGACTTCGACTTATTTCATTTTCATTTCATTTCACAAATAAAACACTCAATAACACATGCTAATAGAAAGAGTGCACAAATATGGAACAATAATTATATAAAGTATCCTAAATGATGAATAGATATACACATACATATACTAGTGTGAATGGTGAAAATGATATTTTAGTTTTGATTTAAAAATTGAAATTGAGTCACATGATTTAATTTCATGAGGTAGAGAATTCCAGAGAGAAGAAGAAGGAATGAAAGAGTAAAAGGTAGCAGATGAATGGCAAAAAAAGATTGAAATGTTGTTAGTATGGTAGTATCTGGAAGGTCTTGGTTGAAGTGATAAATACCATTTGGAAGAAAAGTGAAGCCATTCATAAATTTAAAGAGAAGAGTACGTTTAGAAATAGCTCTTCAAGTGGATAAGGGGACAAGATTGAAAAGTTCAAGATTTCTGTCATAGTTAGAGTGCCACTGTTTAGAACATATTCTAAGTGCAAATTTCTGGACAATTTCAAGACTTTTAATATCAGATTTAGTATGAGGATCCAAAAGAGATGAACAGTAAGATAGGAACTAGTGAAGAGTATAATGTAAAAAGTGATAATGGAGAGGAGAAGTGATAAAAGTTACGAAAGATATAGCCAAGAATTTTACGAGACTTGGAGCACACAGAAGAGACGTGAGAAGACCAAGAGAGGTTGCCATTGATAACAACTCCAAGGTACTTATAAGAGTAAACATGTTCAATGGTAGAAGAGTTCAGGAAGAGAGAAGGTAAAGAGGATAGTAATGATTGACTCTTCCTGGAAATAAGCATGTATTTTGTTTTTTGAGCATTAATTTTTAGGAGATGTGATTGGTTCCAATCATTGATAGTGTTGATGTCAATGGCAGTGTGATGGCAGTGAAATCAGAGCTAGATGAGATTGGGGGTGATAAAAGAATGTCATCAGCATAGAGGATTAGTTTAGTAGAAGAGGAGAGTGTGAGTTTAGAGATATCATTAATGTATAAGATAAACAAGAGTGGGCCTAGAATAGAGCCCTGAGGAACTCCTGAAGTGACAAGAGTACTGTCAGAGATAACTCCATTCACCACAACTTGTTGAGAATAGTTACTTAAGTAAGAGAGAAACCAGTGAAGTAGGATTGGAAGGAGATGAAGAGAAGAAAGAGAGTCTAGCAAAGGAGAATGAGGAATGGAATCAAAAGCTTTGCTAAGATCAAAGAAGACAGCACAGATAGAAGAGGAGGAATCAATGGTCTGGTGCCACAAGTGGGTTGTGGAGATGAGAGGGGATTCAGTACTAAAGCCTGGACGAAAACTGAACTGACTATCAGAGAGAATGTTATTTTGACAGCAGAAGTTGTACATCCATAAAAAAATATGCTTTTCCAACAGCTTACTTACAAGAGATAAGAGAGAAATAGGACGATAACATGATGGTGATGAAGGTGACGTAGATTTCGGAATCGGAATGTGAGAATTGACTGATTGAATAGAAGTGAAATTGGATGAAATAGAGTAGGCAGTGGATTTTAACATTTTGGAAGATATACCTCAGGGCCAGGTGAAGTGTCAGTTGGACTTATGTTTGTAGCATTCAGGTGACAAAATCAATGATATAATTAATTCCATTTAAAGCCGTCGTATTATTGTCTAGTGACATAACTGCTTCATATACATAAGTAATTTACTCACTTACTGATATTTAGTGGCTAGTACACAAATCAATATTTTTTCCAGCTGTTTCAAGTCTAAGAGTTAAAGTAGATTGAAACCACACCCTCTAATTTAAAACTTGCCTCTATTAGGGGTGATACTTGGTGTAACATGAATGATAATATAAAGATTTTAGTTTGTAATTATACATAAAGAAGGAGTTTGGATATGAAGCTTATAACCAATCTTCATATTTTTATATTTTTATTAATACTCCACTTTGAAATTTGATCACTAAATTAATTAATATCATCCCCCACAAGTTTATTTTATTTCTTTTTTTCTTTTCTTATGAAAGCTAATGTTTGCTTTAATAAATTATTATTGTGTTGTGTAGTTTAAATAATCATGATTCTTATACACAGATGACCTTGTGCAATGAAGTTATAGAACGTTATGGAAATGTTTCTAGCTAATCTAAACTTTATACCTGCTATTGTTGACATAAAGTAAACCTATAAACAGGGTTACTTGTTGTTAAAGCTGGATGATTGTTTTGAACATTTATTTGTTCCTCAGTTATTTCCTTTTCCGAGTAGAATGTGATTGTCATATAATTATATACTGTTTTGTGGCTCAAAGCTATGTTGATGTTTTCGTGCAATGTTTTCATTATTTAAACTTTTTTTGTATTGTGTATATAAATTATAATTATACTAATACATTTTACATTATGCTATGTGTACTATGATGTGAACTATTTCAATTTCTTTTATAACTCAGGAGACCATGACATCACAAAGAATGAAGAAATGTGTAACTGCCATTGAAATAATTAGTACAGAATTTCACAATTCTATGTCCCTGTCGATATTTGAAAGTGAATTATTAGGTGTTGTGAAAGCACTTCTGTACATATAGTTTATTTGAGTCAAGTGAACTATGGGAAGGAGTTTAGTGTTCCCATAAAGTCCAATCCAAGTAAGTTGAATAAGTGTGAATTACAAGATATTGTTAAAAAATTATCTTATACAGACTTAGATATTAATGTAGAAACTAACATCAGGATGAGGAAGAGAAAAGTGAGGTCCATGATTAGATATGTGGATATAACTATCTGACTACCATTGGTTAGCCTGTGAATGAAATTTGTATTTAACACTCCTATTTTCCTTATAAGATCAAATGTGTAAGGTATTTGTATCAAATGCTCCACGCAGTTGGATGTTCCTTCCTTCTTTCCAATGCTATGGACTCCTGTTAATTAATATATGCACATGCTATATATATGAGTGAGTAAGCAGAGCTTATTTGATTTCTTTTGTATTTAAATGGATTTGGTAATGATGAGATAATAAAACTTAGTAAAAAGATCTATTAGCTTTTCAGTGCATATAACACTGATAAGCTAGTGGATTGTTTTGCTATTTTCACTACAATGTAAACATGCATGTTTATATTGTAGTGAGAGAAATTAGTTTAGGCATCATAGTAGCTATTTTAGTGATAATATCCCAGTGGATTAAGATAAACTTGATTAATTTACTACCATGTAGTAACATTAATGTATTATTATTATAAACTCACTAACTATATATTTAAAAGTGGTTTGAAAACTATATATATATATATATATATAATGTCACACACACACACACAAACACACACACACACACACACACACACACACATATATATATATTACGTAGCCCATCCTACATGGATTCTTTCAATAATATTACTATAGTATTAATTAACTAGTAGTAGTGCCTTATATAAGGTAAAGACATTATTAGTGTTACTGTTTAAACAGCAAAATGCTCTTTACTATGTTGTTGCTCTGTTTGTCTTTGAGAGATACAGTATTTGCTCACACGTGTAAACGTGGATCAGTTCGTGCAGTAAGTTAGTCATTTTAGACTGCATGGATGTTAAGTGCTTTTTTAGTCCTCATCTTCCTATGGAGTTGTTGAGGTCTGCTTGAATAATACTTGGGGTAGTATTTGCACTGACTTCTGGGACAACAACGACGCCAGTGTAATCTGTAAACAACTGGGATACTCTCCTTATGGTATATTATTGATATACATAGCTTATCATAGTTCTAAAACTCCCCATCTGTAGGTGCAATAGGAACTTCTAAAGTTTATTATTCCTCATCTGCCACTTTACACAGTATCATTGATTTAAACTGTACTGGCAATGAGAACAGCATACTGGACTGTTCTTATAATGTTCTCTCTGACTACTATTGTTCTCTGAGTAAGGATGCTAATATATTTTGTGAATGTGAGTGGTTTACCTTGCAAAGATAATATAAATATATGTTACTTTTAAAAATAGCATTGAATGTTGCCACTTATAACAATTGTAATGATGGAGATGTCCACTTAGTAGGAGGTGCATCAAAATATCAAGGAAGAGTTGAAGTGTGTCTCAATAGAGCATGGGGCACAGTCTGCACATCCAGTAGTTGGGGTAGTCAGGAAGCCAAAATTGTCTGTAGTCAGATTGATAACTTGACAACAGGTATTTTAAGTATACCCTTTTTTATGATAGCATTCATTAATATAGGCTATTCATATGGCAGAGTTGGAACACTTGGATTCTCAGAAGGAACTGGACCCATTCTTCTTGGACATTTGAATTGTAGTGGAATGGAAGCTAACTTGGTGAAGTGTAATCAGAACTATCAGTACACTCATACTAACTTTAAATGTCAAAATCACTATTATGATGGAGCTGTTGTATGTGAATGTAAGTTATGAACTCTACTAATGATTTTACCTTTTACATATGTACTCAACTATAGTATTAACTAATACATTATTTATTTTAGTTCCTTGTGAGAATGGAACAGTTCGTCTGGTTAGTGAGTCTGATAGTTACTTTAGGAGATATGGTCAAGTCCAAGTTTGTGTTAACAATGTCTGGGGCACTATTGGTGATGACTTCTGGGATGACAAAGATGCCAGTGTAGTCTGTAGAATGTTAGGATACTCACCACATGGTAAGTATAGCATAATAGTGTTGTATTTCAAATAGTAAGAAATTATTTAGGAGCATCAGCAAAGAGTAATGCATATGCTGAAGGAGCCTGGTATGTTCATATCAATCAATTGAACTGTACTGGAGAGGAAAAATCTATTTGGGACTGTCCACAAAATGAGTCGAATAGATATTCTTATTATCACTATAAAGTTGCTTCAGTAATATGTCAATGTAAGTGAATTATTATGGATTTGATGTTAAAGTTGGGAATTACAAAATAATATGATGCTCAACAAATGATAAATATATGAATTCACCCAAGTTTGATACATTGATCATTTTATCTTATTGATTTTGAATTATAGATGTTTAATGTCCAGTTATTTATATAAAAGATTTTTCAATAGTAATATTTTCTTTAGTGCTTCACATATCATTTTCTGAC